>CM065815.1:78755500-79414357 GCA_033398695.1 Orobanche coerulescens | reverse complement strand
ATTTTTTAGATTTCTTCTCCGCCGAGAACTTTGGCAAACTCTGCGTTTTGTGGTTGTTCTTCTCCCGATCTGAACCGGGATTTGGCAAGGGTTGAGTTTTACCACCTGATCTGATTTCTAGTTCACTTTTGGGATTCCCAGATCTGCAGCGATTCCTTTTTCTGCCATTTTCTGCTTTTCTGCTTTTCGTGTTTTGATTTTGGTTCTCGGTTTATGTTGAACTGGTCTCTGTTGGTTGGCGATTTGGGTTGTTTTTCTGATTTTTCTGTAAGATAACAGTGTGATTTTTAACTAACCCCTGAGCTTTGCCGTAACTTACGCTTGCGCCGCCCCGGGCTGCTGGTCATCTCTGGTCGGCGTATCGCTGGAAGAATAACTTTACACCGCCGCATTCATCCCTCCCCGTCAATCTAACAGTAGTATTGCATTTTAGCCTCTGCTTTTGGAGTTTCCGTGCCGCTAGCAGTGTCGTCGCCTATCGATCGCCTTTTCCTGCTCAGAGTCGATCGGTTTCAGCTCGCGGCTTCTCCTCCCTCGTCTCCAAGGCGTGTCAAGTCCCAGATCATTGTATTTTTCTGTTAAATTTCATTTTTGTCTGCCATATATCTACCATTTACTGCGATTTTTATGCGGTTTGCTTGCTTTTATATTGTCTTTGTCATTCTCATCTTATTTTCATTTTTGGCTTCAATACCCCATTTTATTTCTCATAGTGCGTTTGGATTTTGTATTGATCGATGTCACACTGTTTTCGGGTTGGTAGTTGGAATTTGGGTACCTTGTCGGGTAAGCTTTTGGAGCTTGTGGATGTTTTGGGTAAGAGAATCGTTGATGTGGCTTGTATTCAGGAGACTAGGTGGAAGGGGGCGCAGTCCAGGGAGGTGAATGGTTATAAATTGTGGTATTCAGGCCTTGCTAACTCGAGCAATGGTGTGGGCATTCTTTTATCTAAGGAGCTTAAGGACAACGTCGTGGAAGTGAATAGGTGCAATGATAGGATTATGTCCGTTAGAGTGGTTGTTGAGGAGAAGGTGGTTAATGTGGTTTGTGCGTATGCCCCACATGTTGGTTTGGGTGTGCTTGATAAGGAAGCCTTTTGGGTCTGTTTAGATGAGTTGGTCGGGTGTATTCCGGACGATCAATTTTATTATTTTGGGGGATGATTTCAATGGGCACATTGGTGAGGGGGTGGACGGTTATCATAGTGCGCATGGGGGTTTCGGCTTCGGAGTTAGGAATGCAGGAGGTTCCGCAATGTTGGAGTTTGCCACTGCGCATGAGTTGGTTATTGCTAACTCTGTTTTTCAGAAGAGAGCTGAGCACCTCATCACCTTCAGTAGTGGGGGGCACAACACGCAAATTGACTACCTTCTTTTGCGCAGTCGGGATGCTAGGGCATGCGTGGACTGCAAGGTGTTCCGGAGCGAGGCATGTGCTTCTCAACACCGGCTGTTGGCTATGTATTTATCCATGAGAGGTCGTGTTGTTAGCAGGGTTAGAGAAGCTAGACCTAGGATTCTCTGGAAGGTTCTGAAGGGTGAGAAGGCGACAGTATTCAAGGAGTCTCTGACCCGCGAAGGAGGTTTTTTGCGTGCGGACGATGCTAACCTTATGTGGACCAGCATGGCCAATGCTATTAGGAGAGTGGGCGAGAAGGTGGTAGGGGTTTCTTCGGGCAGGTCTAGTGGACCTAGGGAGGCGTGGTGGTGGAATGAGAAGGTCCAAAATAAGGTTAAGGCAAAACAAGCGCTATTTAAGGAGCTTTTGTCGGTTAGTGATGGGAGAGAATCTTGAAGATTGTGGCGTACAAGGTGGCGAAAAGAGAGGCTAAGAAGGCAGTGGCTAAGGCTAAATGTGAGGCTTACGTGGAGATGTACAAGCGCCTAGACACCAAAGAAGGAGCGAATGCTATTTTTAAACTAGCGAAAACTAGGGAAAGAGGGCGGTGCGACCTGGGTCTCGTTAAGTTTATTAAAGATGATTTGGGTCAAGTGTTAGTGAACGATGTGGCTATTAAGGAGCGGTGGAATAGGTATTTTTTCGAACTTTTCAATGAGGCTAGAGGTAGTGACTCGGTGGTGCAAGGAGTTAGTCTATCTTCTGCTCGTTCGTTTAGTTCCTGTGAGAGCATCAGCAAGGAGGAAGTAAAGGGTGCCCTAATGAAAATGGGTAGAGCTAAGGCCGTAGGCCCAGATCAGATCCCTATTGAGGTGTGGCTTTGTCTGGGGGAAGTCAGAGTTCAGTGGCTAGCAGAGCTATTCAACATCATCCTCAAAGGCTCTAAGATGCCGACTGAGTGGAGGCATAGTATTGTCGTGCCTTTTTTCAAGAACAAAGGCGATGCTCAGAGTTGTAGTAACTATAGGGGTATTAAACTCCTCAGTCATACTATGAAACTTTGGGGAAAGAGTGGTGGAATGCAGGGTTAGAAGAGAAGTGAAGATCTCAGAGAACCAATTTGGCTTCATGCCGGGGAGGTCCACGACTGAGGCCATTCATCTCGTCAGACGCCTTATGGAGAAGTCTAGAGAGCGGCGTAAGGACCTCCATATGGTGTTCATAGATCTAGAGAAGGCTTATTATAGCATTCCGTGCGATGTTATTTGGAGGAGCCTAGTAGATAGGAGGGTGTCGTTGCCGTTCGTTAGGGCGATCCAAGACATGTACTCCCAAGCTAGGACGTGCGTTAGGACCCCAGTTGGTGACACCCAGTATTTTCCAGTTGAGATAGGGCTACACCAGGGGTCGGCGCAAAGCCCTCTTCTCTTCGCTCTAATCCTTGACGTCATTTCGCGAGGGATTTAAGATGGCATCCCGTGGTGCATGCTTTTTGCTGACGACATTGTGTTAGTGGCGGAGTCGAGGAGGGAGGTGAACTCGAAGTTGGAGCTTTGGAGGGCTAAGTTAGAATCCCAGGGCTTGCGTGTGATCCGGTCTAAGACCGAGTATCTCTGGTGTAACTTTAGTGGTGAGGCCAACGAGGAAGATGTTGAGGTAATGATTACGGATCAGATCGTACCCCATACGGATAAGTTCAAGTATTTGGGTTCGATCATTCAGAAGGAAGGTGAGTGTGAAGATGATGTCACGCATCGCATCAAGGCGGGGTGGCTAAGGTGGAGAGCAGCGACAGGGGTCCTGCGCGACAAGAAAGTCCCTCTAAAGTTGAAGGGTAAATTCTATAGAGCGGAAATCCGACCTGCAATGTTGTATGGCTCCGAATGTTGAGCGATGAAGAAGTCGCTTGAGAGCAAGTTGGAAGTGGCTGAAATGAGAATGTTACGTTGGTCGTATGGTCGCACAATGTTAGATAGAATTGCGAACGGGGTTTTCAGGAACGCGCTGGAAGTGGCGCCCATTTCAGCGAAAGTTAGGGAAGGGAGATTGAGATGGTTTGGCCACGTCCGCAGGAGGCAGGAATCTGCTCCGGTGAGGAGGGTCGAGAGTTTAATGGTTGTCGGGGAGAGGAGGAGAGGCAGACCGAGGAGGACGTGGGAGGAGCAACTGAGATTAGATTTGAAGGCCTTAAACCTTTCCGAGACCATGATTGTTGATAGGTGCGCTTGGAGGCGCCAGATCAGAGTTGTGGATTCTTTTGTAGGGAGCGGTGCTGTAGTTGAGAGCCTCAGGGTTGGGTTGTCTCGGTTAGCTTTGACCTAGAGCATTGCATTTTTACTTTTATTGTATATTTTATCCTATTGTCTTTGCATGTGGTGTATTTTTGACAGGGAGCTGTGCGCGAGCCAACCTCTCTTTTGTTAGAGCAGCGTTCATCGGGAGTGAAGTAGCCAAATTCCGCTTAGGTAAGTCCTATGTGGATCAACTATTGGGCTCAGGTATGGTCTCGAGCTTTTTCGAATCATATGTTTTCCTTTGTATTTATTACACAAGATTCTGTTGTGCACTAAGATGGGGGTCTTCACGGAAACAGCCTCCCTACCGTAATAAGTAGGGGCATGGTCTGCATACATCTTACCGTCCCCAGACCCTGCTCTGAGCGGGATATACTGGGTATGTTTGGTTTGGTTTGGGTTTTTTATTGACACGAAATACGGAGCCATTGGTACATTACAATTATGTTAAGTCAAAAATTTTTGAAATAATGCTCAATTTAGTTCTGACCATTGATCACAACCAATTGAAGTCATATATAGTTCGATCTATGAATTATTTACGAAAAATATTAGTTGCTACATTTTATATAAATATTCCATTTTGACTGTAGGGAAAGATCCAGATCTTACAGACAAATCAATTTTTTTGGTGATAATTTTATAATATCCAAAAGAATACATGGAATGGAATTATAGAAACACCATGTCTTTAATATATAAAATCGTTGAAAATATAGATCTTGCACACAATATTATACAAGCATACAATATGTCTTTATATATAAATATATTATATGTGCATCATTTATGGAACACAATATTATAGAAGCACACTGTATGTGTATAATATACAAAATTGGTGGAATGATTTAGATCATGCACACAATTTTTTAAAGAAAAATAATTACTTGTTTTATTATGGGTATTACTAAACACCGCCCAAAATTACTAGACACCGCCCTATAATATTACCTTTTTGTCCATTTCAAAATCTTTCATTATTTCTAAACACCACACCACACCAAAATCTTTCAAGCTCAAGTTTTTCGAATTGAAATCTAGAAACAATTTTTCATTTATTCTACAGAACACACAATCAAATATATATCGTCAATATCATCGACAACTACGAAAATGGACGAGAATTCACATCTGGAGGTAATTTTTCGGAGAAAATGACGCAGGCGTCTGAATATTCCGCCTGTTCCATGGTACAGGCGTCCTCAGATTCCGCCTAGACCATGGTACAGGCGTCTGGTGCGGACGCTCCGTCCTAGGTCTAGGCGTCTAAACCAGGCGCCTGAACCATGGTCGGGACGTCCGATTCAGACGCATGTGCCATGGCTAGGCGTCCGATTGAGACGCCTGTAACGTGGCCAGGCATCCAAGCCAGACGCCTCGGCCATGGTCCAGGCGCAATTTTGGGACGCCTGGACCCTTTTTTTTGCATGATTTTAAATTTTAATAATAATATTATTGGTATTATTATTAACATTCTGTCAATTAAAAATTTCAGGTTATATTGGAAGAATTTGAAGGTGACGGCGTTGATTATAGTGGTTATTTCGTTAATGACGAAACATTCGCTAGTGATTGTGATGCGATTGGTTGGGCGAAAAAATTTGTCAGGGAGAAAACTCAATGTAATTATCGGCGCATGCAGCCTGATCATGAGTAGCAGCCTGATAGTCAGCGAGAGGAAGCCTGTATGCGCCCGGAAACATCATCCAAGCATCACATGACATCCGAATGGGATAGTCAACTCGGTACAATCTGCTCGACCACGCCCGAACTGCTTTCTCCGGTCTGGTGATCGGGAAAGGGATGGTCTGCACATAACCGAGCTGCCGTAATGCCCGACCAGGCATATATGGCTCGATAATATCCCGATATCGTAGCCATCCAACGAATGTGGTCCTCGGGACATCCCTCACCGGATCAGGGCCATAAGGCAACCAGTGTATCTGCGTACATGTAATCAACAAATTATACAAGTTATTTTTAAATGAATTGTGAGATTGTTAGAAGGAATCGCTATACCTCTGCGGCTGTCAACTGATCAATGCGGCGACGCAAAGACTGGAGTCGGTGCTCGTCCTTACCCTCGGGCTGGACACTCCATGTAGAAGCTCGAGGCTGCGTGGAGTCAACAATCATACGCTCTCGATGAGGTCGAAAGCATGGAAAATACTCATAAATCCAAGCCTGAACGAGGATAAGGCATCCACAAATCCCCATGGAGTCGCCGCGACTAGCGATACCGAGCTGACGGTACATGAAAGCCAATGCGGCCGAACCCCATGAATACTCACCGGTAGTATCCATACCGTCCCTCACCTCCAATATGCAGGAAGGCTTAATCCGGTTACCACTCTTGTCAACAAACAAGGTGGATCCAAATAACAACCACATCCAAGCTACGGCCTGGGTGCCCTCCACTCGACCTCCATCGCGACATGACCTGAAAATCGAGTCCATAAGTACGCCGCCACCCCCCCCCCCAGTGAGTACTCAGTAGCTCCAACCGCGATACTCCAAGAACCTCCATCACATCCACCTGCAACTGTGTAGATGTGCTATCGGCATCAACCAATCGCCCCTCGACAAGAATGCGAAGGATATGCCACACATCCTGTAACATGATGGTCATCTCTCCGAACGGCATGTGAAAAGAGTTCGTATCGGGCTGCCTCCGCTCAACGAACGCAGAAATCAACGGGGGGTCAATATGTCTGAACATGGCGTCCGTCAGGTGGGATAACCCAGTCCCACTGATTCGACTCACTAAAGAGGGTGACATCACTGAGCGCCACTAACTCAAGCTCTGACAAGCAGCAGTCCTGGTGTGACACTTCAGCAAACCTCTCATATCTCCAATCCAGATACGCGCGGCGACATGCCCACCGAAACTCGGGATAACGCTGCCATCGATAGGGCCACCAGGCATCTCCTCAGTAACCATCCAAGATGTGTCATCCTCTGCCCTACGCCATTTACTACTGGTAGACCCAGAAGTGACAAACCTCCCCCCTCTCCCCTTCCGAACCCGGCACGAAAATGAAGAAGAATCATCACCGCCCTCCTGATCGTCGGCCTCATCGTGCGAATAATACTCGCTCGAATCCTCAGTACCAAAATCAGTATAAGGTACGTCCTCAAATCCCCTACGCTCTGCCTCCCACTGTCTACGAACGGAAGCATCAACACCACGAGCTCTGGTGTGACGCGCTCCAGAACCCATCAACTCTGTGACTAGCGGCATAGATTTGCCCGCTCCTCCTCTCATCTGCATTTAGAAAACAATACAACTAATAAGTAATAATCATACAAACAATACACATTATTAATTATTAATTGAAAATTTTATTTTTTCCAAAAATGATGGCAGGCGTCCGGAGCGGACGCTTGAACCATGGCACAGCGCCTGTCCGACGCCACGACCATGGTTCAAGCGTCAAATGACGCTTAGTCCAAATCCAGCTGGCGTCCGATCTAGACGCTGTGCATGGTTTGACGTCCGTCAGACGTCTATACCACAGGCTGAGCGTCCGCCATGGACGCCTGCGCCATGGACAGGCGGAATCGGCGGACGCCTGTGCCATGGCCAGGCATCATCGTCGGATGCCTGCCACAAAATAACGGCCGCGGCCTCTGTCGTGCACTCCGGCACGGCGGCCGCGGCCAAAGAAACAGTAAAACGCAAAAAAAATAGTTACCGGAACTTTTCCTTTTCCCGTCATGGCGGCGGACGATGGCGGTGCGGCGGCAAACGGCGGCTATGCGGCGGTGCTATGGCGGCGGACGGCGGCTGTGCGGCGGTGCGGCTGCGTCGGGTGGGGTCTTTAGAGAGAAAACTATTGTCAAATTAGGATTACAAATCTGATTAATATGAATTAAGGGCAAAAGGGTAATATTCTAGGGCGGTGTCTAGTAATTTAGGGCAGTGTTTAGTAATCCAGTTTTATTATTCTCGTCCGAGTATCTGAGGAAAACAATTGATTCGTTAATTATTTCTAAAAATAGTTAGCTTGAAGGGAAAGATATATATTCTATATAATTTTTAATTATTTGGTATTCAATTTTTAGTTTATTTTTGGAGGGAAAATAAATATACAGTTTAGGATTCAAAGAATAAGGCTTTGTTCTTTTGGATTGAATGAATCTGAACTGAACTGAACTGAAATATATATTAAGGGTAAATAATAATAATTCTAGTAATAATAGTAATAAAAATAAAAATAATAAATATAATAAAATAATAATAATAATAAAAATAATATAATAAAATATAAATGATAAGTTGAGATCTATTTGATAAGGGTAAATTATAATAATATTAATGATATTAATAACAATAACGATAATAACTATAATAATAATAACAATAATAATAATAACAACACTGATAATAATGGTAAATAATAATAATAGTAATCAACAATAACAACGATAATAATAAATATTATTAATAATAATAGTAAATATTATTAGTAATAATAACAATAATAATAATTAAGATTAGTAATAATAATAATAATAATAACATTGATAATAATAGTAAATAATAATAATAATGATCAATAACGATAATAGTAAATATTATTAGCAATAATAATATTAATTAATATTATTAATAATAATAATAATAATAATAATAATAATAATAAAGTGATTATTTACCATTATAATAATAATAATAATAATAATAATAATAATAAGAAGAAGAAGAAGAAGAAGAAGAAGAAGAAGAAGAAGAAGAAGAAGAAGACGAAGAATCGAACCTGATCGAATCGAATTGACGAATCGAATCGAATCGAATTGACTCGAATCGAATCGAATCAATCAGAAATCAAAAATAAATCCAAAAGAACATAGCCTAAGAGGTGTTCAGGGATTCTTTTTTGGTAAGTTAATTACACAAAATAAAATTAAGTAAATAATTTCCATAAATTTTCTTTGGTAAGATGTATTTTAATAATTAACTATTATCAGACTTATATTAGGATAATTGGTAAAACGAAGGGTCCGTATTTTTTTGGTAAAACGTGTATTTGTTGGCAATTGATTCACATAAATTGATTCATTATTAGACAAATTTATTACACATAAAAAAATATAAATGTACTTTTACGAATGGCTTTTGGGAAGGAAAATGAAATTTTTTTCACTTCAACAACAAACTCCAATTATATAGATATAGATATATAATTTGTTTAATTGAAGAGGAAATTACCGATTTGGTCCCATACAGGGGCGGATCACAAGGCTCTCAACCGTGGAGGCCGAAGCTAATATCTTATATATTTTTAAAAATACAAAAGATACCTCATCCAAAGTTATAAATAACAAAACATTAAAGCTAAACGTTAAATATAAAACTACCAAACATCGCTCATCAAAGTGGAACAAGATTTTGGAAAGACGAAAAGTATTGGTTGAAGAGGACCAAGATTCATATAAGCTCGTCGAATTGTATCTTGTTGATTGACAGTACAATCATAAACTTGATGGCGCAAGCCATGGTCTCGTTCTAATGCACTAAGATCAATATCATTACTATTCATTTGAGCTATTTTGCAAGGGTTTTCGGTAACCGGAGCACTAGGTGAAAGGGTATTATCATCTAGATTTGTTGACTCTTCGGCACGGCATCTTGAGAAAAAGAACTAGCATGTTTTCTTTTAAAAGACCCATGAATGTTAGATTGAGTTTTCTTCATCTACATGTCAAACAAAATTAACATTTTTATTACATTTTAAACCAATTGCACTATCAAAGTATTAAACAATTTCATAAAAAAGAATGCTAGGGCAGGCTACAAAAGAATCCCAAAACAAAAGAGACAAAGAGTAAAAGAGTACAGGGCAAAACCTAATCGATATCGACGTCTTCTTTCTGCTGGACTGCTGGAGGCTTCGATCTTAAGCAGCTGGAACGGTCCGGACGGAGAATCGATGGCCGTTGCGCTGCTGGTGCGATTGCGAATCGATGGTCGCTGCAGTTTTGCTCGCTGCAGTGCAAAAGCCGCCCCTGGTCACGAACGGGAGGAAGAAGGATCTGTGCTTTACTTATGTTGTGGACTTACTCGTTCCGATCTGTACAAGAAGGATCAATAAAGCCGCCGCTGCAATTATAACTTGTGTTGTGGACTGGTCATTACTTAATTCTATACCTCGGCTCTACTAATTTTTTTTAAAAAAGGCCCCCTAGGGCCTTCGCCCCTGGTCCCATAGGACACGCGACAATTTCATTTTGGTCCCAGGCACTGCAAAGTGACCCCAAAAAAATTTTTGCTCGTTGAAGTGGTCCCACTGTTACGTTAACCATTAAATATTCTGCATTTTTGGTCCCATCATAAAAGTTGCACATTTGGTCTCGCTAAAAATTGCATATTTGGTCCTAACAGTTGCACATTTGGTCTCATCTGGTAAAATGTACCAAACTGGAGGGAAAATGTCATTTTGGATGGAAAATGCACCAAGTTGGAGCCAAAACCTGTCACACTTTAGGTACACAACAACTTTATATTTCACACATCATTTTCTATCCATTCACAACAAGAAAAGCAAAGAAACTATAAGCCAAAAATGTCATCTTCGGAAGGCAATATCCACACCCTCAAGCAGGCATAATTTGCCATTGTGGAAAGGGTACCCGAGCGTATGTATCGTCGAGACCAACAAGTAGAGGTCGTTTTTTCTACTCCTGTCCCGACTGGAATACTACTGATGGATATGAATATTTTGTATGGGCTGATGAGGTTCAAACTATGAGGGCAGAGGGTGCAAATGGGATGATAGGCTACATAATGATGTTGGGTGTTTAACCGAAGAAATGAAGAAGATGGGAGAGAAATCAATGGATTGAGGAAGATGTAGAAACTGATTTGCTGCTTAATTCTATTGGCTTGGGCTCCTAGTATATCTAAATGGTTTGTTTAGCCAAAAGTAGTATAAAATGTGGTGGTGTATTTCATTTCTGTATGTTTATGTAGCATGTGTTTTGATATATGTAATGGAGATTTGTTCAACAGTCTCCAATGTGTTTTCTAACAACAATGCAACAAACAGACAACAAGAGAACCTAAATGGCAAAAATATGACCATTTAAAATAGAAATAGTTATGAGCTGCAGCCAAGCAAAATGGATTGTTTTTTACAATATCATAAATGTTTTTATGCTGCCAAAACCATCAAAAAAGGCAACACCATAATGACAATGAACCATTTGGCCTCTCAAAATGCACTTCCAAACTGCAAACCACTAATTTTGCTTCCTCAAACCCTTTTTCCCTTTTCAGCAAATTCTGTGAGGCTAGAAAGAGTTACAAATTTATTACCTCCCCGATTGAAGACCTTCATTGCCCCATTATTAATGGTTTGTTCCACAATAGTGGAATGTCTCCCAATAAAGGATTTTGGATTGAAGTTCATGGGAGGGGGTGCCCTTATGTTTACCCCAAGCTGCACTGGAGGTGGTGCATTGATTGAGCTTTTGACAGAGTAAGGAGCTATGGTTGATGAGCTCCCTGCTTTTGACAGAGGTGGTGCTATGCCTTCCACACTCTGACTACTCACAGTTTTGGCAATTTTTGCCCTTTTCCTAACCTGTAATTGTTTGGCAATAAAAGAAGAAATATTTAAACCTGGATAATAATAACACAAGACGATATTAATTTTAAATACTCGCCAATCTTTCCCTGCTTTTTTTGTTGTTGGCTTCTCTGAAAAAGGAGGTTCTCCATCCTTTTCATTTTGTTCTAGTTCCACAAGATCAATAAGTCTTTCTTCACCTTCTTGAGTGAGATTTGGGTAATATTCAGACTGAGTGATTACATATGGTTGAACTGGATCACCATCCTATAGAGGTTTTAAAATGGATTATAGCAATTATGTAGTGAAAGAATTAAATGAAAGAAGAGTTACAAATTTCTTACTCCAATCTGTCTTAAAGATTCCCCTACGTTTTGTTCAACACCATTTTCAGCTACTGCATCTTCATTCTTTTTCAAAACACAACCCAGTTAATTATGCCCTTGCTCACCACAGAATTGGCAGGTTACTTTGAACCTCTGTTTCTTCAGTTTCTGTTTTGTCTCTATGATTTTCTTCTTGCTTTTTGGGTCTTCAGAGTTTGCATCAAATCTTCTAACTTTTTGAGGTCTGCCTTTCTTCTTCTTCCCAAAATCTGGAGGCAGTGGTGGGATATACCCATTTTTTTCCATAATTCTTCTTCAGAGGACTGATAGAATTGGCATACACTACTGCATAAGTCTCAGTTGAATAGCAGTTTGCACAAAGTCCTCAGTGTCCCTCTTTTCAGCATTAATAGCACTGACAACATGCTTGCAAGGGATACCACAAACTTCCCACTTTCTACAGTCACATGTATTAAGCAACAGATCAACAACATATCTACTACCATCTGAGCAATAAATCTCATAGTTGTATTCATTTGACTGGATTGGAATACAATCTGAAGAGTCCTCTACCGTATTTGCTACAATCTTTCTTATTCTAGGAGCTTCCTCCCTTCCCATTTCCTTTCAGCTATATCTCTGTTTTTTACAAGACTACAATATTCCGTATTCCACTCTAACATAGTAAGAATGGATTTCTCTATAGCATCTAATAGGGCTGCATTCCATTGTTCACACGTATTGTTTACTAGAGTATCACACTTACTAAATGTGTTGAAGTGTGACCTACTCCATTGAGAATGGTGCTTGTCTTTTTGCATCCATTCCAAACACCTAGGATCCAACACACTAATCTGTGACATTGCTCTTTTAAATCCAGGAACAGTTGTTGCTTTAGCAGCTTTCCACAACATCTTTTTGAAGGCATCTCCCTTGTATCCTGTACTCTTCATATAACCATGAAGGTGTCTCACACAAATCCTATTCTCTACTGCAGGCAAAATCTTCTCAAATGTACCAATTAGTCCTTTCTATTTATCATACATGAAGGCATACACATACTCTCTCTCTCTCTCTCATAGTAGATCACCTTTCAGCAAAGTCAGGAACTATTCCCAGTTTCCCTTGTTCTTAGCTTGAACTACAGAATAAGCTATACGATATGGATCATTGTTTGGATCCATACAAACAGTTGTGAGGAGCACACCTGGTGTATTGCCCCTTAGGTGACACCCATCTACACCTATCCAGGGCCCACAATCTGATTTGAAACCAAGCTTCAAAGCCTTCAAGTACACACAAAATCTCTTAAATTTGTTACGGTGAGGGGTTGTGTCAACATGGAGTATCACATTTGATCCTGGGTTCTTCTCTATAAGTGTCAGAGCATAGTCCCATAACTTGGAGTATTGGTCTGTGTTATCACCTTCTATCATCTTCAAAGCTTTTTGTTTTGCCCTATATGCCTGAAATGGAGAAATGTACACTCCTAACTCTTCAATCGCTTCTGATCTCCATCCTCTCACACTCCTCTTGGGATCAGCCCTGAATAACTTCTCATACCTTTGTGCCAACCATTTGGCGCTTACATTGTCCACAAAGTAAGTCATTGCACAGGAATGTTGAAGATCGAACTCTCTTATTTGGATAGATTCCTCATCCTTAACCTTCAAAGCATTAATATGCCATTCACACTCATCTTCCTTGCATCTAACATATATTCTTCTCTTATCATTCGTGGTAAACCTTGTTGGATGACCATGCTTAACTGTCCATGAGTTAACTGCCTGCTTGAACAACTGCTTGGTACTGAAGATTTGGCCTAGATTGAGTTCTGGATTCAGGGCAGTTGAAGCCCTAAACACTGTCCCTTCTCTTTGATTTCCTTCTTCTTCTTCAGATTGCAAACTCTTAAAATCACTTTCATTGGTGTGGATATATGCTCCATCATCATCATCAGAATATGAGCTCTCCTCATCATTCACCTGTTTTAATATCCTAAGTCCTACATATTCTACATCTAAATCAACAGTCTCATCATATATTATATCATCAAGTAGCTCATCACAACTATCCCATTTGCCCACAAAATCCTTATCTAAATCATCTGTTTCTTCTTCTTCAACCAATTCCCCATCTCCAATCATTATAGGCTCCATATCTCTCTCTCTGTCTGCTCAGTTTGAACATCAGTCCTGTTATCCTCTGCCACAGAGTCCTGCTTCCCATACCCTGCCACTTGCTGATCACCATTTGCCTATGTATTATGTTTCTCATGCCCTGCTTCTTCCTCATCCCTCTCTGCCTCTGTAATCTGTCTCTCATTCACTGTCTCATCCTCATCAATCCAAACAATTCCCCCCTCAGGCTGTTCTTCAATCCCTGACACACGTGTCCAACTACCTTCCAAAAAAAGAGTAAATTCCTTGTTTTTTGCTGTATGGATTTTCATCCATATATCATATTCACAGTCTATCTTCATCAACCCACTGCCCTCAATCATTTCATAAAATTTCTTACCTCCCATGTACCCTAGTTGCTCAGTCAAACCTTCTAAATACCTTAAACTCATCTTCTAGTGTCAACAAAATCAAATACACTAGTTGTTCCCTCTATCCATTTCACACAGTCTACATCATTCACCACCATTCCACCATGATTCAGGATCAATGTGTACCAGGAATCAACTCAACCTACTCAATACAAATTTAGGAAAATTTAATATAAATTCAACACCATAAGCTCAAAAAAAATACAGAATACAAGAAAAAGCCAGTACTCTAATGGACCACTCTACTGGAACACACAATAACGAATAACACAAAGTGAAAACTTAAAAAAGAAATAGTAAAAGTCCCAAGTCCCATCCATCTTCAATACATTAAACATGTAACAAAAACCCACCAACCCCATAACTCATTGAGGTCAGCATGACAACACATAAACAATAAGATAAACACGATAAACAGAACACCCACTATCTCAAAAGCAGCACATTAATATTTAAAAGAACAATCTATCTACTACAGAAATAAGGTGACAAAATGAGGGCTTACGATAGTTTGGTCCTGGGTAGGGGACCATCCACTTTCGTCGAATTATCTTCACGCAGCACTATGATGGATTCTCCCAAAATGCTGAGTTCGAATTTGAAAAAATTGAGAGGGTGCAATTCTAGGGTTTGTCGCAGAAAAAATTGGGGAAGTTCCATTTGTGTTTTTTCCGCGTTGTAAACTTGAGGTTTTTAAATTTAATTATTTTTTAATTAATTATAACAACTAACGGGCACATGATTTTCTCGTGACTATAGCATCAGTTTTTAACGTTTGGGACTAAAATTGCAACACAATGGGGTTACTTATGCAATAAAAATCATGTTTGAGACCACTTCTGCGAGCAAAAATTCCTTTGGAATCACTTTTGCAGTGCCTAGACCAAAATGAAATTGTCGCGTGTCCTATAGGACCAAATCAGCAATTTCTTCTTTAATTGAACGTATAATACCAATCAAATTGTGGTTTCCCAAAAAAATGTCATTTGTACGCATGAATTTGTAAATTCAAAAGTATTTTACCAACTCTACATAATTAAATTTGATTCCATTTTAACAATCATCATTTATTAAGGCATATATTTACCGTAATTATTATACGTATTCCATCATAATTAATAAATAGATAATTACAAAATTAAATTAAGTAAATCTTATCTTTTAAGATTGATTTAGAATAATTTCATAAATACCCAATATTTATTTCCAAGAAGTTATGCATTTTATACAGATTTAATTAAAAAAAAATCATCCATTTCCAGTAATAGTATTTGAGCGGGAAAATGAAATATTTACTTCTTTTTGAAATGATTTTATATACATATGAGAGAAGCAAACCACACATTGAGAGTTGCAGAACTCACTTTATCCGCTCATATATTGCCTGTTCTTTTTTATTTTACTTTTTTCTAGGATGAAAAAAGTACACTATTTGATAAGATTCCACTCAATCATGATGCATTCAAGCAGTTCTCCCACGTTCCATATTTTGAGCTGAAGCTTCCACCGCCACTCCGCTGTGCATACTCTGAAATTACAACACGAGCACAACTATCCCAAGTCCTTGCAATCTCGCCAAGTAACATTGGTTGTGAAAGAGATCGAAGGGAGATGCAAAACCGTGACTTAGCCTTTATGGAGAGATCTTCATATTCCTTACTGTAGAAGCAAATTGTGGGAGAACTATTTTATCAGCACGTGTAAAGCATGTCGGGCGTTGGGGGATGAGTGAAGAAAGAAAAATTTGCACAAGTGAAAATGACAACATATACAGAGGGAAAGAAAGAAAGAAAGGCGGTGCGAAAAGGACTTGGATTAGTCCAGCATGCTAAATGAACTTATTCTAAATTTTGAATTCATTTTGAATTATTCTGCTGAATTCATTTTGCTGTGTTTCTCAATTTATAAACTTAGAGAAATATTATTGTTTCTTCTACAAGATACTTGTTCCAATTCCATCACAAATGCAACTAATGAAATTACAGAGGAGATGACTCAAACTTGGTACAAATGGACTTTCGTTATGTAATTAATTCACGTTTCTTAAAAGATAATAAAAGTACACAAGCAATAGCCCTGTACGTTAGGCCGTCATTGTTTTTCAAACACAATGATATTTTTTTAATAGGAAACGCTTTTCAACAAATTATTCTAATACTACGTCAAAGATGGCAAAACTTTTCTATCCGTAATAACTCTAAAATGACAGTATATCATCGAGATAAATTGCTTTGGTTTACATCAAATCAAACTTTCTATTACGAATTCAGACCACATAATATCATGCATAATGATACTGGTTGTGCCTTCAATTATCTGGGGGAGTTGAAAGAAAATAAGGATTAATAGTAGAGAAATAATTTGTAATCCTGGGACAGAAAACACTGAGCATATGAACATTTATTCTTCAGAACTTAGGCACCATCCATGTTTTCTTGTTTCGTTGTGTTCTCTCTATATCTTTGTTTTCCTTTGTCAGCTTTTATCTGGATAAATAAACCATAAACGCAAAATACTCTGCCTGACAATTTATCAGCTACATTTCAAGGTGGTTTAAGAATTGGCAACTATGGAGAACAGACTGAACAGCATAGGAGTCAGTCACTAAAACGAGTTTTAAAATGTTGATATACAATTCTCTAAATTTCACCTTTCCTAAAGCAATTTACAGTATCTAATATGCTACCATGAAATTATACTCTTTCGAATGAGAGGAAATTCCTGACACACGCTTTCTCTTAGAAAAACATATAAATATGTACATATAATTTGCCCCGAGATTTTATGATTTTTCAAATTGCAACAATGGAGCCTCGTGTGCCATTGTGTGCAGTACATGCGCGCAATAGTAGTATTACCATAATCAAAGAATCATTATACCCGAACGACTAGAAAGAGGGCGTCAAACCCATGTATACAGTTCACTCACCTGACTTCAACTGGAAACTTGTCTAGAAGTATTGGAGAGCAATTTGGATAATTGTTGGGAACCAGCAATCTTAGAGGCTGAATTGGAGACTGCAAGTTTGTGAAAGACAAACACGTAATATGGGGAAAAAGAGACAAGGGCAAATGAGGCACAGAGAAATTCAAATCTCACCATCTGTGCTGAGGCATACTGTGATTTTAGATGTGGGCTAAGAGCAACAGCACCAAAAGAGCACTTCACAATAGTTCCCTCTCCACCTTCACCAGCAGCAACTGCAGTGGGATCAACATCTTCACTGATATACACAACAGTGTCTATAAGTCTTTGATTTATTTCCCGCAACTCTTCTTCAAGTGCATGGTTAGTCTGCAAATAATGACCAGTTATCATTCATATGAAGAACCAACAGACATTCTGCATGGAGTGAAAAAACTAAAACTGCACTAACATCACCTAACCTAGTAATGTAAGAAGAAATATCATTGGGATGTGTCACTTCTGAGTTGACCCACATTGTTTAATTAGAATGAGGGAGCCCACTTTATAAGCATAGTGGTCTCACATTGATGAATTAGGAGGACGCCAACTTTATAAGCCTATCCTATCACCAATTGGTTTTGGGATGGAACTTTACTTAGGTGGCTATGGGCTCTCTCAAATTTTGTAAGCTTCCATATGCTCGACCGTACCAAGTCCCCCTGAATTATCAAATTTTTTTTGTATAAGAACAAAGGCGATGTCCAAGAGTGCTCTAATTATCGGGGATTAAGTTGATGAGTCATACCATGAAATTATGGGAACGAGAGCAACGTCTTAGAAAGTGTGTGGAGATATTAGAAAACCAATTTGGATTTATGCCTGGGAGATCGACTGTGGAAGCAATATTTTTGATGAGACAGATGATGGAACACTATCGTGATAAGAAGAAAGACTTGCATATGGTTTTTACTGATTTAGAGAAGGCTTATGATAAGGTACCAAGAGAGGTACTTTGGTCGGCATTAACCAAAACGGGCGTGTCAAAGAAGTATATTGACATCATTAGAGACATGTATGAAGGAGCTAGTACAAGTGTATGTACCACCGTGGGAAGGACTAAGAAATTCCCTATTATGATTGGGGTGCACCAAGGCTCGGCTCTTAGTCCTTTCCTCTTTGCCATAGTCATGGACGAATTGACAAGGTCAATTCAAGACGATATCCCTTGGTGCATGGTGTTTGCAGATTGGTTGATGAAATAAAGGACGGAGTTGAAAGAAAGTTGGAACTATGGAGAAATACGCTCGAAACTCGTGGTTTTAGGCTGAGCAGAAGTAAGACTGAATATTTGGAGTGTAGCTTTAGTGGAAATGGAAGTAGAGAGGCGGGTACAATCACTTTTGATGGGAATGTTATACGAGGATCAGAGTTTTTTCGTTATCTTGGGTCGATTCTTCAAAAAGGATGGAGAATTAGACGGTGACGTGGCCCATAGGATTAAGGCGGGATGGTTGAAATGGAAGAGCGCAACGGGGTTATTATGTGATCAAGGCGTACCTTACAGATTAAAGGGAAAATTTTACCGAACAGCAATTAGGCCTGCACTTTTATATGGCACTGAATGCTGGGCTGTAAAGCATAGTCATGTGCATAAGATGAATGTGGCGGAAATGTGTATGCTAAGATGGATGTGTGGCCATACGAGAAAGGATCGACTTAGAAATGATGTGATTAGGAAAGAAGTACCAGTGACCCCTATAGAGGATAAGCTGTTGGAGAATCGGTTAAGATGGTTTGGACATGTGAGACGGAGGCCGGTTGATGCACCGGTGCGGAGGCTCGAAGAATGGGGAGTGCATAGGCCAGTGAGGGGTAGAAGAAGACTTAAACAGACATGGATACGAGTGATTGAGAGTGATATGAGGTTTCTTGGGATTGGAGAAGTTATGGCGTTGGATAGGACGACGTGGAGGGAGAGAATTCGGGTGGTTGATTAGTTTTTTTTCTTTTGCATAATGATTATTACTATTTTTTATTTACTTTTTATTATTTACTTATTTATGCATATATATAGATATATTTACGTAGTAAACTTTTCACCTATCACTTTTGCCTTTTCATAAGACTGTTTTATTGGAGACGACTTGACGTTTTCAGAGATTGATTCATGTTAGCCGACCCCAAAGCATTTTGGGACTAAGGCTCTGATGTTGTTGTTGTTGTATAAGAAACAGAATTTTATTGATGACAATGATAAAGGATTAGAGATCCCTATCAGGGTTCTATAAGAGCACAACTACATCACAGAATGCCAACTCCTAATAAAATCAGACAGAGCAAAACCCTTAAAAACATTCTGGTTTATAGCCCATACAGCGACGTTTTATTTAATTCTATCCCAAATCTCCTAAATGGCCTCACAAACCCTCAAAACTTCTCTTATTCCTTTCTAACCATATTGCCCAAAGCATGACTGGAACAATTATTCTCCATAGGATTTCGCTTTCTTGTTGATAAGCCCTCCCATGTTACACTGGATCAGCCCTGAAATAGAATCTGGAGGAACCCATTGAATGTGTTCTCCCAACATCCGAATCCACAGTTCACGTGAAAAGGGACATTGTAGGAATAAGTGGTTAAGATCCTCTGAGGAACTCCTGCACATAACGCACCAACTAAGACAAAGAACAAGTTTTTGCCTAATTTCGCAAGTGTTCAATTTTCCCAAAACAATCAACCAAAGGAAAACCTGAATCTTCTTCGGCACTGGAGCCTTCCATACCGTCTTGTACCAAGGAACAAGAACAAGACTGGAATTAAGACACAAGGATAAGAAAAATGATTTTGACCAAAAAAGATCCTGAATGATCAGCTACCCAGACCCTTTGATCGTCCCCGTAATTCCTCATCCTAACTGAATCTAAACACAGAAGAAGCTCCCCCAAAGAAGCTCCCCCAAAGAAGCTCCCCCAAAATGTTAATTTCCCCATCTCTCAGACTTCTGAAAAAATGAAAGTCCAATGAAGAGAACTAGGAGAAGACTCATAATTGGATAAGAAATTAATGGGCTTATTATGAGACAAGGATAGCCTGTAAAGAGAAGCAAAACGCAAAGAAAAAGGGAAGTCCCCAACCAAGCATCCTGCCAAAAAAACGAACCAAATTACCCGATCTCCTCTACCTTAACCGAACCCAAAAAATCAGGATACACAGGAGAGGTAAATTCCCACGGACTTCGAAATATCGAGCGAACAGCCAAGCCTGCATCCCGCCATTAAATTGCATACCATACTTAATGTGAATGACTCTTGCCCATAACGACTCTTTTTCCTTGGAGAACCGCCACCATCATTTGCCCAATAACACTATATTCCTAAAAAGAATCCTACCAATCGCGAGTCATCCCATTTCTTTAGGTCGAGACACCATATCCCACGCCACTAGATGATTACCACTCTCATTCACATCTTCCCATAGGAAGTCCCTCATTCTTTTTTCCATCATATTTGCTACGCCCGCGGAGATCCTAAAATGAGACATGAAGTAGGTTGGCAGCGCGTTGAGAACTGATTGTATAAGAGTAATCTCCTTCCTCTCAATAAATAAGCCTTCTTCCAATCCCCGTGTTCTAAAACTCGGCAAAACTCAGTGATTACTCGGCACTCGACAGGCGGCCAAATCGAGTTTCCTGACTCGTCAGGCAAAATACGGCCACCAAAAAAATCGGTCAACACTCGGCAAAAATGAAAAACTCGGGAAAAATCGGTAAAACTCGGCGAGTCAGTTTTCTATTTTCTCCTGTGCGATTTTTCTAACCTAGGGCTGCAGACAACCTTTTTGTGCGATTTTTTCTGTGCGGTTTCTGTTATAAAATATTTACAGTTATCTTTTCTTTTTTCGTAATGCAGAAATTATGTACTCCCTCCGTCCCATAAGAGTGTGGTCACTCGTTATAGGCACGAGCTTTAATAAAAGTTAGGTAGTGGTGGATTTGAGTGGAGAAATGATCTCACTTTTTGTTGTATGTGTATGTTAATTATTGTTGTTGGTTAATTAAAGGCTAAAGGGTGTGGGCCATCATTGGTATTGTTGTAAATAAGTTGAAAAGATGGAGTAAAAGTATAAGAGATATTTAATGGAACGGGCACACTCTTGTGGGACAGACGAAAATGGCAAATTGAGCACACTCTTGTGGGACGGAGGGAGTATTTTATTTTGGATATGCATATATTTTTATTGGATGATGGATAAATTAAGGTTATTTTGAGACTAATTGTGTTCTATTAACATTTAATCATAGTATTATCACATTATATATTTATATTAAATATACTAAAATGACATTTTAAGCGGATTGCCTCCCAAGGGAAGACCCAAGTACACCATCGGCCAATCTACCATGTTGCAACCAACCATCGCAGCAAGACTATGAACTTCTCTTTCCTCCATGTTGATGCCTAAAAGGGTGCTTTTGTCCATGTTAAATTAATATTCAATATAGTATTGATGTCATATAAATAATTCCACGCATAAGCATTAATTGAGGCCCACTTCCAGAACTAAACGTCCTGTAGAAAGCTACATAATAAAGTTGTATTAGGAGTGACAAAGTCGTATCTGCACTGATGTCAATAGTGAGCTAATCTCTAAAAGGATAGTTAACTAACCAAATGAAAATAAAACTATCATGTTCTCAAAAAAAATAGTTCACCCGAACGCCACATATTGCAAAAGAAAAGAGAAAAAGAAACAATCAAGATGGCAAGTACACTACAAATTTTTCCCACTCCCAATAGTTCTCTTCACTCTACTATGATTGATGACAACTATATGCAAGTACAACAGGATTAAGTTAGCTTGTCTCCGTGCTAAAACTCCCTTCCAAGCCCCTTCCCTATAAACTTGTTTTAATGCTAATTTCAGTTACAGTAACAGCCAAAAGAAGTAGCCCACCGCCGTCTTCCCTGAAAGACCCAACCACTTACAGTAATTAGAGTTCAATGCAGATGTTGGTTCCAAGATGGTTATGCTTACTGTCCTACAGTGACAGACCTATCCCAATCTCCTATGCTCATACTCTCCATCAAAAATTACCTTATTGAAACATTCTCGAAGCTGGACTCTTCACTGTCATTTAAGGCTATGTTTGCCTTGTTGCACTGATAGGCCTATGTTCCTCAGTAGGTGGAGAAATGAGTACTACACAAAGTAGTTTTGCAACAGTTTTAGAAATATGTCCCAATTGACCCCCTGGTAAACTGACCGGCACATTCAACATACTGATGTCTAATACCTATGTGAGAGCTACCAGATAAACAAACCAGCAACTTTTTGCTAGAAGCACTCGTACAAACATGATTATATATTGAAACAAACTCATCTTGGTAAGCAAAATAATACTACACAAAATGCTAACTGCTAGCTTGTATGCATCATAAATGCAATCTACGGATTCCTCTTCAATAGAAATGAACTCTTTCAACTGGAGTTGCAAATAGCAAGGACATCATAATATTTCAAAAACAATCAATCACAATGAAGAATATCTTAGAAAGAAACCCTGGTTCTAGCCGACAATGTTGTTTTGATTTCAGTTGTAACTTCCAGGTCAACTGACGTGCGTACGGATAGTCACCTCTACTAATGCTGAAAATGTCAGCACTAAACTACGAGAACATTCAGGTCACCAAAAAATTATTCAATGATCACTGACTAGATAAAGGGTTACTTGGTACTCAATGGGTTATTTTACAGATATAACAAGTAGTAAAAAAAGAACTCTACCTGTGGGTGTCTTCTTGACATTCATTGCCGGTCCTAAGACCGGATAAAAGAGGAGGGTTGCGGTAGGTTAGTGGCAGCCAGCGTAAAACTCGTCACATTTTATGCACATGAATCAAATTTTAAAAATCGTTGGGGCGTCTCCTCAGAAGCGACGCGCTGCATTTCATAGGCCCGGATGCAGTGAAAACTATGCGAGGGTTGCTAGGTCGTCGCCCAGAAGCGGTACGCCACCTTTACATCTGAGGGTGGTGCCAAATGAGCAAGGATGCGCTACACTTCATAGGCCCGGGTGTAGTGGAAAATATGTAAGGGTTGCTAGGTCGTCTCCCGGAAGCGGCGCGCCACCTCGAAGTATGGGCGTGGTGTCAAATGTACAAGGATCCTCGCAGCGTGGACGGGGACAGACTGAGAAGTTAGTTCATGCGGCTAGTAAGGGTAGTAAGGTGCGGTTTGGAACTTGGAACGTTGGCTCTTTGACGGGGAGATCAACAAAAGTGGGGGAGGTTATGAAAAGGAGGAGGATTCACATAAAGACTAAGTTGGTTGGCAAAAAGGTAAGAGTGTAAGCTCCTTGGGGTTACAAGCTTTGGTACTCTGGAAAGGATAGAAGTAGAAATGGAGTGGGTATCGTCATTGATAAAGAAATCATTGATGATGTGGTGGAAGTATCAAGAAAGAGCGATAGAATAATGAGTATTAAGCTTGTGATAGGGGATGAGTTTCTAACTATCATAAGTGCTTATGCACCACAAGTAGGATTGGATGCATCGATCAAAGAAGAATTCTGGGAAGATTTGGAAGAGGTTGTCGAACGAATTCCTATGGGTGACAAATTGATCATTGATGGCGACCTCAGTGGGCATGTCGGTGTTAGCAGATATGGCTTTGAGAGCGTTCATGGTGGCTTTGGTTTTGAGGATAGGAATGAAGCTGGAAATGGTGACTTGTGAACACTTGGTTCGAGAAAAGGGACTCTCATTTGGTGACATATAGAAACGGAGGTAATGCAAGTCAGATTGATTTCTTTTTAGTAAGGAATGTTTGGAGGAAAAGTTTACTAATTGCAAGGTGATACCCGGTGAGAGTGCTGCAACGCAGCATAGTGTTGTGGTGCTTGACTTTCGAGGTGAGAGGCAATTAAGAAAGAGAAGACCACAAGTTGACCCTCGAATTAAGTAGTGGAAGCTCCAATGGGGGAGTCGACATACTTTTGTGGCTAAGATTGCTGATAGTGGTATTTGGTCTGATTGCACGGAGATGGATATAGATTCGATGTGGAACTTGTTGGAGCATAACATAAAGGAAGTTGAAGTCCTAGGAGAATCTAAAGGAAACAGACCATCAAGTAAGGACACATCTAGGTGGAATGATGAAGTTAAGCAAACGATAAAGACCAAACGTGAACGTTATAAGGCATTGGGTAAATGCTCGAGCGATGAGAATTATGAGAAGTACAAGAAAGCTCGAACAGAAGCTAAAAAGGCAGTGTGAATGCCCGATCAAAGGTCAATCAAGAATTATATGCAAGATTAGATACAAAAGAAGTGGAAAAAGATATCTATAAACTTGCTCGAATGAGAGAGAAGAAGACACAAGATATTGGAAAAGTTAAATGTGTGAAAGAATCTGACCAAAAAGTTTTGGTTCAAAATAAAGAGATAAAAGAGAGATGGAGGTCATACTTTGATACCCTATTCAATGGCCATCAAGAACAAGATACTGGGAATTTAAACATCCCCTCAAGTATGGTTAACCGAGAGTTAAGAGAAGAATTCAAAAGGGTGAAGTGACAATGACATTGAAGAAGATGGGGTCAAAGAAAGCAGAAGGACCAGATGGTATACCTATTGAAGTTTGGAGGTGTTTGGGGGAGATAGGGATCGAATGGGTAACTATGCTTTTCAATAAGATTTGGAAAAGCAATAAGATGCCATCAGCACGGAGGAAAAGTATTCTGGTCTCTTTGTATAAGAACAAAGGTGATGTTCCAGATTGTTTTAATTACTTCGGTCGACTAGTCGCGACTAGTCGTCGACTAGTCGACCAGTCGACAAGGGAGGAACGAAATGTGGGCTCGACCAGTGTTGTTAAAAGCGCGCATATGCGTGCGCATATGCGAGATGCGATGCGATGCGAGGTTTTAGCACTTCGCTTCAGTTATGCGATGCAACTTTCAAAAAGCGCGCGCTTCTGTACGTTTTTGCGCTTAAGCGATATGCAACATTAGCTAAAAAAGCGTGCTTTTAATTTCTCTGGGCCGTTGACTTGCATGTTGACTGGCCTGTTGACCGGGTCCTTTTTAAAGAAACGGGCCATAAAAAGCCCTAAAATGTAACGCAGCCGACAGAACTAACACACGAACGATACAAAACACACATACGAACAAAGTTGGGCGATTGAACGAGGTCAATGCCGGATTTCTCATCTCTTCTCTGGTAATTATTTTCTTTCTTGTATATATTTATATATATATATATATATATACACACACACACACATAAACTTACATATACATTTATACTGAATATACATATTTGTTGCATGTATATGTATATTGATTAATGACTAATTTGTACTGATTTATGACTAATTTGTGACTACTTTATGACTAATAGATGACTGATTTATTACTAATTATTTGATTCTCTATCTTTATTTTGTTACCACGACTTCATTATGTGCCTTGAGTTTGAAGTTGGTTATCATCAACACTTTATGACAATTTTAGTTTGCTTATAATATGTTAAAATTTATTGTTATGCATTTTTTTTCCAACTTCTGTGTTTTTTTTTCAAAAAAACGCGCTTATCGCGTTGCGCGTTGCTCCAGGAGGCCTTTGCGCGTTTAACAACACTGGACTCGACTAGCTCTCTATAAGGATTTCGAGCGACTGGGTCTGACTGGGTACGACTCGGTAGACTAGTTGGTCGACTAGTCGTGACCTAGTCCTGACTGGTTCAAGACCCGACCCAGTTGAGCATAAATGTTAAAAAACTAAGCAGATATGAGCAATCGAGCATAAAAGCAGTTGAGTAGTTGACCCAATTGAGCACCAGCGACTCTCCCGCCTCCCGACCTCCGATCTCCTGCTGTCCCGCCTCTCTTTGTCCTCCAATCTTCCTCCTGGTAACTCTCCTCTTCTTCACAGTCACTCTCCTCTCTTATTTATGCACACAGTCACACACATATAGTCATATATATAGTATATACACACACATATATATATATATATACAGTACAAGTATGTATATATATGTATATATATACAGCATACATATATATACACACATACATATATATACAGTATACATATATATACACATATATAGATAGCATATGCTTGCTCTGCTACTGCTACAGTGCTACTATGCTTCTTTTTTTATTTATGCTTCTTACATAGAAAATTAATAATTACTTAGTCAGTAACTTCTTTAATCTTTACTTCTTTACTGAATTAGGCAGTGGGCAGTGGCTGGGTATTAATAAGAGAAGAAGGTATGTTAGAAACATATATAATGCATATATTCTACATATATATAATATATTATATATATATATATATATATTTATTATTTATTATTTATACCTTATCGACTAGTGTCGACTAATCTCGACTAGTCTACGACTTGACTAGCCGGACCCTCCTTCAACTCGACTCGACTTACCGAAGTGATAACCATGATTATCGCGGAATTAAACTAATGAGTCATACAATGAAGTTGTGGAAACGAGTGATTGAACAAAGCATCAGGAAATGTGTGAAGATATCAGTTTGGATTTATGCCTGGAAGATCGATCATGAAAGCAATTTATCTCATCCGGCAGTTGATGGAACATTATCGAGATAAAAAGAAAGATCTACATATGGTTTTTATTGATGTAGAGAAGGCATATGATAAAGTACCAAGGAAAGTACTTTGGTGGGCCTTAGCAAAGAAGGGTGTATCGCGGAAATATATTGACATTATAAAGGACATGTATGAGGGAGCTAGTACAAGTGTACATACTAATGTTGGAATGACAAAAGAATTCCCTATTACAATTGGGGTGCATCAAGGATTTGCTCTTAGTCCTTTTCTCTTTGCCATAGTCATGGACGAATTGACAAGAGAAATTCAAAATGACTTCCGTGATGTATGATGTTCGCAGATGATATTGTGTTGATTGATGAAACGAAGGTTGGAGTGCAACAGAAATTGGAACTTTGGAGGGATACTTTGGAAGCTCGAGGCTTTAGGCTGAGCAGAAGTAAGACTGAATATATGGAGTGTAGGTTTAGCGAAAACAGTGATAGAGAGGCGGGGATGATCACATTTGACGGGGAAGTTGTTCATGAATTCACTTTCTTTCGGTATCTTGGATCTATTATCCAAAAGGATGGAGAGCTAGATGACGATGTGGCTCACAGAATAAAGGCAGGGTGGTTGAAGTGGAAGAGTGCCACAGAGGTTTTATGTGATCCGGACATGCCTCATAGATTAAAGGGTAAATTTTACCGCACGGCAATTAGGCCTGCACTGTTATATGGCAACGAGTGTTGGGCTGTAAAACAGTGTCACGTTCAAAAGATAAATGTGGCGGAGATGCGTATGCTACGATGGATGTGTGGTCATACAAAAAAGGATCGACAGAAATGAGGTGATTAGAGAGAAGGTAAGAGTTACGTCTATAGAAGACAAGATGATGGAGAATCGATTACGTGGTTTGGTCATGTGAGAAGAAGACCTATTGATGCCCCAGTGAGGAGGCCAAAAAGTTGGGGAACAAGTAATATTGTGAAAGGTAGAGGAAGACTCAAGAAAACTTGGATAAAGATGATTGAAAATGATATGTGGTTTCTTGAAATTAGAGAAAGTATGGCGATGGAGAGGCGAATGTGGCGGGAAAGAATACGGATGGTGGATGGAATCTGATTCTTTTTTTTTTCTTATTCCTATTTTTTTTATTTCATGTTACCTTTTAATTTATTTTTCAGGATTTTTCATTTATTTATTTTTTTTGGTTAACATTCATTCTCCTTTTTTTTGCTTTTTTCTCTTCCCTCTTTTTTTTTTCCTTTTATGTTATTTATGTAACGATCATTGACGGTTTCAAAGTTTGATTCATGTTAGCCGACTCCAAATTATTTTGGGACTAAGACTTAGATGATGTTGTTGTTGTTGTAACAAGTAGTAAAACTAGATGAACTTAAAAATCCAAATGTTTGAGGTGCAGACAAAATCACATATTAAATTAACTACAGAAACCCAATTGAGAGTGTCTTTCAAATGTTTAACTAAGTAAACATTTAATTAGCATATTTCAATGTATGCAAGGGACTTTAATATTAGTCCTACAAAGGTGATTCAGAACTGGATATATTTTCATGTTTTAAAAGAAATTTAAGACCAAAAGTATGATCACTTACACAGAGATGTGGTCAGTCTTCGATCTGTATGTCTGCATCAATTATCCATGTTAAGTCCTTAGTGAGAACTATGGATGGTTGTCTGAGAACCTCTAACCCAATATTATATGCCTCTTGCAAATGTGTATGCTAGTGAATGAGCCTAGAAGAAAAATTATTTCTGTGTTTTGGAAAGAGTACCATGACGAGAAGACAAACTTCTACAAGTAATCTTAAATACATAGGTCACAAACAGGAGTACCTACAGCAAGGAGATGGTGTAGACATGAATTACACACAAGAAAAAGACATGTTTTCTCATAATGAGATAGATTGGTTTTTGGGAGCAGGTGATGATTGATGCTTCTCTAAAAGAAAAAGGTGACTTGTGTGTGTAAAAGTAGAGCACAGGGCCATATCATGCTCTTGTCAGCTGGCTTGACTAGAGCCGAACTCAAGTTATATTCATTCGTGCTTGACCTCTTTACGTCAAAAATGTTCAAACTCTATGATGTTATTGAAAGCACAAAAAACAGCCCGTTTTAACATTTCCAATTTTCCTAACCACCAACATAACAATAATGAAAGATGGCAGTCACTCGAGCCTTTTCCTTCTCAACTCTTCTGTCGATGCAGAGGTTGCACCTACCAACTCCAACATCTTTGGGCTGGGGCCACCATATCCAAGCCCTTAAATAATCTTGCAAACAAACAAGCGATTAGCAAATTAAAGAATTGAAGCATTGAAAACTTCAAATGAACTGGCCGTAGGACATGTTGCAAAACCAACAATCCAAACTGAAACCTTCAAATAGACGGCCCCAAAAAGGAATAGGCACAAATCAGAAAAATATCTAGACATCTTCAAGCAAAATACGCAGGTAGTCAAGTGGTCTTGTTGGAGTGATGATAAACAGAGAAGAACGGCGATCGGAGGAGAGGAACGAGGGGGAAAACGCAATCAAGCGTCGCGTCTGGAACTCAAGAATCAGACTGCAATTGGTTTTCAGCGTAGATTGGCGGTGGTTGGGTTCCACTGTGGTGCCAGAGGGGAGAATTCTGGCAGGAAGTTACGAACGGGATGGCGGGATGGCTGGGTCACCGCTTATTCTATGATTTCCGGCATATGTGGGCAATTGCGAGCGAATCTTGATTTTTGGTTTCTGGGCTCGACTCGCAATATGGTAATTCAAGAAAGATCTGCGATTTGGATGTTTCGGTTGGTGGCAGTGGAGATGTGGGTGGCGTGGTGATGGTGTCGCCACAGCACTGGACAGCTAGGGTTTGTATTTTTAGTAGGGCCGTCATTGGAACAAAATTTCAATCCAACCAACACATATACCAACCGTACCAACATAGTTGGTATACCACTAATGAAATATGGTTTGGAATACCATGGTAGTGCCATACCAACAATGGTTAGTAGGTGGCATGAGTTTTTAATGTACCAAGGTATAGACCGAGTTTTAATACACAAATTATTTAATATAAAATATAAATATATTCTTGAATCTCAATCGTAGATTTTTCTTAAAATTAATCTCAGTTTTTTATTTTAAACCTAATTCTACCAACTTCGGATGTTGATTTTCGTCATCACCAAACTTCACAGAATATATTTTCATTACCAACACAATATAAAAATATAAATTTTACGCATCACTTGCATAAAGGCCATTGTCAATGTCGTACCACATTAGTAGTCAGGTTATGGTTCCCATGTCTAAATTCAAAATATTAAATTTCAACAATAAGATGTGAGTTTGTCATTTGGGTAGTCAAGTTGTATTAAATTTCAACCTTATGATAGGCTTACAAACCATTGACCGCCTAAAATAGGGACGTAAGACTATAAAAAATATGTGAGTTTTTTTACCATAAATTTTATTGAATGTAACACGTCCTACGGATGATGGATTTGTAAATTTATATTTGCGATGTACTGCTTTGAAGGCAAAACACTAGTTTTATGTAATGATGTTATAAATTCTTAATGGGACTTTAAAGACTAAAGTTACGTGTCATATTTATCTTGGTAGAAGTCCATTACCTACCAACCGAGTACCAACCATAGCAACTAGTTGGTATACCAACTTTATTTGGTGGGTAAAAATAGTTTAATTTCACACCAATTCAATGTTGTTGGCACATGGTATTCAGGAAAAAAGATGGCATTCTGGGGAAGACCACGATGCCTTCTGCTTTTTTTCTCCCTCACAAATCGTAGAAATCAAACTAGGCTGCAGGTTGCAATCTAATTTGAAAATTCAGAATAATAATCAATAAGATTTACTTTTGGTGCAGACGACGTCCTCCGATGTTCTTTTTCCCGAAAATCAGAGAACGAAAATTAGGGTTGAAGGTTTGAACATGATTTGCAGAACTTTGAACAGTAAACAACGAAAATTTTAGGTTGCAGCTGAAAAAATGTGAAAGAATGATCGACTCCGATTCCAAGTTGATAAAATTTAGAAAGAACTTGAATAAAAAAAAACAAGAATTGAGAGAAACGTTCAATGTCAATAAAAATAAGATGAGTAAAACGTAGCCCTAAGGCTTTACATTTATAGGCCAAGTGTCTCAACTAAACCAGGAATCTAACTAGGATAAGGAACTAAAAAAATAGCAAAGTTCTTACTCGTATAATACCAATATTCCCATAATTATACAAATATTATTTCTTGATTTCCATCCCGTCACCACTATTACCTTTTAGTGATAGAGAGAAAGTCGATCTACAAGTGGATTTTTAGAAAGCGGGTTTATTTAGGTGTCACCAAGCAAAATCATCTTGTAAGAAGCGTAGCTCAGGTAAGTAACTTAATATTTCAGCACTTAAATTTTTTCGCACTCCAATTGAATTAACTTAATTTAATGTAGTCGACTGGTGGATCCAATTTGGAGCTGAAACTCCGGAATTAACAAGTTTTGCGGTGAGGTTTTAAGTCTGTCTTGTTCTTCATCAGGGTGTGAGCATAATTGGAGAACTTTCAATCAGGTAAATGAAAGTAATTAGCTACCATATTTACTTATTAATTTATTGATTTAAAGCTAAGGCCTTGTTACTTGTATAAATAAATTTATGCATCAAATACATACAAAGAAAAGAAATTGATTGACCATGGCAAAGCTTAACGACTTGGTCTACATCATGTATAACAAGAAATTAAAACGATAGGTATTTGGAGGAAGGCACTTAAGGTAGAAGACGACCCGTTGGTTCTTGACCAAATACTAGCAGATAATGAGTGGGTTGTTGACGATGGTGGTTCTGATTTTCAAGAATGTGTAATATGCGCGGATAGTGAAGACAATGATGGGGAAGATGAAGGTATTCAAGGAAGTGGAAGTACACAACAAGATCAAAGAGGAAAAAGAAAGAGAGGAGAATACAAGTACGCAATAGAAGCAAAGGTTTATCCTCTCCTCTTTTTGATTAAATAATATGAATACATAACCTACTTACTAGAAAAACTATATACTAATTTATAAACTTGTTCATCTTATTATGCATAAAGGAAAGAGATTGTTGGATGAAGAACGTGAAAGGAACGACGACTCCATGAATGATCCTGTCGGTGGTGGCGAAGATGAAAATGAAGAATTTAATGAGTTTCCCAAACCATTGGACACGGATGTTTCCTTATTTAAAATTGATTAGGCTATGAGGGAAACTTGGTTGTGCTACTTTGTTCTTGTCACAACTTTTGATTTAAAGGCGCTTGTTTTATGTTGTTTTGTATGGGTTTGACGATGAATTATGTATTGCCTTTGATGTTTTTATTCTAGTTTTCGTTACAATACTAGTAGTATTTAATTATTGTTGTTGAACTTTGTGTTAGATAATTTTTTATATTTTTCTTATTTTGTTGTATCAACAAAGTTGAGGCGTACGCCTTGTTCCGCCTCGAGGCGTACCCTTACCTTCATTTGAGCAAAATGCCTCGAATATGAGTCGCGAATTTTAAAATACTGGTACGTCAGCATATAAACCCACGAATTAGCTAATTCAGCACAAACACAACCATGAATGAGCTCATCGGTAATGATCCAAACGCACAAAACTCTTGCTTCCAAATAGAGCTCAAGGGCCAAACTTAATCACACAAACTCAAGCTCAAGAATAAAATTTTAGTTGACCTCAGCACAAGCTCCTCTTTTAATCATTGTGCATAAGTATGACATGCTTCATAACCTTTTGCAATTGCAAACTCCAATAATATATAAAGAAAATAGAAATAGTATGCAACAACTCTTGGGCCTATGATGTTTTTTTAACTGAATTTTTGTATTAAAATATATCTGCAAAAAATAAATGGCTTGTGAAACATCCAACATATGCAGCTAGGTGCACCAACCAGGAGGGCAAAAAAAGGAAAGAAAAGGAAGATGCTTAGACATTTATAATAGAAATAGGACAGCTCAGTCTAAAATACAAAAAGTGAGGTGAGGTGACTTAGAAATATATATATATATATATATATATATCTGTGTGTGTGTGTGTGTGTGTGTTCGGCTTAGGAGGTCGCCCAATAGATCAAAAATTGTAAGAAAAGTATCCATGTAGCCGTCCTCAAATAAGTACAACAAGACTGTTGATCTTAGTGCAGGGAGTTTCATCAAGTTAGAAATCCTTTCACGTACTTGTTACAGCCAAACTCAAGTAAGCATCCAATAAGCCTTTTCTTGAGCAGGCAGAACTAAAGCTTCCTACTTCTATAACTCAAACACCATTGTCATTACTTCCCATTTTCTACACTCATAGTCATACTCTTTGAGAAACTTACCGCTCCCATATTTGTACAGCACTTCATAGATTTTTTTGGCAAAATGCACTTGTGTTGATTCTGTAGCTTTTCTGTATGTAATATTATAATTTATGTTACATGCATTGACACGTTACCTTGAAGCAGGACGAAAAAAAATTGTATTAGAATGACCAGTCGGATGAGTGAGCATGCAAATGACAAAGTACTATGCAATACCATTTTCAATTGCTTAAATAACATTTTCTCTTAAATGGCGATGCTCCATTAGAAGAAAATGTAAATGTAGGAAGTACCTCAATCCGAGGCCTTTTGATACTTGATGCTCCAGTGGATTCTCCATCATATTCATTACCAGTTAAATGCCTGAGACCATCATTCACGCTGCCAGTAGATGACACAACATTAGATGGCATTGCACTAGTATACCGTCTCATTTTCTTGGTGCAACTGGGACCATCTTGTGTGAAGAAGTTTCTAGCCTGCAGACGACATTTAGTCATAGCAACCAAATCTTCGCCGACTGCAGCACGCGAACCATTACCTGGGGCAGATCCTGCAATTCTGTCAACCATACTGACAACTGAACCAATGTCACTAATTGAGGCACTTAAAGCCTTAGGAGACATAGATTTGATCTGTCAAAATGGGATAGAAAATTATAATCATGTCCAAATAACACGTGGTAATCAGGAACTAAATTTGCTATATCATGAAGAAAATACAATGTACCACTTTAATCAACCGATCAAGTGGCTGTTCAACAACGTTAGAGTTTCCAGAAACAATGGTTGATGCAACACCATGGGTGCCTTCAGCACTGGTACATTCTGCTAATAAAGGTGATGCTGATATCCCGGGAGTGCCAATAGCAAGGGATTGGTTTGGCATTGATGCTGCAGTGATTGGATGATGCACTGAATTTCCAGCATTTGACAGTGCTGGAACACCAGAATTCACTTTCTCAGAATCTCCTAGCATAGGGGATGGGGCCATGCAAGTTGAGGGAGATGGGATAATGAACGGTGAGTTTGCAGATTGCAAAGGAGTTCCACCTTTGGAATGCGATGTCAAAATATTCTGCTGGTCAATTTGTGGAGAAGAATGGTGAGCTATCTGAGGGGACGTCGCCTGAAGAACCTGCTGCGAGGAAATAGAGAATGGTGTTCCAGATTTCATTTGTTGGTGAAGATATGATTGTCGTTGGCCAGAGGAATTATGAGGCTGGAGAACTCCTGATTTTCCACCCATCTGGTGCCTCATCTTCATGTCATTTGCATCATTGATCTGATTAAGCTGCATCACTTGCTGTGCAGGCAACTGCTGCTGACTAGTTTGCTGCTGCTGTTGAAGTAACTGCTGTCGATGCATATATTGTTGCTGCATCTGCCGCTGCTGGTACTGCTGCTTTAGTTGCTGCGTTGAAAACATCTGTTGGTCCTGTTTTATTTGCTGCGGTTGATGTATATTTGAATTTGCTTGTAGATTAACACTTGACTGCAAAGGTGTCAGCACACTTTGTGATGATATCGAGTTGACATTCATCGGCTGTGCTCCACTAACAGAATTTTGTTGTAGAGAACTCATAGACACTTGCTGCATTTGGTTTAGGGCAGGATCAATACTTGAACCTGGCTGTAGAGCATCCATCATATTCTGGCGAGAATTTGAAACACCGGATACAGAAGATAAGGAATTATGATGCAAGTTGGTCAAATTATTCTGCTGTGTTGTCACCACAGAACCCTGCACATTCATTGCTTGCGTCTGGGAATTCATTTGACCTTCATTAGCGTGCATTTGAGAAATCTGAGACTGTTGCTGCTGGGATTGTTGCATGGCATGCATTGGTGGCTGGGTGATCTGCCCTTGCTGCAACGAAGAAACAGGCTTCCGAGGTCTATTTGAATTAAGAATATTCACAATCTGCTTCTCGACTCCAATAATCTTCTCCTTGTGATGGGGCTGAACTTCGTTCTTGTTAGTGCGCAGAAATAATATAAAACGTTCCAACATAACCTTAAGAAATCTAAGTTTTTCGAGTTGCTCATTCTTGGGTTGTTGAGGAAGGGCATCATGCTGCAATGCAGTTAGACATACCTTATTAGAAAGAACAAAAAATAATTGCACGATGAAAGCAATAATGCTATCCAGTGTTTTGTTCTCCACTTCCAAAGGAGTAGACGAGAGAAAGTGTATAGAGAAAAAGAGTGGAAAAGTAAAATAATGAGTTTATTGATTTCAGTTAATTGAAGCCACGTAAGCAGCTGCCAAGAAAAAATGGTTGATCATTTTCAGTAAGTAAAATCTACAAAGCACCTAGCTACAAAGATAAATAGTAACAATACTACTGAGCTAGCCTACCTGCTGCAACTTGACAGCCATTCTCTGGTACAATTCATTCAATTCCGGAAAATACATCTCATTCACGGATTTGATCTGCATGAAGTTATACATTATTAGATGTCAAACCAACTATTATAACAAAAGAAAAGATGCAGGAAACTGACAGGTGGAGAATACATGTTTGAAGAAGGCAACAACTAGATGTAAATATATAGTCTTCAGTGAACTATGTAACAAATTCTTCTAGGTGGGAAAATGAAAGCCTTGATATAATACCTTTTGATAAATCTCCTCTTGCCAGTCTACTCCTGTTGCATTTCCTGTTTGTGACGAGGAATCCAATGATGCTACAATTATCATGTGTTAGCTACGTGACTAGAATCAAGCAAAAAGATCCAATGTATTATTAGATGGCACTAGCGTGCATACAGTCAATTAGCATGACAAAGGAAAGAAATAGTCATTTTGGCGTAACTAGAATACAGAAAGTTGGGATCAACTGGTGACTTGTTCATATATGGGATGCTTTTTCTGGCATGTACGGTATGAAAACTTCATTCTCGATTCTACGAGAATTGTTATGAAAGCGTTTCATTTGCTTCTCTTTGATGGAAGTTTGATTTTCCCAGAATGTATCCTAATTTCTGGCGTAATTCTTCTCCTGATGATCGATTCAACATCTGATCAAAAAGATATACATTGGTTATATTTCATCTCTTCAACAAGTTTAGTAATGAGCATAATGGCCCAGTTGTTCCGATGGAGAGAGGAACTTATGATTAGCTTTTCAGGAAATTTCCAAACGAACAATTTCAACGAAATCTTTCAATTTATTATTTTACTATGTTCAACTCTATGTATTCCTCTATCCGTCGATAGAGTACATTGAATGTACAGAAATGGCTATAACAGAGTCTCTCTTATTCAAGCCCAGTTCTTTTTCTAACTTCTTGATTCGATAATAGTTATATATTATGTTTCTTATTTAGCAATGACAAACTATAGAAAGGCACTGATTGGTTATCGCTAGTACAGAGTTATTTTTTTTTTTTGGGGGAGGGGGCATTGCAAACAGTAAGAATTAAACAGTCTTGCCCATGTGTACTAACTGATGAGTATCGAAACTGGAGTTCTTCTGAAATTTGACTAGGTTATGACCATATTAAACCGGTAGCTTCTCTTGTTCGCCTAATCAGATTTTAGTACCAATTTCATCTTTATACCATGTTGGTATAGTTTTTTCCTCACCCATGGCCAGAAAAAAAAAGAACTGTAAAATTAGAACACTTGACCATTACTTGCTAACATATTATCTGATTCTAAGACATGCATGCAAAAGTAATTCAGTGCAGTTGCACAAGTTCACTATATTATATGAAAATATATGCATTAGAAAATTACCACAACTTTCAATATCAACCTTTTGTAACAAATATGCAAGAAATAACATACGAACCACCACATCTAAAATCCATGGAAATTGTACATGTTAAGAAAATCAAATGGGGAACTCTGTATTTTATGGGCACAACACAACACACACACACACACACACACACACACACATATATATATATATATCATAGTTGTTAGAGGCGAGAGGCGCACAGAGGCGCAGAGGCTGCCCTAGCGCCCGAGGCGAGAGGCGCGGCCGAGGCGCGCGCCTCTTGAACAGAGCCGCAAAATTAATTAAAAATTAATAAAAAAACATAATTCATGTAATTAAGTCTAAGAATTCCATAACATAAAGTTTAACTTCAACTTCAATAATAAATCACATAACACATAACCAACAAAAACCAACACACAAAAGACATGTATAGGTTCAACACTTCTTAAAGAGACAAATGACAAATAATTAAAATAAAACAGAAAATTTAATAATAACAACATAAAAGAGACATAAAATACTATAAGAAATGCATTATAAGAAAGAAAGAGATATAAAATTAAATATAGATAGCAATATTAATCAAATGAGAAATTAAAAAATAATGGAAAAAAAAAAACAGAAAAATAAACATAAAAACAGAAAATATAATCTTTAGATACAAAAAAGCTTAAAATATGATAAATCATATCACATATTAATCAAATGAGAAATTAAAAAATAATGAAAAAAAAAACAGAAAAATAAACATAAAAACAGAAAATATAATCTTTAGATACACAAAGCTGAAAATATGATAAATCATATCACATATTATATTATACAATAAATTGCCAAAAAGAAAACTGAAATAAAAATAAAAAAATAGCCAAAACTTACCAGTAAACCCTAATTTTGAATTCTCTAATATATAAAATCTAATATATATTAATATATATATATATATATATATATAATTATTAAAGGTTGAAAATGACGATGGGAGAGAGGCACGCCTCTGAGGCGCGCCCTCGGAGGCACGCTAAGCCCACAAAGGCGCCCGCCTCCCTCCCCGCGCCCGCCTCGCCTTCCAGGAGGCGCTGCTCTTGGCGCCCCTAGCGCCTCGGGCGCGCCTCTAACAACTATGATATATATATATATATATATATATATTGATTTCAATATGCTTCTTATGTGTAATACACAACTATCTAATTTACTCATTGCATGGAGAAAAGCCAATGCATGGTCTATCAACATGTGTTATTGGAAGTGAGTCGGGCGCAGAGGCGCAAAGGGGTCTCTAGCGCCTGAAGCGCCAGCAGCGCCTATTGAACATGACGTGCAAGAAATAAAAAAATAAAACAAAAAATTATATAAACTATTAACCATGAGAAATTGATATGTAACAAAAAAAAAAACATAACATTATTAGTATTATTCACATTTTGGACAATAATATTTCATCAAAATAGTCAAAATAAAATAAATAAAATATATGAAACTTATATAGGACACTTATATAGCTTGATGATGGCGATCGGGCTGGGAGACTGGTGATCGTCGTCCGGCTGCCGATCGTTATTCATAAGTTGATATCGGCGATCGGACTGGCGGGCTGGAGATCGTCACTCGGGCCGATCGCGCTGCTCATAGGCTAAGAAGAAACCTTTGCCTGGCCAAAAAGTCTGCGGCCTTAGCTCGGAAGGTCGCGTAGGTCGAGGGTTGGTTCTTCGTAAGATGCCTGAACATAGGCGAAAGACCATGGAATCCTCCTAGGACCGAGTATAGGGCGATCTCATCGCTTACGGGCTCGCAGTTGAGGATGATCTCGTCTACCCGGTCGATGTAGTCCGAGTCGGACTCTTCTTCCCCTTGCTTGATCCGCATCATGCGATGGGGACCTTCTGGCCGAGCGACCCTGGTGGCGAAGTATGCTGTGAAGTCGTTCGCCAGTTGGTTAAAGGAGTCGATGGACCGAGGCGGCAATGAGGTGTACCACCTGTGGGCAAGGTCGTCCAACATCAGAGGGAACATTCGGCACCTGGTCGCGTCTGATGCCCCACACCCGGTCATGTAGATGTTGAACTTGCTCAGGTGTGTTTCGGGGTCTGATCTCCCCTCGTACAAAGGTGTTTGAGGAGGAGCGATCTTGTGCTGCACGGGGGCGAGCTCGATGTGGACCGCGAGCGGCTCGCTCGGCCCGACGATCTTGTTCTTTGCGCCTGCCCCAGATTCCATGAGCGCCTTCATGTCGTCGAGCTGGCGTTGCATTGCGGCCATCGCTGTGGCATGGTCGCTCGTGGATCGGCTCTTGGAGCAGGAGCCGAGGCGATCATGTACCGATCTCCTGACTCCGCTGCTGCCGACCTCGACTATTTGGCGAGGGGGAGCCAGACGGCTGGGCTGCCTTCTGGGAGTCGGATAGACCGAGCTCCTGGTGACGGACTCGAGCTCCGTCGTCTCGTGGCTGGGGCCGGACTGCCCCGGTCGCCAAGATGGGTCGATGCCGAGGCGATCGAAAACCGAGGTGCCCCGGCTAGCGAGCGCCTCTTCTTGCGGATGGGAACCTCCTGGCGATCGCTCGGTCAGCAACGCCTTGAACTTCCATTTGGTCAACCGGCGGATGGCCGAGGGGGTGATAGCGGGAGGCGCGTCGAGAGCACTCCGTCGCTCCTGTAGGATGGCCATGGCCTCCTCGATCTGTCCCGCTGTTTGGAACTGATCGAGCGAGAGACTTGGGCCGTCCCCCAGGGGCGGGATCGAGCGTCTCGGACCGCGGCGGCTACCCTCCGCCATCGGCTGTGGACTGAGACGGAGCGAGGCGTCTGGCGGGCTGGCCAGCGGCTTTCTTCGACGCGAAGGCGGAAGACATGATTCTGAAAGCTTTCTCTGAAGAACAGTGAGTGTTTCTTCAGGTATATGTCCCGGAGAACAGTGAGTGTTCTTCGAGACGGTAGGAATAAAATTGAGGGTTAGATCGACCTCCTTCTAGCGCCAATTGTTGTTGCCCGAAATATTTATCCGAAGATGAAATACTGCTGGAATGGACGGACAACAAACAAGGTTGCGGGAGCACTTCCGAGTGGGTGTGAATAAACACAAGATTTGTCGGGTTTGTTAGGCCCGGGCTTGAATGCTCTCGCGAGATGTTATTAATACAAATATTCGTGGATACAAATATTAATGAGAGAATCTAAGTACAATGAGTGTAAAAAGATCCTATTAATCCAGCTCTTGAGCGAAGCTTTGGTGTTCTTGCTTCTCGGTCGATCGTCTTCTGTGTGAGAGAGGCTGAGAGAGAAGAAGGAACCGAGAGATAGCTGTTGCCAAGAGTAGGAGAAAGCCAAGTTGTGAGTATTGCTTCTGTATTGTGCGTGAATAGCGAGAATGCCAGAGAGATGGACTTTAGAGAGTCAAAAATTCGGTCCTTGGACAAGTGCATGCTGCCTTCTATTTATAGGGGCTGAGGAGCCTTGTTTCCTAGCGGGTGATCGCCTTTCGTCCAATATAATAATGGGGCGATCGTCTTCAAGTCACATGGGCTGCTTGCCTAAAGTCCAAGGCTGCTGCTGGCAGCCAACTGTGCGGTCCAATGAGGAGCCAGCACGCATCCGGAGTTGCTGTCACGGGCGGTCCCACTTCGTAACTTTCGGCGGCCCTGTCAGTAGGTGAGGTAGGTGACAGGCTGGGGTCAAAGGTCTTATCTGTCAGCGCCTTTTGTAGATCTGCACGTGGGTGCTGTCCTGAGCTTCGGCCATTTGCCGACTGGATGACCATCGGCTTTGAGCGGCATGAGGCGATCGTCATTGGTCGGTCACCAGGGGTCGGCACCGGCCAGTCACCAAGGGTCGATCGGCAAGTGCCGAGAGATGATCGTCTGCTAGTCGGCCACCAGGAGTCGATCGCCAAGTACCGAGAGACAATCGTCTTAGATGTCAATCGCTCGGCACCAGGACTTGTCCTGGGACCTTCGGCTGGCCGATCTGCCTTGACTGCTCGGCTATGGCTAGGTCGCCCGGTCTCTGGTCGGCAGTTCTACCTTGGATGCTCGGCTGCGGCACGGTCGCCCGGTCTCTGAGACGATCGCCGGTCGAAGAGTATAATTCTCGACACAACATTCACCAATTCTAATCGTGACCAGCTCACAGCTAATTGGTAAATGAAAATGAATAACATGCATGGTATTACAATCAGTAAATGTCAACCCAGTGAATCAAATAGTTAGAACAGCTGACCCGGGGGGCGGGGGTTTACAGCAGATATAATACAAGAAGAAGATACATGTCAACAAAAGAACTTACTTAGCGGCACCTCTGCGAAGACGCTTTGAGGTTGCAACAACTGCTTTTGCTGATCAATCGTGGTTTGTTGTTGAAGCAAGGGACCAGATGTTTGGATCCTTTGTTGCATGTCTCTTGATGTGTTTACCTGCTGTTGCAGACCCAATTGTTGCTGCACCTGTCCCGGTTGTGACTGGATCTGTGACATCAACTGCTGCTGCATTGGTTGTGACTGCGGCTGTTGAGCTTGGTTAGGCAACATGTTTGCCATGTTCGACTGCATTTGCTGCTGTACTCCGACCTTAGATTGCTGTAACATATGGACAGAATGCTGATTACTTTGCAAGCTAGAGGTACCATGTTGAATTCCAGCCATTTGTTGCTGCTGGCCAGTAAGATTATTTTGAGAGCCTAATTGCTGTTGATGCATATTTGGGAGGTTGTTCTGCTGACCAGTTGACTGCTGTTGATGCATGTTTGGAAGGTTGTTTTGTTGACCAACTGTTTGTTGCTGTTGCTGTTGCATGTTGGAGATATTGTTCTGCTGAGCAATGATCCTTTGTTGTTGCTGATGCTGCTGCTGTGCATCAAGAATACCATTCTGTTGGCCAATCAACTGGTTGTGTTGCATGTTTCCTGTGTTCGGCTGCTGCCCACTAAGATGTTGCTGCTGCTGCATTTGATGCTGAGGCATCGAAATTTGTTGCTGATGCATCACAGAAGGCTGCTGCGGTTGTTGCCTTAGTATTGATTGTGATTGCTGCTGAAGCATAGATTGAGTTGTTTGCTGAAGAGATGTCTGCTGATTCTGAAGAGTAGATGAAGCTGACGTTTGCCTCAAAGAAGGTTGCATAACACCCTGCTGAGAGGATTGAAGTTGATTCTGTTGCAATAGGTTCTGTTGTTGCTGCTGAATCTGAGATTGCATACTGGGTTGTTGGACGCTTCCCTGCTGAAACTTTTGCTTCATGTGTTGTTGTAGCTGCTGGTTATAAAGATAATGCTGTGAATTCTCTGACTGCTGCTGTGGCTCCTGAGTCATACCCTGTGCTTGCCTACCTGTAATCTGTCTCTGAGAATTTGCATAGATATTAGAAGACACTCCTTGACCCATTGAATTGCCAACCACATTTCCTGTTACATTAGACATGTTCTGTATGTGTTGAAAGCTAGGATTTTGGCCAGGACCACTAGGCATGACACCCTGTGACATGCCACCAACAGGGGGCAGCGTAGACGTCAAACCAGCAGAACTTGGCACTCCAATTGATGAAATATTATTCTGGACACTCTGGGATAACAGCTGTTGCCGCACTTGAGATTGATTGGAAGCCATCGGAATTGGTAGCTGCTGATTTGGCATCTGGGACTGCAAACTTTGAGACCCTGAGACACACATAGGCACATCCAGTCAGTAAATGAATGTAAATTGCAAAGAAAAATGTTATATTGATGAATGCAAAGGCAATTGTGTTACGATATCCCACGTCGATTCCACATGAAAGTGTGGAAGGGTATATAAGTGGGAGTCAACCCTTTACCTTTGACTGTGGTTTTTTTAAGTTAGGGTTCCCTAGCCTATATACCTAACAAATTGGTCCGACCTGCAGCATTCGGGCGGGCTGCCGAAAGGGGCTACTCAATAGTGGGCCCAGTGGTTGCCACCCCGGTTGTGGGCCCAAGGGGTTGCCACACGGGAAGTGGGCCTTTGTATGGGTTGCCACCCGGAGTGTGCCATCCGTGGACGTCCGGTTTGAAAGAGGGGATGGATTGTTACGATATCCCACATCGATTCCACATAAAAGTGTGGAAGGACATATAAGTGGGAGTCAACCCTATATCTTTGACCATGGTTTTGGGTTAGGTTAAGTCAGGGCTCCCTAGCTTATATGAATATGCCTAACAATTTGGTAGATGTGAACACCAAACAAGAAACAAACTAGATGTGAACACACTTTATTGAGTAGTCTGATTAAGAATAGTGTGCAACGTAGCGGGCAATGTAACATTTGCCATTAGATGACATACAGATGCACTGAGGGGCAGAGATTCGAAATGAAAATTGGAAAGGAATGACATCCCAGAAAGTGTGGCAACAATCTAAAAAATGAAGTGTGAAACATGACACTGGAAGCAGTTTAGACACAAGAAACTCGAAAGTAATGACCTATATGTAATGTATACAAGCAAAGATTACAAATAGCCATCAAACAAGTGGCGATTACAGGAGCTCACCAGTCGGAAAACTCAAGATTTAAAGATCTTTAGATACTCTGATAAACAGTGGTTTCCAATTTCAAGCAAAAACTAGGTAGACTATGAAAGGTTTCAGGATCCTTAAGCCCGTTGAAGTACAAGTGAACTGACTAATGGAACTTCACAGGACGAAGTACTATGCTCACTGGCCTAATGGTACCATGAGAAAAGTATGAACATAACAAACAATCTGTACATGGTAAAACTAATGATCCTACTCATATAGACTACCCATAGACAGAATAGAGAACGAGAAGCACTTAAAACATTTACAATTGACAAATTACATTTTTCTACTTGTGTGCTTCAGGTAGTTATTACTTGCATAATTTGCCAATTTGTAGGACCCATACACCAATGCACCCAGTTGAATGGATTTGTTACATCTTGAGTCATCTAATCATATTTCTTTTCTCGTACACAATAAATAGATCTTTGATATCAATATATAGTATTAAGGTAGTGCTCGGTGCACCAATTAGATAGGGCATCTTTTACTCTTGTAGAACTTTCTCATCTGAAAGTACATTATCTACAACATCAAAGTCCTTATATTATGTCTTGCATATTTACTATTGCACACTAGATAAAATACCACCAAACTTAGCTAAAGGGTCGTCCATATAACAGTAAAAGTAAAACATGCCAATATGATTTTGGTCTTAAAAGTTCTAAATTTAATTTGAGATTGGACATGGAACAGCTCAACAACGACTCCCGCATATGATGGATGGTCATACACAGAAAATGTGTCTCATTCCATGAACCCATAGGCATCAGTTGTGATAGTGGGAGAAGTACACCGAACTGGCCCCCAGGGATTCTATAGACAGAGATTCTTTGTTAGAATGTTGCCTGTCAAAACTAGAGTCTCCACACAATATCAATAATTGAACTTGAGGCACCACTGCGCCATTTGTATAGATTTTTGTATCGCTTGACAATCATATATCAGATAATGCACTCGCATGCATGGAAGTCAGTGAGTGGACAACACAGGACCACTAGTCAAATAAATCCCATAACTCTTGGACTTTGTTCAAGGATGAATTTCACAGAGGAGGGCCCATCAAGTTAGTTGGATGATAATGTAAGACTCCGAGCAACATTTTAAGATTCGCAACTCGTATTCGAGGCGTTTTGCTCAAATGAGGCGGAAGACTCAAAATTTTAAGGAAAGAAATTAAAAAATATACAAAAATAAACCAACATAAAGTTATAATTAATAATATTAATAGTTCAATAAAAACTATAATAAATATCAAAATCATTGCACCATTCATCACATAAACGCCTCTAAAAAAAGGCAATTTATAGTATGGGCCTGAGTTTGATTTCAGTTTTTAGGGACCATTTTCAATTTTCTACAGTTTATTTTGAGTTTTGTAGGGTTTATCTTTTAATATTTTGGATTTTTTAAAACACTGCTTTATATGGAAGAGAATGAACGAAAAAAGCTCAATTTATTATATAGGGTTGTCATTAGTTATCTTATGAGGCTTTTATTATTTTAAAAGCCCAATGGAAATGATGAGTTATTCGGCCTAATTTACTTTTATATTTTAAAGTAGGGTTCTGTTGCATTTAACCTTCTCCCAACGCAGCCTTTCTATGTCTCATCTATCCGTCTCTTCTCGCCTTCTCGTCTCTCACTTTCTGTCACTTTCCCAGGGCTGGAGCTTTGTTTAAGAAAAAGGAAATGAGCAAGTACATGTTCTCTGTTCGCAGCAAGCAGAAGGGGAGAGAAGAGATGGGGGTAAGAAAAGCCCATACTTCTGACTCGTTCGCCTTGGACGAGTCAACTTATCCGCCTCAACGATCAAGACTCGTATGTTTCTATTTATGTATCTAACTCGTAAGCCTCGACCCGCCACCCGTCCGCCTCGCCTCGACGCGCGAGTCAACTCATATGGGTCAAGTGTTTTTTAAAACACTACTCCGAGTTTAAGCATTATGTATTTGAGATATTATAGAATAATTTCGGAATGTTTCTAAACAAGCTATAATGAGAAGAAAGTGGAATTAATGAGTAGGAATTTAATATATTTAGCCAGTAACAACTATAAATATATAGTACTAGATTTAGACATATTTTGGGAAAACAATTTCCATCATTTTAGTATTGAAAGAAAAGATAAGCTTTCGGTCATGTTTCCATAGTCCACTACCAGTTTCTTGTGTCGGAAAATATAAAATATTAGAATTTACTAAGTTTGTGTGGGATTTGAAAATGTGTTTAGGTGAATGGATTAAGATAAAATTTTACATAGGTTTAGAAATGAGAATATATTTGGCTGAGTGATGGGAGTCGGAGCACGGGGATCAAACACATCAAATACAAGTTCTTGAAGTTGAAAATTTGTGTTCGAGTTCTTGAAGTCCTTGTCTTTGTTTATCATAGTTAACATATTTAGCCAGTAACAACTCTAAATATATCATACTAGATTTAGAGATATTTTGGGAGAACAATCTCCATCATTTTAGTATTGAAAGAAAAAATAGGCTTTCGGTCATGTTTCCATATGAAGGTTGCGACAGGAAGGGCATCCGGCGTAAAACTTTGCCACTTTGTTATTTGCATGAGTTATGGTATTAACTAATTTTAGACAATTAAACGACACTATAATCTTCATGCCACCGACCCCAACATAGTTGGGATTAAGGTGCTGTTGATGATGATGGTCATGTTTCCATAGTCCACTCCCAGTTTCTTGTGTCGGAAAATAAAATATTTGAATTTACTAATTTTTGTGTGAGATTTGGAAATGTGTTTAGGTGAATGGATTAAGATTAAATTTTACATAGGTTTAGAAATGAGAATATAATTGGCTGAGTCATGGGAGTCGGAGCACGGGGATCAAACACATCAAATACAAGTTCTTGAAGTTCTTGAAAATTTGTGTTCGAGTTCTTGAAGTCCTTGTCTTTGTTTATCTTAGTTTAGAAACATTTAATATTTATATTTGAGTTTTCTTTATGTTGAGAGTCATAGTAAGTTGTTAGGGGCCTTGAGTAAAGTCGAAAGCAAAAAACAGTCGAATGCAAAAAACGAACAAAATCAGCAAATATGAATTTGTGGCAGTATCAGTATTTTGGTCATAACTCTCTCATCTCAAGTCCGAATGAGGTGGATTCAAGCGGTCACCAAAAGATAAGAGATAGATATACTCGTACGAATACATCAAGGACCAATCTTGCTTCAATTGGGACGCATGGATAAAATCCGCAAAAATCCATCTATGGGCCATACGCACAGCCATGCTGTGTGGCACGACCGTGTCATGTGATATAACGGATTTTTGGCGATTTATTAGGTTTTTAAGTTAATTTTAAGTCTTCTTCTTCCGATTTTAAGTCGTTTGTCAGCAGGTTAAATTAGGGCATCTTTATAAATTGTAAAAAGAAGCATGGATGAATAATACTTCCCGCGTTTTTTATACTTGCAACACTTTACTATTTCGCACTAATCATACTAACCTGCAATCTTAGTTTTTCTACTAATATAAAAATAAATGTTGGCATGTAAACTGATGGATTTATCTCAATGTGTACTTTTTTAATATTACTTTTTGATACTTTTACTAATATATAATTAAAAATATTAATGGTCAAGTTAAACACTGAACAACATTATTTTCTCTCTCTGTTGCAAGTAAATAAATACAGAGGAAGTAAAAATTTGAGATTTCTCTCTTGACCTACGAGTTGTTCAAGTCTTCGCCATGAGGCAAACTTTCGACTTATCAAATACTAGTAATATTCTGCAATGTTTGTGGTGGTGTCTACACTATACCAAGGGTTTTAGTTTGCTAATTGGTTACAGATTCCACCAATCTTCATAACCAAAACTAGAAAAACCTGCATAATGAAAGTTCTGTTGAAAGGTCATATGCACAATCGTTGCTGCGGTTCACATCACTGAAAAGTTTTGAGAGTTCTAAATACAAAAGTGCATAATAGAAATGCAATTGAGTTTTTTAATGCATTTTTTATTAATATTATTGAAAACTTATAACTCTGCCTGTGGGTGTCTTCTTGACATCCATTGCCGGTCCCAAGCCCGGATAAAAGAAGAGGGTTGCGGTAGGTTAGTGGCAGCCAGCGTAAAACTCGTCACATTCCATGGACATGAATCAAACATTGAAACAATTATTGACGGTTTCAAAGTTTGATTCATGTTAGCCGACCCCAAATCATTTTGGGACTAAGGCTTAGATGTTGTTGTTGTTGTATTATTGAAAACTTATGTACATAATAACTTGAAAAATCCATAGTGGTGGGGTCCACTCTCAATATTGAATTTGCATGTATAACATACTTAGTAATGCAACATAATTCCCATGGTGACAAGTTAAGGCCTAGGCGAAAAAAGGGGATGGCTTGCCATGCAAAATGACACAACTCAATAACATGTTTTATAATTCTTCCAAAATTCAACTAAGAAACATAATCATATCAAACAATAATAAACTAATAAATATCTACTTAAAGAGAAAAGCACGTAGAGGAGATTAATACATGAACAAGACCCGACATGATTCTATTTATGGTTCATGTAGCCTACCCCAATTCATTGGGATAAAAGGCTCAGTTTATTTGTTTATCTGTTATCAAACAATAATCAACTAAATCAATCATCAAACATCAAAAGCACAAGTCAAATAGTCAATGATGTCTATAAAATGTCACAATGAAATAGCTAATATTAGAAGTTTGTTTGTCTTTCACATAAAAATGCTTCCAACACAGGTCTTTCTTACTATCATGATCGCCATTTTGGGGCTATTGAGTATTCATAATGAAAAACAATCAAACAAATTTCAATCTCATAAGTATCGAAACTACACCATGTACTGACATTAGAAGGCATATTAATTAATTATTTACTTATAAAAAAAGGGCATCCGGCGTAAAACTTTGCCACTTTGTCTTTTGCATGAATTGTAGTGTTAACTAATTTTCGACAATTAATTGGCACTATAATTTTCATGCCACCGACCCCAACATAGTTTGGGATTAAGGTGCAATTGATGATGATGATGATGATGATGATGATGATCAACAGCACCTTAATCCCAACTATGTTGGGGTCGGTGGCATGAAGATTATAGTGTCGTTTAATTGTCTAAAATTAGTTAACACCATAACTCATGCAAATAACAAAGTGGCAAAGTTTTACGCCGGATGCCCTTCCTGTCGCAACCTTCATATGAAGGAGAAATAGAACGAAATTCCAAAACCATCAACATCATAGGTTTTTCCATTTATATGGAAAATATCATGAGACGGCGATGAGTTTGAGATAATTGCTATTGTCATGTCACAATACGTGATTGATATTGTAAAATCAACACATACATCATGGAACATGACTCATGATGATGATGATGATGATGATGATGATGATGATGATAAAAAAAGGTACCTAGCTTAGGGCTGCCGGTAAAGGTGGAAGGCCTGGACTTGGTTATCGGAAGGAGGGGCGGCAGGCAGAAGGGATTCAAGACAGGTTAATTTGCTGGTTTTTACTTTTCATTTTCCGATTTCACTTTGCAATTAAGTTTTTGCCAGAGATCTCTAAAGTTTTTTAGCGTCTTTTCAGTAAAAAAAACTTTTCATTTGTTTTCGCTTTTTAAGCAAAATCCAGAATCACAACCGATGCTTTCTCTCGCCTTTTGCATCTCCCAAAAGCAAGGGATAGGCGAACCAGGCGGAAGCTACACCATTTTGCCGAACTGTAGGTGCATCAAGGCGCGGAACCACGGTCTGTTGCCTAGGCGTGGTTTAGGCTAGCTTTTAGTAACTATAATATATAGAATTATAATTGTAAGATTTGTGTGTGGTGGGTTCCACTAAATTGATACCGTTTAAAAACAGTAGTATATGAAGTAGATATAGGTGATAGGGGTGAGTCCCTCCAGTGTGATTTGAATGAAATTCTGTTTGATAAGTGATATGTCGTGGTTCTGCATAGGGATGGGAAATGGATTTATAAGCTTGAGATATTGTTTTATGTGAAAAGTAGGAAGAGAAAATAGTGACTTCAAATGGGAAAAATATCAAACATCATTCCATTTTTATGAATACTTTAAAAATGAAAATGGAGACTTGGAAACATAACAATAGAACGCCCAAGTTTTCTTCACTTCATCAATAATATACCAAAATCTAGGTAGTCAATATAAACTATAAAAGAGAGCGATATTTTGTACTCGATTTCCTGCCTACTGTATGGATCAGCTCTAGATATGAGGCACTTGGATCCATAGTGAACCCATTCGAAACAAGTTGAGAGGAACAGTTGATTATTTTACACTATACAACAGCATGACCGCCACATATATAAACATGAAACCTTTTTATTATTTGATTATAGTAGACCACAATCATTAAATCGCTGTGAGAACCGGGTGTGGGGCGAATAATCGTTAGTTACATGTCCTTATTAAATTGGAAAAACAAGATTCTGCTACTCTCACCCCGCATCATGGTGAACCCAATAAATGAACTTACTCCACAGGTGTTCCCAATATACTAGCCATTCTGACCAACATAATGGGTCTAATATCTGAAGACTGAATTAACTTACAATCACAATGCAGAAAGGCCTAATTGAAGACTTCAATGTGAGAGAACAGCCAATCAATCATCAATAATTAAATCTTTTAGACCCAATTAAAACGACTCAGTCCGTTCCATATTTACATTCAATCATATTAGCGAGAATAATATTTGGGATGGATATCCATAAAAGGGCAGCCCGGTGCACGAAGCGTCCCCGCGAGGCGAGGATCCGGGGAAGGGTCCCAGTGTATAGGGGGCAAGCCTTCCCTTGCCAATTTCTTGGCTAAAGGCCGCTCCTAGGACTCGAACCCGTGACCATAGACAACAGCTCTTACCGCTGCGCCAAGGCTCACAAGAACAAAAATGACAGTGTCGCAAGGACAAAGCTCAGATTTCAAATAACCGTGTCAGCATGTTTATTCCAAAACCCTATCAAATAGAAAACGGGCCATTTCTCAAGCCATGTAGTCTAAAGAGTATCTAGAGTATGATCATACGGGAAAATACAAAAGAAAAAACAAGTTACATGCTTGTATAAGATTGCTGGATAAGAATAGTTAGTATAAAGAACAGAAAAGGTGCAATGTTAATCCAGTCTTTGAAGGAAAAAAAAGTACACAACACTGACAACTAAAGGAATTCCTCCGGCTGCTGGAATGTAAGCAATTGTCAAAAAAATGCATTAAAATTTGCAAGTTAAGAATCATAATAATAAAAATTCAAGTAAAATTAGTTGGCCAAAAACAATGATATTGAAAACCAAAATTTTGTTACTTTTGAAGTATCACGGAGATATTCTTACCTGGATCTTGGGGGTTTTTGCTATTACTTGCAGCATTAGACTGAAGGGAATTTGACATAGGGCTTTGGGATTTTGACTCCATTGTGAGCATTTTCAAGGATATTTTTCTTAAATAATCTTGCTGCAAGAGTAAATTACAGAGCAAAAAGGTCAAAAGTAACAATGGGCTACAATTTTAAGTTAGGCATGCACACAGCAAATCAAGGGGAAATCAAGCATGTGATTAATATACCTGACTTGTTGCTGCAGTATAAATCTTTTCCTCAAACCTGACTGCTATTTTTTTAAGTTCCTGTAGTCCCTCTTGTCCAGAGAAAGGAAGATGCCTCTTCAAAGTGTCCATTCTGTGTGGAAGTGTCATAATCTTAGTATGACATTCACAACTTTGCGCAAAAATAAGAGAAAATATAACTGATCTTCATGCGAAAGAAGAAAGTCTAATGGACAGAAACCAAAGTTTGCAAGAATAAAGTTCTTTAGCCAACACATAGTAAATCCTTCACAAAAAGATAAAACACCCTTCAATATACATTCAATTGCATAAATAACATCCAAGTTTTAAGATCATAGTTGTTTTCCTGTAGAAATGTAAATATTACTCGTCTAAAACAGTACTTATGCTTAGTCAAAGCATGATTTGTCAAAGACTGCACTGATCGAGAGCTTTGTACAACCAAAGATAAGGTTTACATAACTTGAAGAAACAGAGAGGTCAATATAAGCATGAGAAGACAACCAAACGGATGCCTGTTTTATGTGAATGTCGAGCCAGAATCCGGCTTCCTTTATGCAACGTGAGATTACAGGCCAATTGGCATAAAAACTTTAAATATAGTTCTCGGAAAATAGAATAGCTCAATGTTTTTTTACTAAATCTTTTATTCACTTATATACAACCTGAGTGAGCATTTTCTAAAATATTAACGATATCATTACAGCCAGGGACGCCTTAATTTTTTAAAGCCTTGGAAACGTAACAGAAGTATGAATTATGAACAAACAATATACATACCATAACTGCTTAACATCGCAGTGATGTTAATCATGTTAGCGATATTAATTTGATAAGAAGTGATATAAACAAACTAATGAAACCAGGGGGCTTAACCCACTGGCCACCGGGTTCCTCCCATAGTGGAAGACCCGGGTTCGATTCACTTTAGGAACGAATTATAAATGGAGTTATAAGGAGGCTTGGTGATGAAATCTAGGAGTGTCCGGTGCTTGGTGAACTAAATACTAACAACTACATTTACCAATCAAAAAAAAAAAAAAAAACTAATGAATCTTATTGAAGCTCAGCAATTCTAACATGGCTTCCCCAAACATTTATTAGATCATATTGCAATTGTTATATCTCACCTTCCAATTTCCGAATTCAAGGATAAGCCTTTTGTAGTGAAGACATGATCATGATAAACTAATCAAGATGTAGGGCTGCCAAATTGAAAGTGAGAAATCCAAACAATGGTATACTAATAATTTGTGTGATTATTTTTTTTTCACTCTTTTTTGGTGGTTGCCGCTGAGAGTTATTTTGTCATGGAGGCTTGTCCGAATTAGAATAATAATGACATAATGATCATAGTAAACGAATTATTTTCATAAGTATGAATACTCTGTCATGGTATTAGAAGCACCCCCTTGTGGCATGTTTGTGCTAGGGTTCAAAATACTGGATTCAGATTCTGAATCTCAATACTAGTTTGTGCATAAGACTCAAACATCAAATACCCAACCAACAAGTTTTTTAAACCTAACGCCTATCCTACATCTACCTACCTTCTGTCACATCATGTCTCTCTCTCCTCTTTTTACCTTTAAGTAGATACTACTTTCTCTGTCCTTTGTCATATCAGGTGATACGAGCCCTCTCGGTGCGCCTTTTGCCTTTATTAACTAGGCTACCATCTCATCTAGAATAGAATACCAAACCTCATTAACACCACTGCTTGCCAACTTCCAGTTTAAATGTCATGACCTCCTTGATCCTCCTAAAAGGCTAAAATATATGAGTTATGCCACTTGAATTATGGTTAAACGTCTCTGATGGAAATTGTAATAGAGTAGATGCAATGTAACAGTAATAACACAGAAATGAAAGGAAGAAGATGATAAATTCTATTTCTAAAATGATTGTAAAGAGTTAAGCAGGGAATGATTCCCTCTCTCAACAGCACGATGGCTATGAGCCAATAAGAAACAAAATATGTAATAACCGAATGATTCCCCACTAACAATCTCCCTTCCCTTTTATTAACTTCTCTCACGTGACGAATACTCTAGCCACTTTTAGAGTTGGACCCTTTTGCCCTTCTAGAGTAAACCTGCCATATCCTGGGCCTAGTCACATTTGCGCTTAACAGTGTTGGATTCGTATCACTACTCCCGCATTCCAAAGAAGTCTTGTCCTCAAGACTTGTGTCTGGAAATTGACCTTGAATAGTCAAGACATCTTCCCATGTAGCCTCGTCTTCAGAGCTGTTTTCCCATTGTATCAACCACTGATCCACCGGTTCCTGATGTCGAATGATGTTTCTTGATGCTAGAATGGCTATAGGTTGTGCAATTTCCTCCTCATTGATTTCTAATTCCGGGGGTAAAATGGAATCAGTAGGAGCATGAACCGCTTTCTTTAGTAACGAAACATGAAATACCGGATGTATTTTAGAAGATGGAGGAAATGCCAATTTATAAGCTACCGGTCCAACCTTGTCCACCACTCGAAAAGGTCCAAAGAAACGTGCAGATAACTTCTGATGGATTAGCCTTGACACCGACATTTGTCGGTAAGGTTTTAGTTTGACATATACCCATTCACCAACGATAAACTCCACTTCCCGCCGTTTCCTATCAGCATTCTCTTTCATCACCACCTGAGCACGAATTAAGTGGGCTTTTAATTGTTTGAGAGCCTCATCCCTGTCCATTAATTCGTCAGCAACTGCTTGTACTCTAACCTCCCCAGAAACAAAATGAGTCACATTCGGAGGTTGCCTGCCATAAACAATCTCAAAAGGAGACTTCCCAGTGGACCCATGAAAAGTGGAGTTGTACCAAAACTCTGCCCACGGGACCCAATTTGACCATGATTTGGGTTGATCCACATCGAAACATCTGAGGTATGACTCAAGGCAACGATTTATCACTTCGGTTTGCCCATCAGACTCCGGGTGATAAGCTGAACTCATATGCAACTCTGTGCCTTGTGCCTTGAAAATTTCTTGCCAAAAACGGCTTAGAAACAAAGGGTCACGATCACTAACAATGGATTGTGGGATTCCGTGATGACGAATCACTTCTTTGACAAAAATATCTGCTATTGACTTGGCGGTGTACGGATGTTTTAACAAAATGAAGTGACTGTACTTTGATAGTCTATCCACCAAAAATAACAAAGCATCAAATCCCTTAGATTTAGGCAGGCCCAATATGAAATCCATAGACAAGTGTTCCCAGATGGCTTCAGGTATGTCAAGAGGCTGAAGTAGACCACCCGGCACAGTAGAGCTGGATTTACATCGTTGGCAAACCACACATTCCCGAACAAACTGTTTCACCCGATTAATCATCCTGGGCCAATATAAACTAGCCGCCAATCTTCTGTACGTCCTGTAATAACCTGAATGGCCTCCGGATGCCGATTGATGAAATTCTCTTAATAGAGGGATAATAAATTGAGATGTTTTTGAAATCACCAACCTGTTTTTGTAATATAACAATCCATGTTTTACTGAATAGCCCCCATATTTAAGAGGATCCAGTTCCACCTTTTTAATCAACTCCTTGAGATCCTCATCTGCACGACATTCTTCTGCCAATTTTGCCCCTTGGACCCAAAGCGGTTCTGATACCAACATCAATGCAGACCCTTCCTCGGCACAGCGTGACAATCTATGGCATACGTTATTCTCGGATATCAGAGACAGATGGAGTCAGTCTAGCTTAAGAAGTAGAGGCAAGTAGAGGCAATGGTTAACAGGAATTAATGTCCAAAGCTCATCCCTAGAAAGCAATTCAAGTGCTCTTACCTGAGAATTGTGGTGAGGATAAGTCATAATGATTTTTAATGAATCCCAAACCTATAAGGTGGAGTATTGCAGGGTACTCTTCATGGGAGGTCCAAGGTGCTTTAAATATAAGTAAGGGCCGCTTTAAATATAAACACTTATAAATCTAAGGTGTTGTCCATAGCCAAAAAGGACACAACTGAAGAACGGAAATGTATCGAGAACTTGTTGTGTGAATATCATTATCTCCGTATACACTATGAAGGAAAAGTTCAAGGCATCACGTCCACTAGGCCATCAGTATATCCGATGATATTTACTAAGGAAGGTTCAAAGCCATAATCTACCTATCCTGATGCAAGAACTCATGAGGACTGAGCAACTAAGTCTGCATTCGTGCATGCATTAATTTCCACTCATGTGGGGGATTGTTGGGAAAAAATCAGTTTTAATTGATTTTTTAATGGCTAAAATATTTAATTTATATGAAATTAAATCATCCAGGATTAATCTGCGTTCGGAGTAGATAATCGCAGTATATCTAATTTCTCAAAACTGTTTTCTAGTGAGTGAGAAATTAATGAATGAAGTTAGTAATTTGAAAAGGCATTTTGAAATGAATGGGAATTGAAGAATCCCATTCCACATTGGAAATGTGATGAAGGTTAAGACACTTAATAAAGTAAAGAGAGTTGGATAGTGTGCAACATGACCAAGACTATGCACCTAGACTTGGAGCTGACTAGACCACATGCGCGCACATGCCCGCCCGCCCACCCATCCGTTCGGTCGGCCGGCTCGGCTTGGGCTCGGGCTCTGGATCGTGGATTGTAGATCGTGGACCATGGACCTTGAACCTTGGATCTTGATGCTTGGTTCTTGGCAATTGGTTTTTGGGTGGTCTTGGTGGTCTTGGGCTTGGGCTTGAGCACGGATATTAATTTTTTAGTACCAAGCAGACTTGAATTTTGAACGTTTGAACACTCCTCCTCTTGTGACTGTTGGAATGAAACGGCAGTACACTGATTCTGTGTATTAATGCAGCATTTTCTTAGTCATAAAACCTGTCTTAATGCAGCAGTTTCATGGTCATCAAACATGTCTTAATGATGCAGTTTCGTATGTCTTAAATGCCCTGATTTAATACCACATGATGGAGAGGCATATATATAAGAGTTCGTAGCAGAGGCTGAATTCTACAGATAACATCATCTATCATCAAACTATTAGAATACACATACATACAGTTTGCTCAGTTCTTCCATATATCCGGTTCTACAGAGCTTCTTTTCTAGTGTGCTACAGAACTGAAGACGGTAGCCATTGTATCTTTGAGAATAATACGTCTGAAAACTGTCAGCACTATACGGGACGTTTAAACACTCCTCCTCTTGTGACTTTTGGAATGAAGCGGCAATACACTGAGTGTGTGTATTAATGCAGCAGTTTCTTAGTCATAAAACATGTCTTAAACTCTTTGTCACAATACGTTTTTTGGAGGACGTTTAAACACTCCTCCTCAGTTCTTGCATATCTCCAGTTCGCTAGAGCTTCTTTTCTGGTGTGCTACAGAACTGAAGACGTTAGCCGTTTTATCTTTGGGGATAATACGTCTGAAAACCGTCAGCACTATACGGGACGTAATTATCTTGTGGAAAAATATCAATCGCCTCGGCTTCAAGAATATTATTCGTGTAATTTCATTCTCTGTTTTCAGTTTATATTTTCTAGTCGAATTGTAAGAACAGTATAGATTTTCTTTTTCCCATTTTATTATATTTTTCGGAATTACCGAAGAACAACAAAAAGCTCTCTTAGCAGAAGAATCACCTTATTAGTTCTATCATCTCAGCTGCCCTGTTTTCCCGGCCTGGTTTGTAGCAAATTTCAAAGTCATACCCTAAGAGTTTTGCCACCCAGTTCTGTTGATCTGGAGTTGTGATTCTCTGTTGTAATAAAAATTTTAAACTTTTTTGATCTGCGTAAACAATGAAGATAGTTCCCAACAGATAAGCTCTCCAATGTTGAACTGAAAGAGCTAACGCCATAATCTCTCGTTCATACGCAGACTTGGCTAAATTCCGGTCACTAAGCGCTTTGCTATAGTATGCAATGGGCCTGTTTTGTTGCATAAGGACAGCTCCAATACCTCTTCCCGATGCGTCACACTCCACCACGAAGGGAAGTGAAAAATCTGGTAATACCAAAACTGGAGCCGACACCATGGCTGTTTTCAGTCCTTCAAAAGCTACCTGAGCTCCATTATGCCATGAGAATGCTTATTTTTTTGTTAGCTCTGTAAGGGGTTTGGCCATGCTTCCATAGTTCTTGATGAACTTACGGTAGTAACCCGTAAGACCAAGAAACCCTTGTAAACCTTTAACATTTTTGGGAATAGGCCATGCTAAAACCGCCTCAATTTTGCTGGGATCCATAGCGACACCTTCTCCATTTATAATGTGACCCAAATATTCTATGGAAGATCGACCGAAAGAACACTTTGTCTTGTTAACCACAAACTGATGTTGAACCAAGGTGTGCAAGGCTGTTGCGACATCAATTAAGTGTTCTTGCCAAGAAGGGCTGTAAACTAGTATGTCGTCAAAGAAGACCACCACCATTTTACGCAGAAAAGGGCGAAAAACATCATTCATAACAGCTTGGAAGGTAGCAAGAGCATTCATAAGGCCGAAAGGCATGACTAGGTACTCATAATGTCCATCATGAGTCCTAAAAGTTGTTTTCTCTATGCTTTCTGGTTGCATGCGGATCTGATTATACCCGGACTTCAAATCCAATTTCGAAAAATAACGAGCCCCGTGTAGTTCATCAAGTAACTCTTCGACCATAGGAATAGGGAACTTATCCGGTATCGTAGCCTTGTTCAATGCTCGATAATCCACACACATCCTCCAGGAGTTATCCTTCTTAACAAGGATTACCGGACTTGCAAATGCACTTTTGCTAGGTCGTATCATGCCCAAATTCAACAATTCATCCACCTGTTTCTCTATCTCAGTCTTGTGGATGTGGGGGTATCTGTATGGACGGACACAAATGGGATCATGTGTGCCTGCCAAATTGATAGCATGATCATGGGAGCGGATTGGTGGTAATCCTGTGTGAGCCTCAAAAACCGAAGGGAAAGTGGCGAGAACTCGTTGCAATTCAATTGCTTGATCAGGAGATAACCCGTGCGCATCGTATGGAGCATCAATAGAAGAACTGGGAAACTCTTTGTTGGCCGACATCTCCAACCAGGCTTGTAACGAAGATAAGGACTCTTGATTTGAGTTTAATCCATGTAAGGTAACTTCAACCCCCTTATGGATAAACCGCATCAAGATTGATCCTAATTATGAGTCACATCACCCAGGGTCTTTAACCACTCCATTCCCAACACCATATCTAAGTGTCCTGCTTCAAAGACCAACGCATTTAACACAAATTCACATTGACCCACACGAATTTTAAGGTTTGTGCATTGTTGAGATATGAAAACCTTATGCCCATCTCCCAATTTAATGTTGATACCAGAGAATTTCGAACTGGATAACCCTAAGGAGAGAACCAATTGACTGGAGATGAAATTGTGGGAAGCCCCACTATCTACTAAAATTACCAGCGGGATTTCAAGAACCGTCCCAACGAGCTTCATCATCTTGCCACCGGAAGGAGTGGTGGTCGATACCCCCAAAGACATCAACGCCAAACATACACCGGTTGGTATTTGTCCTTCTGCCGGAATTTCAGTTGTCCCGCTGGAATTCATCACGTAATTATCCCCATCGTCCTCACCTGATTCATCGTCCCCAAGAAGAAGAACATGAAGCTTCCCTTCTGAGCATTTGTGAGCAGGGCCAAACAGTTGCCCACATCTGTAACACAACCCTTTTTTCCTTCGTTCTTCCCATTCAGATCTCGTTAAAGAGCGAATTCCACGATCACGTTGTTGATTAGGGTTTGATTCTGGAGGAGGAGTAGCAACGATGCGCGTCGTCGGATAAGGTGAGAGCCTTTGAAGCGCAATCCGGTAAATCGATCATTAGGTCGTGGATAGTTGACCCCTTTAGTAACCACCCGATTTCCATTAAAACTTTTGGGCTCCAACCGATAACCCGTACCCGCTCCATGTGGTTGTTGATACCTAAATCGGGTCAATGATACATTCTCCGTCGACGGACGTAACATCTCCTCTACGTCTTTCGCCAAATACATGGCGTCGAGACGGGACTGCGGCCGATGTAAACGGACCCATTTCTTCACCTCATCGCGTAGTCCAGCCAAGAAGTAACCTAGCGATTGCGACTCAGATAATTTCGGAACTAAGGACATCAGATATTCAAAATAATCAATATAGTCGTAGATGGAGGCCGTTTGTTTCAGAGTGGCAAGTTGCTCATATGGATTCTGGATTTCAAGACCGCTGAAACGTTGCAATAATTCTTCTTCCCACGAAAGTGATTCGTGGACCTGTTGTACCACCTTAAACCAATGCTGCGCAACTCCAGTCATGCTCATTTGCGCCAGGCGAATCCGCAATTCGGGAGCGGTGTTGTTTATGTCAAAATACAACTTCACTTTTAGAATTCAACCCTGAGGATCAGATCGATAAAATTCCGGGAGCTTGATTTTCTTCACAGCCCATGGCATCCCCGATGATGGAGGTTGAAGGGGATTACCGTTCGACTGAGATAGGCTTTCGGAATTAAGAGGAGGTGGCGGATTAGGTAGAGAAGGAGGAGGACGAGATGGAGGAACGAAGAGACCTGAACCAGAACTTGCGGAATCAGGACCGAAAGGTTTTTTCTCATGTTGTTTCATCCAAGCAACCATGAGATTGCGAAGTTCTGTTGCTTCTGTTTGCCCCTTTTGCACCACCTTCGTGAGAGTATCAAAACTGGATTTCATGGCATTCAATTCAGTTTGAATCTTAGTAAGCTGATCTTCATGGTCATCTAACCATTGGGTTGTGGATCGAGTATTAGCCATAGGGAAGAATTACGGCAGGTCTTGGCAGGTCGGACCAATGATGGGAATTGTAATAGAGTAGATGCAATGTAATAGTAATAACACAGAAATGAAAGGAAAAAGATGATAAATTCTATTTCTGAAATGATTGTAAAGAGATAAGCAGTAACCAACACCAGGGAATGATTCCCTCTCTCAACAGCACGATGGCTATGAGCCAATAAGAAACAAAACAATCTCCATTCCCTTTTATTAACTTCTATTACGTGACGAATGCTCTAGCCACTTTTAGAGTTGGACCCTTTTGCCCCTCTAGAGTAAACCTGCCATATCCTGGGCCGAGTCACATTTGGGCTTAACAGTGTTGGATTCGCATCAGTCTCATTTATAGCCAATTCGTGAGTCCTCGTGCTATGTAAAACCATCTACCTCGACCCCCTTCCCCTCTCACCTCCCACGCCCGCCAGACTATTCAACAAGAGAAACACAGCCAGAGAGCACATATTCCACCAGAAACTTGAATTGCTACTTCTAATACACATTCGAACGTATCACTCCAGCTCATTTCACATGCAATCCTCCACATTAACAACAAAAGGAAGCCATTATATTTGAGACCCAACATAAGACAAATTAATTACTTAGAAAATCCTTATAACATCTAGATAGGAAATTTAACAAATGGATTAAGGGCTTAATCAATGAATCCTTTTTTCCTAATCAATATTCAAGTGGCACATGCACACAACACATTAACTAGTATTTGAAAATTTGGAATATATCAATTATTGAGGCATCTACGAGAGCTAAAGACGAAAAAGTTACATCCAAAACTCAAGATAGAAGAAGAGCAAATCATGTGAAAATTAATTAAAAAAAAGTATCTATCCTTTTATATATCTTCTGAGCTTTAACTTTCTCCACTTACTGAGCAGCAATTCAGAACACCCAGGATATCATCGATGTTAATTTAGGTAATAACACCTAGGAATCAATAAAGCCATTCCTACAATCACTGTGATAAAGCTTGTCCTATACCAAACATTCCCAAGTTTGAGCTATCCTCGGTTTGAGCCTCAAATATTCCTCACAGATGTTCCATTTGTTCCACCTATGTCTTTATGCCCATTACCAGAACATTTACCCACAATGCACATGCAAAAATCTCAATCTTTAAGCAATCTTTTATTCTTTTTTATCTAACTTAGAAAAATTGTATTTTACCTTGCAACCACAAAAGTTGTACACTAGAAATGTACAGTCTCATGTCCTCCATAACTTTTGGCCACAAAGTGTTGCATATGCAAGCATGTTTAGTAACATTGGCCATTTGAAAGAGAACCAAACGTTTCCACGCCAACAGAAACATATAATCTTTATAGCTTCCACACAACTGAGACAAACATCCATTGGTGAAACATTTACTAAACATGAATATGCCAATCTGGTGTTTCCTAACAAGCAACAAAATAAAAAGAATCACACCTGGCAAGATACTCTCAAGTGAGTCATAGATACAAGTCAAAGAGACATCAAGGTGACCATGACATCATTTACATTGTACATAAATCAGACATAGATACTTTAGATAGTTTAGAGTATCATTGGCATTTTACATACAGCGACACAATAACAGGAGAAAATTAAAGTGTAGCTTTATCCGGATAGGTATTATAAGAAAATCCCTCAAACTAATGTACTATAATCCCAGTTCTTCAGCAGCTTGGAAACAAGTTTGTCTTTACACCACCACCCCAATTAGAAAAAAGAAATGTGGCTGGACACTGTATTCAAACCTAAAAACCAATTACGAAAACAAAGAATACATGGAAACCAGACAAGTCAACATGAACCAACAAAAATTTCAAGTTCAAAATACGACTACACAACAACAGAAATAGTAAAGTAATTAGGAAAAAAAATGAGCAATATATTATTTTACATCTTGTTTACAATCCTCTGTCTTGAATCTGGATGTAGCTGAGTCCTCCAATCGCCGCCTTCCATGCCCGGAGTCGCCACTGCTTCTCCGCCCATAACCTGGCCCGGAATTTGGACCTGCCCTTGGGCTACCCTCCAATTATAGCTATCCATTTTTCACTTGCTTAGAAAAAAGAAGAACACGAAGAACCTGTAAATCTTCATAGGTCAAGTAATCATGCCGTCAAATTTGATAACTAAAAGTTATTTAACTGAAGGCTCAAAGGAATTGGCACCTGAATAAAACAGAAGACGATTGAATCTAGATGTTCAATTCCTCATCTTCTCATTTACGGCCTCGCGGCACGATTTGAAAGATATATACCGACCCGAAGGATTAAGAGGGTGCCGGAAATATCTAAATACCGAACATATTATATCGAAAAAGACCGAAAATACATGTTCGGGGAAAATTGTTTTTTTTTAGGATCGTAATTTTAGGGGGTGTCAAAAGTAGGACTGTAACTTTTCGAGCTGGTAAAAATAAGATTGTAATTTTTTGGGCTGTCAAAAGTAGGACCGTAACTTTTTAAAAGTAGCAAAAATAGCTCTGCAACTTTTTAAAATAGCAATTTAAGGCCAAATGAAGCTCAGATTGCCCTCTTGCGGGCTCAAATTACACATATAGAATTTTTATTAATATAAACATACTTTTAAATTTTACGTCATTTTTTACTAATTTCATTTTTTAAAATTAAATTCCATGTTATTTTTTTTAAAGATTTTTTGATATGATAATGAAAAATGTGTTTCTCGGCAACTAATCTTGTCGTTTTTTTTTAAATTGCACATATTTTGTTCTTTTTTGGACATTCCACCTGTTTAATTACTGTGCATAAAGTAATCTTTTGCAACAATTAAAATATAAAATACAACATAAAAAGCTAAATAAACTCGTTTTAGTCATTCCGTTAAGTATATTTATTTTATTGTTTTAAAATAATATATATATATATTATCATTATATTATATTATATTATATTATATTATATTACATATTATATTGATTAATTATATTTTTAAATTGTATGTAATAGAAGAAAATTATCTTCCAACAAGCATAATTTCGTTTCAATTTTTATACAAACTTCTCCGTATTAATTATAATTTTTTATGTTCTAAAAATAAAAAAATAAATTTCAATGGTTAAATTTAAAATTTTGCCCCTCGTGGGCCTGTTCTAAGGAAAAAAATATTTTTAATGGTTAAATTTAAAAATTATAACCATTAAATTTAAAATTAAATATTTTTAATTAATATAACAAGGCTATATTGGTCTCCCTTTAAATTAAAAACTGATAATAAGACATATAATTATGATATTATCATAATGGGACATATTTATAAATTACCCATTAATTTGTGATATATTATACAAATTCCCTTTTAATTTAGTTTTTTTATTTTTTTTCTGAAATATTATTTTTCTAAATTTTTTTCTGAAAAATTCCCATGAAAGTATTATTTTTCTGAATTTTTTATTTTTAGAACATAAAACATAAAAAATTATAATAAGAATATAACTTTAAAAAAATGAAATTAGCAAAAATTAACGTAGAATTTAAAAGTATGTTTATATTAATAAGAATTTCCACATGTGCAATTTGAGCCCGCAAGAGGGCAATCTGGACTTGATTTGGCCTTAAATTGCTATTTTAAAAAGTTACAGGTCTATTTTTGCTACTTTTAAAAAGTTACGGTCCTACTTTTGCCAGCCCGAAAAGTTACAGTCCTACTTTTGCTACCCCTAAAGTTACAGTCCTTAAAAAAAAATTCCCTACATGTCCCGTATACAATTTTCCCATATCATTATCAATATTTTTAGTATGATAACAATATCAATATTTTTAGTATGACAACACTATACTTGATTCGTTCTCTTATTATTGCAATGTGTTGACTATTACAATGTTCACATATTCTCTTTTGACCATCTTTTGTCATTTATACATATGAAGAAATATAGTCATGTGAGATCTTGTTAGATTCATCTCGAAATATACTTTCAAAATATCATTTTTTAAAAATAAAGTATTAAAGATATTAATAATCAAAGTTGTGCATTGGCAAACGTGAAAGTCCAGATGTTGCAATTATAAGGGAACGAATGTAGTATATTTTAGAATTTTCAATGTATCTAAATTTTCAGTATATACCAATAATTTAATATATCAAATGAAAAACTATAATTTTAACCTATCTATCATGACGAGTTATCAAACTGCCTCCTCTACTAAAAGTCGCACAAATTTAGCTCATTTATCTGTTGTCATTTATCAAATCGCTTCCCACCATCCAAATTACCGTTAATTTTAACTTTTTAAAAGAGAAAACCATACATTTAGCATCTGGTATGACAAATTAAGTTATCAGAGGTCTCCTCTATTAAAAATCACACAAATTTAACCACTCTATTTGTTGATTTCATCAAATCGGCCCCCAAAAAGTAATTTTCCGTCCAAATTCATTCAACTACTGCTGACTCAGCATCCTCCTCGTTCATGTCACGTTTTCCCTCAACATTTTTTCATGGAAGAATGTTTAAAAATTACAAATATGCCATAAAAAATTTGCCTATTTTTTTAGATTTTTTTCAGATGAATTTTCAGAAAAAAAATTTTGCTTTTTAGATTTTTATTTTTTCTATTTTTGAGATTTTTTGTATTTTTTTAATTTTCTAATAATTAAAACAAAAGATATAAAACTAAATTAGTCGGATAATTTTATATGGTAGATTTGTAAATAATGAAGCATAGAAAAATATGACATTTTTATCTTCGGTGGAAGTTTTTTAATTTTTAAAAATTGCTTGGAAAAATGCTGAGCGAAAACATGACGTGGGTGGAGAGGTGGACGCTGAGTCATTAGCAGTTGATAGAATTTGGACGAAACCAACTTGATAAACAGCGGTAAGAAGAGGGCTAAATTTGTGTGATTTTTAGTAGATGTGGCAGTTTGATAACTTGTCATAGTATGAGGGACTAAAAGTTTGGTTTTCTCTTTTAAAAAGTTAAAATTAACGGCCATTTGGACAATGGGGAACAATTTCATAAAGGGCGACAAGTTGAGGGGCTAAATTCATGTGGTTCTTAATAAATGGAGCAGTTTGATAGCTTGCCATAGTAAATAGGCTTAAAGTATAGTTTTCCATATATCGAATACTTTTGGTACATATCGGTATACCTGTAATATCCTAAACTTCTATTATGGTTGTTTAATGTTATTTTATTTGAGTTATGTTGTACAGTGTGGAATCTGTGCAGTATGGATAAAATAATTGAAAGACTGAGACATCTGTATTGATATAATCTTCGTACTTGGTCGACAATTGCATTTGAAGACATCGTGTATCAGGTTGTTTTAATTCTGATATCGGGTGTATCGTATGAGAATGTTATTGGGACGAGTATATGTATTCAGTATGTGTGTATACGTAACCAGTATGCGGAGATGGACAAGAACAGTTGGAATTGGCTAAGTGCATAAGCCATTACGTAAGCTAAGTTGAGGAGCTTACGTACGTTAAGTTGGTAAGTATAACGTACGTTATGTGTCATGCATTACGTACGTTATAGCATCAGGTGAGACGCAGTCGTCTGATCAGAGGACATTGTCAAAATACAGGCGTAGCGTACGTTAGGCATAGGAGCTTACGTACGTTAAGACACAAACGTAACATATGTTACGTTGAGTATATAACGTACGCTATGAAGAGGATAGGACAGGACCAGGCTATGACTGACAAGTGGGTCCCGTGGTTGGCAACTTACGGCTGGCGTGTGAAAAGGCAAGTCAACGAAGAGGTTAACGTACGCAATGGATTGCTCGTTACGTACGTTAAATGGGTATATTACTGTAGCAAGTCAACTCTATGTTACGTACGCTATGGCACCGGTGTTACTTACGTAATACAAGGTACGAAATGAGGTAGAGGATTCTGGAGTAGTGTTACGTACGCTATCGAAGTCGGATAATGTATGTAATGCTCGTTACGTACGTTAGGTGGATTAAGTAACGTACATAATGACTGATGTTTATATAAATATGAGATGTCCGTCACTTCGATATTTTGAGAGTTTCACTTCATTTCTTCTTCCTTCAACCCTCCGAGATGGATTCTTGGCTCCTCTAACTTGATTGTGAGCTTGATGGCATGGATTTGGAGCTTGAGATATGAAGATATTGTTGATATTTGAGGTGTTTGAGGTGTTGTTCATGTTCTTGAGGTTGTGGTAATTGATCGTTGATAAGAACTGTGCCTTACGGTCGAGTTCGAGGATGCTTGTGGATTGAATTGGTCAGGGCCGAGGAGCTTGTAGACGATAGCAATGAATTGGTAACGGCTTCACTATCATCGTATCGGTATCGGGGCAAGTTATTACTTGCTCAGTTTATAATATTTAATTAATAGTTTCAGTTTCATTCGTTTATAATTCGTATAGCAATGATTATAATTGTGAACTCGAGAGATTTATGATTGTACGTTGTTTTCGGATTTTTGGAATTTAATCATAATATATATGATTTACATATGTTATTGGTATACTTGGGCATCGAGGATACATTGTGGCGAGGATACGAATTATCTACAGTCCATCGCAGTTTTGGATCGTCGAATATTGAGGAAATTGTTAGTGATGGTTTAGACATCAAGATTGCTCTCGAAGGACTCAAGGCAAGTACTCTAATTATTTTTGTCATTTGTGTCGATCATGTTGTAATACATTTGTGTATTGATGTTGTCGTGCATTCGTGTATTGTTGTTAACATGCATTTGTGCATTGTTGTCATATATCCACCTCGTGTTGGTCCGACGGGATCATCTTGGGTATCTATGCTATGTGCACTGGATCGTTGGACAGGTATTTCCACCATGCGTTGGTCCGATGGGATCATCATGGGAATCTATAGCTGTGTGCACTGGATCGTTAGATTACCATGTGTTGTTGTTGTGCATATGTATATTGTTGGTTATGCACCTCGTGTTGATATAACAAGATTATCTTGGGATCTATGTTGTGTGCGTTAGATCATTGGATTTTCATTGAGTATATATTGTTGTTATTATTGTGGGCATATTGATGTCATCATGTGAGTATGCATTTGTAGGTCTTGTGTTAGGACCATGTCCGTATGTGGTATTGATCTGATCTCGGATTAGACAAACGTGATTCGTCGTGGCATTGCGCAGCTCGAGGTATGTTCTGTATTTCCTTTTTGGTTCTTATCTTTAGATGGACAATAGATTATTGTGTTGATATTTGTTGATGTTATCCGATGGAATGAATTGGCCAGAGTTGGTACATTTCCATATTGGTGAGTTATGATGTTGTTTTGAGAAACTTGATTATTATTTGAGGTACCGTATAGATGTCATGTATGAGTTCATTACTTAATGGAGATTACGAGATGTGGAATATGATAAGGGTTATTTTGATGAGGATTATCACGAATTGGTAGAGTTATAACGGTAAGATTACAGTAGTAGTATTCTTACTTAGTATTTTCATTGGTATGTAATTATTGACATGATGCGATCATTATCAGAGTACTATGGATGACCCTATCGTGGGCTTTCTTTTTAGGTTCTTGGGATATCGAGCTTGTAGCGGTCGTGAAGAGATGAGCTTTCCGGAGGATACTGGCTATGGCATGTGTTTGTAAATCGAGTACTTTGACTAGTTGTTGTATTCCGCTGCTAGAGTATTTTTAACTGTTTATCTTTTCCGCTGCGTGAGTATCTTTAAATGGCCATTTGGTTTTTGGCAACTAGTTATTTTGGAAAATCGTTTTTAAACTATTTTGTCGGTACGTGCAAGTAATGGCTTAACGTACACCTTTGAAAAAGTTGAGCTTTGGCATTTTGGTCTTGTACTTTCAAATGAGATTTTACGACGGTATTGAGAAATGGATTTTTATAAAGCCTTTGCATATTTTAAAAAGATATTACCGTCATCGCCGCTTAGGCATACTTGAAATGTTTGTAAAATGTCTTTTAGCCTTGTGGGTTCCGTCTCGGGGCCCACGACACTGTAATATTCCTGGATGGCTCTGGAGGTGTTACAGAATATGGTATCAGAGCTTAGGTTGTGAAAACCTAGGCTGTCGGGTCGAGTCGAGTCGTGTTTTTGTCATATCATTTGAGTTGTCGGTCGACAAGTGTTAGAGTTTTGGGTTTTTATTGATCACTCGTGCTTGTCTGTTATGTGATTTACCAGTGTGGCACTGTGGTTGTTGTAAACTTTTCCAAATGGTATTAACTTGATTCTTTAGAAATAGATGTGTCGTATTTTGAGTTGAACTGATTTTGCAAAATGTATGTTTTGAAAATATTTGTATCGAGTATTTTTTGTAGAGTTGAGACATGCGCCAGTATCACGGAGAATCGTCGGCTTCATGATCTGTAAGTATTTGGATTTTTGGATTGTATTGAGGTTATTTTCAGTTATAAGTTGATGTACTTTGAGATTTGGGAAAATATTATGCGTTACAGTATGATGTAACAGAGTTGGGATAGAATTGATGATCTTGTAAAACTATGATTATGGAGAATCAACATGTCGGTTAAACTTAGAAAATGGAGTCGTGTATTTGGGAGAAATGTTATGGATTGTTGAGAGGAACATGTAGTCATGATAATTCATTTTGAGATGTATGAAACTGTTTTTTTAACATTTAAAAATGATACTTTTCAACATGATATATTTTGAATAAACTATTTTGCTCGCTGTCACGAAAAATGTATTTTCTTAAATTTATTTTGAGAGATATTATTGTTGTCTTTAAAAAAATGTTTCATCATGGCATAGTTGAGGTGTTGCAGAATGGAGTAATGGTCGATAGAGCAAGTCATATGTGGGAAATGTGATATTAAGAAAGTCTCTATAATAAGATTTTGGATTCTATCGTGCGGTTTTCCGACCGAATGTCAGTGGAATTGGTGACGAGCCGAATTGGTATACACGAGTATGGATGTGGTCAATCATTTTCATAATTTCATTTTATTTAATCATGTGTATTCGAAAAGAATTGTCATTGAGAACTTGACACAAGCGAGCCAGTTAACTTTTCGAAAATTGATTTCGTGGTATTACGAAAATTTATGTTTTGAGTTTTGAAATTCTTGAAAGAACTTTCAAAAATGGATTTTTATTGACAAGATTATATGATTTCAAGGCCCTTTTGAAAATATGAGCGATATACGTACAAACATAGTGCATAATGCATATCATGATGAAGTTCTGAGTGAGACTCACTAACTAGACAATACATCAGTATGGTACGGTTAAAAGAGATTCAAATTCAGTATGGTAGTTTGGTTATCCAGGGACGACCAGTTGGTTGATCAGATAAGAGAAATATGTCACGTGATGTAGATTCGGTACAGAATATGATTTTGTAACTTCGGGTTTTGTGAAACCGGGGCATATGAGCTATGTGGCTAAATTGGTGTGGTAGTAGCGTGAACTTGCTATAGTGATTTTTGACTTTTGAGCCATATTGATTGGAGTATGATTGGGTATGTTCGATGGTTTGCGACTGGCTGTTCATACGCCCAAGGGGTATGTTCAACAGTCGAGTGTGTTTCTTTGAGATCCAGTGTATGTGATTTGTGTAATATTTTGAGAATTTTATTCTTTCGTATATCCGTCTCTATGATTCTGTGTTGAACGTGTTGGAGCTTACCATGTGAGGGTGTTCTCGATTATTGTTCATCCTTCGTTGGCAATATTGGAGTTTATCATGTTGATGATATTCTCGATTGTGTTTTGACCTTTGGATGGTCGTATTGGAGTTTATCATGTCGATGATATTCTCGGTTAATTTATTGGTTGACCATTGTTATTGATCGTATTAGCATCCGGACTTTATGTCGATGTTTTAGGATTTGTTGCCATTGTTTTGGGCAGTTGTTTCATAGATGTATCGTGTATTATTGTTTTTTATCAGGATTGAGACATGATTGTGCGCTCTGGCAGACAGACTTTGACACAGATGAATTATTCCATAATTGAGGTACAACAATGTATTTTGTTGAAATTCGCGAAATTGTGATTGTAAGCGTATTGAGGCTTTGAAGGGGAAGTCATTTGCTCGTATCACAGGAGATCATCGACTTCACGCATTTGTATCTATATTGTTTGGTTATTCGTTAATTATGACTATTGATTGGTTTCGTGAAGGTTATAGATATATTGGTTGAACTGTTTATTACGATGGGATTGCAAGTTTCGAGGACGAAACTTATTTCAAATAGTTTAGTATGTAATATCCTAAATTTCTACTATGGTTGCTTAATGTTATTTTATTCGAGTTATGTTGTACAGTGTGGAATATGTACAATATGGATAAAATAATTGAAGGACTGAGACATCTGTATTGATATAATCTTCGTACTTGGTCGACAATTGCATTTGAAGACATCGTGTATTAGGTTGTTTTAATTCTGATATCGGGTGTATCGTATGAGAATGTTATTGGGACAAGTATATGTATTCAGTATGTGTGTATACGTAACCAGTATGTCGAGACGGACAGGAACAGTTGGAATTGGCTAAGTGCAGAAGCTATTACGTACGCTAAGTTGAGGAGCTTACGTACGTTTAAGTTGGTAAGTATAATGTACGTTATATATCATGCATTATGTACATTATAGCATCAGGTGAGACGCAGTCGTCCGATCAGAGGACTTTGTCAAAATACAGGAGTAGCGTACGTTAGGCATAGGAGCTTACGTACGTTAATACAGACGTAAGATACATTATGTTGAGTATATAACGTACGTTATGAAGAGGATCAGATAGGATCAGGCTATGACCGACAAGTGGGCCCGTGGTCGGCAACTTTCGGCTGGCGTGCGAAAAGGCAAGTCAACGAAGAGGTTAACGTACGCACCGGATTGCTCATTACGTACGTTAAATGGGTATATTACTGTAGCAAGTCAACTCTATGTTACGTACGCTATGGCACAGGTGTTACTTACGTAATACAAGGTACGAAATGAGGCAGCGGGTTCTGGAATAGTGTTACGTACGCTATCGAAGCCGGATAACATACGTAATGCTCGTTACGTACGTTAGGTAGATTAAGTAACGTACGTAACGACTGAAGTTTATATAAATATGAGATGTCCGTCACTTCGATATTTTAAGAGTTTCACTTCATTTCTTCTTCCTTCAACCCTCTGAGATGGATTCTTGGCTCTTCTAACTTGATTATGAGCTTGATGGCATGGATTTGGAGCTTGAGATATGAAGATATTGTTGATCCTTGAGGTGTTTGATGGTGTTGTTCATATTCTTGAGGTTGTGGTAATTGATCGTTGATAAAAATTGTGCCTTACGATCGAGTTCGAGGATGCTCGTAGATTGCATTAGTCAGGGCCGAGGAGCTTGTAAACGATAGAAAGGATTTGGTAATGGCTTCACTATCATCGTATCAGTATCAAGGCAAGTTATTACTTGCTCAGTTTATAATATTTAACGAATGGTTTCAGTTTCATTCGTTTATAATTCGTATAGCAATGATTAATTGTGAACTCTGGAGATTTGGGATTGTACGTTGTTTTCGGATTTTGGGAATTTAATCATAATGTATATGATTGTTATTGGTATACTTGGACATCGAGGATACGTTGTGGTAAATGCTAGGATATGAATTATCTATAGTCCATGGCACTTTTGGATCATCGAATATTGAGGAAATTGTTAGTGATGGTTTAGACATCGAGATTGCTCTCGAAGGACTCGAGGCAAGTACTCTAATCATTTTTGTCATTTGTGCCGATCATATTGTAATACATTTGTGTATTGATATTGTCGTGCATTTGTGTATTGTTGTTAACATGCATTTGTGCATTGTTGTCGTATGTCCACCTCGTGTTGGTCCGACGGGATCATCTTGGGTATCTATGCTGTGTGCGCTGGATTGTTGGATAGGTACTCCCACCATGCGTTGGTCCGACGGGATCATCATGGGAATCTATAGTTGTGTGCGCTGGATCGTTGGATTACCATGTGTCATTGTTGTGCATATGTATATTATTGGTTATCCACATCGTGTTGATCTAACAGGATCATCTTTGGATCTATGTTGTGTGCGTTAGATTATCAGATTTCCATTGAGTATACATTGTTGTTATTATTGTTGGCATATTGATGTCATGTGAGTATGCATTTGTAGGTCTTGTGTTAGGACCATGTCCGTATGTGGTATTGATCTGATCTCGGATTAGACTAACATGATTCGTCGTGGCATTGCGCAGCTCGAGGTATGTTCTGTATTTCCTTCTTGGTTCTTGTCTATGGATGGACAATCGATTATCGTGTTGATATTTGTTGATGTTATCCGATGGATTGAATTAGCCAGAGTTGGTACATTTTCGTATTGGTGAGTTATGATGTTGTTTTGAGAAACTTGAGTATTGTTTGAGGTACCGTATATATGTCGTGTATGAGTTCATTACTTAATGGTGATTACGAGATGTGGAATATGATAAGGGTTATTTTGATGAGGATTATCACGAATTGGTAGAGTTATGACAGTTAGATTACAATAGTAGTATTCTTACTTAGTATTTTCAGTGGTATGTAATTATTGACGTGATGCGATCGTTATCATTGTTGAGTATTATGGCTGACCACGTCATGGGCTTTCCTTTTAGGTTCTTGGGATATCGAGCTTGTAGCGGTCGTGAAAAGACGAGCTTCCCGGAGGATACTGGCTATGGCATGTGTTTGTGAATCGAGTACTTTGACTAGTTGTTGTATTCCGCTGCTAGAGTATTTTTAACCGTTTGTCTTTTCTACTGCGTGAGTATTTTTAAATGGACTTTTGGTTTTTGGCAACTTAAGTCATTTTGGAAAATCGTTTTCTAAACTATTTTGTCGGTACGTGCAAGTGATGGCTTAACGTACACCTTTGAAACTGTTGAGCTTTGGCATTTTGGCCTTGTACTTTCAAATGAGCTTTTACGACGGTATTGATAAATGGATTTTTATAAATCCTTTGCATATTTTAAAAAGATGTTACCGTCATCGCCGATTAGGCATACTTGAAATGTTTGTAAAAATGTCTTTTAGCCTTGTGGGTTCCGTCTCGGGGCCCACGGTGCTGTAACATTCCTGGATGGCTCTGGGGGTGTTACAATACCGATGCTTAAAATATTCGGTGTACCTCGGTATATATATATATATTTTTTTACTCTTTTTTTCTTTTTATTATAACGCAAAAGTATCGGTATATTGGGAAATTTCTAATGTACTGAAAAATTCTCGGTATACCACCAATTTCCCGTATGCATTGGTATTTATCGATATTGTATCGAATATTTGGTATATTGAACTTCAGTATACCGATTTTTTTGATACGATAACAATATAGACTTTGTATATACCAAAGATTTCTATACAATAACGATATGGGAGTTTCGGTACGGTCAGGGGTGCCATTGGGGAGGTTCTCATGGTTCCACATAATCGAGCCCCATTTTAATGGGACGCCTATTTCTTCTAATATATATATATATATATAATGCTATTTTATATTTAACCAAGAAGATTAAGATTACTTTCAACTCCAATCAAATTTATAAGTGTGCGCCGCTCTAGAGACCTCACAAAACTCCGATAAAATTTCTATTTTTTTCTACTCACGCACCCAACCTAATAGTGTGTAGGTGGATTTGAACTTGTGAAATTTGACCTATGAGCAACCACTTTATCACTAGGCCATCCCATCGAGACTCAAATTTCTCTTTGTTAATTCTTCATTGATTCGTGGTCAGCTATGTAATATCCGTACTTTCTATTTTTAGCAGTTTCTATTTTGGCGCGTGTCTATTTTTAACGACTCGCTTGTAACTGTTTCGACATTTTGAATCTATTTTGTTCTTGGTGTTTTTCCATTTGGATGAATTTCGAAGGTGTTTTTACGTAATTTGCTTTATGTTATGATTTTGTCGCATGTACGTCCGATTCTCGTAAAACTAGTTCGATTTCATTGTTTCTTTGTTCCCATGAGTCCATAAGGTATAATTATTCGTTTTGTGAACTTCGGTTCAGCATTTCGATGTCGTATCGTGATTTTCGGACGTTTAAGCCGTTTTTTAATTTCCTTAAAGTTTAGGAAATTCCTTTCATTTTCGTATTCCGAACCTTCAGGTGGTCAGAATAGTGCATTCTTTTAGCGCTTAGATTCGTCGTCGCGAATACCTCATAACTGTGTCTTCGGATTCCATCTTTTGTCGCTTTCTTGGGCAGTGGACTGCACTGAGCAGTGCTGAACTGCTGCTTGCATAACGTACGTTATGCATGCTCTCTTACATACGTTATGCCCATACTGTTAACGTACGTTAACGTCTTCAGTGATTTGGGCAGAAAGTTCTGCCGAGTCCTTATGTACGTAAAACGTCCAGGTGTTGCGTACGTAAAGACCCTAACATATGTTAACCCCCCATGTTAACGTACGTTAGCGTCTGTCAGGTATTTAAAACCTGAACAGACCCCAGACGCGTCATTTTCTTTCTTCCTTCTCCCTTGTCCGCAATTTGAGTTCCTTTGAGCGTTTTGGAGCGATTTGTGAAGCTAAATCCTTGTGTTCATCATCTTCCATCATCGTGATATCGTGGGAGCATATTATCATCAACGAAATCATCATACTCCATTCGAATCCAAGGTATTTTAGCTTAGAACCCCAATCTTGTCAATTTGGGGGGGGGGGTTCGGGAATTGTCCATTCAAACTCGAATTGTTCGTTTGTGTTGTAATACTTCTTATCAATTGTTGCTATTGGGTGATTCCCAATCCGTTTCCGCCGAGTTAAGTCCGTGAATTGTTGATTCAGGGAGGTTTTGTGAAAACCCTCGCCCGTGATGATCGTACGTGTATTGTTATGATTGGTAATTAGGGTTGTGGGCGTATTCTGTTCGGTTATTAATGTCGTTTAGGACTGATTCGTGTTAACCATTCGTCTAGGAACGGACGTTGTCATTCTGGGTCATTCCCAGTCCACGTAGATCTTCCGTTTCGGTCACAATGTCTCAAAGGCAAGTACTTTACATTTGTTTACGTATTCTAGCATTGATTTATGGCTTTGCGTGTACGTGTGGATGTGAATGCGTATGTTCACCAAGGGATGGTCTGACGGGGCCTCTTGGGATATGTAGTGTCGTGTGTATGCATAACATAAACTGGGGTTAACCACCCATAGATGGTCCGATGGGGCCTCTGCGGGGTGCGGTGGCCGTGAGTCTCGTACCAACGGTTAACCTTTGAAATGTTTTTGTTGGAGAACTATATTTTGTGCATGTACACCTTAATATTCCAGAATATAAATGTTTATAAAAATGTTTTTGCGCGCATATATCATGCTTGTAGAATGGTAGTTGCAATGGTATTGTACTTGCACTAGTAGTTGGCGTTAACCCCTTAACTAGGGGAAATACTTTTGTATTCCAAGTACAGGTTCAAGGGACGAGCGAGCACGCAGTCAATACGAGGATGATGGGCAAGAGTGACACTGTTCAGTTGGTCGATTGAGTCATGTCCTGTCGTTTGGGTTTATTTATTGTATTATTTGCTTCAGTACTCGAGTACTTCCTTCATTTTAATTTGTATTATTTTTTGACCCGGTTTGAGAAGTCATTTGTTTGTTGAGTTAATGTTGTTTGAAGAAAGTCCGTTTATTATTGTTTGATTCTATTAAATAATGGGGTATTTATTGCATAGTGTTTGTCGTTGGTCTCGGGTAGTCAAAACGTGTGTTAGCCTTGTGGACTCAAGGGGTTGGGTCCATGGCACTGTAATATGCCATGAACGTCTTGGGTCTGTTACAGAAAATGGTATCGGAGCCTAAGGTTTATGGATACCTAGGATGTCGGTTATATGGGTCTAAACGAATGTCGTTTCTGAACGGTATCACTGCTACGCCATCATCTCAGTACGCCGATGCTCGTAAGTTTTCCTAACTTGACTCGTTTCGTTATCATGTGTTGTTCATTCTTAGTATCGTGATGTGTTTTCCGTTTGAACTGTACTCACTATTTACTTCTTCAGAGTGCCTATTAGTGGAGAACGTGGATGCGGTAGGGGACGTGGCGCAGCCAGCATGGTGGCCATGTCCGATAGTTCTGAGGTTGGCTCGGCAGCGCCATCTTTGTCGAACAGTGTTCAACCTAGTATTGAAGGTCATTAGGACCAGTCTGCTAGCGTCGGTAATGCTAATGATAATGTCGGGGTAGCTACTATTCTGCAGCAAGTAGCGAATCATATGGTGCTACTAACTCAGGCGGTCCTAGTCAATCAAGCTAATGCTACTCCATTTCCGCTTAATGATCCTGGTACCGACAAGTTGCTTCAGGATGTGATCCGTATGCGTCCTCCGCAGTTCGATGGTACTTCTGACCCTTCCGGTTGAAAGAGTTGGCTAATTGAGATGAACAAGGTATTCGAAGCAGCAAACTGCTCCAAGACGAGAAAAGTACCTATTGCTCAATACTTTCTCATCAAGGAGGTGACGACTTGGTGACAGGCGGTGAAACTGCATGATCGGGCAACTACATGGGATGAGTTACAGGAGTTGATGTAGACCGAGTATTGCCCATGGCCGGTGAAGGAGGGAAGGATTCGAGCCTTATTTGAGGCAAAACCACAGGATATTCCCATCTCACAGGCAATTAAGGATTATAATCAGCAGCTACATTACGTGAGAAATCAGGTCCGGGATAAACAAGACAAGATCCACCACTTCGACATGCGGATGAAGCAGAGGGTTTGCCACTACATGGCAGGCCTCGGGTGTACGACTATGAAAGACTATCAGAATAAGGTGATGGCCTACGAGATGTTTTTTTCGGCTACGGAGGTAGCAACGGAGGGTAAAAAGCAGAAGACTTCCGGTCAGTTTTCGGGAAGTAAATTTGGCGGACACCAGAAGACTCAGTCCACGTCACGATTTATGGGTAGTCAGCCCCGATCATTTGGGGGAGGCCATGACTCTAAGTCTGCTCCGACTGTTCCTGCTCGTGGGCATACTTGTTTTAACTGTGGTCGTCCAGGGCATACGATGAGTGAGTGTAACAGGCCGACGCCACAATGTCATAATTGTGGTCATATGGGCATAGTGTTGCATATTATGGAGATGCTAGTCGGGCACCTGTTACTCAGATGTCAGCCCCGGTTACAAGGGAACCGAGCGTGAATCAGGCTTCGACAGCTAATCCGCCTCAGTAGAGTTTCGGCAGAGGTCGAAGACCTAGGCAGATTTCTGAGGGGGAGCGTCTAGTGCGGGGTCTGTTCTGCCCCGTGTGTATGATATAAGACGAGCTGAGGATCCTGACGCGACAGTGGATACAGGTACCGTCCACGTCCTTGACCATCATGTTTCTGTACTTTTCGATTCTGGTGTTACACATTCTTTCATCTCTTTGGATTGTGTGCATCGTCTGCGTGTTGATTGTTTGGTTGCATGTGAACCATTTACCGTTAAACTCCCTATCAGAGTTAGAATCATGGGGGATCACGAGGTTAGAAATTTTTCGGTGAGTATCGCAGGGAGGACTTGGCCTTCTAATCTGATTGAGGTAGACAATAAGGACGAGGATTTGATCCTTGGTGAGTATTGGTTAGACAGGCATGGAGCGATCATGAACTATAGAATGAGGACCATTTCGATGTTATCCTCTGACGGTACCGAACACTCCTTTGTAGACTCAAACGAGGTAGTCAGAAATTCTTGATCAGCACTTTGAGGGCGGTGAAACTTCTTCGAGGAGGGTGCACTGGTTATTGGTGCTACGCCATGAGGTCGGAAGAAGGGGGAATCGAATTTTTGTCTATTCCGGTAGTAAATGAATATCCTGACGTTTTTTCAAATGAGTTACCGGGTTTGCCACCGGACCGTGAGGTTGAGTTCACCGTTGATTTAGAGTCGGGTGCGGCTCCGATTTCTAAAGCATCGTACCGCATGGCGCCTGCGGATATGTGAGAGTTGAAGAAAAAACTAGAGGAATTGCTAGACATGGGTAACATTCGACTGAGTGCTTCGCCTTGGGGCGCACTGGTCTTGTTCGTAAGGAAGAAGGATGGGTCAATGCGGTTATACATCGATTGCCGAGAGCTGAACAAGGTAACTATCAAAAACAAGTATCCACTTTCGAGGATTGATGACTTGTTTGACCAGTTGCAGGGGTCTACAGTGTTTTCCAAAAACGATCTGAGGTCGTGATATTACCAGCTCCTAGTGAAGGATTCAGTTATTCCGAAAACGGCTTTTCGGACGAGGTACGACCATTATGAGTTCATGGTTATGCCATTCAGGCTAACCAACACCCCAGCGGTGTTCATGCAGTTAATGAACAAGGTCTTGATCGAGTATCTCGATAAGTGTGTAGTCGTCTTTATCGATGATGTCCTGATCTATTCGAGGCAGTATATTGTAATGACCGGATAATTATTGTGTATTTTACCTGTATTTGAACTTATAACGTTTGATTATGTGGTATAAATAATTGAAGTGTGGTTTCCCGTATTCGTATTCCTGCATTTTTGGAGTTTCCTACTCATTCATGCATGCATGGTTCTACACGTCTTAACGTGCGCTAGGTGATAAGCATAACGTACGCTACGTTTGGAAGATAACATACATTATGGTTGAAGCTTAACGTACGTAAGCTTCAATCAATTCGAGATCAGACAAGGGTCGGCGTGTGGGGACCGGAAGAAGATTCGTTGAAATTGCCTTGCGTGAACTTGGACGGCTTTCCAGCTAAGTAAGTCAACTGGGCTTAGCGTACGTTAAGGTGGATTGTTAACACACGCTAAGTACATAGTGTTACGTACGTAAACTACTCTGATAACGTACGTAAGCAAAGCCAGAATCGAGGCAGTGAGCTTTGGCCAGACGTTAACGTACGCTATGGCTTGAGGCTAGCGTACGCGAAGACCTTTACATACGTAAGTAAGAGCAAATAATGTATTCTATTTATCACCCTCAACCCCATCTGAAGACCCCCCAGCACATTATACTTCATCCTATCTCGATTTTGAGGATCTTAGACCCTTGTGGATTGGTGTGCAAGCTCTGGTGTTGTGTTTCATCAAGCATTTCATTGTTTTTCTCCTTATTGAGGTATGTTAATACTATACCAAGCTGGAATTTATGTTCTTAGCTATATTTTGAGCTTGCTTCGGAAATTATTGGACTTGTTATATCATATTGAATCCAGCACCATATTTTTTGAAGATTGGACCCTGGTTATACCTTGCTTTTCCTTCGTTGTAAGAGTGTTGATCGAACCTTGATGGATAAAAACCCTAGGATGTAGTGTCCTAAGTTCATTTTGAATTACGAGCATGATTTTAGTAAGGTTCTGAGATTACTAAGATGTTCCACCGATGATAATTCATGTTTTGATAGAAGTGTTTGATTTGACAATATTCTTCATGTTCATACTTGAAATGAGTCGGCTATGTCAATGAAATCTATCCCGGATCACCGTAGTATCGTTCCCTTGTGTAGTACATTTGGTACGCTTATCTTGAGTCACACTTGTGATATGAATCGTAAGAGCCAAAACATATATGAATTGGGAATTGAAACCAATATTGAAGTTTAGATTTTTATAACTTATATATCCTTGAAATCCGTAGACATCGGCATTTCACCTTCCGATATGGTCATTCGACTCATATGAAATATATCATTATTTCTGGCTCATCTTTCGCCGAGTAGACTAACCGTGAACCAGCCCTACATCATTGTTAACATGATTATAACTTAGAACGTTCGGTGATCATACGTTAGTTTTGAGTAGTATGTTGAGTTCCTTGTTATTTCTTTTGAACAAGGTCCGAGCCTTGCAAAGTGATTGATCGAGGGGCGGTGGCCTTCGGACGCATGACATTCGTTGGAGTATTTAAATCTTGCCATCTTTAAGGCAAGTATCGTATTTTGAATATTGGTTTAATATTGATGATTTTGATCATATTGTTATTCATGTTGTTAAACATGAGATCATTTCAGTTGAATTGTCATGATATCGTTATTGATTTATTTGTATGTTTATGTTGATAGACATATCGATTTTTGCATATGCATATGCATAGTGGTGTTTGTATATGTTGTGTTGATCCGAAGGGATCGTGTGATCTATGCTGAGGGCGCTGGATCAGATGTCCACCTCGAGTTGGTCCGACGGGATCATCTTGGGATCTATGCTGAGGGCGCTGGATCATTGGGCGGGTTTTTCACATTGTGTTGGTCCGACGGGATCATCTTGGGATCTATGCTGAGGGCGCTGGATCATTGGATTACCCGTGTTGAGTTGATGGAATCATGAGGATTCACATCGTTAGATTCCGGTAGCGGAAATCCGTGTTATGTATTTTGCTATGCATCGTTGTTGCATATCTGATTTTGTATATTATGATACTTGTACTAGCATCATTTTGCTAACCCCTTCGGGGGTGGACATTTGTTTTGATGTTCAGGTAGCCGAGGAGCGGGGAAGCAACCACAGTACCGACATGATGACGAAGGAGCTCAGTGATGTTATTTGTTGTGTTGTCTTGTTATTCTGGTTTGATTTTCAGTACTCGAGTACATGTGTCCTGTTGATGATTTGAGATGTTTGTAATAATAATTGGATTCATTTGTGTTGATTAAACCAGTTGCCAAACTATTAATTTTTATGGTATTTTGTATTAATATACATTTCCTTAATTTAGCCTTGTTAATTCTTATATAAAAGGTTTACGGTGCTGTAATTATTCCGAAAATCTTGGGGTGTTAGAGAATATGGTATCGGAGCTAAGATTCATCGATATCTTGGCAGTCGGGTTTAGTTGGATCTATTTATGTCGTCTGATTTATTGGTCATTTATAACATCACTACTCAGCCAGCGTCGTCATGTGGACGGTGGTTGTAAGCTTCCTAACTTGCTCAAAACCGGTGATGAATGTCCTTACCTGTGGCTCTCGAAGTCTGATAGGACCCCTTGGATGATGCACGAGCTGGAGTAACAAAATCCCTCGAGGCTTGTGAGCCCTCTCGAGATCTACCGGAATTAGAACTCCTGCAGTATTTCCGTAGGTGTCCCTGCCTCCCACACAGAAAACAAACAATAGCTGGCACCGTACACCGAGTACTAACGTGCCCTGCTGAATCACAGTTAAAGCAAACAACAGTCGAACTCGTCGTGTGAGAGGAATATGCTATCCCATCACGAAGACGACTAGAAAATGACCTCTCGGATGCCGGAGCCCGATGTCCCTCCTAACGAACCGACATCCTAGTCCTCCCACCAGAAGAAACTGAAGGGTACTTCTGAGTAAGCTCCTTGATCAAAAGCTCTGTTCCAAGAGCCTTCTCGATGAACTCACTAAGTGAATTACAATTGTGATTGAACAACTGCATCCTCAACTGCAGATTTAGCCTCTTGCTAAAATATTTGATCTTATTCGCCTCAGTATGGATAACAGACGAAGCAAACTGAAGAAGTCCCTGAAACTTCTCAGCAATGATAATAACACCCTCGTCCTTGACGGGTTCGGGGTTTAAAACCTCTGATAACTTGGCTTCACGAAGTGGAGCCGGATAATACCTCTCTAACATGAGAGTCTTGAACTCGCTCCAAGCACAATCACGATCGGTGGGTTTCATGGAAAGCCACTAAGAATAAGCAGCCTTACTCAAGTAGTAGGCCGCTACTGCCACCTTACTCTCTTCCGGACACTGAACCATGTCGAAGAGTTTATCAAAATGCTCAAGCCAATGAACAATATAAGCTGGTTCTGACGAACCCTCAAAAGTAGGCGGTCTCTGACGAGAGATATCGCCAACAATCTGACTCACTCCTCTAGTATGTTCATGAAACGGCACCTGAAATCCCTACTGTGGTGGACCACGAACCATCGAGGTCTGCATGGTCTCCATCAGACGTGTCATATGATTCATCTGGGCCATCATGCCCTGCATACATATGAATGGGTCCACCCGAACACCTTTCGATTGAGCTGTCTCTCGGGTACCACTCCCTGACGGTGAATGATTATCTGTCAGCGAATGAGTAGCATAGCTAACTGATGAACAAATGTTATCCCTCACATTCACGCTGGTATTCACACGAGATCTCGGGTTTCGGCCCGCACCGCGGCCTCTTCCCCTGCGTCCTCTGACAGCTCTTTCCATACTAAAGCAGGAAAGTCACATGATGATTATAAATCCCGCATGAATATCGCATTATGATTACATTACGGAATGATAATAATGAGCATACACGCTTATCACATTGAATGCATTAATAATGCAGTAAAATGATTGTCAACATGATGCCGAAATATGATAAGATCACATGGAAGGTCAAGTGCGGTGACATGCTTATCTGATGAAATTCCTGAAATGAGTATCTTGAACAAGTTAACAAGGTTGATAATTCGATCCACAAGATCACAACTGAGCAATGGGATTGACTGAGTGATTGATGAATTAACATGATCGATAAAATAAAAAATGATGATTGAGGATTGTTGACTGATGAATGAGTTGATCCTTATCGCTTGCACAGGTCACACATGCTCCAAAACAATTAGTCATGAATAAATTGTAACACTAATATCACATATAGGTTTCAACAAAGCATGTATAATTAATGACATGATGGATGTATGAACATAAAGAGAATTGGGTCCTTACACAGGTCATGCGAAGCTTCGAGGTCTTGCGATACTAGTCTTCACTGACGACGACTCAATGAATGAATGACTCGTGTAGTCGAACAAATTTCACGACTCACAAAACCCGACTGTCTAGATTGTCATAACCTGACAGTCCCACTACTACCGCATCGGTAGAGCCACATAACTCACACATCAGGGTATCTCACAACCCAACACTATGATACCATCTTGTGTAACACCCCCAAATCCCATTGGGTTATTACAGTGTCGTGGACCCCACACCAGGAGATCCACCAAGCAAACACGACTGAAATACATCAAATTAACCAACAAGGGAAATCACAGTCCCTACTATGATACCCGACATAATATTCCGACAAGGAATTTCAATGACAATGATGGGCCTACATGTCCAAAATAAAAATACAAAAACATCCACGAGCATCTTCTCGGAGGATACATAATGACAATGACTGACAAACTGGAGAACACTCCAACTGACTGACCAACATGAACAACTCGGACTAGTATCGCTTGAATGCCTCGTCGCCATCGTCATGCCCATGCATCTCAACTCTCTCCTCGCAAGCACCTAAAACATGAAAACATGTTCCGCCCCCACGGGGTCAGTCATCCAGATAATGAACATCAAATACATGTATAACATGATATGCATCCAAAGGCAGAATGAAACGGTACAATGATAATAATAATACGAGATGATCACAAACCAAGGTAAGAACCGACCATTCGTGAAACACTATGCCCACGGCATACTATTAATACCTATTCAACAGGTTAGAACATAAGTGCCCAACGACGAATCATAAGTATAGAACACCACGATGAATTATACGAATATGAACTAAACCAGAACTGAATTAAATATGAATCACAATGCCCGAAGGCTCCGACGGGAATACCAAGACATCACAAAGGCCTGAAAAGCCACTCACTCGAAGCTATCAATCAACACAATCACCTGAAAGTCACTCAGCCGAAGCTGTCAAATATCAGAATGGCCCGAAGCCAAAACAACCCGAAGCTATATCAATGAGGGCCGAAGCCATGACACGAAGACGTATCACAATGAGGGCCGAAGCCACGGCACGAAGCCATATCACAATGAGGGCCGAAGCCACGACACGAAGCCATATCACAATGAGGGCCAAAGCCACGGCACGAAGCCGTATCACAATGAGACCATCCAATGGCCGTGACCTACTGAACTGTAAGTGTTGGGAAACCAACCGCGAAGGTTCAAGCCCCAAACTTACCCATAATGAGCACTAGCCAAGACTAGCCTCTAAAACATAATTAATCACAAACGGAAACGATCCCAAGATTACCGAATTCACAAGAATGATAGTGTGCTGCCTTGAGTCGGCCAAGACGACGACAGTAACTCACGGATGGGCATCGTCCTTGACAGTCCCAATTCAATACCTCGATTACCTTAAAACGGCCAATCGATAACAATGAACAACGGATGGGAACTATCCTCGACAGTCCCAATTCAATACCTCGATTGCCTTATAATGGCCAACCGACAACAATGATGCAGTGGATGATTCAATACCTCGATTGCCTTAGAACGGCCAACCGATAACAATGATATAACAAATGATTCAATACCTCGATTGTTTTGGATTATAATGGAATAAAACAAAATGACTCACTATTGGATTATAATGGAATAAAACAAAATGACTCACTAAACTGGCTGCATTTCTTTTTCTCATGAAGTACTAGTCATTCCATGCAATTTTCGGTGCAATTTTCATTTTGGATCATTCAGAAACAGCATCTCTGTGTTAAGACAGGGGTAAGGCTGCGTACATCCAATCCCCCCTTACCCGGATTTTTGCGGGAGCTATTGAGGCATTGGGGTAATGTTGTTGTTGTTGTTGTTGTTGTTGTTGTTGTTGTTGTTGTTGTTGTATTCAATACCTCGATTATCTTAGAACGGCCAACCGATAACAATGATATAACGAATGATTTAATACCTCGATTGACTAGAACAGCCAATCGATAATAATGATACAACGAATGCCCCGGCACCTTTAATCGGTTACCGACGACGAAGATGAGAAACGAACACGCCAATGCCTTCAATCGGCCAATACAACATCAATGACAAAACACACAACATCAATAACAATGATTACAATAATGTCTTAGATCGACATCAATATCAACAACAACAATCGATACATCGATACCGCAAGCTGGCTATTGACAATAATATTAACAACGAGTATCCCAATGCCTTGAACCGGCTGTTAATGAACAATAATAGACATTTGGCATAATTGCCAAAAAGTATCGTATCGAACGATCCCTTAATATCATTGAACTCATGAAGAGACTAAGTCTCGGAATGATACAACACATTCATACACATATATGATAACATTAATCTCATTGACTAGTACAAGTATAAAACTTGCCTCAAACCGACGACGAGAAAGTCCTTCCATGATCAACGTCCTTAAAGGAAATATCGGCCGCTCGAACAACCTTGAATAAGACAAGTACCAACAATTTGCTTAATATACGAATCAATCATGATCACAACCAACTCAAAAGTTGATGCAACACTACCCAAACTCATTGGGGCAATTTAACAAACACGTTGTAAACAATCTCCCATTGTTTACGACCAATCCCAATTATATCGATACCAAAACTCCAATGAATGATTCAACTCAACAAAACGTCATTAATACCATCAATAATCTAATAGGAATACTCCATTCGAGATTACGACAACATCTAGTCAAAACCCCCAAAATTCCAAAGTCAACACCCAAGGTGTTCTTGAACAAATCCCCAAATATTCAAAAATTCCGAAAATAACATCAATAAATCCGTAAGAATACAAGTATCCAAGGTAGATAATCTATATTCAACATATTCCAACATGATAGCAAGCTAACTCAAAGAGATCGGGAAGAAAACCTTCAAATCCCGAAATTCAAGATTCAATGAAAAGTTACCTTGATTTGGAGTGATGGAGCGGAGTAAATGTTGATTAATCTAAACTAGGAGCTTGAAGATGAATAGATGATTGCAGCTCGAAAAGATCTACGCGAATCACCCAAAATCGCCCGGAATGGTTGAGAAATAAAGAAATGACGGAATGAAGAGTAAAGTGTCCTATTTATACAAATCCCAGCTTAGCGCGCGCTATCTCCTGTGATTAGTGTGCGCTAGAGGGTTCACCGGGTAGTCCAGTACCCACTGCCTGCATCGTTAGCATGCGCTACATACTTGGTAGCGTGCGCTAATGCCTCCTCTTTAGCGTACGTTAACCTTATGTTAGGGTGCACTACCTGATAGTTGATGTCCAGAATATAGGAGTCCAGAACCTATTGTCCTCTGCCCTGTTCGAGTCTTAGCACGCGCTACACTGAATGCTTAGCGTGCGCTATCAATACACAATTAGCGTATGCTATTTTCCACTCATAGCGTGCGCTACGAATTTCCAATTTCAGTCCAGTACCTACTGGACTGTCTGCCTCAATTGCGCTAGCGTGTGCTAATGCTGATGCATAGCGTGCGCTACCAATACTCCATTAGCGCGCGCTAACAAGAGTACGTAGCGTGCGCTATCCCACACACAGACTACCAAAATATGATGATGATGATGATGACAATATTCTCGTCTCGATCTCAAACAGTGATGAATGACGAATAACAACTGATATACGATTCTAAAGTACGCCGAATGGTGAACACAATTGAATGAATATGAATGGTGAATGATTATTTCTGAGTGAAAAAACTCTAAGTGACAATTACTGAATGATAATCAATGAATTCACAACCGGGTATTACATACTCCCCCCTTAAAAAGAGTTTCGTCCCCGAAACTAAGGGTACACAGCTTGGGATTGTTGGAGCAAAATCGGTATTATGCGCCATGTTGTGGATGTTAGGGATATGCCCTCGAATGCCACTCAGAGGATGAGAGAGTGAGAGCATATATATTATAATTATGAATATTTAACAAGGCAATAATTATTTCTATATTGTATATCACTAGCATTGTGATTTGGTATATATAATAATAGTCCTTGCATTTGAGAGCAAATATTCTACTCCTTATGGATATAAGGAGATAGGCACTGGAAGTGTTTAGAGCTCGAATGCTTAACTCGTTCGCAAGTCGATAAAACTTAACTGGGCAATAAGTTTAGACAAGACTTGTATAATGTGTACTTTGACATGTAGAGTGCCAGTATTCATTAAGGGTTAGTTGGAGCACACGTTATAGGTATGCTAGTGAGATTAGTATACTCGAACACGACTCACCTCGATTCGGTCATATGGATATCACTCAGGGATTGTCAATGACTGGATCGAAAAGTTGTGATAGGTATACGTGGACCTTTGACTTGAGGTTTCAGTAGGAGATGTGCTTGTGACATTAAGTTAGTCATTAGAGTAGTTCGATCCAATCGCCAGTGTGTGCGGTCAACCTCGAAATGCAACTTAGTGGGCAAGTAGTAGTCTCTACTGAATACCAAGATAGAATTGTTTCTCCTGTAAGTGAGCAGGTAAATGTCCTATGCGATTAATGGCAAATGAGATTATAAGTCTTTGGCCAAAGCATTTAGAGCTAGTTGTATTTGATACACGAGAGCTCGATGATCTCAGTTTGCATTAACAGAAAGCATAGAGTCAAGTTACAGTAGGGTTTGACTTTACCGTGACCCTAATACTTGACCGGGACATATGATTGAAGGGTTTATACGTATACGGTATTCACGACATAATGGTTTTGGAATGATACGATCATTCGTTCTTAGTCAGTTACAGACGAAGCACTAGACTGGCTAAGTGTTACCCGTACTCCTTGGTTCCTCCCATTTCCGACTAAGACGGACCTACGGAGTCGCGCACAAGGATATTGGATGGATAAATATGTATTTATTATCTCTTCATTAATATTGGATATTAGATATCTAATTTGATTTATTTGATAAATCATGCGGTCTAGTGAATTGAAATTAATTACCGGGTAATTAATTTAATTCATAAATAATTATTTCTTGGAAATATATTATTATACTTTTGTATTTGATAAAATTAATTAATTAGATTAATTAATTAAATATAAATACATTTGGGATAAAACGAAGTGTATTTAACGGACTAGACACGCGAATGTCCGGTACACGAACCGAGTGGCTCGGCTCGTTTTCTCACCTAAACTCAAGTGGGCCGCCCCCCTCTCATGCTTGGAAATTCACCATGTGTTGTGTGGGGTGTGTTAGTCATATTTTACAAAGTTGAGGACAAAATGCATGAGATTTGAAATCTAATCATTTTGATATCAATTTGTATTATATATTGAGATGTCTTTCACACCTCAAAGATAAGTTGAAAAACACACCCCCACAAAAAGAGTGGTTCAGCCGTGAGACAAGTGAGAAGGAGGAGAAAAATTTATTTTCATTTTTCTTGTTCATCTTAGAGAGAAAGAAAAGGAAGAAGAGAAAAGAAGAAAAATATTGTGTCGATTCTTAGTCGTGTTCTTTGAGAACGAATTGACATACTATTTTTCCGATCAATATCCGACGCGTGTGAAGTAGAGACATTCGGCATTTTCGGTGTTGGATCATTCAAATAAGCTACAACGAATTGGATTCGTGTTCGTGTCGGTAATTGGGAAAGGCTTGCTCGGGTTTTTCCTTCGAAGATTATATTATCAAAGGACTACGAGGGTAAGTATTCTTTGTTTTTCATCCTCGTTATTTATATTCGTTTATATGATGCTTGATCGGTCCATTTTTGGGGTTTGGTTTTATCCGGTTGGACCTGTTTATTTTCAGCTGCGTAATTCGATTTTAATCACCGAATCCCAACAGTGGTATCGGAGCGAGGTCTATGCGATCGTATATTCGATATTTGCATTTGGAATGCTTGATTATTTTTTATGATTTAGTATCATAATTGTTTTAATTGTTGATGTTTAATTGTTCATCTAAAAATTATTTTTCATGATTTTATGTTACAATATAAATCTATTTTTCTTTTGAAAAACTGATTTAATTGTGTAATATAAAAATTAGAAAAATATTATTTTTAGATTCGAGACGAAAAAACGAGCCGGAAAATTAGTTGACTTCAAAATGGTCACGGCTAAATTGGTCGCTGGTCAATAATGGTCAATGCCGCGGCTTGGCCCGGGCCTTGTGTTTTCCGACTCCATTTTTATATTTCGTTCGGTAAATTAATTTTCCGCCAATTAAATTGGATTTAATTTGACTAAAATATAATTATGGTAATTTTATTTTAAGGGAATTAATTTAATGAAATATTTATTTTGTCCGGAGCAAATTAAAATTAACGGTTAAGTGAATTAATTGGATTAATTCTAATTGTTGGATTATTTTTTGTTGATTAGATCAATTTTAGATTAATCATTATTGCCATTTATTTTAATGTAATTGTTGTATTAATTTTGAATGGGGATGTAGTTCATGGACCTAGTTTTAAATCGTTTGTTTTGTTCAATTGGGTTGTAAAGGCCGTTTTGAGCCCATTTATTTTACTAGAAAATTTGTATAGGACGCAATTTTTCAAATGTAAAATTTATATGTAATGACGAAGACAGGAGGAAGATCCGCTTGAGAAGACGAAGATTCAAGGCCGAAGACATGTAATTAGATTACGATGTTTTTGTTCTAGGAACGGTCCATGAACTGCATGTTGTTAGTTTTAGGTTGTGTACGTTTTCATATTGTATGACAAACAAACAAACCGACAAACCGCGCTTATAAACGGATTAATGTGCAAAGTGTAACATATAATCGCGTTAATACTCCCACTTACAAACACTAAGTTATAAAGGTTACGAGGTTTCCTACCATCCGTCAAACTCATGGAAAATTGAAATCTAAACCGGAATATTATTCTTCCGAGTATGTCGGGGTAATATTTTTGGGGAAAGTTGATAAATTCCTAGAGTGCATTAGATGCCTTTGGTTGTGACAAATCAAACCCCTATAAACCGTATGGGTTGCCGGGTAAGATTCAATTGTCAGACTAATAGGAGTTGGCGGTTTAAACTTAGATAGTTCAGCGAGCCATAGAAACCGAATGGGTTGAGGGCAAGTGAACTAGGGGTAAAAGAAGATCGAATCATCCATTAGATGGGTTGGTATTAGACACCACTTTATAAAGAATAATAGAATAGAAACCGTATGGGTTGCCCTCTATTAAACTTTATAAAGAAATCGATCACCACTATGAAGTCACCCAAGACTTCCGGATTTAACATGGGAGTATATAAATGCCGATAAAATAGTGGGAGCCGAGTTATGAATAAAGAAAGTCCTTAAATTCTTTACTCGGATCATAATTAAATAATCTTTAACGAATCTTAAATTATTCTCTCCAGTTAACAAAACTCTCAATATGACAATGAACCCACTCGCTATACTACTTGAAAAGAACGTCCTGACTGGTCCGAACTATGTGGATTGGCTTCGAAACTTGAGGATTGTCCTAACTATGGAAATGCTGGGATACGTCTTGGAGGCGGACATCCCAGTAGCTCCTGCAAGAACCCGAGCCAATCAGGAAGATGTCGATGCCCATGAGAAATGGGTAAAAGACGACATAAGAGTGCGAGGGTACATGTTAGGCTCAATAACCAATGAGCTTCAACGTGCCCATGAAAAGATGACGTCTTCGAGAGCCATCTTATCGCACCTGGCTGAGCTCTATGGAGAGCATAGCCGAACTGCTAGATATGAGATATCGAAGCAATTATTCGGCACCAGGATGAAGGAAGGAGAGAGGGTTGGGGACCATGTCCTCAAGATGATCTCGATGATTGAGAGATTGGAAGCTCTTGATTTTCAGATGCATGCATCTCTCCAAACTGACCTTATCCTGCAGTCACTTCCTGACTTCTTTTCACAATTTGTCATGAACTTCAACTGCAATGAGATTGCATGTAACTTAGTCAAGTTAATGAACAAGCGACGACCGCCTTGCCTCGATGAAGACAAAGGGAAAGGAAGCTGCACTTGTGATTTCTTCTGGGACTTGGAAGTCCAAGAATAAGAAGAAAAAGAACAAGAAGCAGTTATGTCCAATAGCCAAGATCGACAAGGGAAAGGGCAAGGCCCCAATGGTTCAAAAGAGCAAGGGGGCCAAGAAAACGGATGTATGCCTCAACTGTGGTGAGCTAGGCCACTGGAATAGATACTGTCTAAAGCTTGACCGTAATGCACCTTCAGGTACGGAACTACTGGTTTTAGAAACAAATTGTTCTGTAACTGTATATTCTACTTCTTTGATACTTGATTCCGGTGCGAGTTCTCACATTTGTATAATGAATCAGGATCTGGAACGAAGTATGAATCTGGATTCAGGGGAGGTGATGGTCACCGTACGGAAGTGGGCATAGTGTCGAGGCTTCTGATATCGGATCCCTTATGTTGGATTTAGAATCTGGTTTTATTCTTACTTTAGATGATGTACTTGTTTTGCCCAAGGGACACAAAAATATTGTATCAATTCCGGTCATGGACCGAAAGGGATTTCACTTCTTTATTGGAGATGGGTCCTGTCGTATTTATTTTAGAAATAAATTGGTTGGTACTGCTACATTATTAAATGGTTTATATCATTTAAATCTAAAGAATAAAACAACTGTGAACACTATAACTAGGAAGCGTGGTAGGGATGAAACGAACCAAGCACTTAAGTGGCATCTTAGACTTGGTCATATCGGTCAGACCAAGGTTCATAAAATGGAGAAAGATGGGTTTACGGGTCCATTGGGATCAGATCCCTATCCAACTTGTGAATCTTGCCTTCAAGGCAAAATGGCTAAGTTACCCTTCGCAGGGACTTTTGAAAGAGCTGCTGAAAAACTTTGATTGATCCATACCGACGTCTGTGGACCTTTTGAAGTGGCACGAGACGGCTTTCAGTATTTTATTACATTCACTGATGACCATACCAGGTATGGATTCATGTACTTAATGAAACATAAGTCTGAAGCTTTTGATAAATTCAAGGAATTTAAAGCCCTAGTTGAAAATCAAACAGGTAACCGTGTTAAGACTCTTCGGTCAGACCGGGGTGGTGAGTACATGAGTACCGAATTTGATGAGTTCTTAAAAGAACTAGGAATAGTGTCACAATTCACTCCTCCAGCTACTCCACAATTGAATAGTGTATCAGAAAGAAGGAACCAAACCTTGTTGGACATGGTTCGCTCCATGCTTAACTATACTGATCTACCGATTTATCTGTGGGGTTACACGCTCCTTACTGCTGTGCATATCTTGAACATATGTCCTTCCAAATCCATTCCTAAGACTCCCCATGAGATGTGGAGAGGTAGGAAACCAAGTCTTAATCACATTAGGATTTGGGGATGCCCTGCTTATGTCAAGAAGACTAAAGTGGAGAAATTGGAAACTAGGTCTGTGAAAGGTCGTTTTATAGGATATCCAGGGGATTTCATGGGATATCTATTCTACATGCATGAAGATCATAGGATCATCATTGCTATACAAGCACACTTCCTAGAAGATCAGTTTATTCAGGAAGGAGGGGTAGGTAGAAATATTTCTTTGGAAGAAATAAAAGAAACACCAAATGAGACACCTATGCAAGATATTAGAACCCAACCTTCTGAAATACAAACACAACCTTGCAAGTCTAGTAGAATTTCTCAATTACCTTAGAGGTATGGCTATCTGCATCAAGAGGAACTGGGTGTCCATGAGATGATAGAAAGTAGTCAAGAGAATGATCCTTCTACATACGACCAAGCGATGATAGATGTTGACTCCATCAAGTGGCAAGAAGCTATGGAAGCTGAGATAGACTCAATGCATGCTAATCAGGTCTGACTTTAGTAGATCGTCCTAAAGGCATAGTGCCTATTGGAAACAAATGGATCTATAAAAGAAAGACTGATGGAGATGGCAAGGTTGATACCTATAAGGCCAGGCTTGTGGCAAAGGGTTATTCCCAAAGAGAAGGAATCGATTACTTCGAGACCTTCTTACCTGTAGCTATGATTAAGTCTATTCGCATGATGCTTGCCATAGCAGCCCACTTAGATTATGAAATATGGCAAATGGATGTGAAAACGGCATTCCTAAATAGATTCCTCGAGGAGGAGATTTACATGGAATAGCCTAAGGGATTCATATCTCAAACCAATATTCATAAAGTATGCAAACTTCAGCGTGCCATTTATGGACTGAAGCAAGCTTCACGGAGTTGGTATCTTCATTTTAACGAGACATTCAAAGAGTTTGATTTTGTCCAAAACGAAGAGGAGCCCTGTATTTACAAGAAGGTTAGTGGGAGCAAAATTGCGTTCTTAATACTATATGTAGATGACGTTCTACTTATAGGAAACGACGTAGGAATGCTCAGTTCTATGAAAGCTTGGCTTTCTAAAGAGTTCTCAATGAAAGACTTGGGAGAAGCTACCTATATTCTGGGTATTCGTCTCTACCGGGATAGAGCGAAAAGAATGTTAGGTCTTTCCCAAGCCCTCTATATAGAAAAGATCCTGAAGCGATTTAGGATGGAAGATTCTAAAAGAGGGTTCCTTCCTATGCAACATGGTGCAAAACTTTCCTTAGAGATGTGTCCTCAAAGTGAGGAAGACAAAAAGGAAATGAGTAAGGTGCCCTATGCTTCGGCAGTAGGTAGCCTCATGTACGCTATGATTTGCACTAGACCGGACATTGCCTATGCTGTGAGTGTAGTAAGTCGGTTTCAGTCAAATCCAGGAGAGGAACATTGGACTGCTGTAAAGAACATTCTTAAGTACCTAAGGAAGACTAAAGACTTGGTTCTTACATACGGCGGTGGAGAAATTAGAGTGATGGGCTATACAGACTCAGATTTTTCGGGGGACATAGATGCTCAGATGTCCACATTAGGGTATATCTTCACTCTGAATGGTGGGGCAGTTTCTTGGAGAAGTGCCAAGCAAAGTTTGACTGCTATCTCTACATGTCAAGCCGAATATCAGGCAGCCACGAAGGCTGCTAAAGAAGCTTTTTGGATTAAAAAGTTCACTGAGGAACTTCAAGTGGTTCCTAATGTGGAGAAGCCCATGACGCTGTTTTGTGACAACGACGGAGCTGTTGCACAGGCTAAGGAGCCTAGGGCTCACCACAATACCAAACATATTGCGAGAAGATATCATTTTGTGAGAGAAATGGTTCAGGAAGGAAATGTTATACTATAGAGAGTAGACACAGCAAATAATGTTACTAATCCACTTACCAAGCCACTATCTCAGAAGGTCTTAGAGAGACATATGGAGAGTATGGGTATTAGATACCATAGTTTGTGGCATTGAGTGCAAGTGGGAGATTGTTAAGGATATGCCCTCAAATACCACTCAGAGGATGAGAGAGTGAGAGCATATGTATTGTAATTATGAATATTTAACAAGGCAATAATTATTTCTATATTATTGTATATTACTGGCATTGTGATTTGGTATATAGAATAACAGTCCTTGCATTTGAGAGAAAACATTCTACTCCTTATGGAGATAAGGAGATAGGCACTGGAAGTGTTTAGAGCTCGAATGCTTAACTCGTTCGCAAGTCGATAAAACTTAACTGGGCAATAAGTTTAGACAAGACTTGTATAATGTGTACGTTGACATGTAGAGTGCCAGTATTCATTAAGGGTTAGTGGGAGCACACGTTATAGGTATGCTAGTGAGATTAGTATACTCGAACACGACTCACCTCGATTCGGTCACATGGATATCACTCAGGGATTGTCAATGACTGGATCGAAAAGTTGTGATAGGTATATGTGGACCTTTGACTTGAGGTTTCAGTAGGAGATGTGCTTGTGACATTAAGTTAGTCATTAGAGTAGTTCGATCCAATCGCCGGTGTGTGGGGTCAACCTCGAAATGCAACTTAGTGGGCAAGTAGTAGTCTCTACTGAATACCAAGATAGAATTCTTTCTCCTGTAAGTGAGCAGGTAAATGTCCTATGCGGTTAATGGCAAATGAGGTTATAAGTCTTTGGCCAAAGCATTTAGAGCTAGTTGTATTTGATACACGAGAGCTCGATGATCTCAGTTTACATTAACAGAAAGCATAGAGTCAAGTTACAGTAGGGTTTGACTTTACCATGACCCTAATACTTGACCGGGACATATGATTGAAGGGTTTATACGTATACAGTATTCACGACATAATGGTTTCGGAATGATACGATCATTCGTTCTTAGTTGGGTTACGGTACGAAGCGCTAGACTGGCTAAGTGTTACTCGTACTCCTTGGTTCCTCCCATTGCCGACTAAGACGGACCTACGGAGTCGCGCAAAAGGATATTGAATGGATAAATATATATTTATTATCTCTTCATTAATATTGGATATTAGATATCTAATTTGATTTATTTGATAAATCATGCGGTCTAGTGAATTGAAATTAATTACCGGGTAATTAATTCAATTCATAAATAATTATTTCTTGGAAATATATTATTATAATTTTGTATTTGATAAAATTAATTAATTAGATTAATTAATTAAGTATAAATACATTTGGGATAAAACGAAGTGTATTTAACGTACTAGACACGCGAATGTCCGGTACACGAACCGAGTGGCTCGGCTCATTTTCCCACCTAAACTCAAGTGGGCCACCCCTCTCTCATGCTTGGAAATTCACCATGTATTGTGTGGGGTGTGTTAGTCATATTTTACAAAGTTGAGGACAAAACGCATGAGATTTGGAATCTAATTATTTTGATATCAATTTGTATTATATATTGAGATGTCTTTCACACCTCAAAGATAAGTTGAAAAACACACCCCCACAAAAAGAGTGGTTCAGCCGTGAGACAAGTGAGAAGGAGGAGAAAAATTTATTTTCATTTTGCTTGTTCATCTTAGAGAGAAAGAAAAGGAAGAAGAGAAGAGAAGAAAAATATTGTGTCGATTCCTAGCCGTGTTCTTTGAGAACGAATTGACATACTATTTTTCCGATCAATATCCGACGCGTGTGAAGTAGAGACATTCGGCATTTTTGGTGTTGGATCATTCAAACAAGCTACAACAAATTGGATTCGTGTTCGTGTCGGTAATCGGGAAAAGGCTTGCTCGGGTTTTTCCTTCGAAGATTATATTATCAAAGGGCTACGAGGGTAAGTATTCTTTGTTTTTCATCCTCGTTATTTATATTCGTTTATATGATGCTTGATCGGTCCATTTTTCGGGTTTGGTTTTATCCGGTTGGACCGGTTTATTTTCCACTGTGTAATTCGATTTTAATCACCGAATCCCAACAGCGGAAGCGTAAATATAAAATGTGAGGAAAATAAACGACACACGGATTTATAGAGGTTCGGCCAAACGTGCCTACGTCCTCTCTCGTTATCTTTTTCTATAGGATGAAGATCAAAACCTCTACACCTCTCTTCTATCGGTCGAGGATTACCGTTACAAGCTCATCTTCTATCGGTCCGAGTAAACTGTTCAATCTCTCTTCTATCGGTCGAGATATTACCGTGTATACTTGTCTTTATGTCGGTCCAAGTTAAACGGTTTTCCCTTTCTATTGGACAAGGAATCAACCACTCTAGCTTTCTATCGGTACTAGATAAACCTCACTAAGATAGCGATTGCGATTCTAACAGTGCCGGATCCTTGATCCTAATAACACCGAATCCAATCATATCTTTTCTTTTACCTCTCGTGTATCTGTTGAATGTATAAACACTCAAACTAACAATATAAGCTCAATATCACAACAACAATATAATGTATATGAATATCAGATTAATGTCTTGATTGATTGAAGTTGTTGTATGGTTTGATACCAAGGATGTGGTATTTATAGCATTCTTCATCAAACTAGCCGTTGCTGCCAGTTGACTTGCTAGCATGCGTTAGCTCTTCCTCTTAGCATGCGCTATCGCGCATTTTGCCTGTAACGTACATTATGTACTGCATGTAGCGTACATTAATATCTTCCAGTTTCAGTCCAATGGCTACTGTCCATGACAGTTAGCATGCGCTAACACTTCCTTGTAGTGTGCGCTAATCTTGCATCATTGCATGCGTCATATATCCGTTTATACTTTTTGACTTTGCTTTAGAATCTTTCCCAACGGATTGATTAACTTGATTTCAAATAAATTAGCGTGCGCTATTCCTCATCCTTAGCGTGCGCTATGATTTCGTCATTGCTTGCGTCATACAGTGTTTGAATATCTTCACAACGGTAAAATGGCCTTCGATAGCGTGCGTTAGTAGATATTTGTAGCGTGCGCTATCTTCATCAGGTAGGTTGTCTTCAGGTTACTTCGAACTCGTCTGATCTGCAGCCGGGACCCGTTAGTGTGCGCTAACATATATGTTTAGCGTGCGCTAGCTTTATATTTTGTTCAGCTTTTTGCGTCTTCGTCTGCTTTGATATTTTGCTTCACCTCTTTGTTGTTTTGTTTTGTTTAACAACTTAATCATCAAAACACTATTTATGAATATGTGGAATAAATATTCCAACAATCTTTCCCTTTTTGATGATTACAAAACAACCCTTTAATTGGATAAAACCTGCAAAATAAAAATATATATATATATATGTACGTTTTGATCGTTTCGTTAGTTTCACCCATTTTCTTTTCTTGTCATTTTCGACTTTTTCGTTTCTCCCCCTTTTTGTATGCTTTATTTTTCTCCTTTTCGACTTCTTCGATTTTTATTATTTTTCTCCTCCTTTTAACTTTTTATTTTTCTCGTCATATCTTTCATGACGCTTTTTATGTAATATCCGCAGTTTTGATTTTTCGGTAATTTTCTTTTTTTGGAGGAAGTCCATATTAGCGATTCCGTTGTGACCGTTTCGTCATTCCGAGAATATTTAATTCTGCACTTTTTGTGATCCGAGTTCGTTTTGGTATCGTTTTGTTGAGTTCCGTGTTCTTAAACAGCTTTTCCGCACTTGAGTTCGATTCTTGCGAATCTCGTCTGAAACTGTTGTTTTGAGTTTCTCGTAAGTTCATTTAATGTTATTATTCATGTTGCGAGCTTTGGATTGGTGTTTCGATCGTGTATCATGTATTTCGGACGTTTTGGGCCATTTTCATAATTTCCCAAAGTTTGGGGTAATTACTTTCCGTTGTCGAATTTCGAGCCTTCGGGTGGTTGGAATCGTGTGTTTTCTTAGCGCTTGGATTCATCTTTGCAAGTACTTCGTAACCATATCTTCGATTCATATTCAGGTTCGGGTTTCGGCATCGTCCGGGCCGTCGGAGTGGCCACGGCTGAGTCACGGCCGCACTTCTTGGAGCAGGGCCTGGCTTGGCCGAGTTACGGCCGTAAGGTGCCTGTTATGGCCGTACGTGCTCGGCAGACATGGATGGACGAATGCCGGTTACGGCCGTAAGGGCTGTCAGTTACGGCCGTACGGGTGCCAGGCAGTGTTCAGACGAATGCCGGTTACGGCCGTAAGGACCTGCCGGGTACGGCCGTAAGTGCCGAGTTACGGCCGTAAGCGATCGGCAGGCGCTGGGCGGATTTTGACGAATTCCGGTTACGGCCGTAACCCTGTCGGCCATATATAGGCAGTGACCGGCCAGACTTCATTTTTATCACATTTCTTCACCCGGGTGGCGGCTGGCGATGGGAAAATCGGCAAGTGGAGTTTTTGGTCGATTCCACTCGATTTCTAAGCATTTTTGAGGATTCTTGTTGATTATATCATCATCCAATCCGTGTTCTTCGTCGAATCAAGGTATATTTCTTGATTTTCCTCCAAGTTGACTTTTTGGGGAATTTGTTCCTAATTTCGATTCTAGTCCGATTTTGATGAATCGGTTAATGCTAGTGAATATTATTAATCGTGTTCTATGGATTGTATATCCATATTTTCGATTCATTCAACCCGATTGATGAATCTTAGGTTCTTGAGGAACTTTGAACATTTAGTGTTTGATTAAATGTCTCAAAGAGTTTCTTTCGGTCGTTATGTTGATTTCGATTGATATTGTGTTATTGAATGAATTGTATTTCATTCAAGGTTGTTGGAGCACTTGTGTTTATCGGAGGACACCGTTCGTTGTTCGTGGAAGGATTTCATCGCCTTCGGTTGAGGCAAGTTTTATACTTGTACTAGTCAATGAGATTAATGTTATCATATATGTGTATGAATGTGTTGTATCATTCTGAGACTTAGTCTCTTCATAAGTTCATTGATATCAGGGGATCGTTCGATACGATACTCTTCGGCAATTATGCCAAATGTTTATTATCATTCATTAATGGCCAGTTCAAGGCATTGGGATACTCGTTGTTAATGTTATTGTCGATCGCCGGTTCGCGGTATCGATGTATCGATTGTTGTTGTTAATATTGATGTCGATCTAAGACGTTGTTGTAATCATTGTTATTAATGTTGGCGTCCTGTCATTCATGTTGTATTGGCCGATTGAAGGCATTGTCGTATTTCGTTCTCATCTTCGTCGTCGGTAGCCGATTAAAGGTGCCGAGGCATTCATTATAACATTGTTATCGATTGGCCGTTCTAAAGCAATCGAGGAGTTCAATCATTCATTGTATCATTGTTATCGATTGGCCGTTCTAAGGCAATCGAGGAGTTCAATCATTCATTGTATCATTGTTATCGATTGGCCGTTCTAAGGCAATCGAGGAGTTCAATCATGCATTGTATCATTGTTATCGATTGGCCGTTCCAAGGCAATCGAGGTGCTCAATCATTCGTTGTATCATTGTTATCGATTGGCCATTTTAAGGCAATCGAGGTATTAAATCATTCGCTGCATCATTTTTATCGGTTGGCCATTCTAAGGCAATCGAGTTATTGAATTGGGGCTGTCGAGGATAGTTCCCATCCGTTGTGTTGTTGTTATCGATTGACCAGTCTAAGGTAATCGAGGTATTGAATTGGGACCGTCGAGGATGGTGCCCATCCGTGAGTCATCATTATCGTGTTGGCCGACTCAAGGCAGCACACTATCATTCTCGTGAATTCGGTAATCTTCGGATCATTGCCGTTTGTGATTAATTATATTTTGGAGGCTAGTCTCGGCTAGTGCTCATTATGGGTAAGTTTGGGGCTTGAACCTTCACGGTTGGGTTTCCAACACCTACAATTCAGTAGGTCACGGCCATTGGATGGCCTAATTGTGATACGGCTACATGCCATGGCTTCGGCCCTAATTGTGATATGGCTTCGTGCCGTGGTTTCAGCCCTAATTGTGATACAGCTTCGTGCCGTGGCTTCGGCCCTAATTGTGATACGGCTTCGTGCCGTGGCTTCGGCCCTAATTGTGATACGACTTCGTACCGTGGCTTCGGCCCTAATTGTGATACGGCTTCGTGCCGTGGCTTCGGCCCTAATGGTGATACGGCTTCGTGCCGTGGCTTCGGCCCTAATTGTGATACGGCTTCGTGCCGTGGCTTTGGACCTAATTGTGATACGGCCTCGTGCCGTGGCTTCGGCCCTAATCGATCTGACCGGGTTTTTGGCTTCATGTGATTGTGATATTTGTGACTTGGTACGAGTGGCTTCGTGCCTTTGTGATTGTCTTGGTAATTTCATTGGAGCCTTCGGGCATTGTGATTCAAAATTAATTGATTGGTTTGGTTCATGTCGTGTAATTCATTGTGGTACTCTATAATTATGATTCGCCGTTGGGCATTTACGTTCTAACCTGTCGAACAGGTATTAATAGTATGCCGTGGGCATAGTGTTTCACGAATGCTCGGTTCTTACCTTGGTTTGTGAGCATCTCGTATTATTATTATTATCATTGGACCGTTTCATTCTGCCTTTGGATGCATATCATGTTATACATGTATTTGAAGTTCATTATCTGGATGACTGACCCCGTGGGGGCGGAACATGTTTTCATGTTTTAGGTGCTTGCGAGGAGAGAGTTGAGACACAGGGGCATGATGATGGCGACGAGGCATTCGAGCGATACTAGTCCGAGTTGTTCATGTTGGCCAGTCAGTTGGAGTGTTCTCCAGTTTATCGGTCATTGTCATTATGTATTACCCGAGCAGATGCTCGTGGATGTTTTTTTTTTGAAAGGCATGTAGGCCCATCGTTGTCGTTGAAATTCCTTATCGGAATATTGTGTCGGATATCATGGTAGGGACTATGATTTTCCCTTGTTGTTTAATTTAATGTATTTTAGTTATGTTTGCCTGGTGGATCTCCTGGCGTGGGGTCTACGGCACTGTAATAACCCAATAGGATTTGGGGGTGTTACATTTTATCCGATTAAACTCCTTCTCCCCCTTTATGTATTCAGCAAAAAGTGGAAAAAAATATAGCGGATACCAATTATTGAATATGCATGATATCAATTGATGAATATAATCATGCATGAATAGGAAATAACTCCCCCTGAAAATATTATCTCCCCCTTTGCAAAATATCAATTGTTAAAAATTAATTTTTGGGAATCCAACCGAAAGTCGGTTTTTGTTTTGAGACATAGACGATATTAGGAATAAACGTTCCTTTGGGAATCCATATTTTCTTAGTTTTTATCGTCCGTCTTGGGCTTTTGCAATTCGAAATGTGATGTCCGATTTTCAAACATTTTTCGCAATGGGGTATATTGAAATTTAAGGATTCAGTTTTAGAATGATGTTTGAATCCCAACCCATGTTTATTCAAAGTATATTTTTGCACCGAGAGCATTTGTTCAAATTTCTCGTTTCCACACGAGAATTTCTTCGTTAAATTTTTGAGCTCGGTTTGAACTTTAACAAGATCATTCTTTAAAATATTTTCATTTTCAATGCATTTAGAATGATCGATTTCAAAAAAATTCCCTTTTTCAAGAATTTTGGAATTTTCATTTTCTAATGATTTATATTTAGATTTAAGGGATTTAATCTCATTTAAAGCATTTTGAAAATCCGTATGTAATAACTCGAATGCTTCAAAAAGTTCATCATAAGAATTACTTACTTGGCTTTCGACGTCGCTATCGTCGAATGAACTCCGGGCCATGAATGCAAGGTTATTTTGATCGATGAAATCATCATCAATATCTTCGTCACTCCATGTTGCAATTAAAACCTCTTTGGGTTTTACACGACAATTCTTTGCAAAGTGGCCTGGTTTACCACATAATCGACAAGCGTTGTCGAATTTCTTAGATTCGCCTACTTGGATGTTTTTCTTTCTCCGGTTTAATAAGTGTTGGAACTTATTAATATTTTTGGCATAATATGCCGATTATTCGTCAGTTTCGTCCACCGGGATTTCTTCCTTAGATCTTGACATCTTAGCCCTCATGGCTATCGATCTTTCCTTCAGCTTCGGTTTGGCATTCCGAGATTTAAGTACTATCTCGTAGTTGATAAGTGAACCAACGAGAGCACTAAAATCAAGAGTATTTAAATCTTTAGACTCCATTATAGCCGTCACCGTACCATCCCATTCTTGAGGTAGTGATCGGAGAATTTTCTTTACTTTCTCACTACTCGAAAGTGGTTTTCCGAAACATGCTAATCCATTTGTGATGACTGAAAATCGATCGAGCATGACCGTGATGGATTCATTGTCCTTCATTTGGAATAGTTCGTACTCATGAAGGAGCATTTTTATCTTCGTCTCCTTGACTTGAGACGTACCTTCGTGTATTACCTCAAGCATTTTACAAATTTCTTTGGCACTATCACACGATGATATCCGGTTGTGTTCTTCCGGATTTAAGGCACAATATAGAAGTTGAGTTGCCTTACAATTATAATGATCATTTCTCCAATCCGCGTCGTCATATTTTTCAAAAGATTTAAGCGTACCGTCGGATTTAAGAGGAATTTTCGGACCAAGACATATCACCTTCCAAAGCTCGATGTCATACGCTCGGATGAATATTGACATCTTTTTCTTCCACGTCATGAAGTTTGAGCCATCAAAAAATGGTGGTCGATTTAGAGCAAGGCCTTCGACTGGATCATATTGAAACGCCATTTGGATCGACTCCTCGTATGTTAAGCCGCTTATTGGAGGAACCGATCCGATACCAATTGTTGGAGCAAAATCGGTACTATACGCCGTGTTGCGGAAGCATAAATATAAAATGTGTGGAAAATAAACGACACACGGATTTATAGAGGTTCGGCCAAACGTGCTTACGTCCTCTCTTGTTATCTTTTTCTATAGGATGAAGATCAAAACCTCTGCACCTCTCTTCTATCGGTCAAGGAATTACCGTTACAAGCTCATCTTCTATCGATCTGAGTAAACCTTTCAATCTCTCTTCTATCGGACAAGATATTACCGTGTATACTTGTCTTTATATCGGTCCAAGTTAAACCGTTTTCCTTTTCTATTGGACAAGGAATCAAACACTCTAGCTTTCTATCGGTACTATTTAAACCTCAGTAAGATAGCGATTGCGATTTTAACAATGACGGATCTTTGATCCTAATAACACCGAATCTAATCTTATCTTTTCTTTTACCTCTAGTGTATGTGTTGAATGTATAAACACTCAAGCTAACAATACAAGCTCAATATTACAACAACAATATAATGTATATGAATATCAGATCAATGTCTTGATTGCTTGAAGTTGTTGTATGGTTTGATACCATGGATGTGGTATTTATAGCCTTCTTCATCAAACTAGCCGTTGCTGCCAGTTGACTTGCTAGCGTGCACTAGCTCTTCCTCTTAGCGTGCGCTATCGCGCATTTTGCCTATAACGTACGTTATGTAGTGCATGTAGCATGCGTTAATATCTTCCAGTTTCAGTCCAGTTGCTACTGTCCATGACAGTTAGCATGCGCTAACACTTACTTGTAGCGTACGCTAATCTTGCATCATTGCATGCGTCATATATCCATTTATAATTTTTGACTTTGCTTTAGAATCTTTCCCAACAGATTGATTGACTTGATTTCAAACACATTAGTGTGCGCTATTCCTCATCCTTAGCGTGCGCTATGATTTCGTCATTGCTTGCATAATACAGTGTTTGAATATCTTCACAACAGTTAAATAGACTTCGATAGCGTGCGTTAGTAGACATGTCTAGCGTGCCCTATCTTCATCAGGTAGGTTGTCTTCAGGTTACTTCGAACTCGTCTGATCTGCAGCCGGGACCCGTTAGCATGCGCTAACGTATATGTTTACCGTGCGCTAGCTTTGTATTTTGTTTAGCTTTTTGCATCTTCATCTGCTTCGATGTTTTGCTTCGCCTCTTTGTTGTTTTGTTTTGTTTAACAACTTAATCATCAAAACACTATTTATGAATATGTGGAATAAATATTCCAATAGGGATATGAACTATCCATCAGGATCTGAAAACAACATCTCCAGGAATACTCCTCAACGCGAATCACTCCGCCGGAGACCAGCCAGAAAGTCGTACCAACCGCATGATTCGAAACACCAGCGTACACATCCCGGGGGAGCCTCTCATTGTACATGTCTACAATCCATCGGTGTACACTTCCCCGTCCTCATCGGCGTCGGCCGCCCATGCAAGCACTGACTCATGCCTCAAAAGAAAAGCAACAACGCATATATAGTCCTCGGAACCATATAAATCATACGCCAAAGTTCTCATGACTTGACGTCTCGAATCATAATGAACAATTACTCAGATTATCACGAAATCTTGGGTACAACACCAAAGGGAAGAAATCCCAACCAATGACCCAAATCTAAAGATTCTCAAATACTATAGTTACAATATAAATCAACAACAGATGGTTCACAACCACAATACTACGATGCAGATTAAGTTAAACAGTAATCTGGAAAACAAGGCTACATCTCAAATGTACCTAACATCGATATCCTCCAGATCATCGATCCCCTCGATCTCATTTATTCAATGAAGACCCAAATCTGAACTCACCGCTTAATATGATCCCGAAAGGTCACAAGAATGAGAGTGACTACGATGAATGATAAATGACTAGAAATCCGACAAGGATCAAGAATGACTCACCGAGGTGAACTAATAATGCAATGAGTGATAGCTCAAATGAAGTGATTGTAACCATTGTTCCTCGTGAATTGAATGATTAGTTTGATAATTACAAGTCTCAACATGATTGATGTATGATGAATGAATTATATGAATGAATGAACGACAATGAAATGAATGATTATCCTATTACCGAGCAAGAATTAACTTGCTCAAAACCGGTGATGAATGTCCTTACCTCTGTCTCTCGAAGCCTGATAGGACCCCTTGGATGATGCACGGGCTGGAGTAACAAAATCCCTTTAGGCTTGTGAGCCCTCTCGAGATCTACCGGCACTAGTGTTAGGGTTGTATATGTCAAAGCATACTTTATGTTTGTATTACCTAATTTCCCGATCTTTATCTATGAGAATAATTAATTCATTTATTACATGTTTTGCATATTTATTCACGCTATGGTTATGCAAATGTAGTCTAAATTACTTTATATTGTAGATAATGTGGTGTGCCGTGTCACACAGAAGATCACATTATCGGTTCCTTATATAGTAATATTTAGTTCACAACCTATATAACATTAGACCGTTATGTGAGAGCCTGTGCTTTAGACTGGAAGGGTGATTGGGAGTTGCACTTGCCGTTGATCGAGTTCACGTACAACAATAGTTGACACGCCTCGATCAAAATGGAACCATTTGAGGCATTGCATGGAAGGAGGTGCAGATCGCCGTTGTGTTGGGATGCTGCATCCGAATTGATGGGCACCGAACCAGATATGGTAGTTGAGATGAAAGAGAAGATTGCTTTGATTCGTAATAGGTTGTTAACGGCCCAGAGCCGACAGAAGTCTTATACTGACACGCGTCGCTAGCCGTTGGAGTTTGAGGTGGGAGACCATATTTTGCTGAAGGTGTCACCGACTCGGGGAGTTTATCGCTTCGGCCAGAAGGGTAAACTTAGCCCGATATATATTGGACCGTTTGAGATTTTGGAAAGGGTTGGAGAGCTTGCTCATCGGTTAGGCTTTCCGCCGTCCTTGACTCATATGCACAATGTATTCCATGTTTCCCAACTTCGGAAGTATGTACCGGACCCTAGTCATATTATTGATTTTAGAGAGATTGAACTGGGTCCCGACATCACATTTTAGGAGAGACCGATTCAGATTTTGGAGCGTCGGGTGAAACAACTTAGGCACAAAACCATCCCTTTGGTTAAAGTGCAGTGGTCGAGACACGGATCATAGGAAGCGACTTGGGAAATGGAGGATAGTATGAAGGCGATATACCCCGAGTTATTTACTTTATAAGTTTAGGGATGAAACTTATTTTTAGGGGGAGAGAATGTAATATCCACATTTTCTATTTTTAGTAATTTCTATTTTTAGTGTATTTTCATTTCGGACGACTCGCTTGTTATTGTTTTGGAATTCTCAAACTATTTTGTTCTGTATCCATGACCATCCGGATGAGTTTCGGAGTTGTTTTTGTGAGATTTTACTTATTTTGTAACTTTTCCGCTGTAACACCCCAAACTAGGCGGATATTACAGTGCCGTGGACCCCCGACTGGGACCCACCAGGCGAATGAAAAAGGATGAATTACACAGGGTAAATGTAGTACCAAACCACATTATAACATCAATTACTCCGAGTAGGAGTTTCATACAACACACCCAGGATAATATAGAATACATGTGTATCTTATGTGACGATAAAATACACGACACTGAATGAAATGAGTATTCGAACGGAATGTCTGCGGCGGAATAAATAAAGAAAACATGAATGACTGAATACATGACTGAAAGGACTGGGGCCCCCTTCTAGTATCACTGGGACTCCCCGCCGTCAACGTGCTCTCCCTGCGCCTTTGCCTTGCCATGACCTGAAAAACAATATCCCCAAACGGGCCGATTATCTGTAACAACAATCCTCAAGGGTTGAAATTACACAATCATGAATTAACCGAGTTATGAAATATCCTTAATTATGAATTACGCCGAAGAGGAGTACCATAGTACGCCCGTAGTGTTCTCGTGCGAGTGTACAAGACGAATGACCGGACACACCCGCCCTTGTACCTAATTAGTCTCACGGTGTAACGCTTTCCGTGTGCACGGTCAAAGGTATCGGTGAACCCAATACATAACCATTGTGTGCCCGACTAAAAATTCCACACACCACACCCGCCACGCAATATGAACCCGTAAGGTCACATGAACGAGAATGACCATAATGAATATCAATGAATAATAATTAGACAAGGCCAAGATGACTCACCGATATGAAAGTAATAGTGACGTGATTGATAACCCAATGAAATGATTTGGAACCGCTGCTCCTCGTGAATGAAATGATTATTCGACAATTACAAGTTTCAAAATGATTAATATTATGATGAATGAATTATGATTATGAACAATCAACAACAAAAGGAATGAGTATCCTTTTAACCGAGTAAGATTTAACTTACACAATACCGATGAAGAAAGTCCTTCCACGAACAAATGTCCTAAATGAAGTGTCGGTCGCTCGAACAACCTTAATTCAATACAATTACCAACAATCCGATCAATAACGAATTAAACACGAATATAACGAACTCAAGACGTCGATACGATTAAACCAAGTTCATTGGGGCATTATATCGAACACTTTGAGGCCAACTTTGATTGATTACAACTAAACCTCAACAATACCAACTTCAAATCCCCAAGAAGTGTTTCAAATCAACAAAACATCTCCAATACGATCAATAATCCGTTATGAATATCCAAAACGTGATTATAACAACAATTAATCGAAAATCCCCAAATCCAACTCGATATTCAAAGTGTTCTTGAATAATCCCTCAATAATCCAATGAATCCTTATACAAACTCATAATCATATACATATCCCTTCATATAACATGATTATAACGTCCAAAACATCATATCTCAACACAAAATCGAAATCCAAGGTGTTGAAGAAATTACCTCTTGAAGATCCAACCACTTCGATCCGATGAACACGAGTTAAAACGAGTATCCAAGCTTCCCAAAGGAATGAAGATGATGAAGATTACACACTCAAGTGATTGATGATGATAAAATCTCTCCCTCAACCCTCACTCTCGGATAAAGATGGAAAAATGAAGAAGTGAGGAAAAATGACCCGGCCAAGTCCTTAAATCACGGAAGTTACGGCCGTAACTCGGCCCTCTTACGGCCGTAACATCCCGTGTCAACGGCCTTACGTCCGTAATCGCCAACTCATACGGCCGTAACTCGCTTCGTCCGAAAGCTCGCCGAAGACTTACGGCCAGAATCGCTCCTCGAGTTACGGCGTAACCCGCCTTCACAAACACATCCGTCGACACCCTTACGGTCAGAACCGCGCACCTTACGGCCGTAACTCGGATGATACGGCCGTATCCGCCAAACTTACGGCGTAAGCCCTCTTCGTCAAAACGACTGTGCACCTTGCTCACAGACGGCCAGAATCGGCCAAGCCTTACGGCCGTACCTTCCTCGACTTACGGCCGTATGCCGCAACCCTTACGGCCGTAAGTCACCCTTGGACGACAACACCCAAAATAAACGAACACCACTTACGGCCAGAACTAACCCTCCTTACGGCCGTAACTCGCCTTCGCCAAAATGCTCGGGCGGCTCTTTGGACCACGACGGCCAGAATCGCCGACCTTACGTCCGTACAGCTCAACTTACGGCCAGATCACAAGACCTACGGCCGTAAGTCCTTTCGTCCCAAATGGCACGAAAACACGAACCCTTGTTACGGCCGTAACCCAAAGTCCTTACGGCCGTAACTCGATGCTGGCCAATTTGAAAAAAATCCGACAACTCCGATTCCTCGCTACGACTGATGAATGATCTGACATATCATACGAATGTGAAAATGAACAAGTCTAACACAAGCCACAGATGATGCTCCCAGTACGACTACCAATCACGATGAAAATAATAATACTCCCGTCGGTCTCTAAACGGAGATGACATGCCGATCGGTAACTGATATACGATTACAACATGCCAACAGTGAACACAAATGAATGAATCAAGAATGATGAGTGATTATTAACGAGTGAGAATTACTGAGTGACAATTACAGACTGATAATTACTGAATGAAAATGAATGAATTACAACCGGGTATTACATACTCCCCCCCTTAAAAAGAGTTTCGTCCCCGAAACTAAGGGTCGAACAACTCGGGATGACTCTCCCGCATACTCTCCTCGGTTTCCCAAGTGGCCTCTTCGACTCGTGTCCGGACCACCGAATCTTGACCAAAGGGATCGTCTTGTTCCTCAACCGTTTGATTCGCTGCTCTAAAACTCGCATAGACGCTCCTCATATGAATGATCGTCGGCGATCTCGATTTCGTCGAATCGAAGTATGTGACTCGGTCGGCAACATACTTCCGCAATCGAGAGACGTGAAACACATTATGAATTCGGCTCAACGCCGAGGTAAAGCCAATCGATAAGCTAACTCGCCTACTCGATCCAAAATCTCAAACGGTCCAATGAATCTCGGACTCAACTTTCCCCTCTTCCCAAAACGGAAGATACCACGACTCGGGGATACCTTGACCAACACATGGTCACCAGCCTCGAACTCTAATGGTCGGCATTTACGGTTATCTCGCATATGATTTCGCCGACTCGAAATGCCAACAAACGACTCTGATCAAAGCTACCTTCTCACGGCGGCTATAAGCATATCGGGCTGTGCCGATTGATTACGATAAGTCGTCCCAACACAACGGAGATCGACAACGACGACCATACAAGGCCTCGTAAGGTGCCATCTTGATCGAAGCATGCCAACTATTATTATACGTGAACTCGATCAATGGTAGTTGGGCTTCCCAATCGTCTTTCCAATCGAGGACGCATGCCCTCAACATGTCCTCTAATGTCCGAATGGTCCTCTCGATTGTCCGTCGGACCGAGGATGAAAAGCGACGAGATTAAGCTGGGTCCCCATAGCTCGATGAACCGATTTCCAAAATGAGACACAAACCGTCCGTCACGATCGGAACGATACTTTTAGAGTACCGTGCGATCGACTATCTCTTTGATGAACAGTTGAGCAAGTCTCTCGGACCCCACGTCTCCTTGATCTCAAGGAAATGAGCTGATTTAGTTAAGCGGTCCACGATCACCCGCATCGTATTCATGCCATGACGACTCGTCGGCAAACTCGTGATGAAATCCATAGAAATGTCTTCCCACTTCCATTTGGGAATAGGAAGAGGTTTCGGATACCCGCCGGCCGATGTTCAATCTTAACTTGTTGACAGTTAAGCATCTCGAAACAAATTCTGCGACTTCGCTTCATATTACTCCACCAGTAATTTTGTTTCAAGTCCTTGTACATCTTGGTTGGACCGGATGAATGTAATAAGGGGTAGCATGAGCTTCTTTCAAAATCGAGTTTTTCAACTCACAATCGCCGGTACGCACAACCGATTCTTAAACCTCAAAAGTCCATCCTCGTGGACCACAAATCGTGGGCTTTCCCTGAGCCACATCCTCTCGGATGCGCAACAATGATGGGTCCGAACCCCGATTCTCTCGGATTTCCTCCTCGAGTGACGATGAAGTCTCTAACATACGGAGCCGCTCGAACTCGCCGAAGGACCTCGATCTCGGGTCTAAGGAATTCTCTTGAAGCTCCTTCGAATCGTTAAACGGGCAAGCATCTCTCGAACGGACTTACGACTCAAGGCGTCGGCGACAACGTTCGCCTTGCCCGAGTGGTAGAGGATCTCGATATCATAATCTTTGATTAATTCCAACCACTGCCTCTCGACGCATATTTAACTCCTTCGAGTAAATATATACTTTAAGCTCTTATGATCGGTGAATATCTCGATGTAACGCCATAAAGATAATGACGCCAAATTTTCAAAGCGAACACCACGGCTGCTAGTTCCAGGTCGTGGGTCGGATAATTAACCTCGTAAGGTCTCAATTGCCGTGAAGCATAGGCAATAACCTTCTCGTTCTGCATGAGCACACATCCGAGACCCTGTCCGGACGCATCACTATAGACCACAAATCCTTCCGTCCCCTGCGGCAAGGAAAGTATAGGTGCTGACATTAACCGGCTCTTGAGTTCCTCAAAACTCCGTTGACACGCGTCGGACCACGTGTATTTCTTATCCTTCCGCAATAAGTTCGTCAAGGGTTGGGCGATTTTAGAAAATCCTTCCACAAATTGCCGATAATAACCCGCTAATCCGAGGAAACTTCGGATTTCCTTAACGCTCTTCGGAGGTAGCCAATCTCGAATAGCCTCCGTCTTCTGAGGGTCGACACGAACTCCGTCCGATGAAATTACATGTCCGAGAAAAGTCACTTCGGACATCCAGAACTCACATTTGGAGAACTTCCCATAAAGTTGTTCTCGTCTCAACACGTCGAGCACTTGATGAAGGTGAAACTCGTGTTTCTCCCGGTCACGAGAAAAAATCAAAATGTCATCGATGAAGACAACAACAAACTGATCTAAAAAGTCGATGAAAACCCGATTCATTAACTCCATGAATACCGCAGGTGCATTAGTCAATCCGAACGGCATAACCACAAACTCATAATGACCATAGCGTGTTCGAAACGCCGTCCTCGCGATGTTCGATTCTCGGATCCGCAACTGATGATATCCAAACCTTAAGTCGATCTTGGAAAATACTGAAGCGCCCTGAAGTTGATCTAAGAGATCATCAATACGGGGTAAGGGATACTTATTCTTGATCGTCACCCTGTTCAACTCCCGATAATCAATACATAAGCAGAATGAACCATCCTTCTTCTTGACAAACAACACTGGTGCTCCCCACGGGGACGCACTCGGTCGGATATAACCTTTCTCGAACAACTCCTCAAGTTGGTTCTTTAATTCCTGCATTTCGGTCGGGGCCATCCGGTACGGTGCCTTCGATATCGGGACGACAGTGCTCCAACTCAATCGTGAATTCCACATCCTCTGTGGAGGCAAACCGTAACTCGTCTGGAAAACATCGGCATATTCCCTCACTACTGGAATATCCGCCAATATTATCGATGATTTCTCGGTTTTGGTCATAAAGCACCAATAACCAACACACCCGATTGAGTAATCTCACCGCTTTCATCGAATTAATGACCTTATCGAACAAATGGATTACCTCCTGGAACACACATTCAACCCCATCGTTCAAATGATAGTGACCATACGCTACGGACACTAATGATGGCATCATGACGATCCATCCAATCAATACCCAAGATGATGTCGTCCCTCGGCAAATCTACCACGATTAGGTCCGCCGCCATACACGACCATGAAACCGAATCGGACAATCAATCTCACGATTACGATAATTCGTCTACCATCGGGTAGGCCAATGACATAAGGCTCACAACTAGTAGCACTACCTGCACGTAGTCTACTCAAACATGACTCGGAAATGAATGAATGCGATGCACCAAGATCAAAAAGGGTACACACAGTTGAGATAGAATATCGAGTGTACACGAGATCATTCGGGCCTCGGATCATCGGTCTTCTTCATCTCATAAATCCGGGCTTGCTAGTCCGCACCGACGCTCCCGTCGATGGCTAAAAGCTCCACCTTTAGTCGCTCTGCTGCTTTTAAACGACGCTGATTGAGTGGCCTGATTCTGAACGGCTGACTGCTTAGGTGCCTGAGATGATGTCTGAGTAGGTTTGGAGTCCCTACGACAAAAACGGGCCTTATGCCCAGCAATTCCACAATTATGACATGTGATAGTCTGTCTCGGACACTTGGTACTGAGGTGACCAAGATCCCCACAGTTAAAACAGGTGATGGCCGAACTGGCCGCTCGAGACTGAGATTACGCGGGTTTAGACGACACAGGAGGTCGCTCAAAAAAAGCAGAGCCCGCACGGGGTTTCTTGAAAGTTGTCTGACCGCCTTCAGACTGATTACGATTCTTCGATTTCTTGCTAGCAGACGAAGGTTGCTGCTTAGCAATTTCCTTAGCAGTAAGCTCGTAGGTGAGAGCTTTCTCAATGAATTCGCCAACGTGGTGCAATTATGATTAAGTAATCAAGTCTCATACGGGGTTTCACCTCTTCTTTGAAATACTTGATCTTATCCGCCTCGAATGAATGATGGATGAGGCGAAAGGAAGAAGTTCCTAAAATTTCTCGGCAATGGCGAGAACATCCTCGTCTGAGGGGTCGGGGTGAGTAATTGACAGCTTGGCCTCTCCGAGTGGGGCCGGATAATACCTCTCCATCATGAGAGTCTTGAATCGATCCCAAGTACAAGATCCTTCGGTGGGCTTCAATGACAACCACCAAGAATGTGCGCTCTTACCTGTAGTAGGCCGCAACGAAACTTTGTGTCCCTCGGGACACTCTACCATAGCAAACAAATTTTCTCGAAATGCTCGAGCCAATGAATGATATCTGCGCCTGCACGAGCCCTCAAAAGTAGGTGGCCTCTGGCGAGAGATATCGCCGATGATATTACTCACATTCCTCTCTTGCCTCCGAGGTGGCGGCGGAGGAGCTCGCCGATTTTGATTGACGGAGTTATGCATCGTCTCCATCAACGAGCCATCCGTGTCATTTGGGCCATCATGCCCCGCATAAAAGCGAGTGGGTCAACCGGACACCCTCGACCGAGCCGTGTCCTGGTACGACTCCCGATAATGAATGATCGCGTCCTGTGTGAATGAGTGGCGGCGCCGCTCGATGAATTAGCATTATTCCTCGCGTTTGCACGTGTATTCACACGAGTTCTCGGATTCGCCCGCTCCACGGCCTCGTCCTCCACGTCCTTCCGCCACCCTTTCCATCTCGAAGTGGAAAGTCATATGATGATTATATATCTCGCATGAGTATCACATTATGATTATATTATGAAATGATGAAAATGAGCATACGCTCAAATACAGCGATTACATGAATGATTAATTGACGTGACATGATTATCCGATGAAGTTCTTGAAATGATTATCTTGAATGAGTTAACAAGATTAATGATTTGATCTTCACGATCAACAATGAATAATGAAATAAATTGAGTGATTAATGAGTTAACTCGACCGTCCCGGTCAAAGTGACAATGATGATTGAGGATTGTTAATCGATGAATTATGAATGAATGATTAATGCGAGAAATTATACCATGGAATTAGAAATCTTACGGTTCTTGGTCCGATTGGCTCGGCATTTGCACAGGTCACACGTGACGCGAAAGTCCAATGATACTAGTCCGATGACGATGATTTCAAATGAGACATGACTTGGAGGGTAGTATTCAAAACCACGCTCGATACCAACTCGTAACACCCCAAACTAGGCGGATATTACGGTCTGGTGGACCCCGATCGGGACCCACCAGCGAATGAAAAGGATGAATTACACAGGTAAATGTAGTACCGAACCACATTATAACATCAATTACTCCGAGTAGGAGTTTCATACAACACACCTGTGATAATATAGAATACATGTGTATCTTATGTGACGATAAAATACACGACACCGAATGAAATGAGTATTCGAACGGAATGTCTGCAATGGAATAAATAAAGAAAACATGAATGATCGAATACATGATGAAAGGAGGGCCCCTTCTAGTATCACTGGGACTCCCGCCGTCAACGTGCTCTCCTGCGCCTTTGCCTTGCCATGACACGAAAAACAATATCCCCAAACGGGCCGGCTTATACGTAACAACAATCCTCAAGGGTTGAAATTACACAATCATGAATTAACTGAGTTATGAAATATCCTTAATTATGAATTACGCTGAAGAGGAGTACCATAGTACGCCCGTAGTGTTCTGTGCGAGTGTACAAGACGAATGACCGGACACACCCGTCCTTGTACCTAATTAGTCTCACGGTGTAACGCTTTCCCGTGTGCACGGTCCAGTGTATCGGTGAACCCAATACATAACCATCGTGTGCCCGACTAAAAATTCCATACAGCCACACCCGGCCACGCAATATGAACCCAGAAGGTCACATGAACGAGAATTACCATAATGAATATCAATGAATAATAATTAGACAAGGCCAAGATGACTCACCGATATGAAAGTAATAGTGACGTGATTGATAACCCAATGAAATGATTTGGAACCGTCGTTCCTCGTGAATGAAATGATTATTCGACAATTACAAGTTTCAAAATGATTAATATTATGATGAATGAATTATGATTATGAACAATCAACAACAAAAGGAATGAGTATCCTTTTAACCGAGTAAGATTTAACTTACACAATACCGATGAAGAAAGTCCTTCCACGAACAAATGTCCTAAATGAAGTGTCGGTCGCTCGAACAACCTTAATTCAATACAATTACCAACAATCCGATCAATAACGAATTAAACACGAATATACCGAACTCAAGACGTCGATACGATTAAACCAAGTTCATTGGGGCATTATATCGAACACTTTGAGGCCAACTTTGATTGATTACAACTAAACCTCAACAATACCAACTTCAAATCCCCAAGAAGTGTTTCAAATCAACAAAACATCTCCAATACGATCAATAATCCGTTATGAATATCCAAAAACGTGATTATAACAACAATTAATCGAAAATCCCCAAATCCAACTCGATATTCAAAGTGTTCTTGAATAATCCCTCAATAATCCAATGAATCCTTATACAAACTCATAATCATATACATATCCCTTCATATAACATGATTATAACGTCCAAAAACATTATATCTCAATACAAAATCGAAATCCAAGGTGTTGAAGAAATTACCTCTTGAAGATCCAACCACTTCGATCCGATGAACACGAGTTAAAATGAGTATCCAAGCTTCCCAAAGGAATGAAGATGATGAAGATTACACACTCAAGTGATTGATGATGATAAAATCTCTCCCTCAACCCTCTCTCTCGGATAAAGATGGAAAAATGAAGAAGTGAGGAAAAATGACCCGGCCAAGTCCTTAAATACTGCCGGAAGTTACGGCCGTAACTCGGCCCTCTTACGGCCGTAACATCCCAGGTCAACGGCCTTACGGCCGTAACCGGCCAACTCATACGGCCGTAACTCGTCTTCGTCCAAAGCTCGGCAGACTTACGGCCAGAATCGCTCCCGAGTTACGGCGTAACTCCGCCTTCGTCAAACACATCCGTCGACACCCTTACGGTCGTAACCGCGCACCTTACGGCCGTAACTCGGATGATACGGCCGTATCCGCCAAACTTACGGGCGTAAGCCCTCTTCATCGAAAACGACTGTGCACCTTGCTCGCAGACGGCCAGAATCGCCAAGCCTTACGGCCGTACCTTCCTCGACTTACGGCCGTATGCCGCAACCCTTACGGCCGTAAGTCACCCTTGGTCGACAACACCCAAAATTTACGAACACCACTTACGGCCGTAACTAACCCTCCTTACGGCCGTAACTCGCCTTCGGCCAAAATGCTGGCGGCTCTTTGACCACGACGGCCAGAATCGCCAGCCTTACGTCCGTACCCGCTCAACTTACGACCGTATCACAAGACCTTACGGCCGTAAGTCCCTTTCGTCCAAATGGCCTGAAAACACAAACCCTTGTTACGGCCGTAACCCAAAGTCCTTACGGCCGTAACTCGATGCTGGCCAATTTGAAAAAATCCGACAACTCCGATTCCTCGCTACGACTGATGAATGATCTGACATATCATACGAATGTGAAAATGAACAAGTCTAACACAAGCCACAGATGATGCTCCCAGTATACGACTACCAATCACGATGAAAATAATAATACTCCCATCGGTCTCTAAACGGAGATGACATGCCGATCGGTAACTGATATACGATTACAACATGCCAACAGTGAACACAAATGAATGAATCAAGAATGATGAGTGATTATTAACGAGTGAGAATTACTGAGTGACAATTACAGACTGATAATTACTGAATGAAAATGAATGAATTACAACCGGGTATTACATCCGCGTTGAGGCTCGATTCTCATAAATCTCGTTCTAATCTGACGTTTCGTTACTCCTACGAGTTCCTTTATTAATGTGCTCTAGTTACGGCCGTAATATGCTCTAGTTACGGCCGTATGAATGTGGTGTTACGGCCGTAACATCGGTCAATTTATAAACTGACAGGGGTCGTTTTTCTTGTCATTTTCCTCACCTCTTTTCTTCTCTTCGCGTCGGGAGTGGCTTCCAAGTCTTAAGTTCATCGGATTTTCACTCAAACTCTATATCAAAGCATCATATCATCATCCTAGCATCAAATCATCCATTGTTCACCTTTAAATCAAGGTATATTCCTAAAACCCTAGTTTTTGGGGATTTCGGGATTTTGGTATGATTTTACCCTTTGAATCCGATTTAGTTTGGATTAGTTGTTAGATTAAGATTGTGTAATCGTAATCCCTTACTTTTATTATAGTTCAACGGATTAAACTTCAAGGTTTTCATCGTTAATGGATTAGAATCGATTATGACTTTGTAGTGACCGATGAATTGCCCCAATGGGTAGAACTAGGATGAATCCTTGCGTTTCCGCAATGTTGTGGTTGATTGTATATCGTTATTGTGATAGGATCGTTATTGTGAATATTATTCGAATAGAACCTTTTCCTTTCACCGTTTCTTTTGTAATATCCGGATTTATTACGGTGTATTTCATCTGTATTCAAACCATGTATTATTCGGATTGGTGGTTTTGATTATTGGAGTATGATATTTCGTGCATTGATATCATTGTACATAAGTATAGAAACATGCAAAATTGCTCAAACAACCTCGTGATAGCGCACGCTAAGAATGTATCTTAACGCGCGCTATCGGGCTATTATTAGCGCACGCTATGCAGATAGGAGTTGCGTGCGCTAAGGACTCAATTATTGAGCGAGACAGCTAGCACATGCGCCAGCCGGGACATGGGTCCGGATAAGATTCTCGCGGACGCACCCGTACAATTCTGAAGTCAACCATTATTAGCGCACGCTAAGGAATGCTTAGTAGCGTGTGCTAACTTGTTAAAATGCAGAATATTATAAATGGGACAACAACTCGTTTTGGGCTTACATTTTACTCGTTCCTTCTGCATACTTGAGAGGCCAGAGAGCTGAGATATCCTACTACATACTTAGAACACATATTGTTGGTGTTTATATATTGGCTATCACTTGGGAGTAATCATTGAAGAGGAATAGCACCTTGGAGTGGCATACAACCAACCGGAGTTGGATTCTACCTTACGGTTCAGTGATTTTCATCATATTAAGGTATGTTCAATCTATCTCAAGACTTAGAGTTGGATTCTAACGATTTGGATGATCATATTAACAAGATATGGATTTTCATAGATGAATTATCCAAGTATATCATGTTTGGAATAGTGAGATGAATAAGCCTTAAGTACCTTGATTATAATCATCATGATTCGAATCTTATTACACTGAATATGTAAAGAGAAGCTTCTATCATTGGTAATTCGAATCTAGTATATGACTTCATAATAATCATGGACTTGACTTTAACAATCACTATTATTGGATAAATCTAAAAAATTGATCATGGAAAGATTTATCTAGTATAGATGGAACGTTTAAACAACTTCAGCATGATAATATTGATTGATATAAGGTGTTGATATCAACCGTTAAGCTTTTCGAATCGTCATATGAAGAATTGTAGTCGAAATGGAATATGGTTTATATGGTATGCATATCCTTGAATCCGAAGTTGTTGTTATCCGTAAAATCATTCAGAATCGTATATACATGATATTCATGGAGGTAACATGAAGTATCACGGAAGATTTCATTGTTTCGATCATGGCGAGAACAGTTTACTGCTCAGCAGTAAACTGCCATGCAAAGATAGCGCACGCTATGCTATGAATATTAACGTGCACTATCGAGCACGAGTTAGCGTGCGCTACGTTTAGTACGTAACGTACGCTAGACCATCAGACGAGTCAGTTGGCTGGTCAGTGAAGTACTGACCATGCATCGTTAGCGTACGCTAGGCTTTGTTGTTTACGTGCGCTATCGAGCAGACTTAACGCACGCTACACAGAGTACTTAGCGTGCGCTAAGCAGTTTGTGCAGATTGCATTTTATGAACTTTTGGCCGTGAATCGAATTGTTAAACATTCATACGACGTGAGATAAATCCTATATCTTTTCTTTTGTTAAGGTTTGGTCTCATTACGTGATTGATTGAGGAGGACGATCTTCGAGTGTTCATTTTCGTGGAAGTGTTGTTATTGTCTTCAAATCGAGGCAAGTACTTTATTTGTTTTATGTATTGTTGTTATACATATTGTCGTGCATGTATGTCGTTGTTGTATGTCCACCTTGTGTTGGTCCGACGGGATCATCAGGGGATCTATGCTAGCGTGCGCTGGATCATCGGACGGGTTTTTCCACCACGGCTTGGTCTGACGGGATCATCGTGGGTTCTAGGCAGTGAACGCTGGATCGATGGAATTACCATGTGTATGTTATCATATCATGTTGTGATTATCAGTTGTGTATGTTATGTTTGAGTTTCTCGTAGGAGAAGACTCGTTGGTACTTTGTCGTTTACGTTATTATCATTGTGAGATATGAATAATATGTTGTGGTACTTGTACTAGCATCGTTGTGCTAACCCCTTCGGGGGTGAACATTTTGTTTGTGTTCAGGATCCAGGAGAGCGGGGAAATAACCACTGGAACTGTATGACGACGAGGGTGCAGAATGATGTCCCGACCGGGTTTATTTATCTGTTGTTTACTCGTTATTTCAATAAGTACTCGAGTACGAAATCTTTTGTAATGATTTGAATTAGGTGATGTATTATTGAGTTCTGTTGAACAATTATACTATTTCTGTATTGGGTCAGAACTGTTGTACCGTAATTTCGTTATTTCCATTCGTTAGTACCTTTTAATGCTGTTTCAATTCTTTTCACCTTGTAAATCCTTATGTAAAGGATTTACGGCACTGTAATATTCCCGAATATATCGGGGTGTTACGAGAATATGGTATCGGAGCTAAGATTATGGATATCTTGGTCATTGGGTTTAAATAGGGGTCATTTATGTCTTTTGGGGTAACCGGCCGTGAATGACATCACTGCACTGCCTACGTCTTCATGCGAACAGTGGTTGTAAGTTCCTAAACTCTATCTTGTTCTTTACATGTTGTGTCTCTTTAAACTCGAATATTAGAACGATGTTGTTTCCTGTATATTGAGTATTTATGCTTACAGTATGTTGAGAGGCGGACGTGGACGTGGTCGCGGTCGTGGACGCGGACGGAGAAATGCCGAAAGGGAAGCGTCGCCTTCTAACCAAAGCCGTCATAGCTCAAAGTAGCCGCAACAATCTATTAATAACGAACTGCATCCTGTACTGCAGATCCTTCGTCAAGTGGTGAACCAGATGACTCAGTTCGCCCAAGTCGTGGACCGAATGCAAGTGGCGGTGGGACTACAACAGGGAGAGAGACAACAAGGAATCCCAGACATGGGAAATCGAGGTGACCGATGGTTACAAGAGGTGGCGAAGATGCAACCACCCAAATTCGACGGTATTTTTGAGACTCCCACCTGGGATCATTGGTTGAAAGAGCTGGAGAAAATCTTTTCCGGGATTAACTGCCTAGACGACCGGAGAGCCTCTATCGCTCAATATTTTCTGATAGGGGAAGCATCCGAATGGTGGGAAGCCATCCGGCCTGTAGGCCATGATGCCGATTGGACAGAGTTTAGATTGATGATGGAAGCTCAGTATTGCCCTCGTCCTGTGAGGGAAGCCAAAGTTCGGGAGTTTTTCTCCGCTCAGCCTTCTGATGTGCCAGTATCCCAGGCGATCAAGATGTTTAACCAGCAATTAGCATTTGTTCGACATCTGGTCAGAACAGATGCGGAGATGATGATTCATTTTGAAATGAGAATGAAACCAGAAATCCAGAGGTACATGTCCGATTTTGAATGTACCACTCTCCCCCAATACCAGGATAAGGCGTTGGCGTATGAAATTAAAGAAGCAGCAATGGAGAAGTTTATGGAGTCGAAGAAACAGAAAGTCTCTGGTACTTTTACAGAGCACAAGAACAGCGGGCCCCGTAAGGCCCAGTCATCCTTTCACTCTTTCAAGAAACCTCCGCACCCAGTTAGGAGCGGAAAGAATTTCGGAGCGACATCAACTATTACTGATGTTACCAGGAAATGCTTTAACTGCGCCCAGACGGGGCACTATCGACGGAATTGCCCCTTCCTGCCGTGACTTGTTTTGATTGTGGACGAGAGGGACATCGGGCGGTGTTTTGTGAAGAGGTTGCAAAGTCTTTTAGAGCCCATACACCACAAGTACCCGTATGAGGCCAGTATTCCACAGACGCAGCAAAGTGTTCAGATGCCTCAGAATTTTGGCCGCGGGCGAGGCAGAGGACAATGGGACCGAAAGGGGACATCGAGTGCCGGATCTGCTCCCCCACGTCTGTACGAGATGAGGAGGACAGACGATCAAGATGCTGCTGTCGCATCAGGTACTGTCCAGATCCTTTCCCAGCCAGTTAGCGTTTTATTCGATACAGGAGCTACACATTCTTTCATATCTTTGTCTTGTGTAAATCGTTTGAATATTTCCGGTTTTCATGCTTGTGAACCTTATGTTGTTGGTTTACCGAGTGGAGAGAGGATTGTCGGAAATTTAGAAACTAGAAATTTCCCTGTATCATTTGGAGGCAGAGAGTGGCTCTCAAATCTGATCGTGATAGAAATGCAAGGAGACGACCTGATACTCGGAGACGATTGGCTTAATCTATATGGAGCAATTGTGCACTACCGAAGGAGGAATATCTCCCTGATCGCTGACGATGGTTCCGAGATTCTGTTTGAGGGATGGAAACCGGGAAGCTCAGGAAAATTGATCAAGGCGATGAAAGCTGTCAAATTGTTGAAACAGGTCGCACTGCAATCGTGTTACGCAATGAAGAAAGAAGATGAAATTGTGGAACTTTCATCCATTCCTGTTGTGAACGAATTTCCAGATGTATTTCCTGACGAGTTACCTGGACTACCTCCACGAAGGGATGTGGAATTTACCATTGAGCTGGAACCCGGAGCTACACCGATTTCCAAGGCGCCGTATTGTATGGCACCTACTGAAATGTACGAACTGAAGAAGCAGCTGGAGGAGTTACTGGACAAGGGCTATATTCAGCCAAGCGTTTCACCGGGAGCGCCAGTTCTTTTGTCCGAAAGAAGGATGGGTCGCCCGATCGTGTATTGACTATCGAGAGCCGAACAAGATGACGATTAAGAACAAATATCCGTTGCCACGGATTGATGATCTGCTTTACCACCGCAAGGGGCAACAAGATTTTCAAAAATCGATCCGAGATCGGGATACCATCACCGAGGATTAAGGAATCGATGTTCAAATCAGCTCGTAACTCGCTACGGACATTATGAGTTTGTAGTGATGCCGTTTGGTCTCACTAACGCACTCCGTATTTATGCAATTGATGAACAGAGTGTTCATTGAATTTTGGACAAATTTGTGGTCGTGTTCATTGATGACATTCTCGTGTATTCTAAGAGCCCTAAGAACATGCGCAAAGATTTGCGGATTGTGTTGGAACTTTTGAGAAACGAACAATTGTACGCCAAACTTCCTAAGTGTGAATTCTGGCTAAAGGAAGTAATGTTCCTCGGCCATGTGGTGTCAGCTAAAGGAGTCCGAGTAGATCCTCAGAAGATCGAAGCAATATTGGATTGGAAGCCTCCAAAGAACGTGAAAGAGGTCCGAAGCTTCTTGGGACTTGCTGGATACTATCGTTGATTCGTGGAAGGGTTTTCTAAAGTCTCCCGCCCACTTACTCGACTCCTGCAGAAAACTCAAAAGTTTGAGTGGAATGAGTTGTGTCAGATTAGTTTTGATGAATTGAAGAAGAGATTGACGACAGCACCGATTCTATCACTCCCACAGGGAACTGGAGGATTTATAGTTTACAGTGATGCTTCGAACCAAGGAGTATTGATGCAGAATGATAAGGTGATCGCTTATGCGTCACGACAGCTGAAACCTTATGAAGTGAATTACCCAACACATGATTTGGAGCTTGCAGCAGTAGTTTTCGCTTTGAAGATCTGGAGGCATTATTTGTACGGGACTCACTGTCAGATATTTACGGACCACAAGAGCCTCAAGTACATATTCAGTCAGAAATAATTAAACATGCGGCAAAGAAGATGGTTGGAACTGATTAAGGACTATGCCTTGGAGATTTTATATCATCCAGGCAAAGCGAATGTAGTGGCCGATGCACTTAGCCGCAAGCCTGTTTCTATTCAGATGCTGGAGACGCTGACCTCCCAACTTAGCCTTCAACGAGAGATGATTCGTGAAGGAATTGAGGTATGGTTACAAAGAGTCCAAGGACAACTGTGCGTGATGGAGATAACTTCATCGTTAACCGAAGGAATCAAATCTAGACAGGCAGATGATCCTCTGATGATTCGGTTACGTGATGAAGTGATCAAAGGAAAGGCCCCCGGATTCATAATTCATGATGATGGAGTTTTGAGATTTCAGAACCGACTCTGCGTTCCCGATGATGATGTTCTGAAACAGACAATTATGAAGGAAGCTCACAGTTCGCCCTATTCTATCCACCCGGGCACCAGTAAGATGTATAAGGACTTGAAGCAGAATTTCTGGTGGGGCAACATGAAGAAAGATGTAGCGGACTATGTTTCGAAATGCTTGACTTGTCAGCACGTTAAGATCGAGCATCAATGGCCTGCCGGAATGTTGAAGCCACTCCCGATTCCTGAATGGAAGTGGGAGGACATATCGATGGACTTTATCACTAATATGCCGAAAACCAGGACAGGAATGAACACGATTTGGGTGATAGTTGATCGTTTAACCAAATCAGCTCATTTCCTAGGCATTAAGGATACGTGGGGACCAGAGAGGTTGGCACGAGTATTTATTTCGGAGATAGTTCGATTGCATGGTACGCCGAAGACCATTGTTTCTGATCGAGACGGCCGTTTTGTGTCTCACTTTTGGAAAGCAGTTCATAAGGCCTTGGGGACCGAATTGAACTTCAAGATGCCTTACCACCCGCAGATCGACGACAATCTGAGAGAACTATACAAACGGTGGAAGACATGCTGAGGGCCTGTGCCTTAGATTGGTCAAACGATTGGGAAGTTCATCTACCGTTGATTGAATTTACCTACAACAATAGTTGGCACGCTTCCATTAAGATGGCACCGTTTGAGGCATTATACGGAAGGAGATGCAGATCGCCCCTATGCTGGGACGATTCATCGGACTTGATCGGAATAGAACCAGAGTTGATCGTGCAGACTCGAGAGAAGATAGCCTTGATTCGTGAAAGGCTGTTGACTGCCCAGAGTCGCCAGAAATCTTACGCAGACGTACTCCTCGCCCATTGGAGTTCAATAGTGGAGACCATGTACTTTTGAAGGTTTCTCCTACTCGGGGAATCTTTCGTTTCGGAAGGAAAGGAAAGCTGAGTCCGAGATATATCAGACCATTTGAGATCCTCGAGAGAGTTGGGGAGTTGGCATACAGATTGGCATTGCCGCCGTCATTGTGCCATGTTCATAACGTGTTCCACGTATCCCAGTTACGGAGGTATATACCAGATCCCAGTCATATCATTGATTTCGGCGAGATCGAAGTCGAGCAGGATGGGACGTTTGAAGAAAGACCAGTCTGTTGTGCGGCGGTTAATACGCCTCGATAGGCGATCGGCATCACGATCAGAAAAGCCAACCATGAAAGACATACTCCGGACAAACGCCTAGAGTTCGGCATAATGCGGCGATCGTCTTTTGGTAACCAGCGATCGTCTTTTGATATCTGGCGATCGTCTTTAATGAGCGGACCAGAGGCGATCATCTCATGCCACGTGGGGATCCAAAGATCCGTCAAAGTCGCCGAAGACCGAATCTTGGACGATGGCCCACCCGCGATCTTCAAAGGACACCGACAGATAGGATCATTGACCCCACTGTCACCTACCACACCTACCGACAAGGCCGCCGAAAGGTACGAAGTGGGCCCTCCTGGACAACTGATCGCAACGCTGGCCGGCTTCCCATTGGTTCACCTAGCCGGCCTCCAAGCGCAACCTCGGACCAAGGGAACAGCCCACGTGACGGGACGATCGGCCGTGTTATTTGAATATAGCAAACGGCGATCGCCCGCGATCGCCTGAGGGATCCCAACTACCTTGTCCCCTATAAATAGAGGACTCACTGCTGCGGCCAGAGGGGGACGAATTCTACTACGAATTAAGTGCAAAATACACACCAAAGAGAGAATCAAAGGCTCTTTTGGCAACCACTAACACATTCATAGTGATATTCATACACATTCATCATATATCCCAAGCAAGAACTCACAGATTTACCTATCTGGTTCTTCCGGCAATCTACGCGCTCTAAAGCCTAGATAACTAGAAGTCTTTACACTCCTTGTATTAGATTCTAACATTAATATTTGTACTCAACAGTATATTTATTAATAACATCTCGCGAGAGCATTCAAGCCCGGGATTAACAACCCCGGCAAATCTTGTGTTATCTATTTTCTCATGGAAGTGTTCTCGCATTTGTTTGTTACTCGATCATTCCAGCAATACTATCTCCGGATAATATTTTGGGTAACAACAATTGGCGCTAGAAGAAGGGCATCTAAACCTTCATTTTTATTCCTACCGTCTCGAAGAACACTCACTGTTCTCCGGACATATACTTGAAGAAACACTCACTGTTCTTCAATAGAAAAACCTTCAGAAAATGACATCTGCAACGACCTCCAAGAGATCCACCCTAAGATCTGCCGGAAATCTCATTCCGGCCCAGACCGAATCCCAGCGCACGGCGGAAGGCGACCGCGGCGACGCTAGGCTCTCACTCCCGCCCCGAGGGACGGTTCTAGCCTCTCACTCGATCAGTTCCAGACATCGGAACAGATTGAGGAGGCTATAGCCATCCTCAGGGAACGACAGAGGGCCCGCGATTCGCCCACCATCACCCCGTCAGCTAACCGCCGGGCAAGCAAACGGAAGCTCAAAGGGATCTATGTTGAGAAATCGACAGAAAGTCCCGAGCCGCAGGGGAAGGCTCTCGTAAGGCGGGACGATTCCGTCTTCAGTCGCCTGGGGAGCGATCCCTCATGGCAACCCGGGCACTCAGGCCCCAGCCGGATGACATCGGAATCCGAATCCTTTACCAGGAGTTCAGCATATCCGACTCCCAGGAGACAGGCCGGTCAGCGAGCCCCTGCTCGCCCAAGAAAGGAACCCACTGGCAGGGAGCTCGTCATTCACCACGGGGCTAGGGGATCGGTACACGATCGCCTTGGTTCACGCTCTGAGAGCCAGTCGGCAAGCAGTCAGGCGACGGCGATCGCCGCCATGCAACGCCAGCTGGACGAGGTGAAGGCGCTCCTGGAAAATGGGGCAAGTGCCAGGAGACCGATCGCTGGGCTAAATGAACCACTCGCGGTCCAGATCGAGATCGCCCCAGTCCAATCAACGATCAATCCCCCACAAACACCTCTATATGAGGGGAGAACGGATCCGGGAACCCACTTAAGCAAATTCCGGATCTACATGACCGGATGCGGAGCTTTAGATGCGACGAAATGTCGTATGTTCCCGCTAACTCTGGGCGATCTCGCCCACAGGTGGTACATCTCACTACCATCTCGCTCAATCAATTGCTTTGAGAAGCTGGCGAACGATTTCACATCGTACTTCGCCGCCAAAGTCGCTCGCCCGGAAGGTCCCCACCGCATGATGAAAATCAGGCAGGGGAAGGACGAATCGGATGAGGATTACATCCACCGGGTGGACGAGATAGTCCTCACCGGTGAGCCCGTCAGTGAAGAGATCGCTCACCACGCAGTCCTGAACGGTTTCCACGGACGCTCGCCCATGTTCAGGCACCTCACAAAGGATTTTCCACCGACCTATACAGCGTTCCGCGTCAGAGCCGCCGACTTTCTGACCAGGCAGAAGATGCTCTCACTCCGTTTAAACGAGGGACAGTCCGAAGAAGGAAAAGCACCTTCCCATGTCCAGAAGAAGGCGGTCGCCAAGCCCAGAAAGGCGGTCGCCAAGCCGCCTGGCGAGTTCAAAGCCTTCGAGGATGTAGAGGTCCACCTTCTTCACAACCTCAACTTATCTCCGGACCACATCTTCAACGCGATCAAGGGTCGCGAGTGGCTTTCCAAGGCAAAGCCAATAAGGGACCACAGTCACCTAGACCGTAGCAAATTCTGTGCCTATCATAAGAGTCCCGGCCACAACACTAGACAATGCCGCGACCTCCTCAGACAGCTCTGGCGACTGTTTGAGGAAGGCAAACTGGACAATTTGATCACCAAGCCAGAACCCAGGACGGAAAGAGCCGGAGGGCGCGAGCGCCGACCAAGCGAAAGAATTCCTCCCAATCCGATCACCAGAATCGAGCATGAGCCGGAGTACTCTGATGAGTCGATCCCTCTGATCAACCCTGGCGGTCGGATCAACATGCTTCAAGCAGGAGGTGGGAGCCTCGGGGGCCTTTCCCCGGTTTCCACCCTGTCACAAACAGTAGCGAAAAGCCGAGCTGAGGGCTTTCGCCGAAGTCCATGTTGTAGTACCTCCGGAGCCGACCATCTCTAGAGACGCGCTCATCACCTTTTCCAACAAGGACATGGAGGGAGTGCAATGTCCCAAAGAGGATGCACTAGTGATCTCCGCTTGTATCCTTGGGAAGACGGTCGATCGCGTGCTGGTCGACAATGGGAGTTTCTGCAACATCATATTCAAATCCGCCCTAGACCAACTCGGCAACTTAATCAAATTCATCAAGCCTTTCAACACCGTGCTCCAAGGGTTCGGCGACAACACAGTCCAAGCCTACGGGAGGATCAAGCTCTCCGTTGAGCTAGTATGCTTTTATGATCCCAAGGTTAGGATTACTAGGAACCTAAGCTTTGTAATCATAGATAGGCCCAAGATCTATAATGGGTTCCTAGGTCGCCCTTTTTGGAAACCTTTGAGGCGGTCGCCTCATCTTTCTTTATGTATCAAATTCCCACCGCCGATGGGACGGTCGGTACTGTAAAAGGAGATCAGCTAATGGCAAAGAGATGTTTGAATTACTCCTATGTTGTTACTTCTTTCAATACTTCCCATACTATATGTAACATTGAAGCGATCGACGATCAACCCATGGAGATCGACGAGCCAAACACATCGTACCAACCCGACTCAGGGGACGCCATCTCTCATCCATTGACGGACGACATCGAGCCAAGGATCGGTTTCGAGCCAGGTCTCGACATCGATCCAAGGACCGAGTCCGGAGATCGCACCAAACGAGAGGCGACCGTCCCCGTCGAAGAGTTGGAAAGTATTACGATGGATCCGGATCATCCAGAACGGGAAGTACAGATCGGCGCAAGCATCGACCACGAATTAAAGGGGGATCTGATCAACTTGCTACGTAGGAACATCGGAGTCTTTGCCTGGTCGCATCAAGATATGGTTGGCATAAGTCCCGAACACGCTTTCCATTATCTGAAGATCGACCGGGCGATGAAGCCTGTTCACCAGAAGCGTAGGAAGTTCGGTCCCGAGAAATACGCGGCGCTCGACATAGAAGTCCAGAAATTACTCAACAACAAATTGATCGGAGTAGCCACAGACGAACCACAGTGGGTCGCCAACGCGGTGCTCGTCAAAAAGCCAACTGGCTCCTGGAGATTATGCATTGACTTCACCGACCTCAACGCGGCATGTCCAAAAGATCACTTCCCGATGCCTCATATTGATCACACGGTCGATAGCACGGCAGGTTGCGAAATGATGTCGTTTATGGATGCCTTCGCCGGATATCATCAAATCCCAATGGCGGAGGAAGACATAAAACACACATCTTTCCACACAGAAAAAGACATATACTTTTGGGTCAGAATGCCGTTCGGCTTGAAAAACGCGGGGGCGACCTACCAGCGATTAGTCAACAGAATGTTCGCCGATCAGATCGGCAAGACCATGGAGGTCTACATTGACGATATCGTAGTCAAAAGCCTCAAGAAGGAAGATCACCTCAAAGATCTCGCCGAGACGTTCGCCATCCTTGAGAAGTTTAACATGAAGCTGAACCCCAAGAAATGCAACTTCGGGGTAGGCTCCGGGAAGTTCCTGGGGCACCTAGTGAGCCAAAGGGGGATCGAGGCGAACCCCACCAAGATACAGGCGATCTTTGACATGCAGGAACCGCGAAACATCAAGCAGGTGCAACGCCTCACAGGTTGTCTAGCCGCCCTCAACCGTTTCATATCACGGCTCGGCGATAAAAGCAAGCCTTTCTTCGCGACCATCAAGAACAAGAAGTTCGCATGGACGAAAGAAAGCCGGATAGCATTCGCCAAGATAAAGGAATATCTATCTAACCCCCAGATCCTGGCAAAGCCGATCCCCGGTGAAAAATTATTCCTTTACTTAGCGGCCTCGGAGGTCGCGCTGAGTGCCGTTCTGGTGCGAGCAGAGGGGCAAGCCCACTTGCCGATCTACTATGTTAACCAGGCGCTCCACGACGCTGAGACACGTTATACACCATTGGAGAAGATCGCCTACGCCCTTGTCATGAGTGTACGTAAGCTGAGGGCTTAATTCTTCGATCACCAAGTGGAAGTCCTAACAACTCTACCTCTAAGACAAGTCCTGCACCGACCGGACACCAACGGGCGACTCCTCAAGTGGTCGCTGGAGATCGCCCAATACGGTATCACCTACGCTCCTCGCACGACGATCAAGGGCCAAGCTCTGGCGGACTTCGTGGTGGAATTAACTTTCCCTCACAGTCCAACCTGTCGGCCGACTCCGCCCGAAGTTATATGTGGATGGCTCGACCACCCGAGAGCAAAGGTGGGATTGTCCTCATCAGCCCCGACGGTCAGAGTTTCACAAATGCTGTGCGTTTCGGTTTTCGTGCGACCAACAATGAAGCTGAATATGAAGCTTTGGTAGGCGGGCTTGATCTAGCCCTCGCCCTGGATGTTCGTCGCCTCCATATCTTCATGGACTCCCTTTTGGTCGTAAACCAAGTCAAGGGAGAATATGAGGCACGCGGCGAACAGATGGTCAAATACCAAGAGCTGGTCGCTGAAATGTGCACGAAATTTGAAGAAGTACTAATCGAACAAGTCCCGAGAGAGCACAACTCCCAGGCCGATGCTCTTTCCAAGCTAGCATCATCGGATGGGGCAACCGACTTCTCCAACATCCAAATCACAAAGTCAGCAAGGCCGGCGATCGACAGAAATCTGGTTACCACGGTCGCCATCGCCGAGGAGAATTGGATGACCCCATTCATCAAATACTTAAAGGACGGAACGGTCCCTGACGACCGTGTTAAAGCTCGCCAACTCCAGCTTCGTGCGACCAGATATACCCTATTGGACGATCGACTTTACAAGCGAGCCTTCAGCCTTCCCCTCCTCAAGTGTATTACACCGGAGGAAGGTCGGCTCGTTTTAGCTGAGATCCATGACGGGATTTGTGGAAACCATGCGGGCGGGCGAGCCCTCATCCATAAGACAACCAGACAAGGATTTTTCTGGCCATCACTTCGGAAAGATGCGATCGCCTATGCCAGATCGTGTCATAGATGTCAGATAATGGGCCCCAACATAAAACTATCACCCGAACAGCTCACCTCCATGTATAGCACTTGGCCATTTGCGCAATGGGGCATCGACCTTATAGGTCCCTTGCCGACGGCTCCAGGGGGCTGTAAGTTCGCCATCGTAGGGGTCGATTACTTCACCAAATGGGCTGAGGCCGAACCGCTCAACAAGATCGGCCAAGATCAAGTGATCAAGTTTATATGGAAAAACGTCGTATGCCGATTCGGTCTGCCCCAGGCCATCATCTCCGACAACGGGAAATAGTTCGACGGCTTAGAAGTCATGAAATTCTGTGAAAAGTGGGGAATCAAAAGGTTATCTCAGCGCCCTATCACCCTCATACGAACGGGCAGGTAGAGGCAGTGAATAAGATCCTCAAACACACGATTAAAGCGCGACTCGAATCCAGGCAAGGACGATGGGCGAGCGAGATCCCAGACGTTTTGTGGTCCTACCGAACGACGACCCGCAATTCAACCGGAGAAACCCCGTTCGCCCTTGCCTTCGGAACAGAAGCGGTGATTCCTTCAGAGATCGCCGTCCTCAGCCATCGAACCGAGCAGGAGATGACGACCGACAACGATGTAGCCCGACGAATCGACCTAGATATGCTCGAAGAAAGACGGCTGACCTCAGAAATGAAGAACACAATCCACAAAAGGAGAGCCGAGAAGTTCTTCAATTCAAAGGTCAAAGAAAGAAGATTTCAAGTGGGCGATCTCGTCCTTAAGAAGATCCAAACCCATACAGGCGTTTTTGGTCCGAACTGGGAGGGACCTTTCAGAGTATCCAGATGGCTAACTAAAGGAGCCTACGAACTGGAAGATCCTGACGGTACTCCGGACCAATACCCCTGGAACGCCGTGCATCTGAAAAAATACTACCAGTGATAATTTTGTATTCAATTTCAATGATGTACAAGGAATATAATGAGATTTTTTCCTATCCCATCTATTCTGGCGATCGCCCCACCAGGCTTATCGCATACCGCCGACGATCGCTGATCACGACGATCCTAGGTAAAATTAATGCAGCCATGGTCCTGGAGGTCGATGGAACCGACAGCTTCGCCCATGCAAGGTTCCTTTGGGCTGAGATCGCCCGCCCTTCGTTTAAATACGAGGCCGGCGTAGCCGAAGGACCCTCCAAAATAATCAGTAGTCACGATCGCACGTCCTCAAGGTACATCATCTAACATGGTGAACCCGAACAATGCGACGTGCCGTTACCCCCGTCTCAACGTACACCGTCGAGGATCGCCATCTTCATGGCGGGCCGAGGTGGAAGCAGAGCTGACAAGCCGCGGACGTGGTGTCGAATAAGCCGACAACACTCCGCGCAAGGACTCCTCCAGACCGAGATCGCCCGCCTTTCGTTTTAACACAAGGCAGGCGTAGCCTAACGGAGGACCCTCACAAAAAGTAAGTCGCGTAAGTCACGGGATACACAATATCCCTCGCACACGAAGACACGATTGGGGAGATCGGTCCATCGAACACCCCAACCACACATGACTCTTCAGAATCGGCAAAATGAAGATAGCTCGCCAGACAGACTAGTCTTTGTTTCCTTACTTACAATAAGTGAACAAAAACAAGGGGGCAGGGATAGGTCGAGCTAATCTCAAATACGATCGAACAAAGAGGAACCACACTCGATCGGCTTTGCTCAAAAACATGCAGGGCGATCGGGGTCGTCCGACAAAAATTACAAGTAAGAATTCCGATTCAAAACATGTCAACGCTTTCAACACTCAGACGATCGGTCGGATGAGCAAAACGACGAGAGCAATCATACATGTACTCGTAAAAATTGCACGCAAAAACATTCAAAGGGCGATCGTATATAAAGAGACATTATGAAAAGAGGAACATTTTATTCATAACACGAGTTTCATACATTACGGGGCCCGAAGGCATTACAAAAGGAAAACAAAAAGTACAAAGTTACAGAGGAAAACAAAATGTCTCTCAAGGCCCCGCCGGTTGACCATCGCCCTCAGGTTGCGGATCGGCTTCGGCCTCGGGATGAATGAGTTTACCCGTATACCAACTCAAGTCGATCCCGAAGTCGGCTAAGTCAAGGATCGGCAAGGAGAACTCCGGGTGCAGAGGATTCGCGAGGGCGTAGGATTTGAAGCTCTCCATCAAGGGACCGATCTCGATCCCTGCCTTTTTTGCGGCTCGAACAGCGTCAGCATAGGCCAAGTAATAGGCGAACTCGCCGGCGAGTGCCACATTTTGGTAGGGATCGGTCTCGATCGCCTTCAGTTGGCCCTTCAACTCCACGACCGTCTTCTCAACCTCCGCCAGCTCGACAACCTTGGCGGCATTCTCACCCTGGGCCTTCTCCAGCTCCTTCTTCGCCACGTCCAGCTCACCGCTGAGCCGATCCACCATCGCCTTCAGTCCGGCCGCCTCCTCCTGCGACGCCGCGAGCTTCTGGCGGGTTTCTTTCTCCTCATCACGGGACCGATCGACAGCCTCCTTAAAGCGGCTCAGCTCCTGCTTCAATCGATCCACGTCCTGCTTAGCCCTTTTGGCCGTCTCCTCATACTCCTTCTCCATTGACCGGATCCGGTTGGCATCCTCGATATTTTTGTTCCGGGAGGCCTCGAGTTCGCGATGGAGATGAGCAGCAGAGGGTCGCCCCTCAAAATCCCTAGCAGCCTGGACGGCCATCGTCGCCGTCTGAAGAGCCAAGGCAACGGTCGCCTGCATGGCATCTCCAGATCGCCGACGAGCGATCGCATCAAGATCGGTCGTCCAAGCCTTGGGCAAAGAGGTGATAGCCTGGAGAACGTAAGCAGGGACTTCGAGAGACTGTTGCGGAGCCTTGCTCGACAGAAAGTCCATCACCATGGGAGCAACGTCCGGATCGGAAAGACGAACCCTGCAGCGCAAACCAAGGAAATCAAGGAGTTAGCCCATGCCATGCTCAGAATGCCTAACTCAGAAAATTTTGACCCTTTCTTACCTATTGACCAGCTCGGGATCGCGTCCGAAATAAGGCTTGCCCCGGGATGTTTCCGCATCGGCGATCGCCACCTTCTTCGCCGAGCTTCCAGATGACCGGGGGGCGGAGACCGTGGGCTTGGGGCCTGATCGCTCCATCATCGGGATTGCAGAGATAGGAGCCGCAGCGACCGGAGGCTCGAGAATTGATACATCCGCCTCAGAGATCGACGGGGACTCCTCCGACCTCCGCCTCTTGCGGCGCTGGAGCTGTTCCTCTCCCTGGACCACCGGCTCGGCGACTGACGCCGCAGCGGGCCTCACCACAGGGGCAGGGCGAGACGACGTCGCAGCAACGCGACCCGTTTTCTTTCCCAGATGAAGGCGACCGATAAAACCGGGATTAGACATGGCAATCTCCTGCGGTAGATCGGCGAGACGGGGAAAATAAATCTCTGCCAAAGAAGAAACTCAAACAAGTTAGACACTTACTTAGACATGGCGACCTCTTGGAGACGATCGCCACGCAGAAGAGAGTGGATGAAAAGTCATACCAGGGGCCTTCAGGTGGCGAGGGAAGCGAAACAGTCGAGCTCCCAACCGATGAGATTCGTGGCTGACTGATTGAACGTCTTTATAGGAATCCGGCAATGCGCGAATCCGCTCCCAGACGATCGAGAAATCAAAGGGGAGATCGTCGATCGATGGAACAAGGGATCCTGCAAAAAGGGAAATAAATTAGATCAGTCCAAGGAGTATCCAAATAAAGGGAGAATGGAAACCCTTACTTGGATTCCTCTCCCGAAAATTGGTGGGGATATCCAACTCCTCCTCCGGCGATTCGCTCGATGCCGACCTCCATGCACCACCAACCCAGCACCACTTTGTCAGGTCGCCCCGAGCCTTGCTCGGCACCCCAATGACCACCCTACCCTGGCGACCTTGGATATGGTAACCGCCGATCGATCCCTTCTGCATACCGGCTTAAAAGAGAATTCATCTCCGGCAGAAGGCAAGCGAAACAACTGTGACCGCCAAACAATGTCAATGTGCCGATAACTCGGCAAAGCGTTCGACGTCAATCAAGAGGCGCCAAATTCCAGCGATCGCAGATACGAAATGGCGAACGACAAGGGAAACCGCATCCGGCAATGTGGTCATTTCGTTGATGGCGACCATACCCTCGGAGGCCGGGTCAAGACGTTCGTTCTCGGAGGGCACGTGCAATGACACATCAGAGGGGATATGATATTTGACCCTCCAGCGGGTCATGTCCTTCCAGGTCGCCGAACTCCGAATCTGACCAAGAGTCCATTGAGACGGGTCAGCAGCCCGAAACTCTGTCCGCTTCACATGTACGTAGGGATGAGCGGCGGAGTAAGCCTCGAAATCAAACTCCGGACAGGGCCCGGCAATCCCCTCCACAAGTTTAGCAAAAGCCGTATAGACGGGGCCGGAGACGCTATCTTTTTCCCAAGACAAACGCATCAGTTCGTCTTCCTCCACCGGCGACGCATCTCGCTCCTCCGCCGCCGCAGATCCCGCCACTACGGCCTCGTTGAAAAGCTCCTCAAGCTCTGCGGGTGCAATCCCTGCACGAATAGCCTCTACGGCCGTTTCCACGGGGATTCCCACAGGAATTCCCTCCCGGTCCGGCGAAGCCGCGGCGGCAGAAGTGCTTCCGGCCTCGAAGACCTTAGATCCTCCCGACATATTCTCAAAAATTAAGGGAGAAAGAAAAATTGGGTTTCTTACCTAAAGAAAGGAAGACGGTCGGCACAACAAGCTCCAGAAATTTCTGCAGAATTTCAGCTATGGATACAAAGGACGCGTAAAAAAGTGAAGAGAAGAAGCACAGGCCCCTTTTATAGATGGAGACGAGGGTCTAAATGCAAATAGGAGAAACCTCGAGGGCTGGATCGCAACCGTCACGTGGGGACGCATTAAATGCCGCCCTCGAATCCCGCAGATGCGTCTTTTCGAGGGCATGCCAACCGACAAGACCGACAAAACCGTCGGACTCCCCCAACAGCGGCGCGACGCGTGTCCCTGCCACGTTAGAAAGCCCGCCTTCTTTTCCCGCTGCTCCCGACGCGAAAGAAGGTCGTCCATATTTGAAGTCAGATCAGCTGATAAACATTGGCGATCGCCAACAGTGCCACCTCACCCCGTGTTTTTAACATCGAGGCGAGCTGGGGGGTAATTGTTGTGCGGCGGTTAATACGCCTCGATAGGCGATCGGCATCACGATCAGAAAATCCAACCATAAAAGACATACTCCGGACAAATGCCTAGAGTTCGGCATAATGCGGCGATCGTCTTTTGGTAACCAGCGATCGTCTTTTGATATCTGGCGATCGTCTTTAATGAGAGGACCAGAGGCGATCATCTCATGCCACGTGGGGATCCAGCATCCGTCAAAGTCGTCGAAGACCGAATCTTGGACGATGGCCCACCCGCGGATCTTCAAATGACACCGACAGATAGGATCATTGACCCCAGCCTGTCACCTACCACACCTACCGACAAGGCCGCCGAAAGGTACGAAGTGGGCCCTCCTCGGACAGCGACTCGCAACGCGTGCTGGCTTCCCATTGGTTCACCCAGCTGGCCTCCAACTGCAACCTTGGATCTCAAGGGAACAGGCCCACGTGACGGGACGATCGGCCGTTTTATTTTAATATAGAAAACGGCGATCGCCTGCGATCGCCTGAGGGATCCCAACTACCTTGTCCCCTATAAATAGAGGACTCACTGCTGCGTCCAGAGGGGGACGAATTCTACTACGAATTAAGTGCAAAATACACACCAAAGAGAGAATCAAAGGCTCTTTTGGCAACCACTAACACATTCATAGTGATATTCATACACATTCATCATATATCCCAAGCAAGAACTCACAGATTTACCTATCTGGTTCTTCCGGCAATCTACGCGCTCTAAAGCCTAGATAACTAGAAGTCTTTACACTCCTTGTATTAGATTCTAACATTAATATTTGTACTCAACAGTATATTTATTAATAACATCTCGCGAGAGCATTCAAGCCCGGGATTAACAACCCCGACAAATCTTGTGTTATCTATTTTCTCACGGAAGTGTTCTCGCATTTGTTTGTTACTCGATCATTCCAGCAATATTATCTCCGGATAATATTTTGGGTAATAACACAGTCAAAATACTCGAGAGTTGAGTTAAGCAACTGAGGAACAAACCTATCGTTTTGGTCAAAGTTCAATGGTCACGTCATGGAATGGAAGAAGCCACCTGGGAAACGGAAGCTGATATGAAGTCTAGATATCCCGAGTTATTTTCGTCTTGAGTTTCGGGACGAAACTCCTTTTTAGTAGGAAAGTATGTAATATCCGGATTTATTACGGTGTATTTCATCTGTATTCAAACCATGTATTATTCGGATTGGTGGTTTTGATTATTGGAGTATGATATTTCATGCATTGATATCATTGTACATAAGTATAGAAACATGCAAAATTGCTCAAACAACCTCGTGATAGCGCACGCTAAGAATGTATCTTAACGCGCGCTATCGGGCTATTATTAGTGCACGCTATGCAGATAGGAGTTGCGTGCGCTAAGGACTCAATTATTGAGCGAGACAGCTAGCACATGCGCCAGCCGGGACATGGGTCCGGATAAGATTCTCATGACGCACCTTGACAATTCTGAAGTCAACCATTATTAGCGCACGCTAAGGAATGCTTAGTAGCGTGCGCTAACTTGTTAAAATGCGTAATATTATAAATGGGACAACAACTCGTTTGGGCTTACATTTTACTCGTCCTTCCGCATACTTGAGAGGCCGAGAGCCGAGATATCCTACTACATACTTAGAACACATATTGTTGGTGTTTATATATTGGCTATCACTTGGGAGTAATCATTGAAGAGGAATAGCACCTTGGAGTGGCATACAACCAACCGGAGTTGGATTCTACCTTACGGTTCAGTGATTTTCATCATACTAAGGTATGTTCAATCTATCTCAAGACATAGAGTTGGATTCTAACGATTTGGATGATCATGTTAACAAGATATGGATTTTCATAGATGAATTATCCAAGTATATCATGTTTGGAATAGTGAGATGAATAAGCCTTAAGTACCTTGATTATAATCATCATGATTCGAATCTTATTACACTGAATATGTAAACAGAAGCTTCTATCATTGGTAATTCGAATCTAGTAGATGACTTCATAATAATCATGGACTTGACTTTAACAATCATTATTGTTGGATAAATCTAAAGGATTGATCATGGAAAGATTTATCTAGTATAGATGGAACGTTTAAACAACTTCAGCATGATAATATTGATTGATATAAGGTGTTGATATCAACCGTTAAGCTTTTCGAATCGTCATATGAAGAATTGTAGTCGAAATGGAATATGGTTTATATGGTATGCATATCCTTGAATCCGAAGTTGTTGTTATCCGTAAAATCATTCAGAATCGTATATACATGATATTCATGGAGGTAACATGAAGTATCACGGAAGATTTCATTGTTTCGATCATGGCGAGAACAGTTTACTGCAAGCAGTAAACTGCCATGCACAGATAGCGCACGCTATGCTATGAATATTAACGTGCGCTATCGAGCACGAGTTAGCGTGCGCTACGTTTAGTACGTAACGTACGCTAGACCATCAGACGAGTCAGTTGGCTGGTCAGTGAAGTACTGACCATGCATCGTTAGCGTACGCTAGGCTTTGTTGTTTACGTGCGCTATCGAGCAGACTTAACGCACGCTACACAGAGTACTTAGCGTGCGCTAAGCAGTTCGGGCAGATTGCATTTTATGAACTTTTGGCCGTGAATTGAATTGTTAAACATTCATACGACGTGAGATAAATCCTATATCTTTTCTTTTGTTAAGGTTTGGTCTCATTACGTGATTGATTGAGGAGGACGATCTTCGAGTGTTCATTTTCGTGGAAGTGTTGTTATTGTCTTCAAATCGAGGCAAGTACTTTATTTGTTTTATGTATTGTTGTTATACATATTGTCATGCATGTATGTCGTTGTTGTATGTCCACCTCGTGTTGGTCCGACAGGATCATCGGGGGATCTATGCTAGCGTGCGCTGGATCATCGGACGGGTTTTTCCACCACGGGTTGGTCTGACGGGATCATCGTGGGTTCTAGGCAGTGAACGCTGGATCGATGGAATTACCATGTGTATGTTATCATATCATGTTGTGATTATCAGTTGTGTATGTTATGTTTGAGTTTCTCGTAGGAGAAGACTCGTTGGTACTTTGTCGTTTACGTTATTATCCTTGTGAGATATGAATAATATGTTGTGGTACTTGTACTAGCATCGTTGTGCTAACCCCTTCGGGGGTGAACATTTTGTTTGTGTTCAGGATCCAGGAGAGCGGGGAAACAACCACTGGAACTGTATGACGACGAGGGTGCAGAGTGATGTCCCGACCGGGTTTATTTATCTGTTGTTTACTCGTTATTTCAATAAGTACTCGAGTACGAAGTCTTTTGTAATGATTTGAATTAGGTGATGTATTATTGAGTTCTGTTGAACAATTGTACTATTTCTGTATTGGGTCAGAACTGTTGTACCGTAATTTCGTTATTTCCATTCGTTAGTACCTTTTAATGCCTGTTCAATTCTTCAGCCTTGTAAATCCTTATGTAAAGGATTTACGGCGCTGTAATATTCCTGAATATATCGGGGGTGTTACATCTTTCACGTCGTGTGATTCAAGGCAAGTACTTACTTTACATAGTATTATATAGAATGTTAATTCGGCATTGATGAAAAGTTGTGATAAATGTGTGCGTGTGTATGTTGATGTTGTTCTTCCACCTGGGGACGGTCCGACGGGACCTCTGGGGGTCGCTACTAAGGGGTACGACTGCGGAAGTGGTTTTCCACCTGGGGACAGTCCGACGGGGCCTCTAGGGGTCAATACTAAGGGGTACGGCCACGGGTTACCAAGTATAGAATTGTGTTGGAGTAATGTGATGTTATGATTGCTTCGTTGGACATGTTTTGATGAAAATGTGATAATCCAGAATATTGTCTTTCTAGTATTTTCAAATGTATTTCTCATGTTGGATTGTACTCATATGTAATGTTATGTAAATCTGCTTGCACTAGCTATTCGAATGCTAACCCCTTAAATGGGGGAAATGCGTCTTATGAATTTCAGGTACCGGACGAGCTAAGGAGCCAGCACGGGATACCCATGCAAAGGATGGCTCAGTATGATGATGAGGCTCTAGTCGGTGTTATTTCTTTTACTATATCTATTCCGTTATTGATTAATGATGTCGTTGAAGTCCCCTGCATGGGCATTGAATACGTTTCGCTTTCTGTATTGCTGGTATTGAATTAAAATATTTTGAACGAGGCCACGACCCTACTCATTACTATTAATATGTCTTATGGGAGTCTTTTGTGGATTATGTGTCATGTGTTTGCCTGGTAGACCTTATGAAGGTTCTACGGCATGTAATGTCCCTTATGAGATTTGGGGTGTTACACATTTTATGCAAGGTCATAGATGAGGGAATTAGTTAATGAAATATATAACTTTCACAAAATGCATTTGATAATACAATAGCGGACGAAATAAACGCATTGGTAAAATAATAATTCTTTTAAAAAGGCATGATTCCATGCCAATGATGGCATAGCTAGTCTGACACACGAATCTCATCTTCTCACGACCGCTACAAACTTGATCATCAAGTACTTGAAAAATAGTCCCACAATGGGGTCAGCCATAATGCCCAACAAATAACCACAATCACATGACCATAAATATATGCACGATATGCATAATAAAAATGATGACACTGAAATTGTAACCTTACCACTCTTTGGTAATTCAAAGGCAAATGATTCTCACCAATATATCGAATATTATCCTGACAATGCAATACCAGTATACAATACTCAAATACTGACACATTCTCATATATCAAATTCCGACAGCTGGAGGCCTTATCCGGACAGCTGGCCGAGAAGGTTCTGTCGGCCGACTTTGGACTCCTATAAATATATGTATACGTACATATATACCAACAAATGATATACCATTTTGAAGCTGTGAACCTCCACTTTAAGACGCCCACAACATATTTCACTTCTAAAAATTTTAAAAGCTAGAAAAAGCCCGATAAAATAGGAAGATCAAATCTAACAGTTTTTTTCAAGGTGTTTGCTAAAAGTCCCCAAAGAGATTTCAGATTGTTTCTTCAAGGAATTTAGCACATCCATCCATAGAAACTGATCTTTTCACATCAACAGGCACAGGACTTGAGGTAAGATGATGCTTTTTCTTGCTGTATCATAAGGATCATATATTGATTGATATTTGCATATGTGACTGTTATTGAACGATCATGCATAACATGTGTTTGTGAAAGAATGTTTAAGAACAGGAAGTATGGTACTTGATTGATAGCGGGTAGGCACGGGACGCGGGGGACCGGCAGACCCAACACATGGTGGCAAATACTTGTGGCTGAAAGTCGGTCAAGGAAACCCACACTGAATGAAAAAGGTTGAATACGGCTAATACCATTGGTTGAAAAACCAGTATGGGAACCCCCGTATACATCTTTTATTGGCCAATTATATGAACAGGTTCCGAAAACCATGGCCTATCACTATCAGTCGAGTACCACACTTCAAGGGTACCCGAAGAAAGGATTTTACAAGAACATGACTATATATAGTAGTTATTTGTTGATAAATGTGATACGTGATACTTTGCTATTACAGAAGTCTCATCTTACTGAGCCATTAGCTCATTAGATTCTTATGATACAGGTGATGATGCTCATGTTTAGGAGTTGACTATCTTCTTCAGTGTTGACAGCCGGAGACTTGTCCATATGCCATTCCCCAGCTATTTCGGCCCTATGCTGGAAGACTATGTTTTGTTTTTAATAAGTTCACTCTGTTATGGTTTTGTTATGTATTAAACTTAAGGTTGTGTAATGTTTTGAATAAATAATACCGGTTTGCGTTATTTCCCTGAGTACTCGCATTACCAAATCTACTTCTTATTGGTTTTCAAAGTTTAAAAGTGTGATACTCCCCAACTTAGTAGCACGGACCCCTTTGCGGTTCAGCTGTTAGGTTAGGGGGTGTTACAGTTGTGGTATACTCAAATACTGACACATTCTCATACATCAAATTCCAATTACAAATGTTACTAATCGTACCTGAATCTGAAGTCCGTGCTCAACCATCAATACAACAGTCCAAATTTCATAATCAACACCCAATCAAAAATATCTACCTCGATATGCATCTATCCAAATGCCATCGACCAAGAACATACAATATCCCATCATCACCAAACAATATACTCAATTCTAATGAAAATACACTTAATCGTTTGATCAATATGCAGTATAAGCGGAATTTAAATGAAATGCAATCGGAATTATTTATTAAACATTATGAAGTGCCCAAGAATAAAACTTGCCTCAACTATCGATATGTCGATGGGCCAACTCTTATGTCGACTTTATGATTATTCCAAACATGACCTATATGATATTGATAAATGCAAATGTAATACCACAATCAATCAACGTTCTCGAATATATCAAGTCCAAACCCAAACCACAATACTCGAATTATCATAATCGATTGACATGAGTAATCCCATGAATTATCTATTATATTCAAAACTTCAATATTCCAATAACACTGAATAATCCATACATCAATTCCATTAAACCAAAACCTTAAAATAACTACGATAATACCACCAAATATATTATATACTCCACAAATACCCAAACCTTATAACATACCTCCCTTAATCCATCAACGGGTAAATTAGTCGATATTAATACATACAAATAACAATAATACACTCGATATCGGATAAAATAAGTGAAATTATTCCAAAAGTCTCAATTTGATCTTCTCTAGATCATTTAATAAACACCTTGAAGGCAACATCTAAAGGTATATTCAAATCACCAATTACTAAACATGAACATCGTCAAGAACATGAAGAATATGAATACCAACATATATATAGATATATTCTTCAACATGATGCAATTCAACCCTTCAATTTGAACTAAACAACCAAATATAACAATACCCTCAAGCATAACCCGAAAGTTAGAAAACATCTTTCAACTTTATATCCCAATAATCTCAAAGAACACATATACAGGACTAGATAACAACTAATCATCCCGATCAATACATAACATGAACTAAACAAGTTAAATCTAACAAAATTCCCAGAAATATTAAGAGTTGAATTCAAGCAATTTACCTTTGATTCTGATACAAAATTGATCATTTATAATGCCTCGGTCTTTTAATGCATGATTTATTATAACCTCACTTGCGACATTAGGGCTTCTGCATTCATGAGTAATATTGGATAAGCTTAGATCTATTTGCACATTTTTAATTAAGAAATTGGATACTCGGTTATCTGGTTGGAATTCTCCACCAATTTTTATTTTTATTTCGATAGATCGAATCATGATTCCGCTGCCTTCAATATACACTATTTTTACGTTGCGAGTATAATTTTCAAAAGCTTATTTTTTAAGTTTTCGTGTATATTATATGTTGATTCGTTTTCTAGGATAATTCACGTTTCGTAAATCACGAAACTTTTCTCCGACTTAAGCTGTAAGTTTGACACGATAATTTAAGTATACGAGATATATACAATACCCAGGTAATTTAATCTGCGAAAGAGCGAAACGTAAAATATTCTTCGACTCTACGGTTAACCTAGTATAAAAGGGACATCACCTCCTTTTTTCCTCTTCACTTCATCTTCCCCTTCATTTCTCTCATCCCCCCCCCCCCAATTGAAGACTCCTCCATTGTTCTTCCTCAAGAACTCAAGTATCAAGCTCCATTTGTGTTCAAACTTGAATCCAACTTCATATTCAAGTAGTTATCTCATTCTCTTCATTTTGTTAGATTTTATATGCATCTAATACATGGAATATGAGCAAAAATGAAGCAGAAGAGTTATCGAAAAACCCAAGAAGAGGATCTCATGCAGTAATTTAATTGATTTAATAAAGGTTCGTAGAATTACCTTAATCCGAATAGCATATCTAAATCTGGACCAAAAGCTGATGAAAGTCACCTTCCTCTTTCGGTAATCCACACACGAACATTTGCACAAGCCGGATTGCTATATCCTTACGAATAATATTGATAAACAGTACAACATATGATTCTTTGCTAGAAGGATTGTACTGTTGATCAAAATCGACTGAGAAAATAACATGGGATGGTCGAACCGGGACTTCTTCACAAGAAGGGCGGCCGAATCTTAAAGGGGAACGACAGCCAATTTTTCTCTCTTCACAATTAGGGTTGTGTAATTTTATTCTTATGACAATTCCTTGTCATAGGTCCCTTATTTATACTAAGTAAACCCTAGAGTTAAAACTCTAGTATTTGCTTAGTTACCCCCAACTTATTAGATAATACAATATATATATATATATATATAATATCTCATATTATATATTACTTATTATTTGATCCTTTAATAAACATAATATCCAATATTATATTTACCATTCCCAGTTGGTGCAATTAAATAATATAATATATAATATCCTATATTATATATTACTCATTATTTAATTTCTTTAATAATATAATATCCAATATTATATTTATTAATTATTCTTGCTTGTCTTTAATTATCATATATGTGACCCAAAAGGCTTATATTATGTTGACAATCATTTAATACCTTATTAAATGATAAATCATAAGCGGTCTATCAAGATATTATGACTACCCAAATAATATAAGTTTATAGTTATTGCGCGATATCATATTTGAACTAAGTCATGATAATTGTCATACTTATTATATTCAAATGTTTTTTCTCAATCTTAAGTAGACCGATTGAATCAAATGACTCTTTATTTGAGCATGGCTATGAATGTCCTTCAGTCCTACTTATCGAGGGGCCCAATAGATATCTCTCTCCCGAAAGAGAGGGACAAATCCCCAATCTTGATTATTCATTGCCCTCTACATTACTCCCACTAATCCCGATCGCTAACCTTTATGATCACCATATTTCAGATGATGTTGGATTACGTCAAGACATAGCACATGTTGGACTATATGCTAATATTAGGTTCAAGGATTTATTGACATACTGTTATATTGAGATTCACTTATAATATTTCCATGCAGTGATCTCAATTAGGGCTGTAAACGAACCTGAAAGCTCGATCTGATTCGAGATATTCGGCTCGAAAAAGCTCAATCCGAGGCTTGATTTGGCCCCTCAAACGTAGAATTAAACTCTAATATTTGGGGTTCATAAACCGGACCAAACGGTTCAACTCGGCTCGGTTAATGTAGCAGATGCCTTTTAAAAATAACTTTCTACCGGCGCAACTAATTCTGTCAGTCCATTTAAGAAAAACACAGCCCTAGTCCAATTTGTGGATGATCCATGCAATATTTTTGCTTCATGCTTAGATATGATGTAAACCTATGTTGAAAATCTGATAAAAATACAAATTTATCATCATTTATCTCATTTTTTTCATTTCTCAGCAACTCTCATCCATTTAATTCAGTCACTCGTAAAATTTTTGAAATGTTTAGTCAAATGGTTCGGCTCGATTCACAAAAGTTCGGCTCGGTTTGAGGTGTACAAACGTATACCCAAACGTTAAATTATAAGATTCGACACTTTCAAACGTATTCGAACCTAAGGTTCGATATTTTCAAACGTATACTCAAACGTACCATAGTTCGGTATAGTTCGGTCCATTTACAACCCTAATCTCAATGCGGGTCTGCCTAGTATTGCGTTCTCCAACCAATACCCATAGGTTTGATCCCTACCATGCGCATAATCATCCAATGATTATCAATCAAACTTATACTAGTATATCAATCTCTTGAATCTCCATTCTACGTGCTTGGACCACAGACATTTGAATAATCTTATTTTTCGTGAATAATTATTATTCGATTATTATAGTATTAAAATATACACACATTATAATAATCTACGAGAAATAGATGTTATCAAATAACTTTATCGAAATGTGACGATTACAAATGTAGGCACATTGAATGTCCTAGGGCACTATTCCCAACAATCTCCCACTTGCACTAGGACCATTCATTCATGACTCTTAAGCCTATTGATCTAGCATGCTCTTCATGCTTTCCTTGTGAGAGAGGCTAAGTAAGTGGATCAGCAATATTCTCTTCCGTTGCAAGTTTGCATATTGTAATATCTCCCCGTCTGACGATCTCTCTAACTAGGTGATATTTCCTAAGTATATGTTTAGAATTGTAACACCCCCAAAACCATCCGGGATATTACAGCGCCGTGGGTCCCGCGCCGGAACCCACCAGGCTAAAAATCGTTTACAAAACCAATTCAAAAACGCCAAAAGGCTGATGACGGTAATATTTTAAATACTCAAATATTTTCAAAAGCATAGTTCTCAAATACCGTCATAAAATACCATTTGAAAATACAAGGCGAAGTGCCAATTCTCGATAGTTCAAAATGTACGTTAAGCTACCACTTAAACGTACCGATAAAATAATTTGGGAAAAAGAGTTTGACGAAAATAACCCAAGTTCGTAAAATGCCCAAAAGGCCATTTTGAAAATATACACACGCAGCGGATAAAAACACAGTTCAAAATACACATTTGCAGCGGAAATGAATAACCAGAAAAGAAATACTCGATACTCCAAAACATGCCACCACCAGTATCACATCGGGAAGCTCATCCCTTCACGACCGCTACTAGCTCGATCTCCGAGTACCTAAAAATAAAGCCCACGATGGGGTCAACCACAATACTCGATAATGATAACGATCACATCATCATAAATAATTACATACCAATGTAATAATACTGTAAGAATACTACCAATATAAACTTACCGTCATAACCTTACCAATCCATGGCAATCCATACCAAATCGATCCTTACCATAATTCACATTTCGCATTCTCAAATGACGAAAAGAACTCAACAACAATTATACTGTACTGTATTCAAACAATACCAAGTGTCCTCAAATCGTCCTCATAACTCATAAGTGCGAAAATAATCCAATCTGTGCCAAATCCTGTCCGCCGGATTACACAATCAAATCTCAACCTAGATTAACCAATAATACACAACATATCTGTAGATCAACTACCACATGATAATGATAACGAATCCCGAACATCGACGTACAGTCCGAATGCTCATACAATCAATAACAATGATCAACCAATACATCACTGAGAATATCATCGATATGATGAGTTCCAATATGACCAACCCAAGGTCAAAGTACAACCGAAATTATCATCAACATGATGAATTCCAATACGATCGACAAGGATCAACAATAACCGAGAATTCCCTCAACGAGGTAAACTCAAATGATCAACAAAGGACCAACAATAACCGAGAATACCCTCAACAAGGTAGACTCCAAATGATCAACAAAGCACCAACAATAACCGAGAATACCCTCAACAAGGTAGACTCCAAATGATCAACAATAATGGATCTCAAAGAAATAACTCTGGCTGTCGAACATACCCCTCGGGCGTATGAACAACCAGTCGCAAACCGTCGAACATATCCAATCATACATGGAAGTATGAATGACTAAACGGTATGGCTCAAAGATGGACATCACAGTACGCCCGATACGGAAATGTGTCCGTGCACAAGCCACCCCGGGTATCGATCAAATACACGTGCGGTCTTGTACCTAATTAGCCTCACGAACTATGTCTCGTGTGCACGGTTCAATGCGGAAATAATATCCACGCATAACCATCATGTGCCTGGCTAAAAATCCTACACAATAACCAATCGGAACGCAGATATGATTCCAGATATGTCACGATGCAACATGTCAACGAAACTCAAAGAATCACATATCCAATAAGGATCAAAAGACTCACCGAAGTGAAACAACAGACTGACAGTGAAAAGTCGACACGACTAATCAATATTCAAGACAATAATCCTGGGATCATCATCCCCGACAAATAATCAACACGATCAATGATCTCAATACAATCAGCCACGGATCATCATCCCTCGTCAAGTAATCAATACGAATCCCAAAGATACGAAACATCAACGTACAACATATATACAATAATTCCTCGTAACAATTATCCTCATAATCGAATAATACTAGAATTACCTCAAAGCCGAAGACAATATTCTTTCCACGAGCAACATCCCTGAACGAATACACAGTTATTCAAATAATCTCAAATAAGGTACCATCCATTCAATACCAATAAACCTTTATCCGATACTTATGTCATCACGTTAACTATCCTCGATATCCGATATACTATACCCTTGACCAAAGATAACTCACGTCTTCCTTGAACATAATTAAATCATATACCTTATGATTTAATACAAGCCAGAGCACGATATACAACTCGTTAACCGACAACTTACCTTTCTAACAACATCGCCATACGAATTATAAATGAAATGAAAACGATACCATTCATCAAATATTATAAACTGAACAAGTATAAACTTGCCTCGATACCGATACCACGAAGCTGTTACCAGAATCCATTGCCTTCGTCTCCGAGCTCCTCAGCCCCGACCAAAAGCAACCTACGAACTCTCCAACCTTGACCGCAACACAACGACCATAATCAACACTCAATTATCGCGACCTAATGCAATAATCAAATGACAACACATCCGATAATAATCAATAACCGGTATAACCAACCAATCAAACTCAACGGTTCAACAATACCTCGATCATTTACAAAACCGAACAATACAACTCAAACAATTACGAACTCATATCAACAATACAAGCCCTTTCCTCGTCCTCCACGTCCTCTGCCAGCCCTTTCCATGCTGAAGTGGAAAGTCATATGATGATTATATATCTCGCATGAGTATCACATTATGATTATATTATGAAATGATGAAAATGAGCATACGCGCTCAAATACAGCGATTACATGAATGATTAGTTGACGTGACATGATTATCTGATGAAGTTACTGAAATGATTATCTTGAATGAGTTAACAAGATTAATGATTTGATCTGCCTGATCAACAACTGAACAATGAAATGAGTTGACTGATTAATGAGTTAACCTGACCGTCCCGGTCAAAATGACAATGATGATTGAGGATTGTTAACTGATGAATTATGAATGAATGATTAATGCCAGAAATTATACCATGGCATTAGAAATCTTACAGTTCTTGGTCTGATTGGCTCGGCATTTGCACAGGTCACACGCGACGCGAAAGTCCAATGATACTAGTCCGATGACGATGATTTCAAATGAGACATGACTTGGAGGGTAGTATTCAAAACCACGCTCCGATACCAACTCTGTAACACCCCAAACTAGGCGGATATTACAGTGCCGTGGACCCCCGACTGGAACCCACCAGGCGAATGAAAATGAATGAATTACACAGGTAAATGTAGTACCGAACCACATTACAACATCAATTACTCCGATGAGGAGTTTTATACAACACACCCAGGATAAGATAGAATACATGTGTATTTTATGTGACGATAAAATACACAACACTGAATGAAATGAGTATTCAAACGGAATGTCTGCAGCGGAATAAATAAAGGAACATAAATGACTGAATAAATGATCGAATGCATCGGGGCCCCTACTAGTATCACTGGACTCCTCACCGTAACCGTGTTATCCACGTGCCTTAGCCTTGCCATGACGAAAAGCAAAGATTCCCAACGGGCCGCCATACGTAACAACAATCCTCAAGGGTTGAAAATACACAATCATGATATATCTGAAGTTATGATTTATCCTGTCGAAACATACGCAATCAAACATGCTATATGAATCAACTATCAGTACGGCTCAAAGGAATGGCGCCACACTACGCCCGGGATGGAAATGTGTCCGTGCACAAGCCACCAACGATCAATACACGTGTGGTCTTGTACCTAATCAGTCTCACGAAGCCATCAACTCGTGTGCACAGTCCAATGTGAGGCCACCAACCAACACACGACTATAATGTGCCCGACATGAAAATCCTACACATACCAACCGGCACGCCAGTATGACCCGGAATGCCACAATATGACAAAAGTGACAACGAAAATGAATAATGACTCACCAAGATTAAATGATGGTGAAATGAATGATAGCTCAATGAAATGATCGGAACCGTCGTTCCTTATGACTGAGGTGATTAATTGACAATGACAAGTTTTGATACGGTTAATACAGTGATGAATGAGTTATGATTATGAATGAACAACAACAAAAGGAATGAATATCCTTTTAACCGAGTAAGAATTAACTTACACAATACCGATGATAATGTCCTTCCACGAACAACGTCCTAATGAAATGTCGGTCGCTCGAACAACCTTGAACAACAATAGTTACCAACAACCGATCAATACACAAATCAAATACGATCATAACCGACCCAAACGTCGATACAACAATATCCGAACTCGTAGATGAACTCTAACGAACACATTGAGATACCCGTTGGTTAAAACCACACCCGAATTATCGAACCAACTCCAACATGATTGATTCAAACCAGCAAAACATTATCAATGACATCAATAATCTCATAGAAGTCCACAATTCAAGTTTATACTAACGACAATCGGACATCCCCAAAATAACCGAAGTCAACCCCAAGGGTTCTTGAAATAATTCCGAAAATAACCATTAAATCCGTAAGAATATACTTATCCAAGGTAGATAATCCATATCTAACATATTCCAATGATAATCCAAGCTTACACGAAGAAATCGGAAGGAAAAACCCAAAAATCCGAAATTCTAGATCCAAGAGATTAATACCTTTGATTCGATGAGATGAAGATGATGAAATGATGATCAATCCGAAAGATGAGCTTGAAGATGATGATTGATGATTACACCTCGAAGAATCCTCTCCGAATCGCTCGAAATCGCCCAAAAATACCGAAGGAGTGAAATGAGATGAATAAATGACGAACTCGGACTAAACTGTCCAATATATAGTCAGTCCAGGTTAGCGTGCGCTACCCCTTGTGCGTAGCGTGCGCTAACGAGTAATTTGGGTAGTCCAGTACCCACTGTCCGAACACGGTAGCGCGCGCTACGTACCTTCTTGTAGCGTGCGCTACGGCCATACTGCTAGCGTGCGCTAAGATCCATTATTAGCGTGCGCTATCGAAATATTGATGCCCAGTACTGGAGTCCAGAAAACCGTCTGCCCTCTGATCTGACCTCGATAGCGTGCGCTACAACAACCGATTAGCGTGCGCTATAATATTGATTGCGTACGCTACATATAACTCATAGCGTGCGCTATGAATTAATCCGGTGCAGTCCAGTAGCCACTGGACTCAACCTGATCCGTCCCTAGCGCGCGCTACTCCACACATATAGCGTGCGCTACTACAACCCGTTAGCGCGCGCTACTTACCACTCGTAGCATGCGCTACAAATGATCTTACCTGCAGTCCAGTACCTTCTGGACTGCAGCCAGGGCAACCTTAGAGTGCGCTAAAGCTGAGTGGTAGCGTACGCTACCTATACCCAATTAGCGTACGCTAAAAAGAGTATGTAGCGTGCGCTACTCCTCACGCACAGCTCGCAACGAAAATGACAATGATGATAACACGGCACGAAACTCCAAACAGATTAGTGATGAATGACGATTGATACACGATACAATTACTCTGAATGATGAATACCATGACTGAATATGAGTGACAAATGATCAATGATGAATGAGATTACTGAGTATCAATTACTGAATGGTAAATACTGAATGATAATTACTGAGTGATAATTACTGAATTACAACTGGGTATTACAAATACTACACTGTCTGCCTACTTAGCGCGCGTTAAACGCATAACGTAGCGTGCGCTAAGTTGTTCCCGATAGCATGCGCTAGCCAGTATGCTTAGCGTGCGCTAATGCTACACAGATGCATGCATTCCAGCATTGACTAACACTTTGCGGCTACGAATATGAATGTAATGAAAACCATACTCCAAGATCAAACACAACCTTCCAGATCCAAACTCATCATCATACTCGAAATCATATTCGTATTCTTATACGAATATTATATCAAATCACATAACTTGGCTCTAGATACGAATATCCCATATTCATATCCAAAACACCAACACCTTCTATACATAATCGTCATATCCTATAAATTCAGAGCTCTTCAAGAACATGAAATATCCGACATCACGTTCAAAACTACATAATCCGAGGTATATATCATAATGTTTATCATTTTCTTCATCATGCAAATCACATAATCAAACCAACCCGATAACAAGGATCATCTCATACATAATCTGGAATACAACCTCATATCATGATTTAACTCATCTAAATCAACCATCAAATTATCATGATTCAGAAATCCATGATTCAACCTCATCAAGTTAAACGAATCACCATTAATATGAAGAATCTTAAATAACATCCGAAAACTCTTATCATAATCCCATAAAATCTCATATAATATCGTCACATGATTATCCAACATGTTCCTCACATGTAATCATCCTTAAAAACGAACAACTAACAAGGGATACGAATATTACCTGGATTTAGATGAACCAAGAAGAAGAACACTTGAACTCCATTCCAAGAATCATGAGTAACTTGAAGAACAAGGCTTGAATCCATGCTCTCTATCTTAACCTTGTTAAAAATCACCACCTCACCGTGTATGGGAACCTCAAGATCCTCCCAAATCTCTCTCTATCGACTGAAGGAGAAAGAATGGACTAAATGCATCTCAAAACCCGTATGTCCCCTTATATAATAAACATTACTAGCGCGCGCTACTCTCATAAAATAGTGTGCGTTATTGCCCTAGCGTGCGCTAACTGACTTTGTTAGCGTGCGCTATCGCAGCCCAGAGGCCACTGTCTTGCCTCGTACATGAGCTTACGTACGTAATGCCCATGTATTACCGTACGTCACTTATACTGTCTAGCGTACGCAAGTCCTTGCATTTAGCGTGTGCTAACATCAGTTGACTTGCTACAGTCTACCTACCGCATGTGCCCCCACATGCCGATCTGACAAGGATAAGATTCCCTTTGACCGATCTACAATTAGCGTGCTAAGCCTCATGCTTTAGCGTGCGCTAATACTTCAGGACAACAACCGTTGACTTACCAGAACGTGCGCCGAAAGCAGCCGGGTCCACACGCAGATTCCTTCCGATCTGACTGCATTTAGCGTGCGCTACATTCTGCCTCTAGCGTGCGCTAACTATGAACGATAGCGTGCGCTATACTTGAACATTAGCGCGCGCTAATCAGGCTATACTTAGCCATTTTCCAATTCTCCTCATCTGTCTCGACATACCAAAATACGAACATACTGCATACTGAATACATGTACTGAATCCAATAACATCATCATACGATATATCCAATATCAAAAGTACGATAACCTGATACACGGTATCCTCAAAATAATTGTCGAACCACTACGACAGTTATACGAGTACAAATACAACTGTCTCAGTTTTCAATTTATTTTATCCATACTGTATAGACACCAAGCCATCCAGTATATCTTAGATAAAATAACGCGAAAAATTCATACTGAAAATTCGGGTATTACATACTACCTCCCTTAAAATAAGTTTCGTCCTCGAAACTTGCAACCTGACACCAACAACAGACAAATCAAAAACTTTCCAACTCATCACAAAACAATCAAGTGTCGCCACAAGCGAATAACCGAAACAATATACTTACAGGTACGTGAAGCCGATGATCTCCCGTGATACTAGCACACGACTCCCACACGAAGTCTCAAAACAATACCAACACACGCCAATATCACAAATAACAATTGAAAAGATCTCAAAAATTTTAGAAACTCCAAAAATCGGTTCGACTCAAAAGTCAGAAAAACTCATTTTCAAAAATCACGCTACTACCATACCGGTAGAGCCACATAACACACATGCCCGGGTTTCACAAAACCCAAGTTCCGATACCATCTTCTGTAACACCCCCGAAACCATCCGGGATATCACAGCGCCGTGGGTCCCGCGCCGGAACCCACCAGGCTAAAAATCGTTTACAAAACCAATTCAAAATGCCAAAAGGCTGATGACGGTAATATTTTAAATACTCAAATATTTTCAAAAGCATAGTTCTCAAATACCGTCATAAAATACCATTTGAAAATACAAGGCGAAGTGCCAATTCTCGATAGTTCAAAATGTACGTTAAGCTACCACTTAAACGTACCGATAAAATAATTTGGGAAAAAGAGTTTGACGAAAATAACCCAAGTTCGTAAAATGCCCAAAAGGCCATTTTGAAAATATACACACGCAGCGGATAAAAACACAGTTCAAAATACACATTTGCAGCGGAAATGAATAACCAGAAAAGAAATACTCGATACTCCAAAACATGCCACCGCCAGTATCACATCGGGAAGCTCATCCCTTCACGACCGCTACTAGCTCGATCTCCGAGTACCTAAAAATAAAGCCCACGACGGGGTCAGCCACAATACTCGATAATGATAACGATCACATCATCATAAATAATTACATACCAATGTAATAATACTGTAAGAATACTACCAATGTAAACTTACCGTCATAACCTTACCAATCCATGGCAATCCATACCAAATCGATCCTTATAATAATTCACATTTCGCATTCTCAAATGACGAAAAGAACTCAAAAACAATTATACTGTACTGTATTCAAACAATACCAAGTGTCCTCAAATCATCCTCATAACTCATAAGTGCGAAAATAATCCAATATGTGCCAAATCCTATCCGCCGGATTACACAATCAAATCTCAACCTAGATAAACCAATAATACACAATATATCTGTAGATCAACTACCACATGATAATGATAACAAATCCCGAACATCGACGTACAGTGCGAATGCTCATACAATCAATAACAATGATCAACCAATACATCACTGAGAATATCATCGATATGATGAGTTCCAATATGACCAACCCAAGGTCAAAGTACAACCTAAATTATCATCAACATGATGAATTCCAATACGATCGACAAGGATCAACAATAACCGAGAATTCCCTCAACGAGGTAAACTCCAAATGATCAACAAAGGACCAACAATAATCGAGAATACCCTCAACAAGGTAGACTCCAAATGATCAACAAAGGACCAACAATAACCGAGAATACCCTCAACAAGGTAGACTCCAAATGATCAACAATAATGGATCTCAAAGAAATAACTCTGGCTGTCGAACATACCCCTCGGGCGTATGAACAACCAGTCGCAAACCGTCGAACATATCCAATCATACATGGAAGTACGAACGACCAAACGGTATGGCTCAAAGATGGACATCACAGTACGCCCGATCCGGAAATGTGTCCGTGCACAAGCCACCCCGGGTATCGATCAAATACACGTGCGGTCTTGTACCTAATTAGCCTCACGAACTACGTCTCGTGTGCACGGTTCAATGCGGAAATAATATCCACGCATAACCATCATGCGTCTGGCTAAAAATCCTACACAATAACCAATCGGAACGCAGATATGATTCCAGATATGTCACGATGCAACATAACAACGAAACTCAAAGAATCACATATCCAATAAGGATCAAAAGACTCACCGAAGTGAAACAACAGACGGTGAAAGAAAAGTCGACACGACTAATCAATATTCAAGACAATAATCCTGGGATCATCATCCCCGACAAATAATCAACATGATCAATGATCTCAATACAATCAGCCACAGGATCATCATCCCTCGTAAGTAATCAATACGAATCCCAGCATACGAAACATCAACGTACAACATATATACAATAATTCCTCAGAACAATTATCCTCATAACTGAATAATACTAGAATTACCTCAAAGCCGAAGACAATATTCTTTCCACGAGAAACATCCCTGAACGAATACACAGTTATTCAAATAATCTCAAATAAGGTACCATCCATTCAATACCAATAAACCCTTATCCGATACTTATGTCATCACGTTAACTATCCTCGATATCCGATATACTATACCCTTGACCAAAGATAACTCACGTCTTCCTTGAACACAATTAAATCATATACCTTATGATTTAATACAAGCCAGAGCACGATATACAACTCGTTAACCGACAACTTACCTTTCTAACAACATCGCCATATGAATTATAAATGAAATGAAAACGATACCATTCATCAAATATTATAAACTGAACAAGTATAAACTTGCCTCGATACCGATACCACGAAGCTGTTACCAGAATCCATTGCCTTCGTCTCCGAGCTCCTCAGCCCCGACCAAAAGCAACCTACGAACTCTCCAACCTTGACCGCAACACAACGACCATAATCAACGCTCAATAATCGCGACCTAATGCAATAATCAAATGACAACACATCCGATAATAATCAATAACCGGTATAACCAACCAATCAAACTCAACGGTTCAACAATACCTCGATCATTTACAAAACCGAACAATACAACTCAAACAATTACGAACTCATATCAACAATACAAGCCGAAATTCGATAAATCATAATTATCAATCAATAACCGATCAATAACCCAACAGTTCCACAATATCTCGATTAAACACAGTCTTAAACAATCCAATTCAACCCATCACGAATTCATAATCACAACACGAAAATACTACACTGTCTGCCTACTTAGCGCGCGTTAAACACATAACATAGCGTGCGCTAAGTTGTTCCCGATAGCGTGTGCTAGCCAGTATGCTTAGCGTGCGCTAACGCTGTAACACCCCCAAGATATTCGAGGTGTATTACAGCGCCGTGGACCCCTACATGGGACCCACCAGGCTAACACAAGAAAACACCTCTCGACTAACCATCTCGGTTAGCAAGGAAACAATTGTTAACAACAAGAACATAAAACAACACGTCCGGTACAACCGGCATAATAAACATCAACCGACAAATACAGTAACTCCAACGAAGTCCAAACACAATCCGAAAGGAAAAGCCTAAGTACTCGCGAGTACAATCTATAAGTTTACAATTTGGAAAACACCCACATCAAAAGAGACAGTAGGAAATAACAAGACTCAATTGCACATGTCAACAACCTTGGCCGACATCCTCGTACCATCCCAGCGCAAATGCAGTCCGAACATAACCTGAAATCCATAACAAGAATTTCCCCGACAACGGGTCCCCCAAAGGGGTTAGCAATTACGCTAGTACAAGTAATCAAGGCAAACCAATCGCTTACACATTTCATAGTACATGCACCAATATCATTTCAAAAACCAAAACTAGACATGTCCTTTCCGGAAATAAACAGTCAAACAATTTGCCTTGGGAACAGAGTAATATCATAGATTCCCGCACGAGGCCTCTAAGGACCCTCCCGCGCTGGCTATATTATAAAACAAAACACGCACATGCATCGCCTTGGGAACAGAGTAATATCATAGATTCCCGCACGAGGCCTCTAAGGACCCTCCCGCACTGGCTAGCTAAACAAACTCATGAATCGAGGACTCAACCCTTTCGATTCCCTCCTTGATCCCGTTGGACCAACACGAGGTGAGCAAATCACACACAAAATACATTACCATTCCACGTTAAGCATAAAGGTTTCCAAAAATACTTGCCTTGAATTATTGACGACGCAACGAACGAAAAGGAAAGTCACCGACGAACGCTAGGAACCAATGAAACCGAACCTAACGATTCGAAGAATACAATCACAACCATTTCTAAATGAATACGGAATTGGAATACACTCGAAAACCCGCCTACGATTCATGTATATTCGTATATAAACAACAACGAGGGCGGACCACAACCAAACCCTCTCGATTCCGTAAAAATCACGAAATATACCATGAATCCGTAGGAAAACTAAGAATACCAACAAGATTAATCATATTCATCATGAATTAATCGACAAAACGGAACGAATCGGACAAAAACGAAAACCCCAAATCTACCCAAAAGTAGGGTTCTAAAGATCTAACCTTGATTCGCTGGATCGAAGGATGTTATAGGACGAATGATCGGTGATATAAACTCAGAAACTTCATGGATTTGTTGTTCAACAACATGGTTTCGTCTCCTCCGAAACCCCAGCCGCGGACCGAAGAGAAATGAAATGAAAATGACGGAGAAAGTCATTGTCTGTCATTTATATCTTGGCGGAACTAGCGTGCGCTAGCCTTCCCGGCCTAGCGTGCGCTATCGGCCAGATCGGCCGAGCACTCTCGGCCATGGCCCGCATGACCCGGCACCACCGACCAATTCGCCGACCATGACTCGACCGCCCGACTCCCGCTAGCGTGCGCTACGGCCGGAAGCTCGCGCGCGCTAGCCACATCGATAGCCCGGACTAACAAACTCACCTGTAACGTCGCTAGTCGGCCGGCGTGCGCTACCGTGCGGTTAGCGCGCTACGACCGGCGATGGCGTGCGCTACTGCCGATCTGGCCGAGTCGAGAACCTCGGTATCCCTCTGCCCGGGCCCGATAGCGTCTGGCCGACTCGGCAGCGTGCGCTACATGCTGAGCTAAGCGCGCACCGTCCGTCCATAGCGTGCGCTACGCCGGTTCTGCCGCTGCTGCTCGGCCTTGCCAGCACTTAAGCGGTCGGCCGGCCGCCACCACCCGATGCCTCGATTTCCGAAAACGCACGGAACGAACACGACGAAAAGTTTGCGGACGACATCAACGAATCGAGATGAAAACGTAATGCAATAATTAATCATACGCGACCAAGAAAAGGGTCAAGACGACAAATACAGATATGTATACCCGTAACTTTCAAGAAATTACAAAATGGCCCAAAACGCCCGGAAATCACGATACGTGATCGAATAACCAAACCGAAGTTCACAACACGTCTAACAAAGTTAAACGGACTTGCGGGAAACTCGAAACAGCAGTTTCGGACGAGATTCGCAAGAATCGAACTCAAGTGCGGAAAAGTCGCTAAAAAGCACAGATTTCAACAAAACAACACCGAAACGAACTCGGATGACAAAAAGTGTAGAATTAATCATTCTCAGAATGACGAAACGGTCATGAGCGAGTCGTCAAAATGGACTCTGGTCGGAAAAAGAAATTTACCGAAAATCGAAAATTGCGGATATTACATTCTACCCTCCTTAAAAGAAGTTTCGTCCCGAAACTTAAAACAAGTAGGGAGAAGCAATATCCCGCCAGGAAAACTCAACGAGATACACAAAAACCGAAAACTCTTGCCCGACGGCGAAACGCTGCAAGAAACGCAAAGAGACATACGGCATGAAAATACGCTCCAAGGCGACTAAGACAACGTCACCGGTAGAGACATAATAAAATCAACGAGTGACAAGCGTCATTAAACGGATAATACAATCAAGTCAATTATCCGAACAATCACAAAACACAACGAACGAAAATCAATATGATTGACCAACCCAACGGTTCATCAATCAAAATGCGAGCCACAAATACGGAATTCCACCGCCTAAAGATTGGAAGATCGAAAACGAGACTAATTTCCCGAACTTAATGGAATCACGAAGGAGCCTGAACGCTCAACAATCACGAAACGAGAACAAAAACTGAACAAACAAACGATTGAGACAACAAAAATCGAACAATCATGTCCGAAACACGTAGGATAATAAAATTCAAACAACAACTCCTAGGATGACCTGGTGAAAACAGCAAGACGTGCATTCCCACAATATCCACAGGAAAGGGAATAGCGATTGAAAAGTCACAATGACAAACGAGTTATTCCGAAACAATACCACCCTCGTTCGATCAACAAAAGCAAGGGATAGGGAAAGTTCAGAAATGTTAACGAGCATAAACGAGTTGATAGAGCTAAAAATACAGAAGTTCAAAATCCGATCCACTTTGAATAAAAGAACTATTAGAACCAAAAGATGTTACTTCCGAACAAGGTTCACAATAGTCGAACCGAATTCGGAAAAGCCACAGCGATAACCAGATCGACTCAAAATCAGATTACAGCCCATTCGAACGATGAAACCAAGATACAGAACAAGTTCAGAAGGTATCAATGAACACGAGCGAATCGATAGACTGGAGAAAGAGAAGATATAGAAGTCAAAATAATACGGGTATTACCTTTGACCTCGCCCCCGAAACTCACAACAACGGAACCAAGGTAACAATATAACAAGCAATCGACACAATGCGGAACAATCACCGATGCACACAATCATACCAACCCGATCTGTAACAGCTCGCATATATGCGATAATGCATAAACCGCTACGAGGCGACAACATCCAATACCAATATCACACCCCTCACAGAGGCTACCACGACAACTGTGTGGCGAACGACTCAACGCTCACACCACCAATTCAACAACAACTCGGGGGTTAACACCCTAACGAGAGCACGAACATCACACATATATTCCCGGACCACAAATAGGAATGATAGGTTTTGAAAACGAAAACCATCTTTTGAAAATAACTTGCAAGCACCAGTTGATCTTGAGTATCACATATCAAAAAGTAGTACAAACATCGTCATCGAGGCTTAAAAAAAATCATCTTGCGTTTGATAAAAAAAAATGAAGACACCTTTCGTTAAATTAAAACTTTTCAGCTATATTCGACCTTCGGGTCTAAGCGAATGCGTTTCTAAATCATTAGAAATATCTCAAAATATTTTGATCCTCAAAGTAGAATAATTTTGAAACATAGCGTGGCACTAGTAGGCATCTAGAGAGCACTGTGAGAAAATAATTTATTTTAAAGTACGTCTCGAGGTTTATCTTCTAAGATACTCAAGGTTTTTCAGAAGTACAATAGGCCAAAATGCCCAAAATTCGCACGTATCAACATTCACTTAAACACATCATATCACACGCATCAAATCGCTCAAAATCACGACAGTGATATACAATCCTTAGGATATGTTTAACAACATCGTTAAAACAACAATCGGTTTATCAAAATTGGATGGAAAACGATATCAAGAACAAAACTCCAAAAAGTCAACTCTAGGGATTCAAGAAAATACCTAGATTCGGCGAAGAACAATAGATTAGATGATGTTAAAAATCATCTAGGATACTCCAAAACATCTTTGGATGGAAGAAAAATCAGCCCAGATGTGAAACCGAGTCGCTACGTCTCAAACTCATAGAGGAAGAAGAAGAAATGAAGAAAAATGCAACTTCTAGACTGGTGTCCAGTATTTATACTGGACACAATTAGCGTGCGCTAATCATTAAGGTTAGCGTGCGCTATCACGGCACCAAACAAAACTCCTGACCAAAAATACACTGTTAGCGTGCGCTAACCCCAAGTGTTAGCGTGCGCTAACGAGAACTTCAGACCCAGTCCAGTAGCTCTGGATCGCCTGAACTACCAGGTAGCGTGCGCTATCCTCCCCTTAGCGTGCTACCAACGCACTCTTGCGCGCGCTAGCCGCAAAGCGTAGCGTGCGCTAATGACCCACAGAGACAACAACAGAACATATCAGAAAAATTACATGCCGTAAACCTTTCTCACAAGGATTTACCAGGCTAAGCACAATTTCCCATGTCATTTCGAAAATGCTAAAAAGACCAATGACGGTAATATTTTCCAAAGCTCACAAAATCATTTGTCAAACCATCATGAAATATTCAAGGCCAAAATGCCAAAACTTGATTTAGGGAATCGGTTTTACGAAATAAAACTCAGTTCGCAAAATACCGAAAGCCGTTTGAAAGAACTCACGCAGCGGATAAAATGAGGTACGAAAATACATCAGCAGTGACGACACTCCTCGTATAAACCAAATACGAGAGTCGAATAAACACATATCGTGAAATCAAAATCCACAGAAGGATTCCCTCATTTAGCAACAAATCATACAAATAACTCGCGTCACACGAGGCACAACATAAGGAAGGGAGTTTTACAACCATAGGTCGCACATAAGTGACGACCGCCCCTCGATACTAGTCACGACCAATGATCTCAAACGACGCGTCGCGATGCGACTAAGTCAGACAAAATCCGACGAGACAAAACTCAACCAACACAACTTGACTCGACAGCCTAGGTTTCCTCAGGCTAATCTGATTTTAAAATCGTATACTCTAGTTATTCGAAAATAAAACCGATAAGTTAAAAATCGTTTTCAAGACCCTTTTAAACACGACAAGGGCTTAACAGTGGTAGCATTTTATAAAATGTCCTAAACACTTTTAAACACGACCTTTAAATACGACACAAGGTTTTATTTGAAAATACAAGGCTGGCTCGCCCAAATTCATGTCACTTTTCAAAAACCCACAATACGATCAAGTCTCAGAGATTTTCAAGCATGCACACCGCATGTATTATTATTAATAGAAACACATTGGTTGTAAATAACAATAATTAGCCAAGTACCAACAATTCCCGGACACACTCATATACGACATTCAAAAATCACCAGTTCAAAAAGCGCAACTCGGAAATACTAATTCCAAGCATATGTCAAACTATCTCTTCAAGTTTAACAGCGTAACCAAAGATCACCGATTTGGACATATGTCGAAACCAGCTATGTGAGTTTCTCAACAAACTCTGCCATCAATACCTATACCGGAACATACCAATGTTCAAAACTTCTACATCATACTGCACCCTTCGGTGTCCAACTCATCGGTACATTCGGCTCAACATACATTTAGTATATCGCAATTACCAAACACAGATTCCATCATACAACAAAAGACTAGAGAGTCAAGCCCTCTCACAATATACCACGGAGCAAAACTCGGATCTTTCAATCACCAACGATCCCACCAATGCTAGGAAGTTTAGCGATGGAAGGCTCGCAAAACGACAAACGGTCAAGCCCAGAACGGCGCACATACTCCAGAGAGACAAAGGACGGCGCAATACTAGAATCAAAAGTACACAAACCGGATGGATCGAAAAACAACTCGACGATAAGTACGAGAGAGGCAATCACAGTTCAAGAAGTGGAATTTCAATACGAGAAAACAAGAGAATCGAGTAAGGAAAACTTACGAGCACTGGATGTACTGAGATGCCGGCAGCGGTGTGACAATGTGCAAAACAAAACACACTAGACCCAAATAACCAACAAGCCTAGGTATCCATAAACCTAGAGCTCCGATACCATTTTCTGTAACACCCCCAAGATATTCGAGGTGTATTACAGCGTCGTGGACCCCTACATGGGACCCACCAGGCTAACACAAGAAAACACCTCTCGACTAACCATCTCGGTTAGCAAGGAAACAATTGTTAACAACAAGAACATAAAACAACACGTCCGGTACAACCGGCATAATAAACATCAACCGACAAATACAGTAACTCCAACGAAGTCCAAACACAATCCGAAAGGAAAAGCCTAAGTACTCGCGAGTACAATCTATAAGTTTACAATTTGGAAAACACCAACATCAAAAGAGACAGTAGGAAATAACAAGACTCAATTGCACATGTCAACAACCTTGGCCGACATCCTCGTACCATCCAGTACCGCTCGTGCTGCCGAACATAACCTGAAATCCATAACAAGAATTTCCCCGACAACGGGTCCCCCAAAGGGGTTAGCAATTATGCTAGTACAAGTAATCAAGGCAAACCAATCGCTTACACATTTCATAGTACATGCACCAATATCATTTCAAAAACCAAAACTAGACATGTCCTTTCCGGAAATAAACAGTCAAACAATTTGCTTTGGGAACAGAGTAATATCATAGATTCCCGCACGATCCTCTAAGGACCCTCCCGCGCTGGCTATATTATAAAACAAAACACGCACATGCATCGCCTTGGGAACAGAGTAATATCATAGATTCCCGCAGGAGGCCTCCAAGGACCCTCCCGCACTGGCTAGCTAAACAAACTCATGAATCGAGGACTCAACCCTTTCGATTCCCTCCTTGATCCCGTCGGACCAACACGAGGTGAGCAAATCACACACAAAATACATTACCATTCCACGTTAAGCATAAAGGTTTCCAAAAATACTTGCCTTGAATTATTGACGACGTAACGAACGGAAAGGAAAGTCACCGACGAACGCTAGGAACCAATGAAACCGAACCTAACGATTCGAAGAATACAATCACAACCATTTCTAAATGAATACGGAATTGGAATACACCCGAAAACCCGCCTACGATTCATGTATATTCGTATATAAACAACGAGGGCGGACCACAACCAAACCCTCTCGATTCCATAAAAATCATGAAATATACCATGAATCCGTAGGAAAACTAAGAATACCAACAAGATTAATCATATTCATCATGAATTAATCGACAAAACGGAACGAATCGGACAAAAACGCGAAAACCCCCAAATCTACCCAAAAGTAGGGTTCTAAAGATCTAACCTTGATTCGCTGGATCGAAGGATGTTATAGGACGAATGATCGGTGATATAAACTCAGAAACTTCATGGATTTGTTGTTCAACAACATGGTTTCGTCTCCTCCGAAACCCCAGCCACGGACCGAAGAGAAATGAAATGAAAATGACGGAGAAAGTCGCTGGTCTGTCATTTATATACTGGGCCGGAACTAGCGTGCGCTAGCCTTCCCGGCCTAGCGTGCGCTATCGGCCAGTATCGGCCGAGCACTCTCGGCCATGGCCCGCATGACCCGGCACCACCGACCACCGCCGACCATGACTCGACCGCCCGACTCCCGCTAGCGTGCGCTACGGCCGGAAGCTGCGCGCGCTAGCCGGCTCCGAGAGCCACCGGACTAACAAACTCACCCAGTAACGTCGCTAGTCGGCGGCGTGCGCTACCGTGCCGGTTAGCGCGGCGCTACGACGGCAGATGGCGTGCGCTACTGCCGATCTGGCCGAGTCGAACCTCGTAATCCTCGCCCGGGCCCGATGGCGTCTGGCTGGTGACTCGGCTCGGCGTGCGCTACAGCTGCCGAGCTAGCGCGGCGTCCGGCCATAGCGTGCGCTCGCGGTTCTGCCGGGCTGCTCGGCCATCGCCACTTCCGAGTGCCGCAGTCGGCCGGTGCTTTCGGCCGCCACGACCCGATGCCTCGATTTCCGAAAATGCACGGAACGAACACGACGAAAAGTTTGCGGACGACATCAATGACTCGAGATGAAAACGTAATGCAATAATTAATCATACGCGACCAAGAAAAGGGTCAAGACGACAAATACAGATATGTATACCCGTAACTTTCAAGAAATTACAAAATGGCCCAAAACGCCCGGAAATCTCGATACGTGATCGAATAACCAAACCGAAGTTCACAACACGTCTAACAAAGTTAAACGGACTTGCGGGAAACTCGAAACAGCAGTTTCGGACGAGATTCGCAAGAATCGAACTCAAGTGCGGAAAAGTCGCTAAAAAGCACAGATCTCAACAAAACAACACCGAAACGAACTCGGATGACAAAAAGTGTAGAATTAATCATTCTCAGAATGACGAAATGGTCATGAGCGAGTCATCAAAACGGACTCCGGTCGGAAAAAGAAATTTACCAAAAATCGAAAATTGCGGATATTACAAATGCTACACAGATGCATGCATTCCAGCATTGACTAACACTTTGCGGCTACGAATATGAATGTAATGAAAACCATACTCCAAGATCAAACACAACCTTCCAGATCCAAACTCATCATCATACTCGAAATCATACTCATATTCTTATACGAATATTATATCAAATCACATAACTTGGCTCTAGATACGAATATCCCATATTCATATCCAAAACACCAACACCTTCTATACATAATCGTCATATCCTATAATTTCAGAGCTCTTCAAGAACATGAAATATCCGACATCACGTTCAAAACTACATAATCCGAGGTATATATCATAATGTTTATCATTTTCTTCATCATGCAAATCACATAATCAAACCAACCCGATAACAAGGATCATCTCATACATAATCTGGAATACAACCTCATATCATGATTTAACTCATCTAAATCAACCACTGAAATTATCATGATTCAGAAATCCATGATTCAACCTCATCAAGTTAAACGAATCACCATTAATATGAAGAATCTTAAATAACATCCGAAAACTCTTATCATAATCCCATAAAATCTCATATAATATCGTCACATGATTATCCAACATGTTCCTCACATGTAATCATCCTTAAAAACGAACAACTAACAAGGGATACGAATATTACCTGGATTTAGATGAACCAAGAAGAAGAACACTTGAACTCCATTCCAAGAATCATGAGTAACTTGAAGAACAAGGCTTGAATCCATGCTCTCTATCTTAACCTTGTTAAAAATCACCACCTCACTGTGTATGGAAACCTCAAGATCCTCCCAAATCTCTCTCTATCGACTGAAGGAGAAAGAATGGACTAAATGCATCTCAAAACCCGTATGTCCCCTTATAAAATAAACATTACTAGCGCGCGCTACTCTCATAAAATGGCGTGCATTATTGCCCTAGCGTGCGCTAACTGACTTTGTTAGCGTGCGCTATCGCAGCCCAGAGGCCACTGTCTTGCCTCGTACATGAGCTTACGTACGTAATGCCCATGTATTAGCGTACGTCACTTATACTGTCTAGCGTACGCAAGTCCTTGCATTTAGCGTGCGCTAACATCAGTTGACTTGCTACAGTCTACCTACCGCATGTGCCCCCACATGCCGATCTGACAAGAATAAGATTCCCTTTGACCGATCTACAATTAGCGTGTGCTAAGCCTCATGCTTTAGCGTGCGCTAATACTTCAGGACAACAACCGTTGACTTATCAGAACGTGCGCCGAAAGCAGCCGGGTCCACACGCAGATTCCTTCCGATCTGACTGCATTTAGCGTGCGCTACATTCTGCCTCTAGCGTGCGCTAACTATGAACGATAGCGTGCACTATACTTGAACATTAGCGCGCGCTAATCAGGCTATACTTAGCCATTTTCCAATTCTCCTCATCCGTCTCGACATACCAAAATACGAACATACTGCATACTGAATACATGTACTGAATCCAATAAAATCATCATACGATATATCCAATATCAAAAGTACGATAACCTGATACACGATATCCTCAAAATAATTGTCGAACCACTACGACAGTTATACGAGTACAAATACAACTGTCTCAGTTCTCAATTTATTTTATCCATACTGTATAGACACCAAGCCATCCAGTATATCTTAGATAAAATAACGCGAAAAATTCATACTGAAAATTCGGGTATTACAAGAATTATGATGGGACCTAGGCTCTTTAGCTTGTGCAATAGCACCATTATTGTCAAAATAAAGGCTTACAAGATCCTGGATGGTCGGCACCACTTCTAATTCAGTAACGAACTTCTTGAGCCATACGGCTTCCTTAACTGCATCTGATGCTACTAGGTACTTAACTTCTATTATAGAATCAGCAACCGTGGTTTGCTTGGAACTCTTCCAACTCACAACACCTCCATTCAATACAAACACATAACCAGTTTGTGATTTAAAATCATCTCTATCAGTTTCAAAACTTGCATCGGCATAACCAATTACAGCCATCTCGTATCCCGCACCTCCGTAAATTAGGAACACATCTTTAGTTTTTTATTAAGTACTTTATGATGGTTTTCACTACTGTTCAATGACTTTCACCTAGATTTGATTGGTATCGACTTGTCATACTAATGGCAAACAGTATATCTGGTCGAGTACAAATCATGGCATACATGTTGGATCCAATGGCCGAATAATATGTAATTTTGATCATACGGGCTCGCTCATAAGGAGTCGAAGGACTCTGAGCCCTACTCAGATGAATTCCATGTGACATTGGCAGGAGTCCTCTCTTGGAGTCCTGTATATTGAACCTCTTCAATTATCTTGTTAATGTAGGTACTATGACTCAGATCAATCATTCTCTTTGATATATCTATATAGAATTTTATCCCAAGAATATAAGCAGCTTCCCCTAAGTCATTCATGGAGAAACAACTTCCCAACCAAGTCTTGACTGCCTGCAAGGTGGATATGTCATTTCCAATGTAACACCCCAAACTAGGCGGATATTACAGTGCCGTGGACCCCCGACTGGGACCCACCAGGCGAATGAAAAAGGCTGAATTACACAGGGTAAATGTAGTACCGAACCACATTACAACATCAATTACTCCGATTAGGAGTTTCATACAACACACCCAGGATAAAATAGAATACATGTGTATCTTATGTGACGATAAAATACACAACACTGAATGAAACGAGTATTCAAACGGAATGTCTGCAGCGGAATAAATAAAGGACACATAAATGACTGAACAGACTGGGGCCCCCTTCTAGTATCATTGGGACTCCTCGCCGTCAACGTGCTCTCCCTGTGCCTTTGCCTTGCCATGACCTGAGAAACAAATATCCCCAAACGGGGTCAGTTATACAGAACAACAATCCTCAAGGGTTGAAAATACACAATCATGATATATCTGAAGTTATGAATTATCCTTAGTTTTGAATTACGCTGAAGAGGAGTATCATAGTACGCCCGTAGTGTTCTGTGCAAGTGTACAAGACGGATGACCGGACACACCCGTCCTTGTACCTAATTAGTCTCACGGAGGTAATCGTTACCGTGTGCACAGTCCAATGTATCACTCCCAATACATGGCCATCATGTGCCCGACTAAAAATTCCACACATCCGCACCCGGCCACGCAATATGAACCCAGAAGGTCATATGAACGAGAATGACCATAATGAATATCAATGAATAATAATAATTTGACAAAGTCAAGAATGACTCACCGATATGAAAGTGATAATGAAGTGATTGATAGTTTCAATGGAATGATTGGAACCGCCGTTCCCGTTAATGAAGTGATTGTTCAACAATTACAAGTCTCAATATGATTAATACAATGATGAATGAGTTATGATTATGAATGATCAACAACAAAAGGAATGAATATCCTTTTAACCGAGTAAGAATTAACTTACACAATACCGGTGACAATTATCCTTCCACGAACGACGTCCTAATTGAGATATCGGTCGCTCGAACAACCTTGAATTATACAATATCCAACAACCCGTTCAATATACGAATCAAACACGAATATAACGAACTCAAAACGTCGATACGATTAAACTAAATCCATTGAGGCATTAAATCAAACACGTTGCGGCCAAACTCCGATTGTTTACAATCAAACCTCAATATACCAATATCAAATCCCCCAAGAAGTGTTTCAAACCAACAAAACATCTTCAATATGATTTAATAATCCAAGACGAATATCCGAAAACGTGATTATAACGACAATTAATCGAAAACCCCCAATTTCAACTAGATAATCAAAGTGTTCTTGAATAATCCCTCAATAATCCAATGAATCCTTATACAAACTCGTAATCATATACATATCCCTTCATATAACATGATTATAACGTCCAAAACATCATATCTCAACATAGAATCGAAATCCAAGGTGTTGAAGAAATTACCTCTTGAAGATCCAACCACTTCGATCCGAAGAACACGAGTTTAATCGAGTATCCAAGCTTCACAACCGAATGAAAATGATTAAAAACCACACTCAAGTGATAGGTGAAGAGAATTTTCTCCCTCAAGCCCCTCTCTCTCTCGTATGAAGGTGGAAGAAATGGAAGGAATGGGCTGAAATGCTCAAAAAACAAATTTGTAGGGGTTGACTGCCCTGTCGGACACGGCCCGTGCCGATCGGCACTGCGGTCGCGCAGAATCGCCGGCGAGGACTCGACCGTGTCGTGCTTGACACGGTCGCGGCGCGAAAGGCCTTCCGATAGTGACCTGTCCGACAGCGACTCGGCATGACTCGACCGTGTCCTGGAACACAGTCGGGCGTCTGGGCAGTCGGTTCTGGCTTATCCGGAAGAGTTCGACTCGGCCGTGCCAGACGACACGGTCGAGTCCTGTGGGCAGAGACTTCGGCATTTCCGGACGAGTACAGCACGGGCCGTGTCGGACGACACGGCCGAGTTCGGTCGGCAGTGATCGGCCAATAACTGAAAAATGAGCGGGTGAGCTAAAACGACCATAACTCTCTCGTCTGGACTCCGATTGACTCACCGTTTGAACCATTGGAAAGCTAAATCGATGCTCTATAATATTGCAAATATTAAGAATTTTTGGAGTTACCAAAAATTAATGGTGATCTAACAAAGTCGAACTCATATGCGGAAAGTTGAAACAATGGACAATAACGATACACAACTCGAAGTTTTTCCGAACGGTCAACACGAGTGAATGAACATGATTGATGAATGATTATAAATGAGTGAAAATCCACTGAGTGACAATCACCGAATGAAATTACTGAATGATAATGACTGAATTACAACCGGGTATTACATCCAATGAGTAATATGTCATCTACATACAATACTATAAAGACAACTATGCTCCTACTAACCTTCTTGCACACACATGGTTCATCTTCATTTTAAATAAACCCAAACTCTTTGACAGTTTCACCAAAACGAAGATTCCATCTCCGAGAAGTCTCCTCCAACCCATAAATGAATCTTTGAAGCTTGCAAACCTTTTTAGAGTTTTTTTGTATGAACAAAATCCTCAGGTTGTGTCATGTACATATCATCGAGTAAGCTTCTATTAAGAAATGCTATTTTGACATTCATTTGTCATATCTCATAATCATAGTATGCGGCAATAGCAAATGAAATTCTAATTCATTTAAGCATGAATACTCATGAAAAGGTCTCATCATAGTCAACACCATGAGTTTATCTATAACCTTTTGCAACTAGTCTAGCTTTATAGGCTTGCATATTGTTGTCTATGTCTTTCTTCTTTTTGAAGAACCATTTGCACCCAATAGTTTGTACACCCTCAGGTGGATCTATCAAGTTCCAAACTTGATTGTCGTACATAGACTACATGTAATGCCCCAAAAATCATTCGGGGAAATTACAGTGTCGTGGGCCCCACGCTAGAACCCACTAGGCTAAAACTCATTTTCGCAAACATTTCAAATACGCCAACAGGCGAAACACGGTAATGTATTTTAAATAATTTTCAAAAATCCATTTTCCAAATACCGTCACAAAATAAAATCATTTAAAAGTTCAAGGCCAAAATTCAACAGTTTCAAAATGTACGCTAAGCCACCACTTACATGTACCGATGAAGAATAGTTCAGGGAAAAAGGTTTAACGAGATAACCCCAAATTTACAAAATACCCAAAAGGCTATTTTAAAATACATACGCAGCGGATAAAAACACAGTTCAAAATATACATTGGCAGCGGAATAAAACAACCAGTAAAAATACTCGATTCTAAAAAATAATGCCATAGCCAGTATCACCTGGGAAGCTCATCCCTCCACGACCGCTACTAGCTCGATCTCCGAGTACCTAAAAATAAAGCCCATGACGGGGTCAACCATAATACTCAACAATGATAACGATCACATCATCATAAATAATTACATACCGATGTAATATCATAGTAAGAATACTACCAACGTAATCTTACCGTCATAACCTCACCAACCCATCGCAATCCATATGAAATCAATCCTTACCATAATTCACATTTCGCATTCTCAAATGACGAAATGAACTTAACTAAAACCATCTATACTGTGTTTTAACAATACCAAGAATCCTCAAAAGATCATCATAACTCATAAGTGTAGAATGAACCATTTGTGCCAAATCCTGTCCGTCGGATTGCACCGTCAAATCCCAATCTGGATAAATACCAATAACACACAAAACAATGACAACAAGTCCCGAAACATCTACCTACAGTCCAAACGCTCATACGATCAATAACAATGATCAACCAATAAATCAATCGAGAATATCATCGACTTGATAAACTCCAATGCTACCAACGGAAGATCCACAATAATCGAGAATACCATCAAAATGATAAACTCCAACACGATCAACAAAGGATCAACAGCGACTGAGAATACCATCAACAAGGTAAACTCCCAACACGATCAACAAAGGATCAAAAACGACCGAGAATACCATCAACAAGGTAAACTCCAACCGATCAACAATAATGGATCTCAAAGAAATAACCCTGACTGTTGAACATACCCCTCGGGCTTATGAACAACCAGTCGCAAACTGTCGAACATACCCCACCATAAATGGAGGATGAACGACCAATCCATATGGCTCAAAGATGGACGTCACAGTACGCTCGATCCGAAAATGTGTCCGTGCACATGTCCACCCCGTATACGGGATCCAGGATATACATGGGACATGTACCTAATTAGCCTCACGAAGTAACGTCTCGTGTGCACGGTCCAATGCGGAAACATCCACGCATGACCATAGTGTGCCCGGCTAAAAATCCTATACAATAACCAATCGGCATGCAGATATGACTCCAAATATGTCATGATGCAATATGGCAATGAAACTCAAAGAATCACATATCCAATAAGGATCAAAAGACTCACCAAAGTGAACAATGACAAACTGACAATGAAAAGTCGACACGACCAATCAATATCCAAAACAACAATCCTGGTATCATCATCCCCAATGAATTATCAACACGATCAACGATCTCAACACAACAGTACTGGGATCAACATCCCTCAACGAAACAATCACTATGAATCCCATTATTCGAAACATCAACATACAACATATACAACAATTCAACAGAATAATTATCCTCATAAATGAACCATACTTAGCTTACCTCAAAACCAAAGACAATATCCTTTCCACGAACAAACAACCCTGAACGAATACACAGTTATACGAATAATCTCGAATGAGGTATAGTCCATTAATATCAATAAAACACCATCCCGACATCAATGTTGACACGATAAACTATCCTCGACATCCGACATTCCATATCACAGACCAAAGATAACTCACATCTCCGTCTTCACCAAACACATTTAAATCATATACATTATGATTTATCCCAAAGAAAAGTGTAATATACAAACCATCATCCCGACAACATACATTTATATATCGTTGCTATATAAATTATAAATGAAATGAAAATGAAACCATTCATTAAATATTATAAACTGAACAAGTATAACTTGCCTCGATAGCGATACGAAGAAGTTGTTACCAATTCTATTGCCTTCGTCTACGAGTTCATCATCCCTGACCAAAGAAATCTACGAACTCTTCAACCTCAACCGCAACACAACAGTCGTAATCCACGATCAAACATCACAACCTAATGCAATAATCGATTAACACACATTCGATAATAATCAACAACTGGTATAACCAACCAATCAAACTCAATGGCTCAACAATACCTCGATCATATACAGAACAGAACAATACAACTCAAACAATTACAAACTCATGTCCACAATACGAGCCGAAATCCGATAATAATATCAACAACCAATTCAAACCAATAACAAGGGTCTAAATGTTATCGATTCCAAATTCAATCTCAAATACGAATTAAGAAGGTTCCTCCTTGTAAATTCATAGTTAAAAATTACCGATGATCATCATCAATTCGAACCATCCAATTAGTTCAACATTATAGATAATCATATTCCAAGGCTGTCAAACAATTCAATCATTCGAATGGAACACTTGTTCAATACGTATGAACTTCCAAACTCAAAGATGAATAACAGTCTCATCAAACTCGTAATCATATTCGCGTTCCTATACGAATATTTTACCAAACGCATAACTTAGTTCTAGATATGGATATTCCATATTCATATCCAAAACACCAACACCTCTTATACATAATCATCATATCATATAATTCAAAAGTTCTTGAAGAACACGAATTACCCAAAATCACGTTCATACTCAACAAAACGGCATAATCCGATGCCTTCTAACATCTAAATAATCACCTAATTCATAATCCAAGGCATAAATCATCATAACACCTCCATAAACTATTATCATACGAACTAATCATCAACAACAACATCAAAATCCGAAATGAAGGGAGATATTAACCAACATATCTCCTGAAGATAAACAACACCATTCAAAACCACATGAATCATATCAATATCTGCATATCAATAATAACATCAAGATAACTCGGTAATCCATCTCATAATCATACTTATCAACTCATATACATGACGATTATCAACTCAAGAACATTATATACAATCCAAGATGAAATCCCAAAGTGAAGAGTAATTACCTCTTCGAAGAAATGGATTGAATCCCAAGGTTGAATTCATTCTCAATCACTTACAAGCTCCAATGTTGTTAAGGATGATCAACTCCACAATAATCAAGTGTTTGGAACCTCAAAATACCCTCCAAGAACTCTCTCTATCGGTTGAAATGAAGAAATGGACGAAATGAAGAATAATGCCCAACTGCACATATATATACTGCACATTACTAGCGTGCGCTAACATCTTCATTTAGCGTACGTTACACGCTTTATCATGTGCCAACTTACTTTGTTAGCGTCCGTTATCGTAGTCCAGAGGCTACTGCCTTGCTTTACATAATGATTTACGTATGCTAAACCCATGCCGTAGCATACGTAATATCGACGTTGGCTTGCTACAGTAAAAGACTCATTAGCATATGCTATTCTCCACACATAGCGTGCGTTACTCATAGTTGACTCGACAATCTGCACCTACCCCAAAGGTGCCTGGGTCCTACATGACGAAATTAACCAATAAAGCTAAGATTCCCTTTTGACCGATCTATAATTAGTGAGCGCTAATCTTCGCCTTTAGCGTGCGCTAAGCCTGCACATTAGCGTGCGCTATGTCCTCATACTAGCGTACGTTAATTCAGGCTATACTTAGCCAATTTCAACTGTTCTCTCCGTCGTCTCGATATACCATATTCATATACACGACATACCGAATACATATATTCATTCCAATAATATTCTCATATGATATACCCGATATCAAAATTAAAATAACATGATACACGATGTCCTCAAATGAAATTGTCGACCAAGTACGATAATTATACAAATACAACTGTCTTAGTTCTCAAATTATTTTATCCATACTGTATAGACACCATCCTATCCAGTATACCTTAGATAAAATAATGCGAAAAATTTATACTGAAAATCTGGATATTACACTACATCTCTGACTTCATGGCCTCTAGCCATTCATTTGACTTTGGTCCTGAAGCAGCTTGTGTATAGGTACTAGGCTTATCATCTATGAGCGATGCATCATCGTCATATGTCATGAGATACCCATATCTCTTAGGTTTATGTCGCACCTGTAATATCCGGAATTTCTACTACTATTGTTTAATGTTATTTTATCCGAGTTATGTTGTATAGCATAGAATATATACAGTATGGATAAAAATAATTGAAGGACTGAGACATTCGTATTAGTATAATTGTCATACGTGGTCGACAATTGTATTTGAGAATATTATTGGAAGGACTATATGTATTCAGTATGCCGTATGTTCATATTCTGTATGTCGAGACATTGGACAAGAATAGATGAAAATGGCTAAGTACAGCCATGTTAGCGCGCGCTATGATGCATACTTAGCGCACGCTATGAGAGTTGAGTTACGTACGCTAAGGAGGACCCCTAACGTACGTAAGGCAATCGGGATAAGGTTCGGAAGGTGGCCGACAGGTAGGCCCAGGCTGATTATTATCGGCATTTAGCACATGCTAATGCCTATGGTTAGCGCACGCTAATATCAGATCAGAACCTTGGCTTTGTCGAGTCACTTTCGGCGTGTGGACCCGACCAATTTCGGCGCATGTGCCGATAAGGTCAACGGATGGTTGTCATGTAGACTAGCACACGCTAAATCCTAAGGTTAGCACACGCTAATGGTAAATCAGACAGAGGAATCAATACTTGCCATGTGGAGCCTAGGTATCGGCTGGCGTGCCAAAAGATAAGTCAACTATGATTAGCGCACACTATTGTCGAATGCTTGCGTACGCTAAACAGAGGATTTGTGTACATTATTTCGTGGGCATTGCATACATAAATCATTGTTCAAAGTAAGGCAGTAGCCTCTGGACTTCAATAGCGCACGCTAAGCATGTTAACACATGCTATTCTATGAAGGTAGCGCACGCTAGTAATGTACAGTTGGCCATTATTCTTCATTTTCGTCCATTCCTTCCTTGCAACCGATAGAGAGAGTTCTTAGAGAGATGTTTGAGGTTCCAAACACTGGATTATGGTAGAGTTAATCGTCTATAACAACATTTGGAGTTTGGAAGTGGTTGAGAACGGATTCAACCTTGGGATTCAGTCCATTTCTTCAAAAGAGGTAATTACTCTTCACCTTTGGGATTTCGTCTTGAGTTAAGTATTGGTGTTCTTGAATTGAAAATCGTCATGTATATGAGTTGATGAGTATGATTTTTAGATAAGTTACCGAGTTATGTTGATGTTGTTGTTGATATTCGGGTTTTTGATGTTGTTATTGTTGATTTCTTCTATGATGGTGAACATGGAGGTGAGTATGATTCTTGGGGTTTCATGATGTTTATATTGAGGAAGAAAAATGATATATGAATATATATGACTTGGATTATGAGTTGGATGATTGTTTATATGTTAAAGGATATCGGATTTTGTTGTTTTGATAGCTATGAACATTGCTTCGAATCACTTAGTGTTCTTGACAAGATATGGATCATGATGATGAGGTTGAATTTGGATAGATTATGATTGACCTTGGAGTATGATTTCCTTTACATTCATATTTGTAATCGCCATATGTTGATCGGTACCTATAATGCATGCAACTGCTTGTCATTAGCGCACGTGCGAATTACTGGCTTGCGCACGCTAACTGAAGATTCTTAGCGCACGCTACGTTAAGTGATTAACGTGCGCTATGTCAACATACAATGTAGTATATCATATTGTGGTTATTAGTTCGTGTTGGTTTGAGTTGGATTGTTCAGACTATGTTTAACCGAGATATCGTAGAACCGTTGAGTTTGATTGATTGGTTATATCGAGAATTGATTATTATCGAATGTGTGTTAATCGATTATTGTAATAGGTTGAGCTTATTGATCGGTGATTAGAACCATGCGTTATGATCGTATTAGAGAATGTTCGTAGATTGCTTTGGTCGAGGCTGAGGAACTTGTAGACGAAGGTAATGGAATTGGTAACGACTTTCTCATCGTTGTATCGGTATCAAGGCAAGTTGTTACTTGCTCAGTTTATAATATTTAATGAATGGTTTCCGTTTCATTCGTTTATAATTCGTATAGCGATGGTTATAATTGTAAACACAGGAGATTTGGGATTATAAGTTGTTTTCGGAATTTGGGAATTTAAATCATAATATATATGATATACTTTTGTTATTGGTATACTTGGGTATCGTGGATACATTGTGGTATAGACGAAGATATGAATTATCTACCGTCCGTGACATTTTGGACCGTCGAATATGGAAGATAATCGTCAATGATGGTTTTTGACATTGAGATCGCTCCCGGAGGACTCGGGGCAAGTACTCTAATCATTTTTGTCATTTTGTGTCGATCATATTGTGATACATTGTGTATTGTTGTTGTCATGCATTTGTGTATCATTGTTAATATGCATTTGTGCATTGTTGTCGTATGTCCACCATGCGTTGGTCCGACGGGATCATCATGGGAATCTATAGCTATGTGCGCTGGATCGCTGTACAGGTATTTCCACCATGCGTTGCTCCGACGGGATCATCATGGGAATCTATAGATGTGTGCACTGGATCGTTGGATTACCATGTGTTGTTGTTGTGCATACATATATTATGGGTCATCCATAAGTATACATTGTTGTTGTTATCGTGGGCATGTTGATGTCGTCATGTGAGTATGCATTTGTAGGTCTTATGTTAGGACCATGTCCGTATGTTTTATCGGTCAGATCTCGGATTAGACTGACATGATTCATCGTGGCATTGCGTATCTTGAGGTATGTTCCGTATTTCCTTTGGTATTTGTCTTTTGATGGACAATTGATTATCATGTTGGGATATGATGATGTTATCCGATGGATCGAATTAGGTCAGAGCTGGTATTTTTCCGTATCACGAGTTAGTGATGATATTCTGATAATCTTGATTATTATTTAAGGAACAATACAGATGTTATGTTTGAGTTTAATGGTTAATCGAGATTACAAGATGTACAATATGATAATGGTTATTTTGGTGAGGATCACTCGAGTAAGTAAAGTTACAGCGGTAAGATTACATTGGTCGATTTCTTACTTAGTGATTCCATTGGTATGTAATTATTGACGTGATATGATTGTTATCATTGTTGGATATTATGGCTGCCACATTGTGGGCTTTCTTTTTAGGTTCTTTGGATATCGAGCTTGTAGCGGTCGTGAAGAGATGAGCTTACCGGAGGATACTAGCTATGGCATGTATTTGTGTATTGAGTTTCCTGACCAGTTGTTGTATTCCGCTGCTAGAGTATTTTTAATTATTTGTCTTTTCCACTGTGAGAGTATTTTTAAATGGCCTTTTGGTATCTGGTAACTTAAATTACTTTGGAAATGGTTTTCTAAACTATTTTGTCGGTACGTGTAAGCGATATCTTAATGTATGTTTTTAAACTGCTTAGTTTTGGCATTATGGGCCTTGTGATTTCAAATGACATTTTACGACGGTTTTGTTAAACGGGTTTTTGTAAAGTCTTCGAATGTTTTTAAAAGATAGTACCGTCGTTAGCCTCATGGGCATTTGTAAATGTTTGCAAAAATGTCTTTTAGCCTTGTGGGTTCCATCTCAGGGCCCACGATGCTGTAATGTTCCTGGATGGCTCTCGGGGTGTTACAGAATATGGTATCAGAGCTTAGGTTGAGAAAACCTAGGCAATCGGGTCGAGTTGGGTCGCGTTTTGTCGCGTCATTTGAGTTGTCGATTGACTAATACTAGAGCCCCAGATTTTGTTGTTCACTTGGGCTTGTGCGTTATGTGATTTACCAGTGTGGTACTGGGGTTGTTGTAAACTTTTCCAAATAATACTAACGTGTTTCTTCAGATAGAGCTATGTTGTGTTCTTGAGTTGAACTGAGTTTTCAAAATGTGTATTTGAAAATATTTGTGTCGAGTATTTTCTAGAGTTGAGACATGTGCTAGTATTACGGGGAATCGTCGGCTTCACGATCTGTAAGTATTTGGATTTTTGAATTTCATTGAGATTTATTGCCGTTCTAAGTTGATATGCTTTGAGGTTCAGAAAGATATTATGCGTTACAGTATGAGGTGATAGAGTTGAGACAGGATTAATGATCTTGAGAAGTTACGATTTTGGAAAACAATATGTCGGTTAAATTTTGGAACGGAGTTGTGCATTGGGAGAAAGCCTGTAGATTATTGAGAAGAACATGTAGTCATGTTAGTTCATTTTGAGATATATGAAACTGTTTTTGAGCATTTGAAAATGATACTTTTCAAAATGAATTTTCACGGGAGTTTTATGGAAAATGATTTTGGGCCAAGACCCAATCGATTTTGAAATAGTTTTATAACTCAGGACTTGGGGTGCAAAAAGGGTTTTCTACTTTTTTTCTTTTTTAAACTTTTTGTAATGTGGAACGGGATTGGGCTGAGACCCTAATGTTTCTAAAAGGCTTTTCTGTTTTCTAAAACTCCCGAGATTTGTAAAACACTTTACCAATTGTTTATCTATTTGATTACTACCTTTCGGGGTTTTGATTTACTTGTTCAAATGAAACTTCTCGGGAAGTCTTTCGCTGTGTTGATTAATTTCAATGTTTTGTCATAGCATAGTTGAAGTGATTCAGGATGGGTTAATGGTCGACGTTGCTAGTCATATGTGGAAAAGGAGTTTTTATCGGAGTCTATATATTGAGATTTTGGAACTCTATCATGTGGTTTTCCGATGGGATGTCAGTGGATTGGTGACGAGCCTAAATGGTATACAGGGGTATGGATGTGGGCAATCATTTGCATAATTTCATTTTTTGTGTGTATTCGAAAAGAATTGTCATCGAGAACTTCACACAAGCTAAGCCGATTTCATTTTTCGAAATTTGATTTCGTGGTCTTACGAAAATTTATGTTTTGAGTTTTGAAATTTTTGAATGAACTTTCGAAAATTTGTCTTCGTGACAAGACTATATGATTTCAAACTGGTTTTGAAAATGTGATTGATATACATACGCATTTAGTGCATAGTGCATATCATGGTGAAGTTATGAGTGTGACTCACAAACTGGATAACACATCAATGGTACGATGAAAAGAGATTCGAACTTTAGTATGGTAGTTTGGTTATCCAGGGATGATCAGTTGATTGATCGGATAAGAGAAATATGCTGCGTGTTGTAGATTAATGTACATGGTGTGATTTTGGGTCTTGTGAAACCGAGGCATATATGCCATATGGCTCTATTGGTGTGGTAGTAACGCAATTTTACCACAGTGATTTTTGAATGATTTCTTTGTAAGTGTAGATTTGGGGATGGTGACCCCAGGATGGTTGTTTTGGATATTGATTGGTCGTTCTCACCCCATGTATGATTGGGTATGTTCATCAGTTTGTGATTGGTTATTCGTATGCCAAAGGGTATGTTCAACAGTCGGGTGTGTTTCTTTGGGATTCACTGTATGTGATTTTGTGTAACATTTTGAGAATTTTATTCGTCCATATACCTGTCTCTGTGGTTCTGTATTGATCGTGCTGGAACTACCGTGTGAAGATATTCTCGATTATCGTTGATCATCGTTGGTTATATTGGAGTTTATCATGTTGATGATATTCTCAGTTATGTTTTGACCTTTGGTTGGTCATATTGAAGTTTATCATGTTGATGATATTCTCGGTTAAGTTGCTGATTGGTCATTGTTAATGATCGTATGAGCGTTCGAATTTTGTGTCGATGTTTCGGGATTTGTGTCATTGATGTATCGTGTATTATTCGTTTTATCGAAATTAGGACTTGATGGTGCGATCAGGCAGACAGGATTTGGCACGGATAGATTAGATGATATATTTTGTTGAGACTCATGGAATTGCGATTGTAAGCGTATTGAGGCTTAACAGTGAAGTTACTTACTAGTATCTCAGGAGATCGTCGACTTGGCGCACATGTAAGTATACAGTTTTGTTGATTCGTTAATGATGATGATTGGTTGTTGTTGTGATGGTTTCGGAATATTTTGGTTGAAGAGTTTGTTGGTTTTTGTATGACGGATTGCAAGTTTCGAGGACGAAACTTATTTTAAGTGGTGTAGTATGTAATATCGGGAATTTCTACTACTATTGTTTAATGTTATTTTATCCGAGTTATGTTGTACAGCATAGAATCTTTACAGTATGGATAAAAATAACTGAAGGACTGAGACATCCGTATTAGTATAATTGTCGTACTTGGTCGACAATTGTATTTGAGAATATTGTTGGAAGGAGTATATGTATTCACTATGCCGTATGTTCGTATTCTGTATGTCGAGACGTTGGACAAGAATAGCTGAAAATGGCTAAGTACAGCCACGTTAGTGCGAGCTACGATGTATACTTAGCGCACGCTAGGAGAGTTGAGTTACGTACGCTAAGGAGGACCCCTAACGTACGTAAGGCATTCGGGATAAGGTTTGGAAGGTGGCCGATAGGTAGGCCCAGGATGATTATTATCGGCATTTAGCGCACGCTAATGCATATGGTTAGAGCACGCTAATATCAGATCGGAATCTTGGCTTTGTCAGGTTACTTTCAGCCTGTGGACCCGGCCACTTTCAGAGCATGTGCCGATAAGGTCAACAGATGGTTGTCATGTAGTACTACCGCACGCTAAATCCTAAGGTTAGCGCATGCTAATGGTAAATCGGACAGAGGAATCAATACCTGCCATGTGGAGCCCAGGTATCGGCTGGCGTGCCAAAAGAAAAGTCAACTATGATTAGCGCACGCTATGGTCGAACGCTTGCGTACGCTAAACAAAGGATTTGCGTACGTTATTGCATGGGCATTGCGTACATAAATCATTGTTCAGAGTAAGGCAGTAGCCTATGGAATACGATAGCGCATGCTAACAACGAAAGTTCGCGCACGCTAAGCATATTAACGCACGCTATTTTGTGAAGGTAGCGCACGCTAGTAATGTACAATATATATGTGCAGTTGGACACTATTCTTCATTTTTGTCCATTCCTTCCTTGCAACCAATAGAAAGAGTTCTTAGAGAGATGTTTGAGGTTCCAAACACTGGATTATGGTAGAGTTAATCGTCTATAACAACATTTGGAGTTTGGAAGTGGTTGAGAATGGATTCAACCTTGGGATTCAATCCATTTCTTCAAAAGAGGTAATTACTCTTCACCTTTGGGATTTCGTCTTGAGTTAAGTATTGGTGTCCTTGAGTTGATAATCGTCATGTATATGAGTTGATGAGTATGATTTTTAGATGAGTTACCGAGTTATGTTGATGCTGTTGTTGATATTCGGGTTTTTGATGTTGTTATTGTTGATTTCTTTTATGATGGTGAACATGGCGGTGAGTATGATTCTTGGGGTTTCATGATGTGAGAAAGAAAATGATATATGAATATATATATGACTTGCATTATGAGTTGGATGATTGTTTATATGTTAAAGGATATCGGATTTTATTGTTTTGATAGCTATGAACATGGCTTCGAATCACTTAGTGTTCTTGACAGGATATGGATCATGATGATGAGGTTGAATTTGGATAGATTATGATTGATCTTGGAGTATGATTTCCTTTACATTCGTATTTGTAATCGCTATATGTTGATCGGTACGTGTAATGCATGCAACTGCATGTCATTAGCGCATGCTAGAATTACTGACTAGCGCACGCTAACTGAAGCGACTTAGCACACGCTAGTTAAGTGATTAACATGCGTTATGTCAACAGACAGTGTAGTATACCATGTTGTGGTTATGAGTTCGTGTTGGTTTGAGTTGGATTGTTCAGACTATGTTTAACCGAGATATCGTAGAACCATTGAGTTTTATTGATTGGTTATATCGAGAATTGATTATTATCGAATGTGTGTTAATTGATTATTGTAATAGGTTGAGCCTATTGATCGGTGATTAGAACCATGCCTTACGATCGTGTTCGAGAATGTTTGTAGATTGCTTTGGTCGAGGCTGAGGAACTTGTAGACGAAGGTAATGGAATTGGTAACGGCTTTGTCATCGTTGTATCGGTATCGAGGCATATTACTTGCTCAGTTTATAATATTAATGAATGGTTTCCGTTTCATTCGTTTATAATTCGTATAGCGATGGTTATAATTGTAAACACAGGAGATTTGGGATTATAAGTTGTTTTCGGAATTTGGGAATTTAAATCATAATATATATGATTTACTTTTGTTATTGGTATACTTGGGTATCGTGGATACATTGTGGTACAGACGAAGATATGAATTATCTACCGTCCGTGACATTTTGGACCGTCGAATATGGAAGATAATCGTCAATGATGGTTTTTGACATTGAGATCGCTCCCGGAGGACTCGGGGAAAGTACTCTAATCATTTTTGTCATTTTGTGTCGATCATATTCTGATACATTGTGTATTGTTGTTGTCATGCATTTGTGTATCATTGTTAATATGCATTTGTGCATTGTTGTCGTATGTCCACCATGCGTTGGTCCGACAGGATCATCATGGGAATCTATAGCTATGTGCGCTGGATCGCTGGACAGGTATTTCCACCATGCGTTGGTCCGACGGGATCATCATGGGAATCTATAGATGTGTGCGCTGGATCGTTGGATTACCATGTGTTGTTGTTGTGCATACGTATATTATGGGTCATCCATAAGTATACATTGTTGTTGTTATCGTGGGCATGTTGATGTCGTCATGTGAGTATGCATTTGTAGGTCTTATGTTAGGACCATGTCCGTATGTTGTATTGGTCAGATCTCGGATTAGACTGACATGATTCATCGTGGCATTGCGTATCTTGAGGTATGTTCTTGTGCATTGTTGTCGTATGTACACCATGCGTTGGTCCGACGGGATCATCATGGGAATCTATAGCTGTGTGCGCTGGATCGCTGGACAGGTATTTCCACCATGCGTTGGTCCGACGGGATCATCATGTGAATCTATAGATGTGTGCGCTGGATCGTTGGATTACCATGTGTTGTTGATGTGCATACGTATATTATGGGTCATCTATTGGGATAACAAAAACCCTGTATCGATGATGTTAGGATAAACAATCCCTGTATCGATTGTATTGTCAGAATGTTTTGACAATATGCCAAATCCTGAATACCGCCAATAGCTGTATCGAAAAGCTGATCAAGTATCAACCTGTATCGAAGACTTCTCGCAGTCCCAACCATACAGTAAATCTATCATACAGCAAAGAGTCCCGCAAAGCTAAGTATGGAAGCTGTCTCGAAATACCAATACAACGATCCTTCCATACAGCCCTCAAACAGGACAAGAAGGAATCTTCAGTATTCGCTAGAAGTCAAGTCCCGTTTGATAAAGAAGTATTTAAATACTAAAGGATAAAGTATTTAAATACTGTAAGTCATCAGAAGATCTTTAAATCCCGCAACATCCGGATCTCAGTCAAATATCAGTTGTCGCAGAATCTTGCTCAACGGATATATTTCAAATGGATATATTTCAGAGGCTATATATATCTCCAGAGTTTGAAGATCAAGAACGACTGAAAATCTACATAATATATACAGAATATTCACGACTCACAAACGAACAAAGCTTACAAGAAATATTCAGAGCAAAACATATCTCCCCAAGCTTTCTGCTATTCTGATAGAAGAGATATACAATGCTCAAATCTTGAACAACACATTATCAACTTAAAGCCCAGAAAGTCAAAGCTGTTGTTCAAACCCTGTTCTATATTTGAACAAACTCATATCAGCCCTGTGTGGACTGAGGAATCCTTGCTACTCCCGAAATGTGTGTGACGGACTTGCATTGAATAAGACGAAGCTTCAGAACTGTGTGTGAAGAAGCCAGTCAAGTGTTAGCTCAAACCAATCTGTATGAACGGTTGAAAGCTAAGATCTTTATATAAATCTGTGTGAACGATATATTGATTAGGTGTTGTTATAATTACATAGTTGTGTACGCAGTAATTATAATAAACTTTTTACTCCTGTGTGGAGGACCAATGGACGTAGAGGGGTTTACCTCGAACCACTTTAAATACTGTATTATTTACCTTCTTCCATTAGTGTTTTATTAACTGTGATTAGTTAAGTATACACTGCACATCGAGTTGCTGTATCCTCAGTGACTTACTGTATTAAAGACTTGTGCTACGCACTCAGATTTAAAAACCGTACAGCTTGTTGTTTAAAACGCTTTCCAAGCTGTATCCTGTATACTTAGTGGCCAACAAGTGGTATCGGAGCGGTTGGTTCTAAAAAGAATCAGTCGTACTTTTAACCGAATCAGATCCAAAATCACTTATTTTTTAAAACAGTCTTTTGCATTCCTACATTCTCATATGGATACATCAATGATCAACAAAGTTCCTATGTTCTCTATTAACGAATTTGATGATTGGAAAATCAGGATGGAGGCTCATCTTGAAGCAATGCACGAAGAGATGATTTTTGTTATACAGGATGGCCCCATCAAGATAATGAAGGTAAATCTGGCCCCTAGGATTGAAGGCCAAGCTCATGCTGACATGCTTGAAAAAGAGCGCGAACAATGGACTTTTGACGAAAGAAAGCGTGCCAACCTCGACAATTTTGCGAAGAATGCGCTGTTTGTCACCCTCGACAAAGGCATATTCTCGAAGGTAAAGAGCTGTAAAACATTCAAGGATATCTGGGATAAACTCAAGTTGATTTGTGAGGGAACTTAGCTCTCAAAAGAAAACAAAATTTCCAAATTAACTTAGCAATTTGACTCTTTTGAAATGAAACCAACTGAAACACTTGAGGAACTTGACCTCAGATTCACTGGAATTGTTGGTGAACTTGAAGCTTTGGGCAAAATTTATACTCAAAGGGAGAAAAACCTAACGATTTTCATATCTCTCCCTACCCGATGGGACATTAAGACCACATCTATGCGTGTGTCATGTAATCTTAGTGAAATATCTACCTTTGATCTCTTTTCTGACCTCAAAGCATTTGAGTACGATATAGACAGGAGAGAGAAAGCTGAAGAATCTCCCGCTAGGACTACAACCTTAGCTGCTGTATCCAACCATCGACACAGCATGCCCAGCCCATCAAATCTAAATTACAAGAATGCTGACAACGACGACGATATCCTGTCACAAGATGAAATGGCGCTCCTCATGCACAAGTTCAAAAAGTTCATCAAACAGTCTGGAAAGACTCCCTACAGGCCCAAGCCTGTTCACAAGGTAAGTACTGAAACTTCCTCTGGTGATGCTAACCTATGCTATAATTGCAGGAAACCAGGACATTATGCAAACAAATGTCCTCATCCAAAAGTTCAAAGGTTGCCGGAAGCCGAGCAACAAGAGAGGGATGAACGAAGACGTGCTTAGAATAACAAGATCAAGGCACTGATAGGAGAATCAGAAGCCTCCCCCACACCATCCAAATCCAAAGAATGTCTTCAGGTAGTCACTGAAAGTGACTCATCTGATGATGAATTCGAAGATAAGGCATATATGTGCTTTATGGCAAAGGACATTCTGGAAGAAGAAGATAGCGATGATGAGGTAAGCTCAACCTCAATTATTCCAGTAAATGCATCGCATACTTTCGAAAACATGATGAATGAATTTAAAATATTCAAAAAGCCCGCGAGACTTTGAAAAATGAAAACATTCAGCTTCAACTTTCCAACATAGAGCTGAAAGAAGAAAACGACTTGCTAAAGATAAATTATGAAAATATGTCTATTGATTGTGAAAACAGCGAGGTCGAGCATGAAAAACTCGTGGAGAGCAATCATCAACTTGCTCATGAAATAAGTGTGACTAAGTCTCAAAATGGAAGCAAGACAAATGATTTTGTTCGACTTCAAGCAAAATTCAATACTCTCGAAAAACGAGAAAACGAACTTGAGACCATTATGGAAATCTTTCGAGAAATCATATAAAAGAATGGAAGAAATTCTAAGCACTGGCAACATGCTCATGATAAAAGTGGCTTTGGATATAGCTCATTTTCCAACAAAGGGAAAACTAGTACTGTGTTCGTCAAGAGTGTGGAACACATTCCTATATTGAAAGAAACTCCTAGTCCTGTGAAGGAACCTGCTGCACCGCGAAAAGCAAAGGCTGCCATTCCGCCCACGCAATCCTATTCAAGACAGCGGAATCATAAGCCATTCCAACTTGTAAGGTGCACGCAACAGCATGCTCCCCGAGCATATCAACAGCGCCAATAGCCGTTCAGAAAGAAGGTTGTATCCAAATACCAAAGGCCCGCACGGCAGTACATTCAGTACAGCACGCCTAGGTACTGGATACAGGAGCCTCATTATCCATCAAGAAAGCAGGTGTCCGCACAGCATCGACAACAGCTCTGGGAATCTAACTGGAAACCCAGAAGGTAAGCTGTAAGGCCAAAGAAAATGGCTCCACCTTCGAGACGGCATACGTACTGGATTAATAATAATAACCCTAATTTTTACATGCATAATGATTATCATGGATACCGTAACTACGTACATGCCCCACGTAGATACCACAAATCTATACAAAATGTAACCTATAGTAAACCAATTGCTGTCAGGAAAATTTGGGTACCAAAAGGCACTAACATTCATGGACCCAACAATCAAAGGGGACCTAAATCTACCTAATTTGTGTTCTACAGGACATTTTGGTGATGGATATATGGTACTTAGACAGCGGATGCTCCCGGCACATGACAGGAGATAGAAGCAAGCTATCAGATTTCGTAGAAGGTCGCAGTCCAAAAGTGCGCTTCGGTGATAAATCTAAAGGAAGAACAAAAGGAAAAGGAAACCTTCTTGTCAAAAAATTCAAAGTCACCGATGTAGCTCATGTTGAAGGCTTACAGTACAATCTACTTAGTATTAGCCAGTTTTGTGACAAACAATTCTCAGTGAAATTCTATATAGATCACTGTAGAGTCAAGAACATCCTCACCAAAGAAGTTGTGCTCACAGGAAGCAGATCAGGTAATATGTATATTGCTGACTGGATGCCTACGAGCTCCACAATTCCTTGTTTAGTTCGCAAAGGCACTGCAGATCTAAGCTGGCTATGGCATAAGAGGATGTCTCACGTCAAATTCAAGACGATCAACAAGCTCTCAAGACAGGGACTGGTTAGAGGATTGCCGAATGTATCATTCTAAAAAGACAGTGTCTGTGGACCATATAAAAAAGGCAAGCAAATCAAGTCCACCCTGAAGAGCAAATCCTACCTTTCAACCCACAGAGTGTTGGAAATGCTACACATGGATCTCTATGGTCCTGTAGACCCGGTAAGTTTGGGAGGTAAGAAATACTATCTCATTGTTGTTGATGATTACTCCAGGTATGCTTGGACAATTTTCCTAAGCAAGAAGAAGGAAACAACATCAAAGCTGCCCGAGCTCCTGAGAAAGCTTCAAAATGAAAAAGGATCGAGTATCATGTCCATTCGCTCCGACAGAGGTACACAATTTACTAACTGCTTTATAGAGCAATACTGTTCGGAAAATAGGATACAGCAAGAATACTCAGCTGCCCGTACACCTCAACAAAATGGTGTTGTCGAGTGAAAGAATAGGACGCTGAAGGAAGCAACAAGGACAATGATTGCCGCAAGCAAGTTGCCACAGCGTTTCTGGGGTGAAGCAACCAATATATCATGCTACACTCAAAACCGCTGTATCGTCAATAAGCACCACAACAAAACAGCATACGAGGTATGGAACAACAAAACTCCGCTAGGTTCGTATTTTCACATTTTTGGATGCAGGTGCTATGTATTGAACAATGGGCAGGATCAACTTAGAACCTTTGATGAGAAGTCGGATGAAGGAATATTTGTAGGATATTCCTCCGTCAGCAAAGCTTACAGGATCTTTAATAAAAGAAAGCTAATGATCGAGGAATCAGTTCATGTAGAACCGCACCATGACCCTACAGGAGTAGAAGCTGTTACTCAGAACATCCAACAACTTTCCATCTTAGATCCACCAACTCCCATAGAACCCGTTGTTGACCTAGAAATCAACCCCACAACTGTAAGAATCGATGTAGATGAAGTCGATGCTGTACAAGCAGAAGTTGAAACTACAGCAACTCAAGATATAGTACGGGACCCCGAATTAGAACCCGACCGAAGATGGTTGAGAGATCACCCGCAAGAGCTGATCATTGGAAACATTAATGCTGATGTTTCTACCCGTAGGAGAATACAGAGTACACAAGGAAATGTAGTGTGTGCACAAGAAGAACCAGATATTGAGATATCACCATTCCCTGAATGGAAATCTCAATATGAGCTTAGAAGACTCAATATGTGCACTATTGCTGTATTCTTAGCCCAGTCCGAACCTGTTTCTACCATAGAAGCTCTCAATAATTCTCATTGGATAACATCTATGGAAGAAGAGCTTAACGGTTTCAAAAGAAACAATGTATGGTATCTTGTACCCAGACCTACGCATCAATCTGTTATTGGAACCAAATGGGTATTTAGAAACAAGAAGGATCGAAATGGACTAATTATAAGGAATAAATCAAGGCTAGTCACACAAGTCTATAGACAGGAAGAAGGCATAGACTACGATGAAACGTTTTCCCCTGTAGCCAGACTAGAGGCCATTAGGATATTTTTAGTATTTGCCGCCCATAAGAGCTTCATTGTATACCAAATGGACGTCAAAAGTGCATTCCTAAATGGAGACCTTGCCGAAGAAGTTTATGTTGAACAACTACCAGGGTTTGCCAACACAGATAGCATAGATCTAGTATACAGGCTAAGGAAAGCACTGTATGGACTTAAGCAAGCCCCTAGAGCATGGTATGAGACCCCGTCCCAGTATATAACCGATAATTGATTTGAGAAAGGTGCTGTGGACAAGACCTTGTTCAAAATACAGGAAGGCGATGACCTTCTAATGGTTCAAATCTATGCAGATGACATTATATTTGGTTCAACTTATCTTGCTTTATGTCAAAGGTTCTCTCATCTCATGCAAAGTAAATTTGAAATGAGTCTGATGGGAGAACTTAGTTATTTCCTAGGTTTGAAGGTAAAGCAGTTGCCTACAGGGATTTTCATCAACCAGGAAAAATACAGCAAGGAGCTTCTCAACAAATTTGGAATGAATACTTCCAAATCATCGTCAACCCCATGAGCACTTCCGTGCAAATTAGTGCTGATGAAGCCGGAAAGCCGGTTGACCAATCACTCTATAGGAAGCTTATTGGCTCTCTCCTGTACCTAATGGCTAGCATGTCCGATATCCAGTTTGCTGTATGAGTGTGTGAGAGATATCAAGTAGCACCCAAAGAATCACACTTCAATACAGCTAAACGAATCCTGAAGTATATTAAAAGAACAGTCGATGTAGGACTGTGGTATCCTAAAGAAGGCAAATTTGATTTAGTTGGCTACAGCGACTAGGATCTCGGAGGCTGCAAGCTGGATAGGAAGAGTACAAGTGGAACTTGTCACTTTCTTGGACCTAGACTTGTGTCTTGGTTCAGTAAGAAGCAATTGGCAAACTCACTTTCCACGGCTGAATCAGAATACTATGCTGCTGGTAGTTGCTGTATGCAGATCCTTTGGATGCAGCAACAGTTATCAGATTATGGGATTGAAGCCAAGGTAACGCCAATCATGTGCGATAGCACGAGTGCAATTGCAATAACGCACAACCATGTATTGCACTCGCACACTAAGCATATCCACATGAAGCATCATTTCATTAGGAATCATGTCGAGAACAAGGATGTTCGGCTGGAAAAAGTTCATACAGATATTCAGTTAGCCGACATTTTCACCAAGCCTCTCGACACAGTAAGATTCAACATGCTTCGACAAGAATTGGGATTGGTACAGCCTGACTCCCTGTAAGTATTTACTGTTTTTACTCAATAATTGGGGGAATGCTGTAAGACCTAAGAATACAGTATCCACCATTAATTATATGTACACTCAGAGCCTTCAATACAGCAATGTAGGGAACAAAATGATATGAATCATCCTATAGCTGACGTGTGCAATAATTAAGGGGGAATACAGTATGACCCATGAATACAGCATTAATCCAAAAGTTGTTGTATGGAATTGAAACCTACATGTACCTTTTAAGGGGGAACGCTGTATCTTCACGGATACAACACATACTATGGGAATTCGATTCATTATATATTATAATATTTCATTTTAAAAAACAATTTTTGTCCACGTGCCTTGTTTTCATGTCAAACGTCGTTTACATTAAATGCCTTACACGACATCTGGACAATCGAATCTCAAAAGCCGCGATGTTTTCAAATTGTGTAATATTTAATACCGCCGTTTTAGGCATTAAGGGTAATATGAAATGTCAGAAAGTGGGACCTGCTCCGATTTTAAAATTCAATGGATAAGTGTACAAGTTACACTCAATCCATCGTGACCGTTCATTTTAAACACCGGTTCCCATCCCTTAAATCTGACCATTCATTCTCTGAAAACCCTTCTTCGCCGCCTACTATAAAAGGACTATAAATGCCATTTGAGACTCTTTACGCCTTCTGCATATTTTAAGAGCACTCGAGCATTCAGCCTACAAGATTTTTCTGTGTTTATTGCATATTTGTCTTGTATCTTTTTCCCATTACTTGAAAAATCATCAATGGCGTCTACTCAGACATCTTCCTCCTCTCTCAAGAAGTCACTCAACTTCATCGATGGATGGATCTTCTCCAGATCTGTCATGATAAAATGCATTCACAATGAAAGTGATGACGTCGATGCCATGGAGGTCGTCACTACAAGAATCTGTCAACAAGGCCTCTACCGCCTTGGGAGCCACACCACCGAGAACTATGACGCTCATCTGGTTGAGGAATTCTACCTCAACGCCGTAGTTCGTTTTCTGCCTTTGGCTCTAGGAGGTCATGTCGCTGATATCACAACCATTATCCATGGAGTGGAGATCCGCGTTGACCAAGAGCTTCTCCAAAACATCTTTAGGCTACCTTCTGAAGGCCTGACTATGGAAGAACTTGAGACCTTTGGGTCCCAAGAACTACTGACTCAGTACTATGGCTTATTCACCGGTTTAGCAACGGTGGAAGTGGTTCACACCACATGCCATAAGAAGAATTTTTGTTTACCTTTCGTTTACTTACATGATTTTTGCTGCCGTATTATTGAGAATCATACAGGTGCTTTTGAGATGTGCACCAATGTCAGATTTAGGATGATGGTCGCTATAATGACCAGCGAGAAGGTCAATTGGTGTCAGGTCATCCTTAAGCGCTTGCAGGAAGAGGTGTCTAAACCTGCTTCGCAGAAGAAATCGTTTGGTTTGTTTTTGAACCATGTTTTGACGAAGCGCGGACTTCAGCAAACTGCAGAAGCAAAGAAGATCAGTTCACGGATATTCTTAGGAGGCGTCAGGCCCACTGCCTTCAACCAGAGCATCCTGATTGCCAACAGACCTTTTATCCGGAATTTGCCGCTGTCTACAGATCCGAGGGACGTTTATTCTAAGTCCCAAAGTGTCGAATATTTGAAGAAGAGGAAAAGATCTCACAGCAAAACACCAGTTGCTGTTGAGAAGCTGAAAAGGAAGCTAAGGAGGCTTACGAAAGTTAAAGCTACAGAACCCTCCGAGGATGCTCCTCTCGTGGCGCAACCCACTGATCAACTACCCCAGGGCCGAACCCCTGTGGAAGAGATGCCCGCTACTGTATCGACAGTAGATCCCGAGCCCTTGGCGGCTACGACGGATTCTAAGACATCTGCCAACTCAAAAGACTCTGGTGAGTCGGCTGCCTGTTTGGAGCCAATAGCTACCTCTCCTATACGGGATTCCACACCTGTTCAGGATCCATCTTCCTTCGGGGTACCATCCCCTGTAAGGAATCCCTCTCCAATACAGGATTCCACACCTGTAGAGGAACCCCTTCCTACAGCAAACCCAGGCGCTGTACGGAGTCCCTCCCCGGGCACAATCATTTTCAAGACCCTGCTTTCCGTATAGATTGAACATTCTTTCGAGCGGTTTATCCAATGGAAGAACTTTAGACTTGCTCTGTACGAAATTTTGAACAACTGGAGTGAGTGGTGTAACGAAGAAAAATTCATTTTGGAAGTGACGGACACTCAAGAAATTACTGTCCTGATCCAATGGGACAACTTATTCGTTAAGGAGCTAATTGAGAGTCGTATGTTTGATAAGGCTGAAGCTCAAAGGAAAGTAAAAGCTTCGTCCATGGAAACTCCCGATAGTCCAAAGTCCGATCCTGATTCCGACGACGATGACGACGCACTCCAGGCTAGTCTGCGGATGGGCCGAGAGGAAGCCCAAGCAAAGAAAGATGAAGGGACATCTACCAATCAGTCGCCTCCTTCGCCACAGCAAGGCCTCGACGGACCCTACGCGGAACACACACGTTGTTCGTACACATCATGTACCGAACTCCAGAGGCCTCGACAGACCCTACCCGGAACACACACGTTGACTTCAGAACACATATTGATCAACTCAACACGTTACCACGAACAACAAACATTACTCCAATGGGTCAAACCATTCAACAATACACCGCAATACATATTTAAGTATGAAATCAATCCAGCACAATTATCATAATCATCACAATAACTCAATCATGAACAACAGCGCACAACACCAACAATATGATTAACACAACCAACACAATTCCACAACGTTAAACAAGTAAGGATATCATCACTACCATAAAATGTGCACAATAATCAATTCACACGAAGCATATCCACAAAGGTAAACTAAATCATCATAAACCCAACACATAGTCTCTATTCACAAGACACAAATCGTATAGCAAGATACTTGCCTCATTAACCGCTACTGAATACTCCGACGAACACAGCTCAACCGGGAAACCTCGAACACCTACAATCCTCCGGGCAAAAACAACGAAAACACGATTACAACGAGAATCAAGACCAAGGATAATGGAAATCCGACCAAACTATCGAATGAAAACTCATTGGAATATTTAATCGAACATTAAATGTTCAATAATTCCCAAGAACATTCAAATCGTCAATCGAGTTAAACAAACTCGAAATATGGATATATAATCCATAGAGCACGATTAATAACACTCATTAACATCAACCATTTCATCAAAATCAAATGAACAACGAAATCAAGAAGGAAATCCCGAAAGTCAACCCTAGGAGATTTCAAGAAATTACCTTCGATCCGGACGAACTTGAGCGGAGGATGATGATAGGCATGGATAGGCTTCCCGAAATGATGCTCAATGATACCTCAAATCGCCTCTCCCAAGTTTCTTGCCACAACTCGCAAAGAGGAGAAGAAAGGGAAAAAATGGCAAGAATTCTGCAGCCCTCGGCCTTAAATAGCCGAGTGCGTTACGGCCGTAACCAGGCCTCCCAGACCACTGCCCAAAATGTGCGGGTACATTACGACCGTAACCCAGCAACGCATTGCGGCCGTAACTCAGCATTACTGCCGTACCGGGCCACCCCTTACGGCCGTAACCAGGTTCCACAAGCTACTGCCCAAAATGTGTGGATGCCTTACAGCCGTACTCGGCAACGCATTATAGCCGTACCAGCTCATGCCTTACGTCCGTAAGTCGGCCATGAATTGCGGCCGTAACCGACCATGCCTTACGGCCGTAACTGACCATGCCTTAGGGCAGTAACTCGGCCAGGCCTTAGGGTCGAAACTCCACCATTCCGACAGTCCGGTTAGACGTTCGACAACATCTCGGTCACACTAACGCACCGGCTATGATTCAAAACAATAAAGAGTAAATTACAAAGCATAACATACCACACCACAAGCACACATTTAGTCATAGAGACGTATGCAACAACAAGTCTCACTCGATGAACACTACAACAGAATATATCATACCGTTCATGACAGAAAAACGAATTCCACATAATCATAACGAAACGAAATAACCAACACCAAATGACAAATACTTAAAGGCAATCGGAATAAAAATCTCGGGTATTACATTCTACCCCTCTAAAAATAAGTTTCGTCTCGAAACTTAAAACAAGGTCATCACATTGCTACAAAACAAAACACAACGACACATACAAAAGTACCAAATTCATGACCTCGTGGTCTACTGTCACGTGTCTCCGTAGGTTCAACAACCCACACAGGACTTATTCAAAACAAAATATCAGTCATCATGCTCCAAACATAAAAACATCACATAATATTTCTCCACACGAGAAACAATCCAAACTACAAGCACAAAATACTATCACTGGACATCACGGGCCCCTCCAGAAGTAGGAATGGAACTCCGGTTCCCTACCATCTTAGCAACAATCTCGCAGTACTGAACTCGATGCACTTCGCGTCCACAATTATAACAAGTCACCGGCGATTTCTTACAATGCGCACGTTCATGACCCAGAACATTACAGTTGAAACACCTTGGAGCACTACCAGAACTCAAAGACACCGGCTTGGGTCTTTTAGATTCTCCAGTCGACCGAGAAGGTCCCATACTCAACTAATACGAGGGTTGAGGTTTTGGAATCCCAATTCCTTTACTTCCCGATGCGTCATCAGAAATCTTCTATTTCTTTGCCGCAGATACAGACTCTGTAGACAATAGTCATTTCAAATGCTAAGGCTCGATCCTGATAATCCTTCAATGTGGGACATATAAAAGGAGCCATACACTTCCAAACATGAGGTTTCATACGTATACCGAAATAATGAACCTTATCTGCCTCACTTCTCACTTGATCCCGAACATAACACAGTTCTCGATTATAATCGACTATTACCTGAGATATCGACACATCTTGGGGCGTAGCCGAGAAAAATGCAACAATCCTACGCTCTTTAACAGGCGGTGGACAATACTTGGCCTCCATGGCAGTCTTGAATTCAGCCCAAGTAGTTGTACGATCACTAGGCGCTACGGCCTCCCACCAATCTGTAGCTTCCTTGTCGAGCAGGTATTGAGCAATAGGTACTCTTCTTTCATCGGGAAAAGCTATAGCATCAAATGTTATGTCCAACTGGAAAAGCCAGTTCTCCCAACCTAATGAGTCCGAAGAACCTACTAAACGGGGCGGGTGTATTCTCATCGCATCTCGTAATTACTGGCTAGCTTCATTATCCCCATCTGGGATCTCATTCCGGTGCACGGTCTGATTCATCTGCGCCAGCTGGTCAACCACCTGACGAAGGATGGTGGCGGAGCCAACGTCAATATTACCTCTGACTGATTGTCCCTGATCACGCGACTGGTCGTCTCGACCATCTGTACTGAGCTGACTGGCACTCGACAACGAGCGAGTCGCCATCTCATGGTCCCGATTACGACCACTACCACGACCACGTCCTCGGCCTCGACCTCTCGGCATAATGAACAGACAACGATTTAGAATAACATAACAAAACAAACATCACATAATCAACATAGGACAACAAACAACAGTACAATAAAGTATTCACTCCGAGTCATAACACGAATACACGAACCATCGCTACAATAATAAAACCTAAATTCATAAGTAATTCACACAGTCACATCAACAGAGATGTACGACCTACATCTCAACAATCACTGTTAAAACATTGTACATACCATTGTGGTCAAACATGGGTAATATTCTAAAAAAAAAATTCCGAGGTATTAGTTCAATGATAATATTCTAAAATTCGTGAGTTTGAAAGATTTTGCTGAGATGATTTTTTTTTTGAAAAATACTTTTAATACCTCGGTCGTTTAATCATAACCATGAACCCGTTATCACAACTGTTTTGTTTTGAAATCATTTGCAAAACAACATTTTGAAATATCAATTCTACTCGATGACCGATATCATCAAAACGACCTTATCAATATATATCATTATCACCATTAACGATATACAGGATAACCACATGTTACCACGCCAACCATCACGAATAACAACGCACATGATAATCCGCAGCCATGCCCCTCGGCATCAACCCCAGAGGTTTCGCCAAACCATACCCGGATGGAAAACCTCTTGTACCCGTACTAATCATTTCCACAGATTAACTACCACATCAGGATAATCAACCGAGTGCGACATTACCGATACAATAGTTAAAGTTTACAGTCATCACTGACGGACCATACAAATATATCAACAGAAATCAAATGATCAGTAGAAGGGCACATATACAACCACAACAACAAGATTACTACCGAGTTAGTCAAAAGCATACGTCCGTAAGAACAAGCAGTTTACGGACATAACAACTAATAGCTTACGGCTGTAATGGAAACATCTTACGGCCGTATCAACGAGCTGTAAGACAACAGAATTAGCTGAGCAGCCTCAAACGGCTACGAAGGTTAAGGCTCAACTTCTAACAATGTATCCCGACATTAGAAACACTGCAAAATTCTCCGACGAGCATAACCACATAACAAACTTGTTGCAATGACTAGACCTCAACACATAAACACAATGAATGTTCTTAATTCCGAAAATAAAAGTTGTTTTGCAAAATAAATTTTTTTTCCAAAATCCTTTCGATCATAACCAAAAATGACGTTAATTTTTTGCAATGTCCGGAGTACTTTAAAACACATCTTTCAAGTACCATATGATGGTGTCATTTGAAAATACATAACCAACTTGTTAAAATTCAATCGGTTTCAAAATCCATACAAACCGTTGTTTAACCGCACCATCAAAATATTTTCAAAAATCGATTTCCACAAAAATACTCAAGCCCATAAAATCTTTCAGAAAAACATTTTCAAACCTACCCGCACCGGGCATAATTACAACTATCTAAAAATAAACGAATTTAGAACCACATGCCCAAACGGCAAACAAAATCACTAACTCAATCAAATACATCTCACGAGCATCAAGTTTAAACATACAACAAAACCATCCGTCTGAGTTTCTCACAAACTCTACCGTCGATACCTTTTATGAATCACATCAAGTTCACAACTTTCACATTATACCACCCCACGCGGTGGTTCAAAGTCAAACCATCGATACTTTCAGTTCTATGCACAAACATTGTATCACAAGTATCGAATATAAACTCCATTACACAACACCGAGCAAACAAAGTTATGCACCACAAATATCGCACATAAATGCAATCATGAAACACAGATACTACTCATAAAAGGAGAGACTTATGTCCACAATCCGCACGGAGATGACGGTCGCCCACGATACTAATCTCATTCGACAACACATCCAACACGTTGTGACTACGCACAATTCAACTTGTCACCCGACAACTCGAATGACACAAAAACACACTACTCGACAAATCACGACTCGACTCAACCTGACAGCCTAGGTTTCTACAACCTAAGCTCCAATAGCATAAATGTAACACCCCCAAAACTATATGGGAATATTACACACTGTAGACCCTTTCCACAAGGATCAACAGGCTAAACATCTTAGATCGACCAAATGCTTGCCCGGCCAGGGTCAAACAATATAATATACAGACCGTTAAGGTCATTTACAAGTAACTACACGGCCCGATGAGGTCGCACAACTCAATCAACAGACACTAACTTTATACAACATCACCCACACAGGAGTCGAAGTACACTACAACGGAAGACTGATTACAACTCTGACAATACAACATAACTCTACCAACTCTCAACTCTTGATTAGTATCGTAACTTGTCACTTCCTGTGCCGATCCTGTGACTGCTCCCTCGAACCTGCATGTACCTGGACGCAAAATAGACAACCACCCCCCAATTACTCGGGGGTTAGCAAAATTCCACTATTTTGCTAGTGCAGTATAATACGATATAAAAAGTAACAAGCTTAGCAACCACAAGAAGTTTTAGAATTCCGAACTCAAGCAAAGAAGTATTTGAAAAGAAAATCATCATCTTGGGGATTTTTTTTAAAGTAGAAATTCTTTTGGACCTCGAGTCCTAATTTACAAAACCTTTTCGGAATCGTTAGGGCCTCAGCCCAATTCTCGTTTGAAAACACTTTAGCTAAGGTATCATCATGGGTCCGTGACCCAACTTCAAAATGTTATCGAATCAATCACTATTACCCGATCACTGGTCGTACACATCATGCACCGAACTCCAGAGGCCTCGACTGATCCTGCCCGGAACACAGACATTGTTCGTACACATCATGTACCGAACTCCATAGGCCTCGACGGACCCTACCTGGAACACACACATTATTCGTACACATCATGTACCGAACTCCAGAGGCCTCGACGGACCCTGACCGGAACACACACGTTGTTCGTACACATCACGTACCGAACTCCAGAGGCCTTGACGTGTTGGAGCAATTTCGGTATTATCACTGTTGTGCGGAAGCGTAAATTAAATGTGCGGAAAATAAACGATGTAAGAATTTATAGAGGTTCGGCCAAACGTGCCTACATCCTCTCTCGTTATGTTTTTCTATAGGCTTAATATATAAACATGTGCACCTATCTTCTATCGGTCGAGGGATTACCGTTACAATCTCATCTTCTATCGGTCTGAGTAAATGTTCAATCTCTCTTCTATCGGTCAGGATATTACCGTGTGTACTTGTCTTTTGTCGGTCCAAGTTAAACCATTTTCCTTTTCTATTGGATAAGGAATCAACCACTCTAGCTTTCTATCGGTACTAGATAAACCTTACTAAGATAGCGATTGCGATTCTAGCAATGCCAGATCTTTGATCCTAATAACACCGAATCTAATCGTATCTTTTCTTTTACCTCTCGTGTATGTGTTGAATGTATAAACACTCAAACTAACAATATAAGCTTAATATCACAACAACAATATAATGTATATGAATATCAAATCAATGTCTTAATTGCTTGAAGTTGTTGTTGTAGGTTGAATACAATTTGAAGTGGTATTTATAGCCTTCTTCATCAAACTACCCGTTATTGACTTCTGACTTGCTAGCGTGCGCTAGCTCTTCTTCTTAGCGTGCGCTATCGCGCATTGTTGCCTGTAGCGTATGTTATGTACTGCATGTAGCGTACGTTAATGTCTTCCAGTTTCAGTCCAGTGGCTACTGTCCATGACAGTTAGCGTGCGCTAATCTTGCATCATTGCATGCATCATATATCCGTTTATACTTTTTGACTTTGGTTCAAAATCTTCCCAATGGATTGATTGACTTGGATTCATACTGCTATTTAGCGTGTGTTCAATATCATTAGTAGCATGCGCTATGTCTTACTTCACTGCATACGTCATTCTGAGTTTGAATGTATTCACAACGGTAATATAGACTTCGATAGCGTGTGTTAGTATTCAAGAGTAGCGTGTGCTATCTTCACCAGATGACTTGACTTCAGGTAACTTTGAACTCGTCTGATCTGCAGCCGGGACCCGTTAGCGTGCGCTAGCTTTGCATTTTGTTCAGCTTTTTGCGTCTTTGTCTGCTTCGTTGATTTGCTTCGCCTCTTTGTTGTTTTGTTTTGTTTAGCAACTTAATCATCAAAATTCTATTTATGAATATGTGGAATAAATATTCCAACAATCTCCCCCTTTTTGATGATTATAAAACAACCCTTGAATTGGATAAAACCTGCAAAATAAAAAAAATATATATTTGTACATTTCAAAGTTTCCGGCTTTGATCGTTTCGTTAGTTTCACCCATTTTCTTTTCTTGTCATTTTTGACTTCTTCGTTTCTCATTTTTCAACTCCTTCATTTCTCCCCCTTTTTGTATGCTTTCCTTTTTGACTTGTTCGATTTTTATTATTTTCTCCTCCTTTGTAAAATATCAATTGTTAAAAATTAAGTTTTGGGAATCCAACCGAAAGTCGGTTTTTGTTTTGAGACATAGACGATATTAGGAATAAATGTTCCTTCGGGAATCCAAATTTTCTTAGTTTTTATCATCCGTCTTGGGCTTTTATAGTTTGAAATATGGTGCTCGATTTTCAATCATTTTTCGCAATGGGGTATTTTGAAATTTACGGATTCGTTTTTAGAACGTGGTTTGAATCCCAACCCCTGTTTATTCAAAGTGTATTTTTGAACCGAGAGCATATTTTCAAGTTTCTCGTTTCCGAGAGAGAATTTCTTCGTTAAATTTTTGAGCTCGTTTGAACTTTAACAAGATCATCCTTTAAAATATTTTCGTTTTCAATGCATTTAGAATGATCAATCTCAATAAATTTTCCCTTTTCAAGTATTTTGGACTTTTCATTTTCCAAAGATTTGTATTTAGATTTAAGGGATTTATATTTCACTTAAAGCATTTTGATAGTCCGTATGTAATAACTCGAATGCTTCAAAAAGTTCATCGTAAGAGTTACTTACTTGGCTTTCGACGTTGCTATCGTCGAATGAACTCCGGGCCATGAATGCAAGGTTATTTTGATCGATGAAATCATCATCAATATCTCCATCACTCCATGTTGCAATTAAAACATCTTTGGGTTTTACACGACAATTCTTTGCAAAGTGGCCTGGTTTACCACATAATCGACAAGCGTTGTCGAATTTCTTAGATTCACCCGCTTGGATGTCTTTGTTTCTCCGGTTAAATAAGTGTTGGAACTTATTAATATTTTTGGCATAATATGCCGATTCTTCGTCGCTTTCGTCCATCAGTATTTCTTTCTTAGATCTTGACATCTTAGCCATTATGGATATCGTTCTTTCCTTCGGCTTCGGTTTGGCATTCTGAGATTTTAGAACTATCTCGTAGTTGATAAGTGAACCAACGAGAGAACTAAAATCAAGATTATTTAAATCTTTAGATTCCATTATTGCCTTCATCGTACCGTCCCATTCTCAAGGTAGTGATTGGAGAATTTTCTTTACTTTCTCACTACTCTAAAGTGGTTTTCCAAATCATAATCCATTTGTGATGACCGAAAAACGGTTGAGCATTATAGTGATGGATTCGTCGTCCTTCATTTGGAATAATTCGTAATCGTGAAGGAGCATGTTTATCTTCGTCTCCTTGACTTGAGACGTTCCTTCGTGTGTTACCTCAAGCATTTTTCAAATTTATTTGGCACTATCACACGATGATATCCGGTTGTGTTCTTCCGGATTTAAGGCACAATATAGGAGTTGAGTTGCCTTACTATTGTAATGGTCATTTTTTCAATCAGAATCGTCACATTCTTCGAAAGTTTTAAGCGTGCCGTTGGAATTCGTTGGAATTTTCGGACCAAGACAAATCACTTTCCAAAGCTTGATGTCATATGCTCGGATGAATATTGACATCTTTTTCTTCCACGTCATGAAGTCTGAGCCATCAAAAAATAGTGGTCGGTTGAGAGCAAGGCCTTCGACTGGAGCATATTGAAACGCCATTTGGATCGACTCCTTGGATGTTAAGCCGCTTATTGGAGGTACTGCTCCGATACCAATTGTTGGAGCAATTTCGGTATTAGTGCCATTGTGCGGAAGCATAAATTAAATGTGCGGAAAATAAACGACGCAAGGATTTATAGAGGTTCGGCCAAACGTGCCTACGTCCTCTCTCGTTATCTTTTTCTATAGGCTTAAGATATAAACCTCTGCACCTCTCTTCTATCGGTCGAGGGATTACTGTTACAAGCTCGTCTTCTATCGATTTGAGTAAACCGTTCAATCTCTCTTCTATCGGTCGAGATATTACCGTGTGTACTTGTCTTTTTGTCAGTCCAAGTTAAACAGTTTTCCTTTTTTATTGGACAAGGAAACAACCACTCTAGCTTTCTATCGGTACTAGATAAACCTCACTAAGATAGCGATTGTGATTCTAACAATGCCGGATCCTTGATCCTAATAACACTGAATCTAATCGTATCTTTTATTTTACCTCTCGTGTATGAGTTGAATGTATAAACACTCAAACTAACAATATAAGCTCAATATCACAACAACAATATAATGTATATGAATATCAGATCAATGTCTTGATTGCTTGAAGTTGTTGTAGGTTGAATACCATTTGAAGTGGTATTTATAGCCTTCTTCATCAAACTAGCCATTATTGACTTCCGACTTGCTAGCGTGCGCTAGCTCTTCTTCTTAGCGTGTGCTATCGCGCATTGTTTCCTGTAGCGTACGTTATGTACTGCATGTAGCGTACATTAATGTCTTCCAGTTTCAGTCCAGTGGCTGCTGTCCATGACAGTTAGCGTGCGCTAACATTTCCTTGTAGCGTGCGCTAATCTTGCATCATTGCATGCGTCATATATCCGTTTATATTTTTTTGACTTTGGTTCAGAATCTTCCCAACGGATTGATTGACTTGAATTCAAACTGCTATTTAGCGTGCAATAAGTATCATCAGTAGCGTGTGCTATGTCTTACTTCACTACATACGTCATTCTGAGTTTGAATGTCTTCACAATGGTAATATAGACTTCGATAGCGTGCGTTAGTATTCAAGAGTAGCGTGCGCTATCTTCACCAGATGACTTGACTTCAGGTAACTTTGAACTCATCTGGTCTGCAGCCGAGACCCATTAGCGTGCGCTAAATTATATGTCTAGCATGCACTAGCTTTGCATTTTGTTCAGCTTTTTGCATCTTCGTCTGCTTCGTTGATTTACTTCACCTCTTTGTTGTTTTGTTTTGTTTAGCAACTTAATCATCAAAACACTATTTATGAATATGTGGAATAAATATTCCAACACGATGGACCCTACTCGGAACACACACATTGTTCGTACACATCATGTACCAAACTCCAGAGGCCTCGACAGACCTTACCTGGAACACACACGTTGACTTCACAACACATATTGATCAACTCAACACGTTACCACGAACAACACACATTACTATCAATGTTTCAAACCATTCAACAATACACCACAATACATATTTAAGTATGAAATCAATCCGGCACAATTATCATAATCATCACAATAACTTAATCATGAACAATCACGCACAACACAAACAATATGATTAACACAACCAACACAATTCCACAACGTCAAACAAGTAAGAATATCATCACTACCATCAACCGTTCACAATAATCAATTCACATGAAGTATATCCACGAGGTAAACCAAATCATCATAAACCCAACACAAAGTCTCTATTCACAAGACACAAATCGTATAACATGATACTTGCCTCATTAGCCGCTATCGAACACTCCGACGAACACGGCTCAACTGAAAAACCTCGAACACCTACAATCCTCTGGGCGAAAATAATGAAAACACGATTACAACGAGAATCAAGACCAAGGATAATGGAAATCCCACCAAACTACTGAATGGAAACTCACTGGAACATTTAATCGAACATTAAATGTTCAATAACTCCCAAGAACATTCAAATCGTCAATCTAGTTAAACAAACTCAAAATATGGATATACAATCCATAGAACACGATTAATAACACTCATTAACATCAACCGATTCATCGAAATCGGACGAACGATGAAATCAAGAAGGAAATCCCGAAAGACAACCCTAGGAGATTTCAAGAAATTACCTTCGATCCGGACAAACTTGAGCGGAGGATGATGATAGGCATGGATAGGCTTCCCGAAATTATGCTCAATGATACCTAAAATCACCTCTCCCGAGTTTCTTGCCACAAATTGTGAAGAAGAGAAGAAAGGGAAAAATGACAAAAATTCTGCAGCCCTCGGCATTAAATAGACGAGCGCGTTACGTCCGTAATGGGCATCTCCTTACGGCCGTAACCAAGCCTCCCAGTCCACTACCCAAAATGTACGGGAACATTACGGCGGTAACCCAGCAATGTATTGTGGCCGTAACTCGGCATTACGGCCGTACCGGGCCACCCCTTACAGCCGTAACCAGGTTCCACAGGCTACTGCCCAAATTGTGCGGATGCCTTACGGCCGTACTCGGCAGTGCGTTACGGCCGTACCAGGCCATACCTTACGACCGTAACTCATCCATGCATGGCGGCCGTAACCGACCATGCCTTATGGCCGTAACTGACCATGCCTTAGGGCCGTAACTCGGCCAGGCCTTACGGTCGAAACTCGACCATTCCGACAGTCCGGTTAGACGTTCTACAACATCTCGGTCACACTAACGCACCGGCTATGATTCAAAACAATAACGAGTATATTACGAAGCATAACATTTCACACCATGAGCACACATTAATCATAGAGACGCATGCAACAACAAGTCTCACTCGGCGAACACTACAACATAATATATCATACCGTTGATGATAGAAAAATGAATTCCACATAATCATAACGAAACGAAATAACCGACACCAAACAACAAATAGTTAAAGGCAACCGGAACAAAAATCTTGGGTATTACATCGAGTTTTATAGAGAATTACTTTTCTCCCACTATCTCTTTTGGAAATAAATTCCCTTTCTAAGAAGACAACATTTCGAGAAACAAACACTTTATTCTCTCTGGATTTATAAAAGTAGTATCCTTTAGTTTCCTTAGGATATCCCACAAATAAACATCTTTCATCTGGCCACCAGTTTGTTAAACAGTTGGTGTCCTACGAATGCTTCGCAACCCCAGATAGTTAGAAAAGAGAAGTTTAGTCTCTTACCAGTCCATTTCTCAAATGCTGTCTTTTCAACTTCTTTAGATGGAACAGTTAAGGGTGAATGCTGCTGTTTCTAAGGCGTGGCCCCAAAATGATAATGGAAGCTCTGTTATACTCATCATGGATCAAACCATATCTATTAAAGTTAGATTCCTCCTCTCAGACACACTATTATGTTTAGGTGTTCTAGGAGGAGTAAGTTGTGAAACAATTCCACAACTCCTAAGATGATCATCGTATTATTGGCTCAAGTATTCACCACCTTGATCCGATTGAAGGGCTTTAATCATATTTCCATGTTGATTCTATACTTCACTCTAGAATATTTTGAACATTTCAAAAGATTCATGTTTATGCTTCATAAGATAAACGTATCCATATCGACTAAAATTATCGATAAAAGTGACGAAGTATTGATATCCGCCTCCGGCATGAGTGCTAAGAGGTCCGCATACATCAGTATGTGCTAGGCCTAATAGATCACTAGCCCTTTCTCTATGAATGTGAAAAGGATTCTTCGTCATCTTGCCCAATAAACAAGATTCGCATGTCCCAAATGACTCATAGTCAAAGTAGTCTAAAAGTCCATCGTGATGGAGTTTAGAATGCGTTTCTCATTTATGTGGCCAAGTCGACAGTGACATAAGTAAGTCGGATTAGAATCATTGAGCTTAGATTTCTTGGTTGCAATGTTATAGACTTCCAAAATATTGGGCTCATCAGGCCAGATGGTCGCGCTGCCCCTTGCGGTACACAGCCGCACGAGTTCAAATCCCACCGGCTGCAAATTACTGTTTAGTAACAATCCTTTTTTTCAGCATTAAGTCTATCTAAGCAGAAGAACAATAAAACGCTAGCAAAATTATAACAACAAGGCGATGCAGCGGAGATGGATCGGACGACCCTTTGTGTATGAGTGCCGCTGGATTAATTCACGGCTGTTGAAAGATCATTTTTACTGATTTTCGCAGCGACCCGCGGGTCCTGGTCCATGGTTTCAACCCGACCCGGACCTGTGCCGGTCAAACCAGTTTTACTGTGCTGTTCCAGAACAGTTCTGGACAGCAAATTTTGCGATAAACAGTCCCGAAAATTGATTTCTCATGATTATGATTTAATCAAATTGAATCAGAAATATATTTATAAAAACTCTATTTTATAAATATGTTATACAAAAGTATATAAATTACTTGCAAGTTGCCTCTAAAACCACTATTGATGTTTACGTGTATCTAATACATGGAATATGAGCAAAAATGCAGCAGAATAGTTATCGAAAAATCCAAAAAGAGGATTTCATGTAGCAATTTAATTAATTTAATAAAGGTTCATCGAATTACCTTAATTCGAAGAACAGATCTAAATTCGGACAAGAAGCTGATGAAAGTCACCTTCCACTTTCGGTGATCCACACACGAACAATTTGCACAAGCCGAATTCCTAGATCCTTACTAATAATATTGATAAATAGTACAACAGATGATTCCTTGCTAGAAGGATTCTACTATTGATCAAGATCAACTAAGGGAAGAACACGGGATGCCCGAACCGAGACTTAATCACAAGAAGGAGCGGCCGAATCTTAAAGGGGAGGGGAGCCAATTTCTCTCTCTTCACAATTAGGATTGTGTAATCTTATTCTTATGACAATACCTTGTCATAGGTCCCTTATTTATACTAAATAAACCCTAGAGTTAAAACTCTAGTATTTGCTTAGTTACCCCTCAACTTAATAAATAATACAATATATAATATCTCATATTATATATTATTTAGTATTAAATCCTCTAACAAATATAATATCGAATATTATATTTACCATTCCTAGTTGATGTAATTAAATAATATAATATATAATATTCTATAGTAACATTACTCGTTATTTAATTTCTTTAATAAATATAATATCTAATATTATATCTATTTATTATTCTTGCTTGTCTTTAATTGTCGTATGTGTGACTCAAAAAGGCTTATATTATGTTGGCACTTCTTTAATACCTTATTAAATGATAAATCATAAGCGGTCTCTAGCAAGACATTATGACTACCCAAATAATATAAGTCTGTAGTCCTTTAAACTATTTAACATGTCAAATCCATTTGTCGTACGATATCATATTTGAACTAAGTCATGGAAAATGTGGTACTTATTATGTTCAAATGCTTGATCTTAAATAGACTGATTGAATCAAATGACTCTTCATTTGAGCATGGCCAGGCATTTACTTTAGTCCTGCTTATCAAGGCCCCCAGCAGATATCTCTCTCCCGAAAGAGAGGGGCAAATCCCTATCTTGATTATTCATTGCCCTTTACATGACTCTCACTAATCCCGATCGCTAACCTTTATGATCACCATATTTCAGATGATGTTGGATTACGTCAAGGAATGGCAATTCATGTTGGACTTTATGATAATCTCACGTTCAAGGATTTATTGACATACTGTTATATTGAGATTCACTTTGACATTTTCATGCAGTTATCTCAATGCAGGTATGTCCAATATTGCGTTATCCAACCAATACCCATAAGTTTGATCCGTACCATGCGCATAATCATCCAATTATTATCAATCAAACTTATACTAGTATATTAATTACTTGATTCTACACTATACATGATTAGATCAGGGACATTTGAATAATTTTAGTATTCGTGAATAACTATTATTCAATTATTGTAATATTGAAACATGCGCATATTATAAAAATCAACGAAAAACAGATGTTATCAAATAATTTTATTTAAAAGTGACAATTACAAATGTAGGCACATCAAATATCCTAGGTCACTATTCCCAACACATTCCATTCAAGTAAATATAATTTTATCTCACTTTAAATTTTGAAAGTTGATAAAGAAACTTAGGTTTGCTGTTCTAATCTTTTATATGTTGTTTATAAGTTAATTCTAATGTACTTGGGAGTATTTAGAAAAAGTTTTAATTATGTTTTGATTTCCTCATTTGGGCCGATTTGTTTACAGTCTTATAATCCAACCATGTATTGTTTTTCTTATAATATTCTTACACAATTGTTGCTACTTGATGAGATGATGCTATGATGAATTTATGGAATTTTAATAAAATATTTGACATTTTGAAAGAGAGGAGGAATCATGCTTAGTTCTTGATATGTTGATTTATGTTCAAAGTGACTTGATATTTGTGATGATGCACGAAAGGAGTACATGATATGTTGTTCTTAGATTTTTATAAAATGTTTTAGAGATTTGTTTGAAAACAAAGACATGATGTTAGATTTATGAAGTTGAATATGTGTTAGATATTGATGTTGATATAGTTAAAGAGTATGTTATGTATTGAGGATTTTTTTTAAATCATGTTTAGGTCATTTTCATATTAGAACCGAAACTTTGATTATCAACATAAGTATGGGTTAAATGTGTTGTTTGATGTTGATAATGTTTGATATTGATGATGATGTTTGATGTTGGAAATATGAAAATGTGTTAGTAGTTAATTTTTAAAAAGGATTATGAAATGGAGTTCGTTGTGTCGAGAAACAGGCTTGTATGTTGATATCTATATGTGTTATAAGTATGATATGCATGATTAGAGTTTACATGTTTAGGGTTTTCATTGCTAGAAACGAGCTCTACATTAATATGACGTTTTTTCCATTTTTGCCGGAAATTGGTTGTTTTGCTACACTTCACGGGAATAGCCATAACTTTCTCCATGGTTAATATTTTGGAGATTCGTAGAATGGACATGAAACTAGACTTTAGTGGTTTTCCAGTGGTGTAAGATACACCATCCAGTTTTTACTGTGCTGTAATAGAATTCTAATTCTTTTTCAGCCTTTGTGCACATTTATGGTTTGGTTTATGTTAAGTGTATGATGATGGTTTTCGAACCAAGGAACATGTAATGGAATCGAGTGTCGGTTACCGTTGCTAGTAGCTTCATATGTTATATGGTCAGTTGAGTTCTCTGTGAGAATCATAGCTTTTATTATTAAACTCAAGTCGAATGCAAAGCACTAGAGTCTAAACATGTAGATCGAGTGTGTTGTCCATTAGACTTCGTTAAGCTCGATCGACCGCTAAACTTAGTTGTTTCCGATGAAAGGTGGAGCAGCAGATTGAAGCGTAAGGAAGAGTCGGAAATCATTTTGTTGTGTTTATTGCTTGTCCATGTGGGCTTTCTATATGAAAATGATTTGAGCTTTGCTCTATTTTGATGAAATATTTTACAAGCAAATTATGATTTCGAATGATTATGATGCATAAAAACTTTTATGTGCATTCTTATGAACATATCACCGTCGGCTTGGCAACCTATGAAATGATCTGATCCTGAACTAGATAAAGGTCGCTAGTCAGGGTTTAGAATAGACAAAGGTCATATATATATATATATGAGAGAATATATTATTTCCTATTTAACGATATTACCTTCTTGTAAATTTCCAAACTAGTGAGAATAAATATCATTACTAAAAATACATTAACATGAATTCTCATATTAAGTATAATTCATATTATTTGAAAGATAAAGTTTCATACACTTTCAAATTAAATAGTTAAATTTATAGAAAAATGACTATTAAAGAAATAATCGGGTTTTTGGGTACCCAAATTTACGCAACAAGTCGGCCTATGACCCGACCCGATTATATGACATTTTTCTGGGTCGTGTACCCGGCCCAAAAAAAATTTAAAAATACCCGATATTTTTAGTTCGGGTCATCGGGTAGTTGGGCCGAGTAGTTTGGGTCATTTTTTTTAACACCCCTACTGCCGACGTGTCAAAACTCGCCCAGCCGCACCCCCCGCGCGTGATATGCACGCGCCCGCCCTGGACCACTACTCAACACGTGATGCTCACACGTGCGTGAAATGTGCCCCACGTCAGCTGATGACATGGCAGATCGAATAAGATGGGAAGGTTCATGAATGATTGATCTGATACTTTTCTAATGCATTATTGAGAAAAGATGTATTATTACATCTATTAATTGTTTAATTGTATTTTTTTTGTGTTGGTTTCCTCCCTTTGCACTGCTATAAATATCAGTGCATGCCGATTGCAAAAGTGGAGAGATCAGGAGAGGAAGGAGAGATCACTGCATAGGCGGATACAGCATAAAATTTCTACTAGTGCCCCCGACGAACATGATGGGTAAAGTATAGAGATGGTGCGACTTTTACCCCACAGAGGATTTCCAATTTTTAGGACCTATGAATAACTTTTTTTTCCAAAAAAGTAGTATAAAAATTATCAGATTAAAATTATATTGTGATTGAATTGGAAAATGAACTTAAATATTATCTTTATTAACAGACACAAGTTCAAAACCCTATTTAATACAAAATATTAACAAACTTAAAAATGGTATCTCATTTTATTATAATTATTCAATTCAATATTGAATTTTCTGTTTGAACCGTGGTTATGATTGTTATATACTCATATATTTATAATCTATGCCTTATTTTTTTAAGTATCTAGTACTAATATTTTGAAAATTATATGAAAATAAATTCAAGCATTTTTTGTAGGGATACATTTAAAATTTCACACCTGACCTCTAGTAATCCAGGACTGGATATTTGTAACACCCCCAGGATGTAACACCCCCAATCCGCTCAGGGATATTACACGCCGTAGAACCTTTCCTCAAGGATCTACCAGGCTGGTAACGACATTTAACATCTCGACAATGCCTTCGAGGCTACAATGACTCAGTAGACCGATTTGGTCTTTCCACAAATACATACAACTCAAATACAACTCATGCCCACGCAGGGAACAAAATACAACTACACCCGTACAACGGGAACAATACAGCAGCGGAAAAATAAGTACAACTGAACCAACACACGATGTACGGATCCTCATGTGATTAGTATCGATCATCTTTCATCATCCTTCGTGCCGACCCTGTGTTATGCTCCAAAACCTGAATGCAAAAACAGACATCCACCCCCCGAATACTCGGGGGTTAGCAAAACTCCACTGTTTTGCTAGTGCAAATACAAAGTGCAAATACGAGCCATACAATTCACATTCCACGAATAACAATAACCGAGGATCCTCAAAGATCCAAACGAAACGAAAAGTACTTCCCGAGGCAAGGGTTTGGGAAAACATTTCAAAAACGAAATATCATAAATCAATGGGAATAATTTATAAAACGGTTTAGAATGCCATCGAGAGTTTTAATAGAAAACAATTTAGGATTATCAAATCCTGCTTTTCAAAAATCCAAAAGACAAAGGGGTCACCGCCCCAAAGGTTTACTTTCTGGGAAATGACATTAACCAAATCGTTGGGATTTTAGCCCCAAATCTCATCAACTCACAGTACACAAGAACGACCACAAGGTTCGTCTCCCAACATCAAAATCCACAAATAAAGGATTTAAAACATAACCCACAAAATACTCTAGAGCCATCCTAGCCAAGTAGGCCAAACGAACAACTTACCTCTTACACATTTAGTCAATGCATGCAAATGAAAACCGTTCAAAAGCACTCATTTCCGGAAATGCCAATATCGAATCACATTTGTAAAAATGCACCACAATTAACCGCGGTCCCACACCTCGTGGATCCTCGCCGAGACCCCGTCGGATCTAACCCACGATGGTTAAAAGCAAGCTCGCGGTTCCACGGCCTTCGTGGAGCCCTACCGAGACCCCGTCGGATCTAACCCGTAGTGAGCATACACACACACGTTACTCATGCAATACTAACATGCTAAGAATGTAAGTTCATTAAGAATACTCACTAGAGATGGCCATTAACTCGACACCATTACCAAACTCTTCAAAAATACAATAACAAGTTTAAATAAGGAATACACGATTCCATAATCAAAACAATAGGAGTATCATCATAAAATCCTTCAATGTTCAAAATAACCAAATCATAATTAATTCTCAAAACACCGTTCACAAATCACACTCGTTTTGAAAGAAAGCCTTTAACGAGGCCAAACCGAAATCCTTTGAAACTTCATTTCAAATAACCAAACAAACACGTTAAGACGACCACCGATCATCATATCCATAAAACGAGAAAAGTATGGGCAAGGTACTTGCCTCGAATAAGAACAACGCGGAGAATCGACCGAAGTAGGTTGGCCCGAACCGACTACGAACCCGCCGACTCCACCGAACGCCAACTCACGTTCATAAACTACGAAGGACAATTAATAACAATGAAATGAATTCCATAACACGACTCAAAGCCGTTGAATTCAAAGAACGAATGACGAAAGTTCACGGGTTTCCCCCAAAACGGCCAAGAACACGATTCGTTCCGTCAAAACCCGAAAACGGAATTCCAAGTTGAAATATGGATATACAATCCATAGAATATGTTTAACAACATCATTTAACCATAATCGATCCATCGAAAACGGATGAAAAACGAGATCGGGGACAAATCCCCCAAAAAGTCAACTCGAAGGAAATCAAGAAATATACTTCGATTCGACGAAGAACAATGGATTAAATGATGTTAAACACAAGAATACTACCAAGATTAATCATACCCATCATGAATTAATCAACAAAACAGAACGAATCGTACGAAATTGCAAAAATCCCCAAATTCCCGAAATTAGGGTTCTAAGGAAGATTACCTTGATTCGCTGGATCAAAGGATGATAACGGACGATTGATTGATGTTATGGACTCCAGAACTTCATGGATTTGTTGTTAAACAACATGGCTTCGTCGCCCATGAATCGCCACTCGCGGATGGAGAAGGAAGGAAATGAAAAACGAAGTGAAATGTGACTGCCACCATATTTATATCGCCACTTAGCGTGCGCTAGCCTTCCTGACTAGCGTGGCGCTATCGGCCGGTATCGGCCGAGTACCCTGGTCGGGGCCCACAACACCCGGCATCACCGACCAACCCCGCCGACCGAACCTGTCGACCCAACTCCCGCTAGCGTGCGCTACGGGCCGATACTGCGCGCTAGCCGACTGGCCCGATAGCCACTGGATCAATCGCCGGCCAGTAACGACGCTAGCCGGCCGACGCGGCGCTACGCTGCCGACTAGCGCGCTACGCTCGGCGTAGCGTGCGCTACTCGCCGATCCCGACCGAGTCCGTAACCTCGAAACCCCATCGCCTGTGCCCGATAGCAGACGCTAAAGTTACCCGGCACAGGCGCTACACTGCCGGTTAGCGCACTCTTCCGGCCAGAAGGCGTGCGCTTACGGTTCTCGCGCACCTGCCGGCCGGTGCCCGCAATCGTCCGGCGATCCCCGCCACCGTCCGGCCGCCCCGCCACCGCTGTGGCTCGGCGACCCGATTTCAAAACGCATTTTAACGAACACGATTTAAAAGTTCATGGACAACATAAACGACTAGAAATGAAAGCGTAATACCATAAATAGTCATAAGCGACCAAGAAACTGGTCGAGACAACAATTACGGATACGGATACCCGTAACTTTCAAGAAATTACAAAATGGCCCAAAACGCCTAAATCACGATACGTGATCGAATAACCAAACCGAAGTTCACAACACGTCTAACAAAGTTAAACGGACTTGCGGAAACTCAAACAACAGCTTGGACGAGATTCGCAAGAATCGAACTCAAGTACGGAAAAGTCGCTAAAAAGCACAGAACTCAACGAAACGACACCGAAACGAACTCGGATGTCAAAAAGTGTAGAATTAATCATTCTCAGAATGACGAAACGGTCATGAGCGAGTCGTCAAAACGGACTCCGACCGAAAAAAAAAAGAAATTTACCGAAAATCGAAAATTGCGGATATTACATTCTACCCTCCTTAAAAGAAGTTTCGTCCCGAAACTTAAAACAAGTAGGGAGAAGAAATATTCCACCAGGAAAAACTCAACGAGACACACAAGAATGCGTGACTAACGCCCAACGGCGAAATGTCACAAACAACGCAAAGGAATATACGGCGTGAAAACACGCTCCACGGCGACCAACACAACGTCGCCGTTAGGGATATAATAAAACCAACAAGTGACAAGCGTCATCAAACGGATAATATATCCAAGTCAATTATCCGACAATCACAAAACACAACGAACGAAAACCAATATGATTGACCAACCCAACGGTACATCAATCAAAACGCGAGTCAACCGCCGAACAAACACGGAATCCCATCGCCTAAGGGATGGAGGATCGAAAACGAAACTAATTTCCCGAACTAAAGGGAATTACGGAGGAGTCTGAATGCTCAATAATCGCGAAACGAGAACAAAAACCGAACAAACAAACGATCGAGACAACAAAAATCGAAGAATCATGTTCGAATCACGAAGGACAATAAAGTTCAAACAATAACTCCCAGGATGATCTGGTGAGAACTACAAGACATGCATTCCCATAAGATCCACAGGAAAGGGAATAGCGATTGAAAAGTCACAACGACAAATGAGTTATTCCGAAACGATACCACACTCGTTCGATAAACAAAAACAAGGGGCGGACACTCTCAGAAATGTCAACAAACATAAATGAGTCGACAGAGTCGAAAACATAAGAGTTCCAAATCCGATCCACTTCGAATAAAAGAACTAGTAGAACCAGATGATGTCACTCCCAAACAAGGTTCACAAGAATCGAACCGAACCCGAAAAAAAAATCACAGCGATAACCAGATCGACCCACAACAAGGTCGTAGCTCGTTCGAACGATGAAACCGAATTACAGATCAAGTTCATAAAGTATCAACGAACATGAGCGAATCGATAGACTGGAGAAAGAGAAAATACAGAAGTCAAAATAGTACGGGCATTACCTCCGACCTCGTCCACGAAATTCACAAAAACGGGAGCAAGGTAACAAGACATTAAACAATCGACGCATAACGGAACCATCACCGATGCACACGACCATACCAAACCAAGCTCTAACAGCTCGCACATGCGCGACAACGCAGGAATCACTACGAGGCGATAATATTCAACACCAACATCCCGCCTCTCACAGGGGCTAGAACAACCAATGTGTGGAAAGCGACTCAACGCTCACACCGCCAATTCGATCATACTCGGGAGAAAGTATCAAAATGACAACGCGAATATCACACGTACATACCCAGCCCTCAAACGGGAATGGATAGGTTTAAAAAAAAAAAAAAAAAATGAAAACCTCATTTTGAAAATAATTTAGAAGAATACTGGTTGATCTTGAGTATCACCTTTCAAAAAGTACAAACGTGAAACATCATTATCGAGACTTTGGAGAACCATATCACATTTGATAAAAATGAGGACACTTTCTCTTAGTGAAAACTTTCAAAATATTCGACCCTCGGGTCTAAATAAAAGTGTTGAAAATATCTCAAAATATTTTGGTCCTCGAGGTAGAAAATTTTTGAAATATATTGTGGCACCTAGGATGTACCACAAGAAAATAAGTCATTTGAAAAGTATGTCTCGAAGTTTATTTTTCTAAGATACTCAAGGTTTTCAAAATCCAATAGCCGAATGCCCAAAACTCACACATACCGACGTTCACTAAAACAACTCCTAGCACACGCATCAAAACGTTTAAAATCAAGACAATACATGTCTTTAAACGAAAATAAACGATAAAATACCACATTCGTAACAAAACCACCGATAAAATACCCTCCCGCATCGGCTAGTGAATGTGTCGAACGCGTATAAGCACAAAGCTTCCACAAGAGACTTGTAAAACGTGCAAATCGATTCGAAAATCATCAACAATGGAGAAAAACAACAATAAAAGACATCACAACGATTTACACTCCTCGTATAAATCAAATACGAGAGTCGACTAAATACATATCGTGAAATCAAAATTCACATAAAATTCCACCACTTAACAAATAATTATAAAAATAGCTCGTGTCACACGAGGCACAACACAAAGAAGGGAGACTTACTTCCACAGGTCGCACGAAGATGATGATCGCCCCACGATACTAAACACGACCAACAAACTCAAACGACGCGTCGCGACACGACTCAGTCAGATAAAATCCGACGAAACAAGACTCAAACAACACGACTTGACCCGACAGCCTAGGTTTCCTCAACCTAAGCTCGATACCATTTATGTAACACCCCAATCCAGTGGATATTACACGCCGTAGAACCTTTCCTCAAGGATCTACCAGCCGGTAACGACATTTAACATCTCGACAATGCCTTCGAGGCTACAATGACTCAAGAGACCGATTTGGTATTACCACAATTTCATACAACTCATATACAACTCATGCCCACGCAGGAACAAAATACAACTACACTGCATAACGGAACAATACAAAGAAATGAAAAATAAGTACAATCAACCAAAACACGATGTACGGATCCTCATGTTATAATTATCGATCATCAATCATCATCCTTCGTGCCGACTCGTGTTATGCTCCAAAACCCGAATGCAAAACAGACATCCACCCCCGAATACTGGGGTTAGCAAAACTCCACCGTTTTGCTAGTGCAAAAACACAGAGCAAATACGAGCCATACAATTCACATTCCACGAATAACAATACCCGAGGATCCTCAAAGATCCAAACGAAACGAAAAGTACTTCCCGAGGCAAGGGTTTGGGAAAACATTTCAAAAACGAAATATCATAAATCAATGGGAATAATTTATAAAACGGTTTAGAATGCCATCGAGAGTTTTAATAGAAAACAATTTAGATTATCAAATCCTCGCTTTTCAAAAATCCAAAAGACAAAGGGGTCACCGCCCAAAGGTTTACTTTCTGGGAAATGACATTAACCAAATCGTTGGGATTTTAGCCCCAAATCTCATCAACTCACAGTACACAAGAACGACCACAAGGTTCGTCTCCCAACATCAAAATCCACAAATAAAGGATTTAAAACATAACCCACAAAATACTCTAGAGCCATCCTAGCCAAGTAGGCCAAACGAACAACTTACCTCTTACACATTTAGTCAATGCATGCAAATGAAAACCGTTCAAAAGCACTCATTTCCGGAAATGCCAATATCGAATCACATTTGTAAAAATGCACCACACCAATCATGACCCACGCCTTCTGGATCCTCGCCGAGACCCCGTCGGATCTAACCCACAGTGGTTAAAAGCAAGCTCGCGGTTCCACAGCCTTCGTGAGCCCTACCGAGACCCCGTCGGATCTAACCCGTAGTGAGCATACACACACACACGTTACTCATGCAATACTAACATGCTAAGAATGTAAGTTCATTAAGAATACTCACTAGAGATGGCCATTAACTCGACACCATTACCAAACTCTTCAAAAATACAATAACAAGTTTAAATAAGGAATACACGATTCCATAATCGAAACAATAGGAGTATCATCATAAAATCCTTCAATGTTCAAAATAACCAAATCATAATTAATTCTCAAAACACCGTTCACAAATCACACTGCTTTTGAAAGAAAGCCTTTAACGAGGCCAAATCAAAATCCTTTGAAACTTCATTTCAAATAACCAAACAAACACGTTAAGACGACCACCGATCATCATATCCATAAAACGAGAAAGAATGGGCAAGGTACTTGCCTCGAAAAAGAACAACGCGGAGAATCGACATGAGTAGGTTGTCCCGAACCGACTACGAACCCGCCGACTCCACCGAACGCCAACTCACGTTCATAAACTACGAAGGACAATTAATAACAATGAAATGAATTCCATAACACGACTCAAAGCCGTTGAATTCAAAGAACGAATGACGAAAGTTCACGGGTTTCCCCCAAAACGGCCAAGAACACGATTCGCTCCACAAACCCAAAACGGAATTCCAAGTTGAAATATGGATATACAATCCATAGAATATGTTTAACAACATCATTTAACCATAATCGATCCATCGAAAACGGATGAAAAGCGAGATCGGGACAAATCCCCAAAAAGTCAACTCGAAGGAAATCAAGAAATATACTTGATTCGACGAAGAACAATGGATTAAATGATGTTAAACACAAGAATACTACCAAGATTAATCATACCCATCATGAATTAATCAACAAAACAGAACGAATCGCATTTAAATTGCAAAAATCCCCAAATTCCCAAATTAGGGTTCTAAGGAAGATTACCTTGATTCACTGGATCAAAGGATGATAACGGACGATTGATTGATGTTATGGACTCAGAACTTCATGGATTTGTTGTTAAACAACATGGCTTCGCCGCCATGAATCGCCACTCGCGGATGGAGAAGGAAGGAAATGAAAACGAAGTGAAATGTGATCGCCACCATATTTATATCGCCACTTAGCGCGGCGCTAGCCTTTCCGGACTAGCGTGGCGCTTATCGGCCAGATCGGCCGAGTACCTCGCCGTGGCCCACAACACCGGCATCACCGACCAACCTGCCGACCGAACCTGCCGACCCAACTCCCGCTAGCGTGCGCTACGCCGGATGCTCGCGCGCTAGCGAATTGGCCCAAAGAGCCACCGGATTGAATCGCCGGCCAGTAACGACGCTAGCCGGCCGACAGCAGGCGCTTACGCCGCCGACTAGCGCGCTACGCCGGCGTAGCGTGCGCCACCCGCCGATCCCGACCGAGTCCGTAACCTCGAAACCCCATCGCCTGTGCCCGATAACAGACGCTAGCCACCGGCACAGGCGCTACACTGCCAAGAAGCAGCCTTTCCGGCCAGAAGCGTGCGCTTACGCCGGTTCTCGCGCACCGTCCGGCCGGTGCCTGCAATCGTCCGGCCAGTCCCGCCACCGTCCGGCCAGTCCCGCCACCGCCAGGGCTCGACGACCCGATTTCTGAAAACGTACGGAACGAACACGACGAAAAGTTCGCGGACAACATAAACGACTAGAAATGAAAGCGTAATACCATAATTAGTCATATGCGACCAAGAAACGGGTCGAGACAACAATTACAGATACGGATACCCGTAACTTTCAAGAAATTACAAAATGGCCCAAAACGCCCGGAAATCACGATACGTGATCGAATAACCAAACCGAAGTTCACAACACGTCTAACAAAGTTAAACGGACTTGCGGGAAACTCGAAACAACAGTTTCGGACGAGATTCGCAAGAATCGAACTCAAGTGCGGAAAAGTCGCTAAAAAGCACAGAACTCAACGAAACGACACCGAAACGAACTCGGATGTCAAAAAGTGTAGAATTAATCATTCTCAGAATGACGAAACGGTCATGAGCGAGTCGTCAAAACGGACTCCGACCGAAAAAAAAAAGAAATTTACCGAAAATCGAAAATTGCGGATATTACACAGGATATTCGAGGTATATTACAGCGCCGTGAATCCCTATATGGGACCCACCAGGCTGGACAAATATCATACTCGTCGACTCACAGAAACAACAAAATAACACCTCGTCATAAAGACGCAAAACAAAATAATCCACCCGGTTCAACTGGTCAAACATAACACCATCATTCGACACAAACATAATAGACAACAATACAATCCGGACGAACAAGAACTCTTAAGTACTCGGGTACTTCTATTAGTTTAAAAACCACAAAAGGTAAAAAGATAGAAGACAATAAGACTCCACTCGTGCACAATCATCACGCACGGCCATCATCTGCATACTGGTCCAGCGCCCGCTCGTCTCGATGAACCTGACCTGAAATTCATTAAAACGAATTTCCCCAAATGGGGTCCCCAGAGGGGTTATCAATTACGCTAGTACAAGTATCCAAATGAACAACTTACATCTTACACATATAGTCAATGCATACAGTCACGAAAAACATAGTTCCAAAGTACTCATTTCCGGAAATGCCATAATCAAATCACATTTGTAAAATGCACCACAATTAACCGCGGACCCACAACTTCATGGACCCCTACCGAGACCCCGTCGGATCTAACCCGTAGTGGTTAAAAGCAAGCTCGCGGTTCCACAGCTTCGTGGAGCCCTACCGAGACCCTGTCGGATCTAACCCATAGTGAGCATACACACACACACACACCATTCTCATGTAATACTACTACGTTAAGATTGTAAGTTCATAAGTGTACTTGCTTCGATTAATAGACGGTGACACGAACGGAAAGGGAGAGTCAAGCACAACCACGAGGAATCGGCGGAAATGAACCTAACGATTCTAATAACACAATCATAACCACTTCTAAACGATTACGGAAATGGAATACACCCGAAAAACCCGCCTACGATTCATGTATATTCGTATAAAAAACAACGAGGGCGGACCATAACCAAACCCTCTCGATTACAAAAATACTACGAAATATACCATGAATCTATAGGAAAACCAACAATACCATGAAGATTAATCATATTCATCATGAATTAATCTATCATATGGAACGAATCGGACGAAAACGTGAAAAACCCCAATTTTCCTAAAAGAAGGTTTTAGGAGTTTACGTCGAATTAAAGACGAAGAACACGATTAGATGTTGATAATATACTCTAAAAACTCGAAGAAGATGATGGCTCGGAGTTGCTAAGCTTCAAATCGCCGGAAAACACCAAGAGAATCGCCCACGAGCCGGAGGAGAGGAGAAGGATGAAAAATGACCAAAATCGGTCAACTCCTGGGTTTATAAACCCAGGCCGCCTTACGTACGTTAGCCACCACTTGCTAACGTACGTAAGCTGTGTTACGTACGTAAGCTATAAGGGCCTTACGTACGTAACCAAAAAGGGAGAAATGCCTGTACCCTTTTACACTAGGCCGTTACATACGTAACCAAAAGGTGTGTTACATACGTAACATTCTGTTCTGGGAAGTACAGGCTAGAAATAGATAAGGAAGGTACCGAAAAAGAATCGAAATACAACGGTGAATAAATCACGATGGGGTACTTAGCACGCATGCTATCCTCGGTTTCCCAAGTTGCCTCCTCGACACCATGTCTCGACCACTGCACTTTGACCAAAGGAATGGTCTTATGCCTCAGTCGCTTCTCACGGTGCTCCAAAATCTTCAAGGGACGCTCCTCGAAGGTAATGTCCTCGGCAATATCGATCTCGCCAAAGTCGATGATATGACTAGGATCCAGAACTTATTTCCTCAGCTGCGAAACATGGAAAACGCTATGAACGTGACTCAAGGCCGGAGGTAGCGCCAAACGGTATGCCAACTCACCGACTCGCTCGAGGATCTCAAAGGGTCCAATAAATCTCGGACTCAACTTTCCCTTCTTCCCGAAGCGGAAAACTCCCTTCGTCGGCGACACCTTTAGCAAAATGTGGTCCCCCACCTCGAATTCCAAAGGTCGACGACGGATGTCGGCATACAACTTCTGCCGACTCTGAGCGGTCAACATCCGTTCTCGAATCAAATCCACCTTCTGCCTCGTCTCTAGAACAATATCCGGTTTGATCCCGACCAAATCGGACGCTTCGTTCCAACAAATCGGCGATCGACAACGCCGCCCATAAAGCGCCTCATATGGTGCCATACGAATCGATGCATGCCAACTATTGTTGTACGTGAATTAGATCAATGGCAAATGCTCCTCCCAGTCGCTACTCCAGTCAAGAGCACAAGCACGCAACATATCCTCAAACGTCTGGATAGTGCGTTCCGATTATCTATCTGACTGAGGATGGAAAGAGGTGCTCAAATGCAAACGAGTACCCAACGCCTTATGCACCGCCTGCCAGAAATGCGATACAAAACGGCCATCACGATCCGAAACAATAGGCTTCGGAGTACCGTGAAGCCTCACAATCTGTGCAATAAACACACGAGCCAACTTCTCCGGGCCCCAAGTATCCTTGATGCCCAGAAAATATGCCGACTTGGTCAGGCGATCAACAATCACCCAAACCATATAAATGCCTGATCTTGATCTCGGCAAACTCGTAATGAAGTCCATCGATATGTCTTCCCATTTCCATTCCAGAACGGGAAGTGACTGCAATAACCCGACTGGTCGCTGATGCTCGATTTTGACCTGCTGGCAAGTCAAACATCTCGCTACAAACTGTGCGACCTCCTCCTTCATATCATTCCACTAAAAATTCCTCCTCAGGTCCTTGTACATCTTACTCGAACCAGGATGAACGGAGTAAGGTGTAGCATGGGCCTCACATAAAATACTCTGTCTCAAATCCAAGTCATTCGGTACACAAAGCCGACTCTGCAATCTCAACACACCATCTTCATGAATCACAAACCCAGAAGACTTTCCCTTAAGAACATTCTCTCGGATTTGCAAAATCATTGGATCCTCCAACTGTTTCAGTTTAATTTCATCGATCAGAGACGACGAAATCTCTAAAGCACAAAGTCGCCCTACGGCTCCAGGAAACGAAATCTCAACACTCCACTCAATCAAATCCCGCTGAAGCTCGGCTTGAGACATAAGGATCTCAAGTCTTCGCAAGGAGACTGGTTTCCGACTCAAGGCGTCGGCCACGACGTTCGCCTTGCCCGGATGATAAAGGATTTCGAGGTCATAATCCTTAATCAACTCTAACCACCTCCTCTGCCTCATATTCAACTCCCGCTGAGTAAATATGTACTTCAGACTTTTATGGTCGGTAAAGATGTGACATGCAGAGCCAAAAAGATAGTGACGCCAAATCTTGAGCGCGAAAACAACTGCCGCTAACTCCAAATCGTGAGTAGGGTAGTTAAGATCATACGGCCTCAACTGCCTCGACGCAAATGCAATAGTCTTGCCATGTTGCATCAACACGCACCCAAGACCCTGACCCGAAGCATCTCTATAAATGACAAAACCCTCGTTGCCACATGGCAACGCCAAAATCGGGGCTGAAGTCAAACGCCTCTTCACCTCCTCAAAACTCGACTGCCTCTCGTCATTCCAGACGAACTTCTCAGACTTCTGGAGAAACTGTGTAAGTGGTCGAGCTAGTTTCGAGAAACACTCGACGAACCTACGGTAGTAGCCAGCTAAACCCAAAAAACTACGGACCTCCTTCACGTTTTTAGGCGGTGCCCAATCTAACACTGCCTCAATCTTCTGCGGGTCCACACGAACACCCTCGGCTGAAATCACGTGACCTAGAAACATCACTTCCTTTAGCCAGAACTCACATTTCGAGAACTTTGCATAGAGTTGCTCGGTCCTCAAAATGTCTAACACCACTCGTAAATGATATGCGTGTTCCTCCTCGTTCCTCGAATAAATAAGAATATTGTCAATGAAGACGACGACACACTTATCCAAATACTCGATAAAGACTTTGTTCATTAACTGCATGAACACCGCCAGCGCATTAGTTAGCCCAAAAGACATAACTGCAAACTCATTATGTCCGTATCTCGTCCGAAAAGCTATTTTCGGCACATCGGACTCCCTCACCCGGAGCTGATAATACCCCGATCTCAAATCAATCTTCGAAAATACCGCAACTCCCTGCAACTGATCGAACAAGTCATCAATCCTCGGCAAAGGATACTTGTTCTTGATGGTCACCTTGTTTAGTTCGCGATAGTCGATACACAAACGTAGTGAACCACCCTTCTTCCGTACAAACAGGACCGGTGCGCCCCAAGGCGAAGTGCTCGATCGAACATACCCCGATTTAAGAAGCTCGCTCAACTGCTTCTTCAACTCGGCCATCTCTGAAGGTGCCATGCGATACGGCGCCTTCGAAATAGGAGCCGTGCCCGGCTCTAACTCTATAGCAAACTCAACCTCACAATCCGGTGGCAATCCCGGTAACTCATCAGGAAATACATCAGGAAACTCACTAATGACTGGAATCGACGAAAGGTCGACTCCACCATCCTCCGCCTTCAAGGCATAGCACCAATAACCGGTACACCCCTTTCGTAGGAGTCTCATCGCCTTCAAGGCGTTAATAACAAACTTTTGGTTTCTCTTTCGTCCCACGAAAGAGTGTTCGGTGCCGTCCTCGGCTAGCATAGTGATGATTCTCGTGCGGTAGTTCATGATCGCACCATGCCGCTCGAGCTAATCATCCCCAAGAATTAAATCTTCGCCCTCAATTCCCACAACAATAAGATTAGAGAGCCAAGCCCTCTCACAAATAATCACAGCACAATCTCGAATCTCACGGTCACCAACGATCCTATCACCGCTAGGAAGTTTAACGATGAAAGGCTCGCATGGGGATAAACAATCAAGACCCAAACGGCGCACACATTTCAAAGACACGAACGAATGCGTAGCACCAGAATCAAAAAGTACACTTACAGGATGAAAATGGATGTGAAGGGTACCTGTGGCAACAGTAGCGGCTGGGTCATCAGCCCTCCTCATCTCATAAACGTGCGGGTGGGCAGAGCCGACACTGGAAACTCCCCCCTTAGCGGGCTGACCCCGACCTCTCCCTCGACTAGCACTCGGCGGAGATTGAGAAGCAGACGATCCTTGATTCACACTTGGTTCCCTAGGCGCTGGAATGGAAGCCCGGGCACCAAGGATTTTCTCCCTCTCAGCATAGAAAGCAGCCTTGTAGCCCGGCTGGCCACACTGATTACACATCAGCAAAGGGTTCGGACAAATACGACTGATGTGGCCCTGATGTCCACAGTTAAAACACTTCACCTCTCGAGAAGGGGCACTGGCAGCCCTACGGGGAAACCCAGTAGATCGAGCTGGGCCACCACCAGCGGAAAGGTTAGCAGACTGGTATTTCTGCTGACCCCCACCTTTGTGGCCCGAAAAATTCCCGGCAGACTTCTTCTTCTTGCTCTTGCGGGCCACCTCGCTAGCCGTCACCGACATATCGTAAGCAAGGGCCCTACTCTGGTAATCCTTCAAGGTAGTACAGACGAGCCCCGACATGTAGTCTCGAATCAACAATTTCATCCGCCTGGAAAATGGAAAATTTTGTCGCTCTCCTCGACAACTTGGGTCTTCACATAACCCAACTCCTTGTTAAAATCGGCAATAGCTTGAGATACGGGGATATCCCGTGGTTGAGCATCATAGAAAGCATGTACTCGAGCCTGTCTGACCGGCCACAGGCAATATTCAGTCTCCATCAATTCTTGAAATTCGGCCCACGAAGCAACATGACCTTTGGGCCCAACGGCCTCCCACCAATCCGTAGCGTCCCCAGTGAGAAAATACTGGGCAATAGGGATCTTACGGTCCTCGGGACAGTTGGTAGTAGTGACGACTTTAGATATCTCCTTGATCCACCCCTCCCAGCCGATCAGGTCCGAAGCTCCCGAGAACTGAGGAGGATGCATCTTGATGACATCCTGAAGCCAGCGGTCCGCTCCACCCCGATTAGCGTGGGCCAGATCCAGGTTCTGAACCTCCTGAGCTATCGCCGCCATTTGGTTCACCATTTGCTGCATAACTGTAATATCCGCAATTTTCGATTTTCGGTAAATTTATTTTTTCAGTTGGAGTCCATTTTGACGACTCGCTCATGACCGTTTCGTCATTCTGAGAATGATTAATTCTGCACTTTTTGTCATCCGAGTTCGTTTCGGTGTCGTTTTGTTGAGTTCCGTGCTTTTTAGCGACTTTTCCGCGCTTGAGTTCGATTCTTGCGAATCTGGTTCTAAACTGCTATTTCGAGTTTCCCGTAAGTCCGTTTAACTTTGTTAGGCGTGTTGTGAACTTCTGTTTGGTTATTCGATCACGTATCGTGATTTCCGGGCGTTTTGGGCCATTTTGTAATTTCTTGAAAGTTACGGGTATCTGTATCTGTAATTGTTGTCTCGACCCGTTTCTTGGTCGCGTATGATTAATTATGGTATTATGTTTTCATTTCGGGTCGTTGATGTTGTCCGCGAACTTTTCGTCGTGTTCGCCCGTGACGCTTGGAAATCGGGTCGCCGAGCCACGGTGGTGGTCACAGTGCCGATCATGGCCGGACGATGGCGGGCACCGGCCGGACAGTGCGGCAGAACCGGCGTAAGCGCACGCCACGGCCGGAAGGCTGCACGCGCTAACCGGCAGTATAGCGACGCTATCGGCCGCCTAACGCCATCTCCGGGCAGCGGTGGGGTTACGAGGTTCGACTCGGCCAGATCGGCAGTAGCGCACGCCATCTTGTCGGTCGAAGCGCGTGCAACCGGCAGGTGGCGACGCCGTCGGCCGACTAGCGACGCACGGGCGAGCCGCTTAGTCCAGAGACTATCGACAGGTGTCGGCTAGCGCGCCACGGCACAAAGCCAGTCGCCGAGCGCACGGCCTGGCAGGTTTGGTCGGTGATGTCGGGTCGTGCGGGCCCTGGCCAAGGGTACTCGGCCGATACCGGCCGATAGCGCACGCTAGTCCGGGAAGGCTAGCGCATGCTAGTTCCGGCCCAGTATAAATGTGACAGAGCAGTCACATTTCATCTCGTTCTTCATTTCCTTCCTTCTCCGTCCGCGGATGGCGATTCATGGGTGATGAAGCCATGTTGTTTAACAACAAATCCATGAAGTTCTTGAGTCCATAACATCAATCAATCGTCCGTTATCATCCTTTGATCCAGCGAATCAAGGTAATCTTCCTTAGAACCCTAATTTCGTGAATTTGGGGATTTTTGCATTTTTGTCCGATTCGTTCCGTGTTGTTGATTAATTCATGATGGGTATGATTAATCTTGGTAGTATTCTTGTGTTTGACTTCATTTAATCCATTGTTCTTCGTCGAATCGAAGTATATTTCTTGATTTCCTTCGAATTGACTTTTTGGGGGATTTATCCCCGATCTCGTTTTTCATCCGTTTTCGATGGATCGAGTATGGTTAAATGATGTTTTTAAACATATTCTATGGATTGTATATCCATATTTCAACTTGGAATTCGCTCGGGTTTTGACGGACGAATCGTGTTCTCGCCGCTTTGGGGAAATCCTTGAACCTTCGTCATTTGTTCTTTGAATTCAGCGGCTTTGGGTCGTACTTTGGAATTCATTTTCGTTGTTATTGTTTTCGTTCGTAGTTCATTGTTGTGGATTGTCGTTCGGTGGAGTCGGCGAGTTCGTAGTCGGTTCGTGCCAACCTACTTCGGCCGATTCTCCGCGTTGTGGTTATTCGAGGCAAGTACCTTGCCCATACTTTTCTTATTTTGTGGATATGATGATCGGTGATCGTCTTGGTGTGTTTGTTTGGTTGTTTGTAATGAAGTTTCAAAAGATTTCGGTTCGGCCTCGTTAAAGGCTTTCTTTCAAAATGCGTGTGTGTTTTGTGAACGGCGTGTTTTGGGAATTGATTATGATTTGGTTATTTTGAACGTTGAAGGATTTGATGATGATACTCCTATTGTTTAAAGTTATGGAATCGTGCATTCCATATTTAATCTTGTTATTGTGTTTTGAAGAGTTTGATAATGGTGTCGAGTTAATGGCCATCTCTAGTGAGTATTCTTAATGAACTTACATTCTTAGCATGTTAGTATTGCATGAGTAACGTGTGTGTGTGTATGCTCACTACGGGTTATATCCGACGGGGTCTCGGAAGGGGTCCACGGAGGGGTGGATCCGCGAGCTTGCTTTTAACCACTGTGGGTTAGATCCGACGGGGTCTCGGTAGGAGTCCACGGAGGGGTGGATCCACGGTTAATTGTGGTGCATTTTTCAAATGTGATTTGATTATGGAATTTCCGGAAATGAGTGCTTTTGAACGGTTTTCATAATTGCATGCATTGACTAAGTGTGTAAGAGGTAAGTTGTTCGTTTGGCCTACTTGGCTAGGATGGCTCTAGAGTATTTTGTTGTCTATGTTTTAAATCCATTATTTGTGGATTTTGATGTTGGGAGACGAACCTTGTGGTCGTTCTTGTGTACTGTGAGTTGATGAGATTTGGGGCTAAAATCCCAATGGTTTTGTAAAAGTCGTTTTACGGATTTGGGGCTAAAATCCCAACGGTTTGGTAATTGTCATTTTTCAGAAAATAAACATTTGGGGCGGTGACCCCTTTTGTCTTTTGGATTTTGAAAAGTAGGATTTGATAATCCTAAGTTGTTTTCTATTAAAACTCTCGATGGCATTCTAAACCGTTTTATAAATCATTTCCATTGATTTATGATATTTCGATTTTGAAATGTTTTGTCAAACTCTTGCCTCGGGAAGTACTTTTCATTTCGTTTGGATCTTTGAGGATCCTTGGTTATTGTTATTCGTGGAATGTGAATTGTATGGCTCGTATTTGCACTTTGTTCTTGCACTAGCAAAACAGTGGAGTTTTGCTAACCCCCGAGTATTGGGGGGGTGGATGTCTGTTTTGCATTCGTGTTTTGGAGCATAACACAGTCGGCACGAAGGATGATTAAAGATGATAGATACTAATCACATGAGGAAAATTACTTTGTTTATTGGTTCAGATGTACTCTATTTTTCCATTGCTATATTTTCCGTTATGCAGGTGTGGTTGTATTTTGACCCCTGCGTGGGCATGAGTTGTATTCGAGTTGTATGTATTTGTTGAAAGACCAAATCGGTCTACTGAGTCATTTTAGCCTGAAAGGCATGGTTGAGTTGTTATATGTCGTTACCAGCCTGGTAGATCCGTGAGGAAAGGTTCTACGGCGTGTAATATCCTTGAGCGGATTGGGGGTGTTACATAAATGGTATCGGAGCTTAGGTTGAGGAAACCTAGGCTGTCGGGTCAAGTCGTGTTGTTTGAGTCTTGTTTCGTCGGATTTTATCTGACTGAGTCGTGTCGCGACGCGTCGTTTGAGTTTGTTGGTCGTGATTAGTATCGTGGGGCGATCATCATCTTCGTGCGACCTGTGGAAGTAAGTCTCCCTTCTTTGTGTTGTGCCTCGTGTGACACGAGCTATTTTTATGATTATTTGTTAAGTGGTGGAATCCTTATGTGGATTTTGATTTCACGATTTGTATTTAGTCGACTCTCGTATTTGATTTATACGAGGAGTGTCGTCGCTTGTGATGTCTTTTTATCGTTGTTTTTGTCCGTGGCTGATGATTTTCGAATCGATTTGCACGTTTTACAAGTTCTATTGTGGAAGCTTTGTGCTTATACGCGTTCGACTTGTTCACTAGCTGCGGAGGGTCCTTAGAGGCCTCGAATGGGGTCGGTGGTTTTGTTCGAATGTGGTATTTTATCGTTTATTTCCGTTTAAAGACATGTATTGTCTTGATTTTAAACGCTTTGATTCGTGTACTAGGAGTTGTTTTAGTGAACGCCGATATGTGTGAGTTTTGGGCATTCTGGACTATCGATTTTTGAAAACCTTGAGTATCTTAGAAAAATAAATTTCGAGACATACTTTTCAAATGAGTTATTTTCTTGTGGTACATCCTAGGTGCCACAGTATATTTCAAAAAATTTCTACTTCGAGGACCAAAATGCTTTGAGATATTTTCAATGTTTTAGAAACATTTTTATTTAGACCCGAGGGTCGAATATTCTGAAAGTTTTCACTAAGAGAAAGTGTCTTCATTCTTATCAAATGCGAAATGGTTCTCCAATGTCTCGATAACGATGTTTCACGTTTGTACTTTTTGAAAGGTGATACTCAAGATCAACCGGTATTCTTCAAATTATTTTCAAGATGAGGTTTTCGCTTTTAAAACCTATCCATTCCCGTTTGAGGGCTGGGTATGTATGTGTGATGTTCGCGTTGTCATTTTGATACTTTCTCCCGAGTATGATCGGATTGGCGGTGTGAGCGTTGAGTCGATTTCCACACATTTGTTGTGTTAGCCTCTGTGAGAGGTGGGATGTTGGTATTGAATATTGTTGTCGCCTCGTGGTGATTTCTGCGTTGTCGCGCATGTGCGAGCTGTTAGAGCTTGGTTTGGTATGACCGTGTGCATCGGTGATGGTTCCGTTATGTGTCGGTTGTTTAATGTCTTGTTATCTTGCTCCCGTTTTTGTGAATTTCGTGGACGAGGTCGGAGGTAATGCCCATACTATTTTGACTTCTGTATTTTCTCTTTCTCCAGTCTATCGATTCGTTCATGTTCGTTGACACTTTATGAACTTGTTCGGTATTTCAGTTTCATCGTCCGAACGAGCTGTGATCTTGTTTTGAGTCGATCTAGTTATCGATGTGACTTTTTCGGGTTCAGTTCAATTCTTGTGAACCTTGTTCGGGAGTGACATCATCTGGTTCTATTAGTTCTTTTATTCGAAGTGGATCGGATTTGGAAATCTTATGTTTTCGACTCTGTCGACTCATTTATGTTCGTTGACATTTCTGAGCTTGTCCTGCCCCTTGTTTTTGTTTATCGAACGAGTGTGGTATCGTTTCGGAATAACTCGTTTGTCGTTGTGACTTTTCAATCGCTATTCCCTCTCCTGTGGATCTTATGGGAATGCATGTCTTGTAGTTCTCACCAGATCATCCTGGGAGTTGTTGTTTGAACTTTATTGTTCTTCGTGATTCGAACATGATTCTTCGATTTTTGTTGTCTCGATCGTTGTGGTTCGATCGTTTGATTGTTCGGTTTTTATTGATCTCGTTCCGTGATTGGTGAACATTCAGGCTCCTTCGTAATTCCCTTCAGTTCGGGAAATTAGTTTTGTTTTCGATCTTCCAACCCTTAGGCGGTGGAATTCCGTATTTGTTCAACGTTTGGCTCGCGTTTTGATCAATGTACCGTTAGGTTGGTCAATCGTATTGATTTTCGTTCGTTGTGTTTTGCGATTGTTCGGATAATTGACTTGATTGTATTATCCATTTGATGACGCTTGTCACTTGTTGGTTTTATTATATCCCTAACGGCGACGTTGTGTTGGTCGCCGTGGAGCGTGTTTTCACGCCGTATATTCCTTTGCGTTGTTTGTAACATTTCGCCGTTGGGCGTTAGTTACGCATTCTTGTGTATCTCGTTGAGTTTTTCCTGGCGGAATATTTCTTCTCCCTACTTGTTTTAAGTTTCGGGACGAAACATCTTTTAAGGAGGGTAGAATGTAATATCCGCAATTTTCGATTTTCGGTAAATTTCTTTTTTCGGTCGGAGTCCGTTTTGACGACTCGCTCATGACCGTTTCGCCATTCCGAGAATGATTAATTCTGCACTTTTGTCATCCGAGTTCGCTTCGGTGTCGTTTTGTTGAGTTCCGTGCTTTTAGCGACTTTTCCGCTTGAGTTCGATTCTTGCGAATCTCGCTCAAACTGCTATTTCGAGTTTCTCGTAAGTCCATTTAACTTTGTTAGGCGTCTTGTGAACTGCTTGATTATTCGATCACGATCGTGATTTCCGGCGTTTGGGCCATTTTGTAATTTCTTGAAAGTTACGGGTATCCGTATCTGTAATTGTTGTCTCGACCCGCTTCTTGGTCGCGTATGATTAATTATGGTATTATGTTTTCATTTCGGTCGTTGATGTTGTCCGCGAACTTTTCGCCGTGTTCGCTCCGTATGTTTTGAAATCGGTCGCCGAGCCACGTGGTCGCATCGCCGGACGGTTATGGATCGGCCGGACGATGGCGGCACCGGCCGGACAGTGCGGCAGAACCGGCGAGCGCACGCCACGGCCGGAAAGGCTGCCGCGCTAACCGACAGTATAGCGACGCTATCTACCGCCTAACGACTTATTCTCCGGTGCAGGCGGTGGGGTTTTGAGGTTGGACTCGGTCAGATCGGCGGGTAGCGCACGCCATCGTCGGTCGTAGCGCGCGCTAACCGGCAGGGTGGCGACGCCGACCGACTAGCGTGCGATGCGGGCTGTTTAGTCCAGAGACTACTTGACAGGTCGGCTAGCGCGCGCAGGCTTCCGGCCGTAGCGCACGCTAGCGGGAGTCGGGTCGACAGGTTTGGTCGGTGATGCCGGGTCGTGCGGGCCCTGGCCGAGGGTACTCGGCCGATACCGGCCGATAGCGCACGCTAGTCCGGGAAGGCTAGCGCACGCTAGTTCCGGCCCAGTATAAATGTGACAGAGCAGTCACATTTCATCTCGTTTTTCATTTCCTTCCTTCTCCGTCCGCAGATGGCGATTCATGGGTGACGAATCCATGTTGTTTAACAACAAATCCATGATGTTCTTGAGTCGATAACATCAATCAATCGTCCGTTATCATCCTTTGATCCAGCGAATCAAGGTAATCTTCCTTAGAACCCTAATTTCGTGAATTTGGGGATTTTTGCATTTTTGTCCGATTCGTTCCGTGTTGTTGATTAATTCATGATGGGTATGATTAATCTTGGTAGTATTCTTGTGTTTGACTTCATTTAATCCATTGTTCTTCGTCGAATCGAAGTATATTTCTTGATTTCCTTCGAATTGACTTTTTGGGGGATTTATCCCCGATCTCGTTTTTCATCCGTTTTCGATGGATCGAGTATGGTTAAATGATGTTGTTAAACATATTCTATGGATTGTATATCCATATTTCAACTTGGAATTCGCTGGGTTTTGACGGACGAATCGTGTTCTTGCCGCTTTGGGGAAATCCTTGAACCTTCGTCATTTGTTCTTTGAATTCAGCGGCTTTGGGTCGTACTTTGGAATTCATTTTCGTTGTTATTGTTTTCGTTCGTAGTTCATTGTTGTGGATTGTCGTTCGGTGGAGTCGGCGAGTTCGTAGTCGGCTCGTGCCAACCTACTTCGGCCGATTCTCCGCGTTGTGGTTATTCGAGGCAAGTACCTTGCCCATACTTTTCTTATTTTGTGGATATGATGATCGGTGATCGTCTTGGTGTGTTTGTTTGGTTGTTTGTAATGAAGTTTCAAAAGATTTCGGTTCGGCCTCGTTAAAGGCTTTCTTTCAAAATGCGTGTGTGTTTTGTGAACGGCGTGTTTTGGGAATTGATTATGATTTGGTTATTTTGAACGTTGAAGGATTTGATGATGATACTCCTATTGTTTAAAGTTATGGAATCGTGTATTCCGTATTTAATCTTGTTATTGTGTTTTGAAGAGTTTGATAATGGTGTCGAGTTAATGGCCATCTCTAGTGAGTATTCTTAATGAACTTACATTCTTAGCATGTTAGTATTGCATGAGTAACGTGTGTGTGTGTATGCTCACTACAGGTTATATCCGACGGGGTCTCGGTAGGGGTCCACGGAGGGGTGGATCCGCGAGCTTGCTTTTAACCACTATGGGTTAGATCCGACGGGGTCTCGGTAGGGGTCCACGGAGGGGTGGATCCACGGTTAATTGTGGTGCATTTTGCAAATGTGATTTGATTATGGCATTTCCGGAAATGAGTGCTTTTGAACGGTTTTCATAATTGCATGCATTGACTAAGTGTGTAAGAGGTAAGTTGTTCGTTTGGCCTACTTGGCTAGGATGGCTCTAGAGTATTTTGTTGTCTATGTTTTAAATCCATTATTTGTGGATTTTGATGTTGGGAGACGAACCTTGTGGTCGTTCTTGTGTACTGTGAGTTGATGAGATTTGGGGTTAAAATCCCAATGGTTTTGTAAAAGTCGTTTTACGGATTTGGGGCTAAAATCCCAACGGTTTGGTAAATGTCATTTTTCAGAAAATAAACATTTGGGGCGGTGACCCCTTTTGTCTTTTGGATTTTGAAAAGTAGGATTTGATAATCCTAAGTTGTTTTCTATTAAAACTCTCGATGGCATTCTAAACCGTTTTATAAATCATTTCCATTGATTTATGATATTTCGATTTTGAAATGTTTTCTCAAACTCTTGCCTCGGGAAGTACTTTTCATTTCGTTTGGATCTTTGAGGATCCTTGGTTATTGTTATTCGTGGAATGTGAATTGTATGGCTCGTATTTGCACTTTGTTCTTGCACTAGCAAAACAGTGGAGTTTTACTAACCCTCGAGTATTCGGGGGGTGGATGTCTGTTTTTGCATTAAGGTTTTGGAGCATAACACAGGGTCGGCACGAAGGATGATGAAAGATGATCGATACTAATCACATGAGGAACCGTACTTTGTTTATTGGTTCAGTTGTACTCTATTTTTCATTGCTATATTTTCTGTCATGCGGGTGTGGTTGTATTTTGACCCCTGCGTGGGCATGAGTTGTATTCGAGTTGTATGTATTTGTTGAAAGACCAAATCGGTCTACTGAGTCATTTTAGCCTGAAAGGCATGGTTGAGTTGTTATATGTCGTTACCAGCCTCGTAGATCCTTGAGGAAAGGTTCTACGACGTGTAATATCCCTGAGCGGATTGGGGGTGTTACAATAACGGCCGCAATACCAAGGTCGGCGCGCTCCTGAGAAGAAGCATGACTGTGACGGTCGCCGGTACTGCCGGCTCTCGAAGACTGCGACGTGGCCGCCCCACCATCTACCCCACGTCCCCGGCCGCATCCACGGCCACGGCCACGACCACGGCCTCTTCTAGCATCCATACTGATGTTAAAGAAGAAGCGAAGGCCATACGATGGTAAGTACAAGAAGAAAAACAATCACAATCGAGAATCAAAGGTGCGATACAAGGAAACAAGGAACAGAGTAAGGAAAAACTTACGGACACTGGTAGTACCAGAATCATGGCAGCGTGACGATGACGTGCAAAATGAAACACAACAAGACCCAATAAACCGACAAGCCTAGGTATCCATAAACCTAGTGTTCCGATACCATTTTCTGTAACACCCCAGGATATTCGAGGTATATTACAGCGCCGTGAATCCCTATATGGGACCCACCAGGCTGGACAAACATCATACTCGTCAACTCACAGAAACAACAAAATAACACCTCGTCATAAAGACGCAAAACAAAATAATCCACCCAGTTCAACTGGTCAAACATAACACCATCATTCGACACAAACATAATAGACAACAATACAATCCGGACGAACAAGAACTCTTAAGTACTCGGGTACTTCTATTAGTTTAAAAACCACAAAAGGTAAAAAGATAGAAGACAAGAAGACTCCACTCGTGCACAATCATCACGCACGGCCATCATCTGCATACTGGTCCAGCGCCATCTTGTCTCGATGAACCTGACCTAAAATTCATAAAACGAATTTCCCCAAAACGGGTCCCAAGAGGGGTTAGCAATTACGCTAGTACAAGTATCCAAATGAACAACTTACATCTTTCACATATAGTCAATGCATGCAGTCACCAAAAACATAGTTCCAAAGCACTCATTTCCGGAAATGCCATAATCAAATCACATTTATAAAATGCACCACAATTAACCGCGGACCCACAGCTTCGTGGACCCCTACCGAGACCCCGTCGGATCTAACCCGTAGTGGTTAAAAGCAAGCTCGCAGTTCCACAGCTTCGTGGAGCCCTACCGAGACCCCGTCGGATCTAACCCATAGTGATCATACACACACACACCATTCTCATGTAATACTACTACGTTAAGATTGTAAGTTCATAAGTGTACTTGCCTCGATTAATAGATGGTGACACGAACGGAAAGGGAGAGTCAAGCACAACCACGAGGAATCGGCGGAAATGAACCTAACGATTCGAATAACACAATCATAACCACTTCTAAACGATTACGGAAATGGAATACACCCGAAAACCCCACCTACGATTCATGTATATTCATATAAAAACAACAACGAGGGCGGACCACAACCAAACCCTCTCGATTACAAAAATACTATGAAATATACCATGAATCCGTAGGAAAAACCAATAACACCATCAAGATTAATCATATTCATCATGAATTAATCTATCATATGGAACGAATCGGACGAAAACGTGAAAACCCCCAATTTTCCTAAAAGAAGGTTTTAGGAGTTTACCTCTAATTAAAGACGAAGAACACGATTAGATGTTGATAATATACTCCAAAAACTCGAAGAAGATGATGGCTCAGAGTTGCTAAGCTCCAAATCGCCGGAAAACACCAAGAAAATCGCCCACGAGCCGGAGGAGAGGAGAAGGATGAAAAATGACTAAAATCGGTCAACTCCTGGGTTTATAAACCTAGGCCGCCTTACGTACGTTAGCCACCACTTGTTAACGTACGTAAGCTGTGTTACGTACGTAAGCTATAAGGGCCTTACGTACGTAACCAAAAAGGCAGAAATGCCTGTACCCTTTTACACTAGGCCGTTACGTACGTAACCAAAAGGTGTGTTACTTACGTAACATTCTGTTCTGGAAAGTACAGGCTAGAAATAGATAAGGAAGATACCGAAAAAGAATCGAAATACAACGGTAAACAAATCACGATGGTACGAACGTAAAGGAATCGAAACGACGAACTTAAGTGTTGAAGGAAAACATATTCCCGACTACCCAAAGGTTCGGAAAAACAACAACAAACGTAATTTTCCCAAAACTTTGGGAAATTTACAAAACGGCCCAAAACATCCGAAATATACGATACAGGGTCGAAACACCAAATAAAAGTTCACAACACGCATAATAACATGAGATGGATCCCCGGCAACCCGAAACGGCGGTTCCGAAAGACGATTTACGAGAACACATGAAATAGCGACGAAAATGACATAAAACACCAAACCGAGTAAAACGAGTCCGAAACAAGCTCGGACAACAAGAAGTCCAATATCAAATATCCTCGAAATGTCAATACGCTTACAAGCGAGTTGCCAAAAACTAAAATACACCAAAATGAGAATCTTAAGAGAAAGGAAAAATGCGGATATTACAATATTAAATAATTCAGTTCTTAAACCAATTCAAATACTGTCAAATAATAAATAACGATTAGATAAAAAATACAAAAATAACAGCACACACCGCACACGCCACAGTCATACACAACCACACAAATTTGTTAAAAATATGAGTTGAGTGGATATTCACATAGGTAAAGGGGGTCTTTTTTTTTACAAAATTTTGGTGGTGCACATGCACCACCATGCTTAACATGAATCCGCCCCTAGATCACTGTTAAAATTATATTTGACGGATAATAATATTATGGAGTATTATTTATTTGTGTTGTTATTAATATTATTATGAGCGAGTACTTTTATTTTATTGGGCTTATGATGAAACTATGTCTATATTATTCTTAGTGGTCATATAATAATTCAAACATTATATTTTTAATGATTATGATTTTCGTTTCAATATCGGAATATTATTTCATTAATAGTATCACATATTTTTTATTGTTATAATTCCCCATTGCTTTGTGATTATCGACATTTGTTAATTTCAATGATTATTTGTTTTCATTAAATTGGATACATATAATGTTTAGAAATTACACTTATCAAGCGAAAAAAAATCTATATTTGAATAATAATTTTGTATTTATTGTTAATATATAGGGAAATTATGAGATTGATTTCAAAGTCTATCCCCTAAATTTCTTGGGATTAGTATATAAAATAAATAATAAACATTGGTTGATTCTAAACCCTAATCAATTACTGTTATTTATTGCAATTATTACAACCATTCTACTAATCAATTTGTTTGGGACTAGGTTAGAATGTAATTTGGTTTAGTACGATATAAATATTTTTACTTCACTATTATAGTCATCCCTGTAGAATCGACCTTGCACCGCATATCTATATCGAAAGAATCGTGCGCTTGCGAATATTAAACTTTAAAGACAACAACAATTTTCTGGGGTCGTTGTCTGGAAGGCGCAAATGAAGTACAAACAAGCTATCATCATCAAGTTAGTTAAATTCTTTACTAGTTATTTTTTGTTACTTTTCTTTATTCTTATTATCTATCTTTTTAATATTCGTTTTAGATTGTGTTAGTTTAAATAATAGTAGAATTTATTTTTTTATGTTCATAAAAATCTGAAAAATAATAAAAATTTGTAATAAAAAATATAATTAATTATGAAAAACTACCGTTCACTTTTTTTTAATAATAATAAAAAATAATAAAGTTATAAAGTATAAAATATATAGAAAATATAAAAAAATCTGGAATTTTTATTAAAATATCGGAATTTTATTATTTTTTAAAAAATCTGGAATATAAATATTTAATTGAGATGTTTTTATTTAGAATTTAAAAATAAAAAATAATTTTTTTAGAAAAATTGTGAAATTTATTTATAAGCTATTTTAATAACAAAAAATTGAATATTATTTCCAATAAATAAATAATAATCTGAATTATTTTATTTTTAAAAATAAGCCTGTTAGTTTTTTTTTTGTTAAAAAAATATCCTTTTCATTAAAGAAAAACTGTTTTTCTTATTGTCTGCATAAAATAAAATAAAAAGTTTGTAATATTTATTAAGTACAAAGAAAAAATCTAATTTTTTCCATAAGAAAAATATCTGGATATATATATATATATGTATATATTTATATTAATATAATTAGTCTAAAAAAATTATAAAAAAATATATGTATATATATAAACTAAAAAACTGAAAAAAATCTTAAATTTTAAAAAATAATTTATAATTTGTCTTTAGATTAATAGAATCTTGAAGTTACTTATTTCGATTGTGCTTTTAGTTATTTTATATTTAGAGTATTTTTAATTATTTAGTTTAATTGCAATATTACTCGTCGTACAATTTAGTTTATCTATAGAAACTGTTTTCGTAGATTAATTAGTAGGTATTTTCGATTGCAATCAGTTACATCCTACAAAAATTAGTAATAATTATAATAATAACATCATAATTATCAATAATAATAGTAATTATAACAAGCAAATAATTAAAACAATAAAATTATTAAAAGATTCAATGAGGGATTGATATTTTTCACTCACTACTTTGTTCGCTTTGAATAAAAAAAAGTTAAACATCAATCATGTACAAACTAATTTTGAGAAACCGATTGAATTTTGGCAAAAAGACCTCAGCTGTTCATGACGAAGAAAGTTGGATTTTAAGTGCGACCGTTGTGGCGCCTCCAACAATCTGGAAATTTGATCGACAATCATTATTTGGTTTATATGTCAAGCTAAAAAAGAATTGAAAAATATGTAACACCCCATAAATTATACGGGAATGTCACACGCTGTAAACCCTTTTCAAAGGATCTACCATACTAAATACCACAAAACAACCCAATATTTGACCGGCTAGGGTCAAACTATATAACGGCACGGACCAATAAGGTCGAATAACCAAAATACACGGACCGACAAGGTCATACAATGAAATCAAAACCGAACAAAATCTCATTACAACACATACCCACGTAGGGGCCAGAATACACTACATCGTGTTGGAATATTTATTCCAAATATTCATTAATAGAGTTTTGATGATTAAGTTGCTAAACAAAGCAAAACAACAAAGAGGCGAAGCAAAGCAACAGAGGAGACGAAGGCGCAAAAAGCTGAACAAAATGCAAAGCTAGCGCACGCTAGACATATAAGTTAGCGCACGCTAACGGGTCCCGGCTGCAGATCAGATGAGTTCAAAGTTACCTAAAGTCAAGTCATCTGATAGCGCACGCTACACTTGAATACTAATGCACGCTATCGAATGCTATTTACTGCTGTGAAGACATTCAAACTCAGAATGAAGTAAGCAATGACGAAATCATGGCGCACGCTAATGATATGGAATAGCGCATGCTAAGGAGTTTGAATTCAAGTCAATTAATCCATTGGGAGATGCTGAATCAAAGTCATAAAGTTGAATGGTCAGTTTGACAAAATCATGCAACGGATATATGGTTAGTGCATGCTACAGGGTATAATCAACGTACGATAATATGTGTACTTAACGTACGCAAGTGGAAGAAGCTAACGTACACTAATGGAGAAACAAAGCTACTAGACTGAAACTGAAAACAGGCTAGCGCACGCTACCCGTACGCAACAGGCATTAGAGCACGCTAATGAAGAAGACTAGCGCACGCTAATAGGTCAAAACAGTCAGTGACGGCTAGTTGTTTGAAGAAGGCTATAAATACCAAACCACTTGGTATCAAACTATACAACAACATTGAGCAAATCACATACTCTTGAGATATCATTTTAAACATTATAGTTGTTGTAATATTGAGCTTATATTGATAGTTTGAGTATTTATACATTCAACACATACACGAGAGGTAAAAGAAAAGATACGATTGGATTCGGTGTTATTAGGATCAAGGATCCGGCATTGTTAGAATCACAATCGATATCTAAGTGAGGTCTATCTAGTACCGATAGAAAGCTAGAGTGGTTGATTCTTTGTCCAATAGAATAGGAAAACGGTTTAACTTGGACCGACATAAAGACAAGTAAGAGAACGGCTTACTCAGACCGATAGAAGACGAGCTTGTAACGGTTATCCCTCGACCGATAGTGTAACACTCCCAGAATCAAATCGGGAATATTACACGCCACAGACCCTCTCCGTGAGGATCCACCAGGCTATACATCCAAACAACACAATACATTACATACCGAAATGATAAGATACCAAATCAATAGACCAACTTGGTCTTTCATTACTAACATACAAGTCAAAAATACACATTTCTATATCGACTCATACCCATGCAATGGTAAAATACACTCACAAACAAAAAGTACGACAGCGGAAAAGACCATACACGAACTCCGACTAACTGCATCCAAAGCTGGCCTTCATGTGATTAGTATCATTCACCTTCCATCATCGTTCGCGCTGATCCTGTGTTTTGCTCCCAAACCTGGATGCACCTGGATGCAAAACAGACATCCACCCCCCGAATACTCAGGGGTTAGCAAAACTCCACTGTTTTGCTAGTACAAGTATAAAGTGCAAATACGAGCCATACATAACACATTCCGAGAATACAACGAAAGACTTCCCGAGATATTTTATTTAATTAAAATAGTTTAAGTCTTGAAAGTTAAACGAAACAAGTAAGCACTTTGAAAACACTTCCAAATCTCGGGAGTTCTGAAAACATTTGTGATTGAAAAGTTCTTAATTCCTCGAAAGCCAGTTAGGGTCATAGCCCCAAAGTTCATTTCTCCAAAATGCAAATCCGTTAACAAAACACGGGGTCCACGACCCAACCATTCCGGTCACGAAACACAGGGTCCACGACCCGATCATCAACTTCAATTCACTTCCAAAGACATATTACACATAATACATTATTCTTATGCTATTTTAGCCAAACACCAAGATTCGATATATAATGTCTCTCGACCCCGAGCACCAAGCATTGTGATACTCCGGACATATCATAATTAATCATCAGTACAAACACTCTGGCAATTCTCGCGACCCGGTCCGGACCTCAAGCCACCAAGTCCCTGTGCGCCCCGTAGAGCGACCCCAAGTGAGAATGCCCACTCGAAAGTAACTCTCGTGATCCGGTCCAGCCGCTAAGCCACCAGGTCCCCATGTGACCCCGTCGAGTCAATCCCCGAGTTAGAGTACCCGAGAAAAACCTTACAACTCTCATCAGTTCTCATTTCCAAAACCACAATCCTCAAGAGTCGATCACAATATATATACTCGAGGTATTTTGCTAGAATGGCCAAACTATCCAACACATACTCACGACCCATAATTAATACTATCCACAAGGAAGCACACTTATCTCAACAACACCGAACGACACAACCAATATCATGTAACACCCCCAGATTTAACCGGGAATATTACAACACCGTGGGCCCCGAGATGGAACCCACAAGGCTAAAGGAAATTTTCGCAAACATTTACAAAATGCCCAAGAGGGCGACGACGGTACTATCTTTAAAATATTTGAAGACTATATAAAATCTGTTTATCAAAACCGTCATGAAATCTCATCTTGAAAAGGGCAAGGCCAAACGACCGAAACATAATAGTTTAGAAAATGATTTCTAACGTAACTCAAATTACCAGAAACGAAAGGTCATTTAAAAAAAATACTTACACGGCGGGAAAAGACAAACAATTAAAAGTACTCTAGCAGCGGAATACAACAACTGATCAGGAAACTCGATACACAAATACATGCTCTAGCCAGTATCCTACGGGAAGCTCATCTATTCACGACCGCTACAAGCTCGATATCCAAAGAACCTAAAAAGAAAACCCACGACAGGGTCATCCATAATATCCAACAATGATAACAATCACATCACGTTGATAATTACATACCAATGAAATCACTAAGTAAGAATACGACCAATGTAATCTTACCAACATAACTTTACAAAAATCCACGATTCGTATCCTTAACAACACAATAAGTTAATACGGAAATATCTATACGGTATCTCAACAATACCCAAGGTTCTAAAAACATTATCATAACTCACTGTTACGAATTATACCAACTCTGACCAATTCGATCCATCGTAATAAACATCATCAAATCTCAACTCGATAATCGGTTATCCATCAAAAGACAAATACCAAAGGAAGTACGGAACATACCTCAAGATATGAAATGCCACGACGAAATCATATCAGTCTAATCCGAGATCAGATCAATACATCATACGGACACGGTCCTAACACAAGACCTACAAATGCATACTCATATGACAACGTCAATCTGCTCATATCAATAACGACATTGTATGCTTATGGCAACCCATAATATACATATGCACAATAACAATCAACACATATGGTAATCCAACAATCCAGCACACACAGCTATAGATCCCCATGATGATCCCGTCGAACCAACGCATGGTGGCATTACCTGTCCAATGATCTAGCGCACACAGCTATAGATATCCCATGTTGATCCCGTCGGGCCAACGCATGGTGGACATATGACAATAATGCACAACTGCACAAAACAACAGTACACAATGTACGACAACAACAATGCACAAATGCATGACAACGACGTTACATGAATGTACCACAACATGATCAACACAAATGATGAAAATTATTAAAATACTTGCTCCAAGTCCTTCGAGAGCAATCTTGATATCTAAACCATCACCAACCATTATTCTGAATATTCGAAGATCCAAAATGTCACGGACAGTATTCATGTCTTCATCTATACCACAATGTATCCTCGATACCAAGCATACCAACAACAAATATAAATCATATACATTATGATTTAATTACAAAAACACGAATACAACTTATAATCCCAAATATCCTGTGATTACAATTATAAACATTGCTATACGAATTATAAACGAATGAAACGGTAACCATTCATTAAATATTGTAAACTGTGCAAGTAATAACTTGCCTCAATACCGATACGATGATAGTAGAACTGTCACCACTTCCTTGTCTTCGTACATCAGCTTACATACGTAATGCCCATGCAATAAAGTACGTAAATTACACTGTCTAGCACACGCAATTTCTTAGACCTTAGCGTGCGCTAATCGTAGTTGACTTGCTACAGTCCGCACCTACCCCCGTCTCCCCACATGCCGAAAGCACTGACGAGGATAAGATTCCTTTTTGTCCGATCTGAAATTAGCGTGCGCTAGTCCTTAGGTTTTAGCGTGCATTAGTACTACATTACAACATCCGTTGACTCATCGGCACATGCGCCGAAAGTGGCCGGTTCCACACGTAGATTCCCTCTGAGCTGTTCTGCACTAGCGTACACTAACATATGCCCGTAGCGTGCGCTATACATGAGTATTAGCGTGCACTAACAAGGTTATATTTAGCCATTTTCAGCTACTCTTGTCCAACGTGTCGACATGCAGAATACGAACATACAGCATACGAAATACATATACTCAACACATTATATCCTCAAATGTAATTGTTGACCAAATACGACAATTATACCAATACTGACATCTCAGTCTTTAATTTATTTTATCCATACTGCATGATTCCACGCAGTAAAATATAACTCGGATAAAATAATATTAAACAACAGTAGTAGAAATTCCGGATATTACATACTACACCATTTAAAATAAGTTTCGTCCTCGAAACTTGCAATCCGTCATAGAAAAAAAAGCAAACCGTTCAACCAAAATATTCCTAAACCATCACAACAACAATCAATCATCATTATTACCGAATAACCAAACAGTACACTTGCAAATGCGCAAAGTCGACGATCTCCTGAGATACTAGCAATCACAATTCCATGAGTCTCAAAAAACATATCATCTTCGGATGAAATAATCTATCCGTGTCAAAACCTGTCTGCCTGATCGGACAATTAAGTCCCAATTCTGATAAAACCGATAATACACGATACATCTGTGAAACAACTGCCCAACATAATAGCAACAAATCCCGAAATATCGACGCAAAATCTGAACGCTCAGATGATCACCAGCAATGATCAACCCATAAATTAATCGAGAATATCATTGACATGATAAACTCTAATATGACCAATCCAAAGGTCAAAACGCAACCGAGAATACCATCAACATGATAAACTCCAATATGACCAACTAGAGGTCAAAACACAATTGAGAATATCATCACCATGATAAACTCCAATATTACCAACGAACGATCAACGATAATCGGGAATACCCTCACACGGTAAGCTCCAACATGATCAACATAGAACCACATAAATCGATATATGAACGTATAAAGTTCTCAAAACGACACACCAATCACATACAGTGGATCTCAATAAGTTGAACATGCCCTTCGGCATACGAACAACCAATCACAAACCGACGAACATATCCAAACATACATGGGGTGGGAACGACCACCCAATATTCAAGCAATCAGCATGGGGTCACCATCCCCAAATCTACACTTACAAAGAAATCATTCAAAAATCACTATGGTAAAATCGCGCTACTACCGTACCAATGGAATCACATAGCACATATGTCCCGGTTTCACAAAATCCAAAGTTCCAAAATTACATCCTGTGAATGAATCTACAACACACAACAAATTTCTATTATCCGATAAATCTATCAATCATCTCTGGATAACCAAACTACCATACTAAAGTTCGAATCTCTTTTCCTCGTACCATCGATATGATATCCAGTTTATGAGTCACACTCATAACTTCACCATGATATGCACCATGCACTAAATGCGTATGTATATCAGTCACATTTTCCAAACCAGTTTGAAATCATATAGTCTTGTCAAGAAGACAAATTTTCGAAAGTTCTTTCAAGAATTTCAAAACTCAAAACATAAATTTTGGTAAGACCACAAAATCAATTTCCGAAAAATTAAATTGGCTCACTGGTGCCAAGTATTCGATAATAATTATTTTCGAATACGCATGATTAATAAAAATGAAATTATGCAAATGATTGACCACATCCATAATCCTGTATACCAATTCGGCTCATCACCAATATCCACTGATATTCCATCGGAAAGCCACACGATAGAGTTCCAAAATCTCAATATATAAACTCCGACCCAAAAACTCCTTTTCCACCTATGACTGGCAATGTCAACCATTAACCCATCCTGGATTACCTCAAATATGCTATGACAAAACATTGAAGCAAATCAACACAGCGAAAGACTTCCCGCGAAGTCTCATTTGAACAAGTAAACCAAAATCTCAAAAGGCGGAAATAAAATTGATAAATGATTGGTAAAATGTTTTACAAATCTCGGGAGTTTTAAGAAAATAGAAAAGCCTTTTGAAACATTAGGGTCTCAGCCCATATCCCGTTCCAGGTTACAAGAAGTTTAGAAAAAAATAGAAAACTCTTTCGGACTCCAAGTCCTCAGTTACAAAACTATTTCAAAATTGATTGGGTCTCGGCCTAAAATCATTTTTTGTAAAACATTCGTAAAACATTTATTTTGAAAAGTATCATTTTCAAATGCTCAAAAACAATTTATACATCTCAAAATGTACTAACATGACTACATGTTCTCCTCATCAATCCACAATCTTTCTCCCAATTGCACAACTCCGTTCCAAAATTTAACCGACATATTGATTTCCAAAATCATAAACTCTCAAGATCGTCAATCCTGTCCCAACTTTGTCACCTCATACTGTAATGCATAACATCTTTATGAATCTCAAAGCATATCAACTTAGAATGGCAATAAATCTTAATGCAATTCAAAAATCCAAATACTTACAGATCGTGAAGCCGACGATTCCCCGTGATACTGGCACATGTCTCAACTCTAGAAATTACTCGATACAGATATTTTCAAAACACACATTTTGCAAACTCAGCTCAACTCGAGAACACAACACGACTCTATCCGAAGAAACACGTTAACACCATTTGGAAAAGTTTACAACAACCCCAGTACTACACTGGTAAATCACATAACATACAAGACCGAGTGAACAACAAAAACCCAGAGCTCAAACACTTGTCAACCGGCAACTCGAATGACACGACAAAAGTACGACCCAACTCGACCCGACTGCCTAGGTTTTCTCAACCTAAGCTCCGGTACCATATTCTGTAACACCCCCAGATTTAACCGGGAATATTACAACGCCGTGGGCCCCGAGATGGAACCCACAAGGCTAAAGGAAATTTTCGCAAACATTTACAAATGCCCAAGAGGCCGATGACGGTACTATCTTTAAAATATTTGAAGACTATATAAAATCTGTTTATCAAAACCGTCGTGAAATCTCATTTTGAAAAGGGCAAGGCCAAACGACCGAAACTTAATAGTTTAGAAAATGATTTCTAAAGTAACTCAAATTACCAAAAACGAAAGGTCATTTGAAAAATACTTACGCGGCGGAAAAAGACAAACAATTAAAAGTACTCTAGTAGCGGAATATAACAACTGATCAGGAAACTCGATACACAAATACATGCTATATCTAGTATCCTCCGGGAATCTCATCTCTTCACGACCGCTACAAGCTCGATATCCAAAGAACCTAAAAAGAAAACCCACGACGGGGTCAGCCATAATATCCAACAATGATAACAATCACATCACGTCGATAATTACATACCAATGAAATCACTAAGTAAGAATACGACCAATGTAATCTTACCACCATAACTTTACAAAAATCCACGATTCGTATCCTTAACAACACAATAAGTTAATACGGAAATATCTGTATGGTATCTCAACAATACCCAAGGTTCTCAAAATATTATCATAACTCACTATTACGAATTATACCAACTCTGACCAATTCGATCCATCAGAATAAACATCATCAAATCTCAACTCGATAATCAGTTATCCATCAAAAGACAAATACCAAAGGAAGTACGGAACATACCTCAAGATATGAAATGCCACGATGAAATCATATCAGTCTAATTCGAGATCAGATCAATACATCATACGGACACGGTTCTAACACAAGACCTACCAATGCATACTCATATGACAACGTCAATCTGCTCACATCAATAACGACATTGTATACTTATGGCAACCCATAATATACATATGCACAATAACAATCAACACATATGGTAATCCAACGATCCAGCGCACACAACAAATGATCCCCATGATGATCCCGTCGAACCAACGCATGGCGGCATTACCTGTCCAATGATCTAGCGCACACAGCTATAGATATCCCATGCTGATCCCGTCGGGCCAATGCATGGTGGACATATGACAACAATGCACAACTGCAGAAAACAACAGTACACAATGTACGACAACAACAATGCACAAATGCATGACAACGACGATACATGAATGTACCACAACATGATCGACACAAATGATGAAAATGATTAAAATACTTGCTCCGAGTCCTTCGAGAGCAATCTTGATATCTAAACCATCACCAACCATTATTCTGAATATTCGACGATCCAAAATGTCACGGACGGTAGATAATTCATGTCTTCGTCTATACCACAATGTATCCTCGATACCAAGCATACCAACAACAAATATAAATCATATACATTATGATTTAATTACCAAAACTCGAATACAACTTATAATCCCAAATATCCTGTGATTACAATTATAAACATTGCTATACGAATTATAAACGAATGAAACGGAAACCATTCATTAAATATTGTAAACTGTGCAAGTAATAACTTGCCTCGATACCGATACGATGATAGTGGAACCGTCACCACTTCCTTGTCTTCGTACATCAGCTTACATACGTAATGCCCATGCAATAACGTACGTAAATTACACTGTCTAGCGCACGCAATTTCTTAGACCTTATCATGCGCTAATCTTAGTTGACTTGATACAGTCCGCACCTACCCCCGTCTCCCCACATGCCGAAAGCACTGACGAGGATAAGATTCCTTTTTGTCCGATCTGAAATTAGCGTGCGCTAGTCTTTAGGTTTTAGCGTGCGTTAGTACTACATTACAACATTCGTTGAATCATCGGCACATGCGCCGAAAGTGGCCGGTTCCACACGTAGATTCCCTCTGAGCTGTTCTGCATTAGCTTACACTAACATATGGCCGTAGCGTGCGCTATACCTGCACGATAGCGTGCGCTATACATGAGTATTAGCGTGCGCTATACATGAGTATTAGCGTGCACTAACAAGGTTATATTTAGCCATTTTCAGCTACTCTTGTCCAACGTGTCGACATGCAGAATACGAACATACAGCATACGAAATACATATACTCAACACATTATATCCTCAAATGTAATTGTTGACCAAATACGACAATTATACCAATACTGACATCTCAGTCTTTAATTTATTTTATCCATACTGTACAGATTCCACGCAGTAAAATATAACTCGGATAAAATAATATTAAACAACAGTAGTAGAAATTCCGGATATTACATACTACACCATTTAAAATAAGTTTCGTCCTCGAAACTTGCAATCCGTCATAGAAAAAAAAGCAAACCGTTCAACCAAAATATTCCTAAACCATCACAACAACAATCAATCATCATTATTACCGAATAACCAAACAGTACACTTGCAAATGCGCAAAGTCGACGATCTCCTGAGATACTAGCAATCACAATTCCATGAGTCTCAAAAAACATATCATCTTCGGATGAAATAATCTATCCGTGTCAAAACCTGTCTGCCTGATCGGACAATTAAGTCCCAATTATGATAAAACCGATAATACACGATACATCTATGAAACAACTGCCCAACACAATAGCAACAAATCCCGAAATATTGACGCAAAATCTGAACGCTCAGATGATCACCAGCAATGATCAACCCATAAATTAATCGAGAATATCATTGACATGATAAACTCTAATATGACCAATCCAAAGGTCAAAACGCAACCAAGAATACCATCAACATGATAAACTCCAATATGACCAACTAGAGGTCAAAACACAATCGAGAATATCATCACCATGATAAACTCCAATATTACCAACGAACGATCAATGATAATCGGAAATACCCTCACACGGTAAGCTCCAACATGATCAACATAGAACCATATAAATCGATATACGAATGTATAAAGTTCTCAAAACGACACACCAATCACATACGGTGGATCTCAATAAGTTGAACATGCCCTTCGGCATACGAACAACCAATCACAAACCGAAGAACATATCCAAACATACATGGGGTCGGAACGACCACCCAATATTCAAGCAATCAGCATGGGGTCACCATCTCCAAATCTACACTTACAAAGAAATCATTCAAAAATCACTATGGTAAAATCGCGCTACTACCGTGCCAATGGAATCACATAGCACATATGTCCCGGTTTCACAAAATCCAAAGTTCCAAAATTACATCCTGCGAATGAATCTACAACACGCAACATATTTCTCTTATCCGATAAATCTATCGATCATCCATGGATAACCAAACTACCATACTAAAGTTCGAATCTATTTTCCTCGTACCATCGATATGATATCCAGTTTATGAGTCACACTCATAACTTCACCATGATATGCACCATGCACTAAATGCATATGTATATCAGTCACATTTTCAAAACTAGTTTGAAATCATATAGTCTTGTCAAGAAGGCAAATTTTCGAAACTTCTTTCAAGAATTTCAAAATTCAAAACATAAATTTTGTTAAGACCACAAAATCAATTTCCGAAAAATTTAATCGGCTCACTGGTGCCAAGTATTCGATAATAATTATTTTCGAATACGCATGATTAAATAAAATGAAATTATGCAAATGATTGACCACATCCATAATCCTGTATACCAATTCAGCTCATCACCAATATCCACTGATATTCCATCGGAAAGCCACACGATAGAGTTCCAAAATCTCAATATATAAACTCCGACCCAAAAACTCCTTTTCCACCTATGACTGGCAATGTAAACCATTAACCCATCCTGGATTACCTCAAATATGCTATGACAAAACAATGAAGCAAATCAACACAGCGAAAGACTTCCCGCGAAGTCTCATTTGAACAAGTAAACCAAAATCTCGAAAGGCGGAAATAAAATAGATAAACGATTGGTAAAGTGTTTTATAAATCTCGGGAGTTTTAAGAAAATAGAAAAGCCTTTTGAAACATTAGGGTCTCAGCCCATATCCCGTTCCAGGTTACGAGAAGTTTAGAAAAAAATAGAAAACTCTTTCGGACTCCAAGTCCTGAGTTATAAAACTATTTCAAAATCGATTGGGTCTCGGCCTAAAATCATTTTCTGTAAAACATTCGTAAAACATTTATTTTGAAAAGTATCATTTTCAAATGCTCAAAAACAATTTATACATCTCAAAATGTACTAACATGACTACATGTTCTCCTCATCAATCCACAATCTTTCTCCCAATTGCACAACTCCGTTCCAAAATTTAACCGACATATTGATTTCCAAAATCATAAACTCTCAAGATCGTCAATCCTGTCCCAACTTTGTCACCTCATACTGTAATGCATAACATCTTTATGAATCTCAAAGCATATCAACTTAGAATGGCAATAAATTTTAATGCAATTCAAAAATCCAAATACTTACAGATCGTGAAGCCGACGATTCCCCGTGATAATGGCACATGTCTCAACTCTAGAAATTACTCGATACAGATATTTTCAAAACACACATTTTGCAAACTCAGCTCAACTCGAGAACACAACACGGCTCTATCCGAAGAAACACGTTAACACCATTTGGAAAAGTTTACAACAACCCCAGTACTACACTAGTAAATCACATAACATACAAGACCGAGTGAACAACAAAAACCCAGAGCTCAAACACTTGTCAACCGGCAACTCGAATGACACGACAAATGTACGACCCAACTCGACCTGACTGCCTAGGTTTTCTCAACCTAAGCTCTGGTACCATATTTTGTAACACCCCAGATTTAACCAGGAATATTACAACGATGTGGGCCCCGAGATGGAACCCACAAGGCTAAAGGAATTTTTCGCAAACATTTACAAATGCCCAAGAGGCCGACGACGGTACTATCTTTATAATATTTGAAGTCTACATAAAATCTGTTTATCAAAACTGTCGTGAAATCTCATTTTAAAAAGGGCAAGGCCAAACGACCGAAACTTAATAGTTTAGAATATGATTTCTAAAGTAACTCAAATTACCAGAAACGAAAGGTCATTTAAAAAAATACTTACGCGGCGGGAAAAGACAAACAATTAAAAGTACTCTAGCAGCGGAATACAACAACTGATCAGGAAACTCGATACACAAATACATTCTCTACCTAGTATCCTCCAGGAATCTCATCTCTTCACGACCGCTACAAGCTCGATATCCAAAGAACCTAAAAAGAAAACCCACGACGGGGTCACCCATAATATCCAACAATGATAACAATCACATCATGTCGATAATTACATACCAATGAAATCACTAAGTAAGAATACGACCAATGTAATCTTACCACCATAACTTTACGAAAATTCACGATTCGTATCCTTAACAACACAATAAGTTAATACGGAAATATCTGTACGGTATCTCAACAATACCCAAGGTTCTCAAAATATTATCATAACTCACTATTACGAATTATACCAACTCTGACCAATTCGATCCATCGGAATAAACATCATCAAATCTCAACTCGATAATCGGTTATCCATCAAAAGACAAATACAAAAGGAAGTATGGAACATACCTCAAGATATGAAATGCCACGACGAAATCATATCAGTCTGATCCGAGATCAGATCAATACATCATACGGACACGGTCCTAACACAAGACCTACAAACGCATACTCATATGACAACGTCAATCTGCTCACATCAATAACGACATTATATACTTATGACAACCCATAATATACATATGCACAATAACAATCAACACATATGGTAATCCAACGATCCAGCGCACACAGCTATAGATCCCCATGATGATCCCGTCGAACCAACGCATGGTGGCATTACCTGTCCAATGATCTAGCGCACACAGCTATAGATATCCCATGCTGATCCCGTCGGGCCAACGCATGGTGAACATATGACAACAATGCACAACTGCACAAAATAATAGTACACAATGTACGACAACAACAATGCACAAATGCATGACAACAACGATACATGAATGTACCACAACATGATCGACACAAATGACGAAAATGATTAAAATACTTGCTCCGAGTCCTTCGAGAGCAATCTTGATATCTAAACCATCACCAACCATTATTCTGAATATTCGACGATCCAAAATGTCACGGACGGTAGATAATTCATGTCTTCATCTATACCACAATGTATCCTCGATACCAAGCATACCAACAACAAATATAAATCATATACATTATGATTTAATTACCAAAACTCGAATACAACTTATAATCCCAAATATCCTGTGATTACAATTATAAACATTGCTATACGAATTATAAACGAATGAAACGGAAATCATTCATTAAATATTGTAAACTGTGCAAGTAATAACTTGCCTCGATACCGATACGATGATAGTGGAACCGTCACCACTTCCTTGTCCTCGTACATCAACTTACGTATGTAATGCCCATGCAATAACGTATGTAAATTACACTGTCTAGCGCACGCAATTTCTTAGTCCTTAGCGTGTGCTAATCGTAGTTGACTTGCTACAGTCCGCACCTACCCCCGTGTCCCCACATGCCAAAAGCACTGACGAGGATAAGATTCCTTTTTGTCCGATCTGAAATTAGCGTGCACTAGTCCTTAGGTTTTAGCGTGCGTTAGTACTACATTACAACATCCGTTGACTCATCGGAACATGCGCCGAAAGTGGTCGGTTCCACACGTAGATTCCTTCTGAGCTGTTCTGCACTAGCGTACACTAACATATGCCCGTAGCGTGCGCTATACCTGCACGATAGCGTGCGCTATACATGAGTATTAGCGTGCGCTAACAAGGTTATATTTAGCCATTTTCAGCTACTCTTGTCCAACGTGTCGACATGCAGAATACGAACATATGGCATACGAAATACATATACTCAACACATTATATCCTCAAATGTAATTGTCGACCAAATACGACAATTATACCAATACTGACATCTCAGTTTTTAATTTATTTTATCCATACTGTACAGATTCCACGCTGTAAAATATAACTCGGATAAAATACTATTAAACAACAGTAGTAGAAATTCCGGATATTACATACCACATAACTCACATATTCACCGATAACCACATTACTCCATGCACAATTCTTAACAAGAGGATTGAACCTTAATTTACCAACGACATAATCACACATAATGACATCACCCGAAAGTAAGGAGATCCTATACTCAACACTAAGACACATAGTCAATTAAGCACATTAAGTCCCGAACACAAGAGTCGTCTTTTAAGAAAACCATGATTGTAAATATATCGATTCTTTTGCGAAATGGTTGTAAACATTCATTTAACACATATCGTCGGTTTTCAACCATTATATTCACAAAACACGTAATGTATGGGCAATATACTTGCCTCGATAGTCGATACCAGACACTTCAATGAACATGGCTCAACCGGGAAACCTCGAACGCCCATAACTCTCTGGCGGAAACGACGGTAACACAACCGATCGGGAAACGGCGAACGGAAGCATTCCGACTCGAGTTCTTTGGAAGGAACCTGACCCTAACATCATACCATGAATAAATTGACGGTCGTAGGAGGATGAATAATAGTAGAACGCCCGAATCTCCTTTGTGACATTTTATCGAACACTTTCAAGGCGTCGATTAGAAACTCAATAAAACGACGAATCCTCGACAATCCAACCGTGTAAAAACAAGGAATTCGATATAATACAACTTAATAATCATCAATCCATCACTATTATAAGTTATAACGAATTACACGGATGAAATCAGACAAAATCCCCAATTTTCCCCAAACTAGGATTTTAGAAAAACTAACCTTGATTCGCTGGATCAAAGGATGTTATGGGATGATCAATCGATGATATAGGCTTAGGAACTTCATGGAATAAATGTTTAACATCATGCCTTCAAGTTCCCCAAGGATCCAGCCGCAGAAGAGAGAAAGAGAAATGGAAAAAATGAATGAAATTGGACTGCTCGGCCATATTTATACTGGTGCAGCCTAGCGTGCGCTAGGCTGCCGAGCTAGCATGCGCTAACGGGCAGTCATGGTCGAGAATGTTCGGCCGGGGCCCAGGTTGACCTATCTTGCCGACGTATCTTGCTATCGAGAACCTTTCTATTGGGATAACAAATACCCGGTATCGAAACTGTTGGGATAAACAATCCCTATATCGATCTTGTTGACAGAATATTTGGACAATATGCCAGATCCTGCATACCACTAATAGCTGTATCGAAAAGCTGATCAAAGGTATTAACCTGTATCAAAGACTTCTCGTAGTCCCAAAATACAGTGAATCTATCATACAGCAAAAAGTCCCGCAAAGCTAAGTATGGAAGCTGTCTCAAAACATCAATACAGCAATCCTTCCATACAACCCTCAAACAGGACGAGAAGGAATCTTCAGTATTTGCTAGAAGTCAAGTCCCGTTTAATAAAGAAGTATTTAAATACTAAAGGATAAAGTATTTAAATACTGTAAGTCATCAGAAGATCTTCAAATCCCGTAATATCCGGATCTCAGTGTATTAAAGTCAACTATCAAGTTGTCACAGAATCTTGCTCAACGGATCTATTTCAACGGATATATTTCAAAGGCTATATATATATCTCCAGAGTTTGAAGATCATACACTCTTGCAACTGTAATGCCCGAATAATTACTGTGTATTTATCTTGTAAGAATCAACTTTGTAATGTTATTATTCGGAGGTTGGTTTCCCGTATTTCGTATCCTTACGTTTTGGTATCTATAGTATTCTGCATTCATGTTTCTGCACGTGTTAACGTACGTTATCATACGTCCATAACATGCGCTAAGACTGCAGTATTACGTACATTATCTAAAGTGGTTAACGTACGTAAGCTAAGTCAACTTGGGATCGGATAAGGGTCGGCGTGTGGGGGGCCGAGGTAGGGGCCAGGGAAGATCCGTGTGATTTCCGAGTGAACCTGGACATAGGTGTTACGTACGCTATGGTGCATGTTTTATGTACGCTAAGGACATGAATATTACGTACGTAAAACCCTTGCGATTACGTACGTAAGGAAATGGCGAAATTAGGCCAGTGAGTTCTGGTCAGACGACTACGTACGCTATAGTTAGGGTATAACGTACGTTAAGCTTATTACGTGCGTAAGGTTAATTGCATACGTAATGTCCAGAATTCTATTTATAGACTTCGACCCTATTTCATTTCTCACCTTTCCTTTGGCCGATTTTTCGTGTTCTGGAGATCTTTCATCACCTCTTATCCTTCCTATCATCTTTTGGGACGATTCTTGGGAAGCATAGGCCTTGTAGATTGGTGTTCAAACTTCCGGTGGTTGAGTTTATTCAAGTTCTTCCTTGTTCATACATTTGTTGAGGTATGTGATCCTTCACCAACTAATTTAGCATGATCTTAGTAATGTTTTGGACCTGTTTTGAGTAGGCCAAACCAGTTTTCTTCTTGAGGAGCCTTTCATCATGGTTTAGAAGATTGAATTCAATTATTTTTCGATTCCTCTTGATTGTAGAAATCGTTGAGCAAACCTATAGTGATTAGACTATTGAATAGTGTATCTTGAGATTTATAAACCAATCATATCTAGTTTTCGAAGATTATCTTAGTTCAGGAGAATTTTATGATCGAACATTTCGGTGAAGAATTAATGGATTGAACTTAAGGATTAATTCGTAGAAGGAGATGATATTGGAACTAGTCTTTATGATGATTCATCGAAGTTCAGATATCTTGTTATTATAAAACATGATTAAAATCCTCCTAGGATGAATTCCATGTTATGTAGTAACAATCAACCGAAGGAATTGTGTTAGGACAGAATAGTCCATCGCCATGATAGATGCATCATGCCTTTTTATGATTCATTTGATGATTTCAACGATTATTCGAAACCGTGGGTCATACCGACGTTATTTTTCGTCGAAGGTTTGCATTCCGGTGAGCCGACCGAGTGAGAATTCTCCGAACGGATTGAAGACTGTTGATAGTAGAAATTCTTGTCGCCATTGTTGAGGCAAGTATCGTATTTTGAAAGTTTGTGAACAATTGATGAATTTGATCATGCATATGGTTTATTCGTGTTGTTGATATGAGATTATCATGACAATTGCTATCGATTTAACGTACGTTCATATTGATGAATATGTCGATTTTCTCGCATATGTATATGCATAGTTGTGTTATGTGTAAGTTGTGATGATCCGAAGGGATCAAGCGATCTATGCTGAGGGCGCTGGATCGGATGTCCACCTCGTGTTGGTCCGACTGGATCATCTTGGGATCTAGGCTGAGGGCGCTGGATCATTGGACGGGTTTTTCCACCTCGTGTTGGTCCGACGGGATCATCTTGGGATCTATGCTGAGGGCGCTGGATCGTTAGAATACCCATGTTGTGTTGATTGAATCTTGTGGATTCGTATTGTTGGATTCCGGTAGTGGAAATCCATATTGTGTATGTTTTTACGCATTGTCGTTGCATATTTATGTGTTTCGATACTTGTACTAGCATTGTTTTGCTAACCCCTTCGGGGGTGGACATTTGTTTTGATGTTCAGGTAGCCGAGGAGCGGGGAAGCAGCCACAGTACCATCATGACGATGAAATGGCCTAGTGATGTTAATTGTTCGTCGTCTTTGTGATTTGTCTTCTTGTTCATTTTCAGTACTCGAGTACGCGTGCCTTTTAAGATCATTTCGATATGGTTGTAATAAAGCAGTTGGAACCAATTTTGAAATTTGAATTTCGGTGATATTGTTGGTTTATATTCACATTTCTTTTAATCAGCCTTGTAAATCCTTACTTAAAGGGTTTACGGCGCTGTAATTATTCCGATTATCTCGGGGTGTTACAGAATATGGTATCAGAGCTAAGATTCATGGATATCTTGGCAGTCGGGTTTTAGTTGGGTCTGTTTACGTTAATTGATTTACGGGTCGTTCGTAACATCACTGTTCAGCCAAAGTCGTCATGTGGGCCGTGGTTGTAAGTCTCCTAATCTCTTATACTACCGTTTTACTTAATTTCTGTTTTGTGAGTATTGACGGGCTTTATTTTTGAAAGTTTTATCCTGGATATTGAGAAATTGTGTTTACAGTATGTTGAGAGGAGGACGTGGACGCGGACGCGGTCGTGGACGCAGACGTGGTAACATGAGACAGGAGGATTCCGTAACTACCCCAGAATTATCGGCTAGTCGAACCGATTCCCATTCTGGAGGACAGCAGGGATCAGCGAATGACGACGCGAATCCTAACACGCCGGGAGTGCTTCAACAGGTGGTGGCTCAGATAAACCAGTTCGCTTAGGTAGTTGACCACATGCAGACAGCGATGGGGCAGCAACACCACGAGGATAACCGGGGAGACAGATGGCTTGCTGAGGTGGTCAAATTACACCCGCCAAAATTTAACGGATCTGCTGAGGCACTTACTTGGGATCATTGGCTAAAAGAGTTAGAGAAGATATTTGCGGGTATTAACTGTCCCGAGGACCGAAAAGTTCCTATTGCCCAGTATTTTCTGACTGGGGAGGCTTTTGACTGGTGGGAGGCTATTCGACCCGAGAATCATAATGCTGACTGGACGGAATTCAAACTAATAATGGAAGCCCAGTATTGTCCTCGTCCAGTTAGAGAGGCAAAAATCCGAGAGTTTTTCTCACCACAGAGTTCGGAAGCATCTGTGACAGACATAATCAAGACTTTTAATCATCAGCTGACTTGTGTGCGAGACTTGGTCAGAACGGAGGCAGAAAAGATTTTTCATTTCGATATGTGGATGAAACCGGAGGTTCAGCAGTACATGTCCGGATTCGAGTGTACTACGTTGCGGCAGTATCAAGACAAAGCGCTGGCCTACGACATGAAAGAGACGGCGATGGAGAAATCAATGGAGGCAAAGAAGCAGAAAGTGTCCGGCAACTTCTCGGAAAACAAGAATGGTGGGCCCCGCAAGGGGCGGTCTTCATTTTATTCATCCAGGAAACCTCCACATCCTTCTCGAGGTGGCAAGAAGTTCCGAACAACATCAGTAGTTTCGGACGCATCAAAGAAGTGCTATAATTGTGGTCGAGCAGGGCATGTTCGACGTGATTGCCCCGCATCTTCTGTGACTTGTTTCGATTGTGGGCAAGAAGGGCACCGTGCGGCTTTCTGTGGAGTTGCGACTAGATCATATGGCACTCGCATTACAGCGCCAGTTCCGAAGGAGGTGAGTGTGAACCAGACGCAGCAGAGTGGGTTTCAGCAGCAGAATGTTGGGAAGAGAGAGACATCCAGTGCTGGGTCCGTTCCTCCGCGCCTGTACGAGATGAGGAAATCTGACGATCAGAACACTGCTGTTGCATCAGGTACGATTCAGATCCTTTTGCAACCAGTTAGTGTCTTATTCGATTCAGGAGCTACACATTCTTTCATATCGTTGAACTGTGTTAATCGTTTGAAAATCTCGTGCTTATTTGATTGTGAACCATATGTTGTGGGTTTGCCGAGCGGAGAGAGAATTATGGGAACCCTAGAAACTAGAGAATTTCCAGTGTCTATAGGAGGGAGAAATTGGCCATCAAATCTTATTGTAGTCGACATCCATGGTGACGATTTAATTCTCGGAGACGATTGGCTCAACCGTTATGGAGCTATTTTGAATTACCGAAAACGAGTCATCTCTATCATTGCCGATGACGGATCTGAACATTTATTCAAAGGATGGAGACCAGGAAGCTCAAGAAAATTGATCAAAGCTATGAAGGCAGTGAAATTACTGAAGCAGGGTTGTCACGGATTGTGGTGCTATGCCATGAAGAAAGAAGAAGGAGTAGAGCTCTCATCTATTCCAGTTGTGAACGAATTCTCAGATGTATTCCCTGACGAACTACCCGGGTTACCTCCGCAGAGAGAAGTAGAGTTTAACATCGAATTAGAGCCAGGAGCCACTCCTATTTCCAGAGCACCATACCGTATGGCGCCAACCGAGATGTATGAACTAAAAAAGCAACTGGAGGAATTTCTACAGAAGGGTTACATTCAACCTAGCGTTTCTCCTTGGGGAGCACCCGTTCTCTTTGTCCGGAAGAAAGATGGATCCCTCCGATTATGTATTGATTACAGGGAGCTAAACAAGGTGACGATCAAGAACAAGTATCCTATACCTCGGATCGACGACTTGTTTGATCAACTACAGGGGGCCAGAGTATTCTCTAAGATTGACTTGCGATCCGGATATCATCAACTCAGGATTAAGGAATCGAATATACCGAAATCTGCTTTGGATCCTGCAGACGGCATTATGAATTTGTAGTGATGCCATTCGGACTTACCAATGCTCCTGCAGTATTTATGCAATTGATGAATCGAGTATTCTTAGAATACTTAGATAAGTTCGTGGTCGTTTTCATCGACGACATCTTGATCTATTCGAAAGACCCCGAGGAACATGCTGAGCATTTGCGTATTGTTATGAGCACCTTGAGAAATGAACAGTTGTATGCGAAACTTTCTAAATGTGAGTTCTGGCTTAAGGAAGTGACTTTCCTTGGGCATGTGATATCATCTGACGGAGTTGAAGTAGATCCGAAGAAAGTCGAGGCAATCTTGGAGTGGGAATCTCCAAATAATGTGAAAGAAGTCCGGAGTTTCTTAGGACTTGCTGGATATTATCGCCGTTTCGTAGAGGGATTTTCCAAAATTGCTCGTCCGCTCACTCAGCTATTACAGAAAACTCATAAGTTCGAGTGGAATGAGAAATGCCAGGCTAGTTTTGATGATCTCAAGAGGAGACTGACGACAGCGCCTATACTAGCGTTACCAGATGGAACTGATGGATTCATGGTATACATCGATGCTTTAAATCAGGGTCTGGGATGTGTGTTGATGCAAAAGGATAGGGTGATTGCCTATGCCTCCTGACAGTTGAAACCGTACGAAGTTAATTACCCGACTCATGATCTGGAGTTAGCAGCTGTGGTCTTCGCTTTGAAAATTTGGCGATATTATTTATACGGCACTCGTTGTCAGATCTTTACAGATCATAAAATCCTCAAGTACATTTTCAGTCAGAAAGAATTAAACATGAGGCAGAGAAGGTGGCTAGAATTGATCAAGGATTACGACTTGGAAATTCTCTATCACCCGGGCAAAGCAAACGTAGTGGCCGATGCATTGAGCCCTAAACCTGTTTCTCTTCGAGTGTTGGAAACACTTACTTCCCAAACCAGCATTCAACGAGAACTGATCCGCGAAGGGATTGAAGTATGGTCACCAGGAATCCAAGGGCAACTATATGCGATGGAATTGACTTCGTCACTAGTCGAGGAAATCAAATCTAAGCAGTTGAACGATTCTCTGATCCTTCGGTTATGTGACGAAGTAAAGAAAGGAAAGGCCCCAGGATTCGTCATACAAGATGATGGAGTTCTGAGATTTCAGAGTCGACTTTGCGTTTCCGATGATGATGTTTTGAGGCAGACAATTCTGAAGGAAGCTCACAGCGCACCCTATTCTATTCACCCGGGCAGCAGTAAGATGTACAAGGATCTAAAATAAAACTTTTGGTGGGGAAATATGAAGAAGGACGTAGCAGAATACGTTTCGAAGTGTTTGACTTGTCAGCAGGTTAAGATTGAACATCAGCAACCTGCCGGAATGTTAAAACTACTTCCGATCCCTGAGTGGAAGTGGGAGGATATCTCGATGGATTTCATCACCAATATGCCAAGGACCAAGACGGGAATGAACATGATTTGGGTTATAGTTGATCGACTAACCAAGTCGGCTCATTTCCTAGGAATTAAGGACACATGGGGACCCGAGAAATTGGCACAAGTATTTACTGCAGAGATAGTCAGATTGCATGGGACGCCGAAGACTATTATTTCAGATCGGGATGGTCGCTTCGTGTCACACTTCTGGAAGGCAGTTCACAGGGCTTTAGGGACTGAGCTAAACTTTAGCACGGCTTATCATCCTCAAACGGACGGTCAGTCCGAAAGGACTATATAAACAGTAGAAGACATGCTTAGAGCTTGTGCCTTGGATTGGTCAACTGATTGGGAAGCTCACTTGCCGTTAATTGAATTCACCTACAACAATAGTTGGCATACTTCTATTAAGATGGCACCATTCGAAGCTTTGTACGGGAGAAGATGCCGATCACCTCTGTGCTGGGATGATTCTTCGGACTTGATCGGGACGGAACCAGAATTGATAGTCCAGACTCAAGAGAAGATAGCTTTGATTCTGGAAAGACTGTTGACTGCCCAGAGTCGACAGAAGTCTTATGCAGATGTGCGCCGTCGCCCGCTGGAATTCGAGACCGGGGATCATGTGCTATTGAAGGTTTCTTCTACTCGGGGAATCTTCCGTTTTGGGAGGAAAGGTAATCTAAGTCCGAGATATATCGGACCATTTGAGATCCTCGATAGAGTTGGAGATTTAGCATACATGTTGGCCTTACCGCCATTGCTGAGTCATGTTCATAATGTTTTTCACGTATCCCAATTGCAGAAGTATGTGCCAGATTCCAGTCATGTTATTGATTTCGACGAGAGCGAGATAGCTAATGACGGCACCTTCGAGGAGAGACCAATCAAGATACTTGAGAGTCGAGTCAAGCAATTGAGGAATAAACCAATACCCTTGGTTAAAGTTCAGTGGTCTCGGCATGGGGTCGAAGAAGCAACTTGGGAGACGGAGGATAGTATGAAGTCGAGGTACCCATAATTGTTTGCGATTTAAGTTTCGGGCCGAAACTTCTTTTTAGAGGGGTAGTATGTAATGCCCGAATAATTACTGTGTATTTATCTTGTAAGAATCAACTTTGTAATGTTATTATTCGGAGGTTGGTTTCCCGTATTTCGTATCCTTACGTTTTGGTATCTACAGTATTCTGCATGCATGTTTCTGCACGTGTTAACGTATGTTATCAGACGTCCATAACGTGCGCTAAGACTGCGGTATTACGTACGTTATCTAAAGTGGTTAACGTACGTAAGCTAAGTCAACTTGGGATCGGATAAGGGTCGGCCTGTGGGAGCCGAGGTAGGGGCCGGGGAAGATCCGTGTGATTTCCGAGTGAACCTGGACATAGGTGTTACATACGCTATGGTGCATGTTTTATGTACGCTAAGGACATGAATACTACGTACGTAAAACCCTTGCGATTACGTACGTAAGGAAATGGCGAAATCAGGCCAGTGGGTTCTGGTCAGACGACTACGTACGCTATAGTTAGGGTATAACGTACGTTAAACTTATTACGTACGTAAGGTTAATTTCATAACGTACGTAATGTCCAGAATTCTATTTATAGACTTCGACCCTATTTCATTTCTCACCTTTCCTTTGGCCGATTTTTCGTGTTCTGGAGATCTTTCATCACCTCTTATCCTTCCTATCATCTTTTGGGACGATTCTTGGGAAGCATAGGCCTTGTAGATTGGTGTTCAAACTTCCGGTGGCTGAGTTTATTCAAGTTCTTACTTGTTCATCCATTTGTTGAGGTATGTGATCCTTCACCAACTAATTTAGCATGATCTTAGTAACGTTTTGGACCTGTTTTGAGTAGGCCAAACCAGTTTTCTTCTTGAGGAGCCTTTCATCATGGTTTAGAAGATTGATTCAATTATTTTTCGATTCCTATTGATTGTAGAAATCGTTGAGCAAACCTCTAGTGATTAGACTATTGATTAATGTATCTTGAGATTTATAAACCAATCATATCTAGTTTTCGAAGATTATCTTAGTTCAGGAGAATTTTATGATCAAACATTTCGGTGAAGAATTAATGGATTGAACTTAAGGATTAATTCGTAGAAGGAGATGATATTGGAACTAGTCTTTATGATGATCCATCGAAGTTCGGATATCTTGTTATTATAAAACATGATTAAAATCCTCCTAGGATGAATTCCATGTTATGTAGTAACAATCAACCGAAGGAATTGTGTTAGGACAGAATAGTCCATCGCCATGATAGATGCATCATGCCTTTTTATGATTCATTTGATGATTTCAACGATTATCCGAAACCGTGGGTCATACCGAGTTATTGTTCTATGAAGGTTTGCATTCCGGTGAGCCGACCGAGTGAGAATTCTCCGAACGGATTGAAGACTGTTGATAGTAGAAATTCTTGTCGCCATTGTTGAGGCAAGTATCGTATTTTGAAAGTTTGTGAACAATTGATGAATTTGATCATGCATATGGTTTATTCGTGTTGTTGATATGAGATTATCATGACAATTGCTATCGATTTAACGTACGTTCATATTGATGAATATGTCGATTTTCTCGCATATGTATATGCATAGTTGTGTTATGTGTAAGTTGTGATGATCCGAAGGGATCAAGCGATCTATGCTGAGGGCGCTGGATCGGATGTCCACCTCGTGTTGGTCCGACTGGATCATCTTGGGATCTAGGCTGAGGGCGCTGGATCATTGGACGGGTTTTTCCACCTCGTGTTGGTCCGACGGGATCATCTTGGGATCTATGCTGAGGGCGCTGGATCGTTAGAATACCCATGTTGTGTTGATTGAATCTTGTGGATTCGTATTGTTGGATTCCGGTAGCGGAATTCCATATTGTGTATGTTTTTACGCATTGTCGTTGCATATTTGTGTGTTTCGATACTTGTACTAGCATTGTTTTGCTAACCCCTTCGGGGGTGGACATTTTTTTTGATGTTCAGGTAGCCGAGGAGCGGGGAAGCAGCCACAGTACCATCATGACGATGAAGTGGCCCAGTGATGTTAATTGTTTGTCGTCTTTGTGATTTGTCTTCTTGTTCATTTTCAGTACTCGAGTACGCGTGCCTTTTAAGATCATTTCGATATGGTTGTAATAAAGCAGTTAAAACCAATTTTGAAATTTTAATTTCGGTGATATTGTTGGTTTATATTCACATTTCTTTTAATCATCCTTGTAAATCCTTACTTAAAGGGTTTACGGCGCTGTAATTATTCCGATTATATCGGGGTGTTACAGCTACAACAACCAACAAGTGCTTACACGAATATTCAGAGCAAAACATATCTCCCAAAGCATTCTGCTATTCTGAAAGAAGAGATATATAGTGCTCAATCCGTGAACTACACATCATCAGCTATAAGCTCAGAAAGTCAAAGTTGTTGTTCAAATATTGTTCTACCCTTGAACAAAACCCATCAGCCCTGTGTGGACTGAGAATCCTTGCTATTCCTGAACTGTGTGTGACAGACTTGGATTGAAGAAGACGAAGCTTCAGAACTGTGTGTGAAGAAGCCAGTCACGTGTTAGCTCAAACCAATCTGTGTGAACAGTTGAAGGCTAAGATCATTATATCAATCTGTGTGAATGATATATTGGTTAGGTTTGGTTATAATTACGTAGTTGTGTACGCAGTAATTATAATAAACTTTTACTCATGTGTTGAGGACCAGTAGACGTAGAGGGGTTTACCTCGAACCACTTTAAATATTTGGTTATTTACCTTCTGCCTTTATTGTTTTATTAATTGTGATTATTTAAGTATACACTGCACACCTATTTGATGTATCCTCAGCAACTTTACTGTATTAAAGACTTCCCCTACGCACTCAGATTTGAAAACCGTACAACCTATTGTTTCAAACACTTTCCAAGCTGTATCCTGTATACTCAGTGTCCAACAAGTGGTATCGGAGCTGTTGATTCTAAAAAGAATCAGTCGTATTTTTAACAGAATCAGATCCAAAATCACTTATTTTTATAAAACAGTCTTTTTCATTCCTACATTCTCATATGGATACATCTATTATTGAGTTTGATGATTGGAGAATCAGGATGGGTGCTCATCTTGCAGCAATGCACGAAGAGATGATTTTTGTAATACATGATGGCCCCATCAAAATTATGAAGGTAAATCCGGCCCCTAGAATTGAAGGCCAGGCTCATGCTGAGATGCTCGAGAAAGAGCGGGATCAATGGACCACAGATGATCGGAAACGCGCCAACCTCGACAATGTCGCGAAGAATGCGCTATTTGTCACTATTGACAAAGGTACATTCTCTAAGGTAAAGAGATGTAAAACAGCCAAGGATATCTGGGATAAACTCAAGTTAATTTGTGAGGGAACTGAGCTCTCCAAAGAAAATAAAATTTCAAAATTAACTCAGCAATTTGAATCTTTTGAAATGAATCCAACTGAAACACTTGAGGAACTTGACCTCAGATTCACTGGAATTGTTGGTGAACTTGAAGCTTTGGGCAAAGTTTATACATAAAAGGAGAAAAATCTAAAAATTTTCAGATCTCTCCCTGCCCGATGGGACATTAAGACCACAACTATGCGTGTATCTTGCAATCTTAATGATATATCCACTTTTGATCTCTTCTCTGACCTCAAAGATTTTGAGTATGATATTGACAGAAGAGAGAAAGCTGAAGAATCCCCTGCAGAGGTTGCAACTCTAGCCGCTGTAGCCAACCGATGACACAACATGCCCAGCCCATCAAAGCCTAATCATAATAATTCTGACAGCGACGACGACATCCTGTCGCAAGACGAAATGGCACTCCTCATGTACAAGATCAAAAAGTTCATCAAGCAGTCTGGAAAGACTCCCTATAGGCCCAAGCCTGTTCACAAGGTAAGTACTGAAACCTCCTCTGGCAATGCTAACCTGTGTTATAATTGCAGGAAACTAGGACATTATGCAAACAAATGTCCTCATCCTAAAGTTCAAAGGTTGCCAGAAGCCGAGCAACGAGAGGGATGAACGAAGACGTGCTTGGAAAAACAAGCTCAAGGCCCTGATAGGAGAATCAGAAGCCTCCCCCACACCATCCAAATCCGAAGAATGTCTTCAGGTAGTCACTGACAGTGACTCATCTGACGATGAATTCTAAGATAAGGCATATATGTGCTTTATGGCAAAGGACATTCCGGAAGAAGAAGATAGCGATGATGAGGTAAGCTCAACCTCAATTATTCCAGTAAATACATCGCATACTTTCGAAAACATGATGAATGAATTTAAGAATATTCAAAAAGCCCACGAGATTTTGAAAAATGAAAACATTCACCTTTAACTTTCCAACATAGAGCTGAAAGAAGAAAACGACTTGCTGAAGATAAACTATGAAAATATGTCAATTGATTGTGAAAACACCAAGGTCGAGCATGAAAAACTCGTAGAGAGCAATCATCAACTTGCTCATGAACTAAGTGAGACTAAGTCTCAAAATGGAAGCAAGACAAATGATTTTGTTCTACTTCAAGCCAAATTTAATACTCTCGAAAAGCGAGAAGGCGAACTTGAGACCATTCTGAAATCTTTCGAGAAATCATCTAAAAGAATGGAAGAAATTCTAAGCACTGGGATACATGATAATGATAAAAGTGGCTTATGATACAGCTCATTTTCCAACAAAGGGAAAACTAGTACTGTGTTCGTCAGGGGTGTGGAACACATTCCTGTATCGGAAGAAACTCCAAGTCCTATGAAGGAACCTACTGCACCACGAAAATCAAAGGTTGTCATTCCGCCCCCGCAATCCTATTCGAGACAGTGGAATCATAAGACATTCCAACCTATAAGGCGCACGCAATAGCATGCTCCCCGAGCATATCAACAGCGCCAACAACCGTTCAGAAATAAGGCTGTATCCAAATACCAAAGGCCCGCACGACAGTACTTTATGTACAGCATGCCTAGGTACTGAATACAGGAGCCTCATTATCCATCAAGAAAGCAGGTGTCCGCACAACATCGACAACAGCTTTGGGAATCCAACTGGAAACCTAGAAGGCAAGCTGTAAGGCCAAAGAAAATGGCTCCACCTCCGAGACGACATAAGTACTGGATTAATAATAACAACCCTGATTTTTACATGCATAATGATTATCACGGCTACAGTAACTATGTACATGCCCCACGTAGATACCACAAAACTGTACCTAATGTAACCTACAGTAAGCCAATTGTTGTCAGGAAAATATGGTTACCTAAAAAGCACTAACATCCAAGGACCCAACAACCTAAGGGGACCTAAATCTACCTAATTTGTTTGCTACAGGACATTTTGGAGAAGGACATATGGTACTTCGACAGCGGATGCTCCCGGCAAATGACAGGAGATAGAAGCAAGCTATCAGATTTTGTAGAAGGTCGCGGTCCAAAAGTGCACTTCGGTGATAAATCTAAAGGAAGAACAAGAGGGAAAGGAAACCTTATTGTCGGAAAATTCAAAGTAACCGATGTAGCTTATGTTGAAGGCTTACTGTACAATCTACTTAGTATTAGCCAGTTCTGTGACAAACAGTTCTCGGTGAAATTCTATGTAGATCACTGTAGAGTCAAGAACATCCTGACCAAAGAAGTTGTGCTCACAGGAAGCAGACCAGGTAATATATATATTGCTGACTGGATGCCTACGAGCTCCACAATTCCTTGTTTTGTTGCCAAAGGTGCTGCAGATCTAAGCTGGTTATGGCACAAAAGGATGTCACACATCAACTTCAAGACTATCAACAAACTCTCCAGACAGGGAATGGTTAGAGGATTGCCAAATGTTTCATTCCAGAAAGACAGCGTTTGTGGACAATGTCAGAAAGGCAAGCAAATCAAGACCACCCTGAAAACTAAATCCTAAAGTGTTGGAAATGCTACATATGGATCTCTATGGTCCTGTAGATCCGGTAAGTTTGGGAGGTAAGAAATATTGTCTCGTTATTGTTGATGATTATTCCGGAAATGCTTGGAAAATATTCCTAAGCAAGAAGAAGGAAACAACATCAAAGCTGCCCGAGGACCTGAGAAAGATTCAAAATGAAAAAGGGTCGAGTATCGTGTCCATTCGTTCCGACAGAGGTACAGAATTTACTAACCGCTTTATAGAGCAATACTGTTCGGAAAATGGGATATAGCATGAATACTCAGCTGCCCGTACACCTCAACAAAATGGTGTTGCCGAGCGAAAGAACAGGATGCTAAAGGAAGCAACAAGGACAATGATTGCCGCAAGCAAGTTGCCACAGCATTTCTGGGGCGAAGCCACCAATACAGCGTGCTACACACAAAACCGCTGTATAGTCTATGGAACAACAAAACTCCATTAATTTCGTACTTTTACATATTTAGATGCAGATGTTACGTTTTGAACAACGGTAAGGATCAACTTAGAACCTTTGATGAGAAATCGGATGAAGGGATATTTGTAGGATATTCCTCTGTTATCAAAGCTTACAGGATCTTCAATAAAAGGAAGCTAACAATTGAGGAATCAGTTCATGTAGTGTTCGATGAACCTCACCATGATCCTACAGGAGTAGAAGACCTTTCTCAGAACATCCAACAACTTTCCATCATAGATCCACCAACTCATATAGAACCTGTCGTTGACCTAGAAATCAACCCCCCTGCTGTAAGAATCGACGTAGATGAAGCCGATGCTGTACAAGCTGAAGCCGAAACTACAGCAAATCAAGATACAGTACAGGACCCTGAATTATAACCCGACAGAAGATGGTTGAGAGATCACCCGCAAGATCTGATCATTGGAAACATTGATGCTAGTGTTTCTACCCGTAGGAGAATACAGAGTACACAAGGAAATGTATTATGTGCGCAATAAGAACCCAATACTGATATATCACCATTTACTGAATGGAAATCTCAATCTGAACTTAGAAGACTTAATATGTGCACTATTGCTATATTCTTAGCCCAGTCTGAACCTGTTTCTACCAAAGAAGCTCTCAACAATTCTCATTGGATCACATCTATGGAAGAAGAGCTTAACGGTTCCGAAAGAAACAACGTATGGTATCTTGTACCCAGACCTATTCATCAATCAGTAATTGGAACCAAATGGGTATTTAGAAACAAGAAGGATCAAAATGGACTCATTATCAGGAATAAATCCCGACTAGTCGCGCAAGGCTATAGATAGGAAGAATGCATAGACTACGATGAGACATTTTCCCCTGTAGCCAGACTAGAAGCGATTAGGATATTTTTAGCCTTTGATGCCCATAAGAGCTTCATTGTATACCAAATGGACGTCAAAAGTGCATTCCTAAATGGAAACCTCGCCGAAGAAGTTTATGTTGAACAACCACCAGGGTTCACCAACACAGACGACGTAGACCTAGTATACAGGCTAAGGAAGGCACTGCATAGACTTAAGCAAGACCTTAGAGCATGGTATGAGACCCTGTCCCAGTATCTAACCGATAACGGATTTGAGAAAGGTGCTGTGGACAAGACCTAGTTCAAAATACAGGAAGGCGATGACCTTCTAATGGTTCAAATTTATGTAGATGATATTATATTTGGTTCAACTAACCTTGCTTTATGTCAGAGGTTCTCTCATCTCATGCAAAGTAAATTTGAAATGAGTATGATGGTAGAACTTAGTTATTTCCTAGGTTTGCAGGTAAAGCAGTTGCCTACAGGGATTTTCATCAACCAGGAAAAATACAGCAAGGAGCTTCTCAACAAGTTTGGAATGAATACTTCCAAATCATCGCCAACCCCCATGAGCACTTTCGTGCAAATTAGTGCTGATGAAGCCGGAAATCCGATTGACCAATCACTCTACAGGAAGCTTATTGGCTCACTCCTGTACCTAACGGCTAGCAGGCCCGATATCTAGTTTGCTGTAGGAGTGTGTGCGAGATATCAAGTAGCACCTAAGGAATCACACTTCAACACAGCTAAACGAATCCTGAAGTACATCAAAGGAACAGTCGACATAGGACTATGGTATCCTAAAGAAGGCTAATTCAATTTAGTTGGCTACAGCGACTCGGATCTCGGAGGCTGCAAGCTAGATACGAAGAGTACAAATGGAACTTGTCACTTTCTTGGACCTAGACTTGTATCTTGGTTCAGCAAGAATCAATTGGCAAACTCGCTTCACTACCGAATCAGTACTATGCATCTTGGTAGTTCTTTGATGCAGATCCTTTGGATGCAACAACAATTGTCAGATTTTGGGATTGAAGCCAAGGAAATGCCATAATGTGCGATAGCACTAGTGCAATTGCAATAACGCACAACCCTGTATTGCACTCATGCACTAAGAATATCAACATGAAGCATCATTTCATCAGGAATCATGTCGAGAACAAGGATGTTCGGCTGGAAAAAGTTCATACAGATATGCAGTTGGCCGACATATTCACCAAGCCTCTCGACAAAACTAGATTCAACATGCTTCGACAAGAATTGGGATTGCTACAGCCTAACTCCCTGTAAGTATTTACTGTTTTTACTCAACAATTGAGGGGGAATGCTGTAAGACCCAAGAATACAGTATCCACTGTTAATTATCTGTACACTCAGAGCCTTGAATACAGCATTGTGGGAACAAAGCGATATGAATCATCCTACAGCTGACGTGTGCAATAATTAAGGGGGAATACAGTATGACCCATGAATACAGCATTAATCCAAAAGTTCCTGTGTGGAATTGAAGCCCATATGTACCTTTCAAGGGTGAACAATGTATAGTCGCGAACACAACACATACTATGGAAAAGCGGTTCATTATATAACAATATTTCATTTTATTTTTAAAAACAATTTTTGTCCACGTGCCCTGTTTCATGTCAAACGTCTTTTGCATTAAATGCTTTACACAACATCTGGACAACAGCATCTTCCTCCTCTCTCAAGAAATCATCAACCATCATCAACGGACGGATCTTCGCTAGATCTGTTGTGCTTGAACGCATTCATGCCGAAGGAGACGACGACGAATCAATGGAATTCGTCATCACCAGAATTCGTCAGCAAGGCCTCTATCGCCTTGGCAGCCACTCTGCTGAAAGATTTGATGTTCATTTGGTTAAGGAGTTCTACCTCAATGATGCCATTCGATTCTTTTCACTGGCTCAAGGAGGACATGTTGCTGACATAACAGCCGTCGTTCACGGAGTCGAGATCCGCATTGACCAAGAGCTACTCCAGAACATCTACAGGCTACCTGCTGATGGCCTGACCATGGAAGAACTTGAGAGCTTCGGGTCCCAAGACCTCTTGAAAAATTATTATGGCTTGTTCACCGATTCATCCTCGGTGCAAATAGTTCATACTACTTGCCATAATAAAATTATTTGTTTACCTTTTGTATACTTACACGATTTCTATTGTCGTGTTATTGAAAATAGAACAGGTGCTTTTGAGATGTGCACCAATCTCAGGTTCAGAATGATGGTTTCTATAATGACCTGTGAAAAGGTTAATTGGTGTCAAATCATCCTCAAGCGTTTGCAGGAAGAAGTGTCTAAGCCTGCCTCTCAGAAGAAATCGCTTGGATTGTTTTTGAACTACATTTTGACGAAATGCGGAGTTCCGCAATCCGCAGAGGCAAAGAAAATTAGTTCACAGATATACTTAGGAGGCGTCAGGCCTACTATCTTTAACCAAAGCAACCTGATTGCCAACAGACCTTTTGTCCGTAGAATGCCTCTATCTTCCGATCCGAGGGACATTTTTTCAAAGTCCCAAAGTGTTGAATCCTCGAGAAAGAGAAAACGATCTCACAGCAAAACTCTAATTGCTGTTGAGAAGCCGAAAAGGAAGCTAAGGAGGCTTACAAAAGCTAAGGATACAACAACCTCCAAGAATGCTCCTTCCGTGGCTCAACCCACTGATCAATTCCCCCAGGGCCCAACCCCTATGGAAGAGATGCCCACTACTGTCGATACAGTAGATCCCGAGCCCTTGGCGGCTACGACGGATGCTAGGACATCTGCCAACTCTAAAGACTCTGGTGAGTCAGCTGCCTTTATGGAGCCAATAGCTACTTCTCCTATACGGTATTCCACACCCGTAAAGGATCCATCTCGCAAAAGGGTACCATCCCCTGTTAGGGATCCCTCTCCGATACAAGATTCCACACCTATAGAGGAACCCATGCCTACATCAAACCCAGGCGCTGTACGCAGCCCCTCCCCAGACACAATCATCCACAAAACCCTACTTTTTGTGCAAATCGAACAGGCTTACGAGCGGTTTCTCCAATGGAAAAGTTACAGACTAGCTCCGTACCAAACTCTGTACAACTGGAGCGAATGGAGCAATGAGGAAAAATTCGTTTTGGAAGTGACGAACACTCAAGATGTTGCGGTCCTGGTCCAATGGGACAACTTGTGCGTTAAAGAGCTTATTGAGAGCTATTTGTTTGAAAAAATCGAATCACGAAAGAAAGGTAGAGCTAAGTCCGTGGAATCTCCTGAAAATCCAAGATTAGATCCTGACTCATACGATGAAGATGATGCCCTTCAAGCTGATTTCCGATGGGCGCAGGATCGTCGAGTCATCACCAAACACCTCCTCATCAACTAGACACCGTTCCCGACAATGAGGATTCAGCCCCTCATGTCGCAGAGGAACAATCTGTTTCGCAATAGGCACCCGATCCTGTCGCCGCCCAAGAAGAATCCAGCGCCATCCTGCACGAGGAATCAGTCCCTCTGCCGGAGCAGGCGGATGCTGAGAGACAGCAGGAGGAATCGGTCCCTCCTGTATCCATGTCTTCAGAAACCACTTCAGCACAGGAGGATGCAGCACCCCCTGTCGCCGAGCCTGAATTTGATACTCCCGCACCACCAACCGCCTTGGAATCCGACGACGGTGTTATACCTGAGGATGTCCAACTCATTTAACGCCCAAATGTGAACTTGAGAAGGTTGAACGGAGTTGAGGATTTTGCCCAGCCAGACTCTCCCAGAACAGCCGCAAGAAAAGAGCGATTACGTGATCTTGGCCTCCAAACTATTTTCATCTAGGATGCCATCAATGTCCTATACTCTGTGGAAAAAGCTCTTGATTGGCTGCACACATCTGCTGTTGAAGAGATGACAGGACTGAAGCACGAAGTTTCCCGAGTGGTAGAGGCCTTCACTGTCTTGCCACATGTCTTCAAGCAGGCCCTGAGCCAACTGCAAGAAAAACAAGAGTAGCTCTTGAGAGATGAGCAATCTAAGCTACACGTGTCTGAGGCCAAGACAGCATATGCTATGATCGAAACCGGTTCCCAACTTCCAGCCCACGACAAAAACATTAAAGATATGTCGCAGGTGATCACCTCCCTGGTCGAGAAAATGACAAGTCTCGAGACGAAATAGGATGCCTCTTTGCAAATCCTGGAACGCCTTGATAAAAAGGTGTCATACCTTGATGATGCCAAAAAGGGGGGAAAATCGAGGGAAGCTGCGAGGAGAATGAGGTTGGAGCAAGAGAAAGAAATGTTAGTTCCTTTTGAAGACTCCATCACTGCAGATGTAGCCCGTATCTCAACACCAAATGTTAGGATACAGGGAGACCGACCAGAATTCCAGGATCCTAAGTATCCTTGGAAAAGCCTAGTCCAAAAGCCTCAAGCTATGAACCTCCCGGCTGACCGACAGCCTACTGCAGCAGAGATCAAGAACTGGAGGAGAAATGAACTGCTAAGATACTTTGTTGTACTTATCAGGGATTCCTCAATTTTCAATAGATGCAGAACGGTACAGGAAGTCGCAGAGGAGTTCAAGAAGAAGCTGGAAGATGGAACGCTCCCGCTACAGCTGCAGATGAAGTCAAAGCACAAGAATGGTGACTTGGTTACCCATCCAGATATTTGGATCCTAGTCTTTGATAAATCATATGAAGGTCGAGCCTTATACATGAATCGAGATAGGGACGCACATCAAAACTTGGTTACCCATCTATTGTGTTCTTGTATGTTTACAAACACTTAATTTATTCTCGCTGTATTCAAATTTTGAAACTCATCTCAATACACAAACTGTACGAACTTGTCTGCGAACAGTTCATAGTTTAAGTTATATGTATCTAGAATACAATGTAAGATTGTGCCTGCATGCCAATCATAAGTTTTCAAATATAACTTTCTTTTGATAAAAGCTGAAGTTGCCTGCGAGCAGTTCTTAGTGTTTGGCCAAATGCTGAAGGCCAGAACATTCGAGAAGACCAAGAAGTCTGCCCTACTTCAAACCACTAAGTGTCAAAGTTTTGGCATCATCAAGGATGTTTGGATAACATCATATGGTTTTAAAAGGAAGAATCGGAAGGACTTGGCGAATTATCAAAAAGGGAGAAATTGTTGGGATAACAAATACCCGGTATCGAAACTGTTGGGATAAACAATCCCTGTATCGATCGTGTTGACAGAATGCTTTGACAATATGCCAAATCCTGCATCCACTAATAGCTGTATCGAAAAGCTGATCAAAGGTATTAACCTGTATCGAAGACTTCTCGTAGTCCCAAAATACAGTGAATCTATCATACAGCAAAAAGTCCCGCAAAGCTAAGTATGGAAGCTGTCTCAAAACATCAATACAACAATCCTTCTATACACCCCTCAAATAGGACAAGAAGGAATATTCAGTATTCGCTAGAAGTCAAGTACCGTTTGATAAAGAAGTATTTAAATACTAAAGGATAAAGTATTTAAATACTGTAAGTCATCAGAAGATCTTCAAATCCCGTAATATCCGAATCTCAGTCTATTCAAGTCAACTATCAAGTTGTCACAGAATCTTGCTCAACGGATCTATTTCAACAGATATATTTCAAAGGCTATATATATCTCCAGAGTTTGAAGATCATACACTCTTGCAACAACAACCAACAAGTGCTTACACGAATATTCAGAGCAAAACATATCTCCTAAAGCATTCTGCTATTCTGAAAGAAGAGATATACAGTGCTCAAACCGTGAAAAACACATCATCAGCTATAAGCTCAGAAAGTCAAAGTTGTTGTTCAAATTTTGTTCTACCCTTGAACAAAACCCATCAACCCTGTGTGGACTGAGAATCCTTGCTATTCCTGAACTGTGTGTGACGGACTTGCATTGACAAAGACGAAGCTTCAGAACTGTGTGTGAAGAAGCCAGTCACGTGTTAGCTCAAACCAATCTGTGTGAACGGTTGAAGGCTAAGATCATTATATCAATATGTGTGAACGATATATTGGTTAGGTTTGGTTATAATTACGTAGTTGTATACGCAGTAATTATAATAAACTTTTACTCCTGTGTGGAGGACCAGTGGACATAGAGGGGTTTATCTCGAACCACTTTAAATATTGTGTTATTTAGCTTCTGCCTTTATTGTTTTATTAATTGTGATTATTTAAGTATACACTGCACACCTAGTTGCTGTATCCTCAGCAACTTACTGTATTAAAGACTTCCGCTACGCACTCAGATTTGAAAACCGTACAGCATGTTGTTTCAAACACTTTCCAAGCTGTATCCTGTATACTTAGCGGCCAACACTTCCTGTCCGATCGCGGTAGCGTGCGCTACGCCTGCCGATTAGCGCGCACCGTGTCCGACAGTGGCGTGCGCTACCTGCTGTCCGCCCGAAGTCTAGAACCTCTCTGCCCCTGCTGCCTCGGCCGACTAGCATGCGCAGCCTTCTGGCCGTAGCGTGCGCAGCCTTCCGGCCATAGCGTGCGCTGCCTTCTGGCAGTAGCATGCGCTATGCCGGTTCTTGCCGCACCTGTCCGGCCAGTGCCCGCACCCGTCCGGCCAGTGCCCGAACACGTCCGGCCAGTGCCCAGCCGCCATGACTCGACGACATGATTTTCCGAAATCACACGGAACGAACATGACAAAATGCTCGGGAACAACGTCATCGATCCGAAATGAAAACAACGGATAACAAATCATCACATATGGTCATAAACACCAAAATCAGTTGTCGAGAAAATAATACCGGCACTCGACAACCGGGAAATATCCGGAAAAAAATCCAAAATAACCAAAATGAAAATCGTGGGTATTACATTCTACCCCCTAAAAATAAGTTATGTCCCGAAACTTAAAACAAAAGCAAGGCGACTCTCGACAACACACCAGAGCTCCATGAAGTATAATGCTACTACGGTCCGATTCAACATGCAAGAATGCTTACGAAAAGCAACGAGCATGAATCATTGCGGTTGATAAAATCGAGCAGTACAAAACTCAAATCACGATTCCAACGCTGAAAGGTATGGAATTCCAGTAACTCAAAGATTTGGAAGATCAAATACGAAGACAATTTCCTAATACTTATGGAAATTACGAAGTGGACCAGATGTTCAATAATCATGATTACGAGATCCAACAATAATGATTGGACAATGACAAACAAATAGTAATGATCGAACAACAACGATCAACTCTGAAGTTCACACTTCAAATCAAGTCATCAATAAACTTGTAAGAACCACGAGGTGTTAGTGTTAAACACGGTTCACAAGAAATCGATCCGAACTTGGAAAGGTCACAACAATATACACATCAATTGGGAATAATATGCGAACTCGCTCGAATGACAAGGGTGAGAAAAACACAAGGTCAGAAGCATCAACGAACGCAATTGAGTCGATACGGTCGAACGAAACGGAAGCAAAAAAAATATGGGTATTACATCATATCACCTTTAAAAGAAGTTTTGTCCCCGAAACCTAAACAACGAGAGCGAAGTGATGGAATAGAAACCTTCCCGGCCATATCCTCTTGGTTCCGCATCTGATTTCCATGACCAACTGTACCGTGGTCACGACCGCATCTTTTGTGCCTCGGCATACTAAGCGGATTCTCACTCAATACGATGGCACAACTTCGCAAATATTATACTAAAGTACCAACTCAGCACGACATATCACATAAGATAACTAATAATAACTCGATAAGAAAATCCACGAGGTATCCTTTTAAATGATATCAGTTGAAAATCCTTGGATTTATATGCTATTCAAAATAAAACTTTAAAAGTACTTCTGGTACCTCGGGTTGTTTCATCAAAACTTGTAAACAACAGACTTTAACCGTCTCATTTTGAAATCATTTGCAAAACAATAATTCCTTGTAACCGGCATCATCAAAATCACCATGTCACTATGCATCATTGTCACCGGTGATAACAAACAAGGTAAACACGCAAGATCATCAAACCATTCGTACATACACTAACATTTCCAAATCCGAGTTTGAAATTTAAATCAAGTAAGATTTTCCATCTTTCACTATATATTTTTGAAAATTAAAAAAAAAAATCATATTGGTTTTTGAAAAAAAAATTGTAAAACCCCCTAAATTCGATAACTTATCACATGTACAATGTATCAAATCATGATGTAATTTAATAATAGTTATTTTATGTCATGATATAACCTACATCTATTTTATTTTATTTCACTCTTTAACTTTGTAATTTACTTAATAAACCAAATAATAAAAATTAAAATAGTGTGTTGATTCACCTGTTGGGCTAATTGCCAACACCTAACTACATGAGGACTCACTAATGGACTTAACCCAACTTATTAAAAATCATAAGACTTGAAGTTACACTTCAAAGCCCAACCCAACTAATTAAATCCTTTACCATTTTAATTATACTCTTAATTTAACAAAAATAAATAAATAATATATGTATATATACATACATTGGGAGGCCAAAATGGAGTGAAAAGGTGTAGCTCTAGATTCTTCACTCATCACATGCAAGACTTGCATGAAACATCTTGACACATGTAACAAGTCTTCTATACATTTCACTTCCCAACCCTCCTTATCCAACTTCAAATACTTACACACTAACCTAACCCTCATTTTACACCACCTACACAACCACAAAAATCTGCAATTGAGAGTCTAAGTGAGAGAGTGGGCCGAACCAAGAGGAAGAAGAAGGCGGAGGAAGAAAAATTTTAAGAAGAAATAGGTAGTCTCATCCCTTATAACTATTTCCATAATTTCTAATGAAATCCTCCATAATCTAACCTTAATTTCAATACATGCAAACATAATTCTCACCTTGGGGTGCATGTGGATCGGCCAAACCATGTAGTACTATAGGAGAAGTCGTTTTCGAACTTTCAAGACTTAGAACCGACGAAATCCGACAAGATCAAGGTGGGTGAAAACTCTTTCAAACTTTAAAGTAGAAATCTATTCTTTTTGTTGTTATGCATGTATTAAATCTGAAGTATTTTAAGATTCTTTTGATATGATCTATGTTAAAATCTTCATGTTATAATTTCATGTTATGATTTTATGTATAACTATGTAAAATTCGTTTTTCTTAAACATAATCATCAAATATTATGAAAAATATGAAAGTATGTACTAATATGAAATTCTTGTATAAATGCATGTTTTTAAAGATGAATGTTATGGTTATAACAACATCCAATATGATTTATCGAATTTAAACGACAACCGATTTGGTAATCGGGTGCCGATTTTGTGATAACTTGAAAGTTATATGTTTTGTTCTATGTGTTGTTGAAACCTTATCAAAATCTGAAATCTTGTGTTATATGATTATGTTATGATATATGGATAATTTATTTGCGGCCAAACCGGGACTTGATACGAGTAAACGGAGCTTTTGGGCATAAATTGTAATTTCTTAAAGTTTGAGGACTAAACTGAAAATTTCGAAAATAAAACATTATGGACCTTGGACATTACATATTATACCATTCATAGGATGTCCATAAAGTTTCAAGCGATTCGGAGTTCAATATCTAAACTTGATAGTCCAAATTGTAATTTTCAAACAATTTCGGGGCCAAAACGCAAAAATTCCAAACTTCTGTACCAGGTCCGAAATTTTCTGGAATCTTTACAAATCTGTAATTTCAGGTTCATCACGAGTCATCTCGTAAAATTTCGTTAAATTCCGAGCTAAATTCATAGCTCTATATGCCTCAGAACGATTTCCTTGAGTTTTGGGGCAATATCGTAATTTCTGGAAATTTCAGTCCCAAAACTGGAAATTTCCGAATTTTCCTTAAATCTGGAGTCGAAGAATTATTTTTGGCTTCCTCATAAAATTTCATAACCATCCGATTTCGTTTCATACTCCAACGCTTAGGTTTGAACCTAAGGGCAAAAACGTCCTTTCAAACTATTTACGAAACTCACGTTTCGTTTCGTCAAACCTACCCATTTAATATATCTGATCTGAACCCATCAGACCGTTAAATAAATTATTGAGAATATTTTCGAGTCTATATACAAGTCCTATTCCGCATTACCGGGCCACAAATAAAATTAACTATATTCCATACTTAATCAAAAGACGCTATTAACCTCACTGACCGAACGTTTACGTGATACTTGTGAAACGCGTCAAATTAATAACTGTGACTGTCCGGGAACTAAGTGCTATACAAACAAAGTGCCACAGACCGGTCCGCCTCTAACTCTATCGGAACAAAGTGCCACATCGACGGACGGGGGCCACCTCTTGAGTCCATATGAAACAGAGTGCCAACCTACAATCCGGGGGCCACCTCTTGAGCTGTAGGAGCCACCTCTAGATTCCCAAATCGTGTCAGGGACGGTTAGACCGAGTCTTGGATCGAGCAGCGCGGCTGCGGTTCATGAATAAGGCTACCGTTGTTTCCTATTCCCATAACCGAGGAACGAAGTGTTCCGAGGGACCTGGGTCGTAGACTTGGGGTATAATCGCGATTATGGTGTGATCCGGGTATTGACCCACAGCTAAGGACATACCGAGCCCAGATAAGAGATAAGGAGGCACACACTAAGAGTGAGAGCAAAGGCTCAGCATCTTGGGGCGACGGTCCAAATCTTGGGACGACGGTCCAAATCTTGGGGCGACAGCCTATCTTGCTAGGAGTAATAAGGAGAGTCTAGAATCCAAAGTCCACATCGGCAGGATTCGAAACTGAATTGACTGATTGACTGATTGACTGATTGCTTGACTTGATATCCGTCCATGGGGACAGGATTATAATATTACAACTACACAATAATTATTGTTTATAAAATTTCGACATAATTGTAATTGTTCTTATTTTTTTTATAATTGATAAAACCATGCATCACTTAAAAATTTTTCAAAGGAAAGAGCCACATTCGCACACGATCACCCACTCACTAAGACCTTTTGTCTCACCCCACCGTTTTCCCTTTTAAACCAGAGAATGAGCAAACAGCAGAAGATGAAGAAGGCTTCGAGGAAGAGGCCGAATAGAAGATTGCCTTCAAGATCTAGGAATTCTGTTCTTAGAATTTCTGTTGTTATCCCAATTTGTAATAGTTAACTATGCTTTGTACTTAACTCGTTTGGTATTTTTCCGCTGCAAACTTATGAACAGTGTAATTTTGATTATCAGCTTTGTCACAGCGAATTTTAGTACATCGGGCTAAGATGGTTGTTTGAAATGTTATCGAATCTTTATTTTGCTCCCGCTATTTATTATTGCATCTTGATTGATTGATCGACCGATGCGTCGCGCCTTGTCCTTCCCGATGTTGGGGGCGGGACAGGAGTGGTATCGGAGCCCGCTTTGTGAGAAGGACACTTACAACGGGCTAACCAGGATAGGATTCTTCGGACTTATACGTGAATTCCACCTAGGACGAAGTGAACCATAGGATTGAGGCCTAATGTAGACTTCTCGAGTCAATTCTTATTAAAGATCTCTTTCGACTTATTGCTATTCACTTGGAATATGCATAGTCAAATTCAAAATTTCTAAGTCATTGGCCAAAGTACTTTATTAAGTACCCACGGCATTTTCCGACTGAATTAACTCTTCTATTGAACTCTTGAAACAGATATAGTTTGTTTCACTTATCCATTTTCTCAAAGTCATGTCACTATTCATTCAAAATTGATGAAATTCCTTTAAACTCTACTAAACTCCATTACTTCTTAAAATGGGGTATTATTATTCATTTGTCGTTAAAATCACATAAGCATTTGTTGAATCATTAAGTTCAGTGCCTTAAAGATTATTCATGTTTAATAGAGCCTTATATTGGATATTAGATTTTGCGAGATACTGACTTAGATTGTTTTGTTAAATAGATGGACCCCACAGATAATAAAGATTTGACCAAGGAAAATCATAATACCCCTAACTCGATATGTATGCTTAGGCGGATAAGCCAAACTTGACCAGAATCAACTATAAGTGTTCAATCATATGCTTAAATCTACATGACAACATAAATCACTGATAACTCCGCATAAAATTGCTAATCCTCACACATTCCCCTAACTTATATTAGATGGCTGACCGAAGACGCGGACGTCCTCGCATGAATCGTGAAGAGCAGCATCAGCGCGATGATCGCTCACGCTCTCCTCTACGAGGAGGAATTGAGAACGATGCCATGGCCCAAGCCCTCACTCAACTGACGAACTTCTTACAACAATAGACTACTAACAACGGGAACCACAATGAAACTCATGATCGTACCCTGGAAAGATTCTTACGTTTCAATCCGCCGACCTTTGACGGGGAACCTGACGATATCAAAGCTGAACTCTGGCTGGAGAGAATTGAGGGAATTTTCAACGCCCTTCAGTATACTGATGAACAACGGATATCACTGGCTGCATTCCGACTCGAGGCTGCAGCTCATGACTGGTGGAGGAATGTCAACGAGCGCTGGATGAGAGAAAACCGTGTCAGAACATGGGCTAACTTCCTGACCGACTTCCGAACTCAGTACGTGTCAGTAGCAGCCAGAGAGGCTAGACGAGACGAGTTCTATCACTTGTAGCAAGGAACCATGACAGTCGCTCAATATGAAGCCCAGTTTAACATATTGTCTAAATACGCACCGGGATTGGTTACAACTGAGGAGGACAAGCTCTATAAGTTCACTAGAGGACTGAGGCAGTCGCTTCAACAGAGTCTTCTAACTGTCCAGTTGACGACACTTACCCAAGCAGTGGTAGCTTCCACCCGGATCGAGAGCGGAACTGCGAGGTTAGCTCAATAGCAAAGCCGTTTCTCCAACAACGCCAAGAGGCCTGCTACCCGACCAACATCAATGCCACCACAAAAGTTTAAGAGGAAGGGAACTCAAGGAAGTTCGAGTGGAACAAAAGCACCAGTTCTCAACAAACCAACAGCGCCTTGCACCCACTGTGGAAGGAAAGGGCATAAATCAGAGTTATGTTGGAGGAAGCTCAGAAAGTGCCTACGTTGCGGCAGCCAAGATCACCAAATTCGAGAGTGTCCAGATATGAACACCCCGGCAATCAAACCAGCTATTGTAGCCAAACCAGGAAACAACAAAGGGAAAGCCCCAGCTCGAGTGTTCGCATTGACTGGTCAGGAGGCACCAGAGAACAACGATGTGGTGGAAGGTACACTCCTGATATCTAATCAACTTGCACGAATACTTATAGATCCAGGATCATCCCATTCGTTTGTTGCACCGCATTTTTCTAAGAAACTTGATAGGCCGTTAGAATGTTTATCATTATGCCTAGAAGTATCTACCCCTATGGGAGTTAGTCAGTTAGCAAATAAAGTCCATTCTGCCTGTGATGTGATCATCAGTGGTAACTGTTACTCTGCTGATTTAGTAGTGCTTCCAATATTAGAATATGACGTCATCCTAGGAATGGATTGGCTATCTAAGCACTACGCACAATTGGATTGTCATTCTAAGATAGTTAGGTTTTGCGAACCTAACAAGCCAATCGTGGAATTGATTTGAGACGCTAGAGTCAACCTAGCACCTATAATATCAGCTATCAAAGCTAGTAAGGCAGTTGCCAAAGGGGCGATAGGATTTTTAGCCTTCATCATCAACAAACCCATGAGTAAGTCGGGCATAGAAGATATACGCGTGGTATCCGAATACCCTGAAGTATTTCCCGAAGAATTGACCTCCCTACCGCTTGACAGAGAAGTTGAATTCAATATCGAAATCATGCCTGGGAAGGCACCCATTGCAAAGGCACCATACCGAATGGCACCACTGGAGCTACAAGAGCTGAAGGTCCAACTGCAGAAGTTACTCGACGTGGGTTTTGTACAACCCAGTGTATCACCTTGGGGAGCTCCAGTATTATTTGTCAAAAAGAAGGACGGAACATTGAGGCTTTGCATAGATTACTGTGAACCCAACAACGTGACAGTTAAAAATAAGTATCCTCTCCCGTAGATGAGTTGTTTGAACAACTCCAAGGAGCTACGGTGTATTCCAAGTTCGATCTTCAACAAGAATACTACCAGTTAAAGATTAAGAATGAAGATGTTCCTAAAACTGCATTCCAAACTAGATACGGCCACTACGAGTTCGTAGTGATGCCTTTTGGACTCACGAATGCTCCTGCGGCATTTATGGATTTAATGCACAGAGTATTTCAACCATATCTCGACCAATTCGTAGTAATTTTCATCGATGACATACTCGTGTACTCTAAGTCAGAAAAAGATCACGAGAGGCATCTTAGACTAGTGTTGGATACACTAAGGCAGCACAAGTTGTACGCCAAGTACAGCAAGTGTGAATTTTGGTTGAGGGAAGTGGCATTTCTAGGCCATATTATTTCTGGAGAAGGGATTGTTGTTGATCCATCTAAGATAGAAACTATTATCGATTGGAAGAGGCCAGAAAATGTAACTGAGATCAGAAGCTTTCTTGGACTTGCGGGCTACTACCTTAAATTCATCAAAGACTTCCCGAAGATAGCGGGACCCCTGACCCGGCTAACCCAGAAATAAGTAAAATTCGAATGGACAGATAAATGCGAGTCAAGTTTCCAGGAACTCAAGAAGAGACTTACCACCGCACCTATACTGACACTTCCAGAAGGAACCCAAGGATTTGTCGTATATAGTGACGCCTCAAAGGATGGCCTCGGTGCCGTTCTGATGCGGAATGGTAAAGTTATCGCGTACGCTTCCAGGCAACTCAAGACGCACGGGAAGAATTATCCAACGCACGACCTCGAACTTGCTGCAATAGTATTCGCCTTAAAGAAATGGCGACATCATTTATATGGCGTTGAATTCACCGTGTTTACGGATCATAAAAGTCTCAAGTACCTGTTTTCTCAAAAGGAACTTAATCTCCGACAGAGAAGATGGGTAGAGCTTTTAGAAGATTACCATTGTGAAATTCAACACCACCCAGGGAAAGCGAATGTCGTGGCCGATGCCCTAAGTAGAAAGGCTAGAGTGGCCCGACTCATGGTTCGAGAATGGCAAGCTCTCAAGGAGCTGTGCTACCTGAAACCCATTCATGAAGGTACTCGTTTAAGTTGCGCCAACCTCACAGTTAAATTGAATCTATTGGACGATATTCGATTAGCCCAAGAGAGAGATCTAAAACATCAAGAGTTTAAGGAGAAGATCGCTAAGGGCGAGAAACCCGAGTTTACAATTACCGAGGATGGAATTGTAAGGTTTAAGGCACAATTATGCATACCTCACAACGGGGAGCTCAAAAGACGGATTCTAGAGGAAGCTAATTGCTCGAGATATACGATACACCCAGGAGGTAAAAAGATGTACCGAGACTTGAAGAAACACTTTTGGTGGGTGAACATGAAGAACCAAGTGGCAGAATTCTTGGCGCGATGCCTCACATGTCAGAGAGTCAAAGCTGAGCATCAGCGACCCTCAGGACTACTACAGCCACTAGAAGTCCCCGAATGGAAATGGGAAATGGTAACCATGGATTTTATCACGGATTTACCGACCACAAGAGGAGGTTATAACACCATTTGGGTGATCGTTGACAGACTGACGAAATCATCACATTTCGTGCCAGTTAAAAAGGACGACAATTTGCAAAAGATGGCTAGGACCTATATTAGAGAAATCGTTCGACTCCATGGAGTGCCAATAGACATAGTATTGGACAGAGATCCTAGATTCGTATCTCGTTTTTGGAAAGTCTTTCACAAGGAATTAGGAACTTCCTTAAGCTTCAGCACAAGTGCGCATCCCCAGACTGACGGGTAATCTGAACGAACCATTCAAACCCTTGAAGACATGTTACGAGCTTGCGTACTGGACTTTCAAGGAAATTGGGATCACCACCTGCCATTAGCCGAGTTTGCATACAACAACAGTTTCCAAGCGACAATCGGAATGGCACCTTATGAAGCTCTATATGGGAGGAAGTGTCGATCCCCGCTCCATTGTGAAATCGATGACCAGTGGATGCCGAAGACTCAACGATCAGAACCTTCAGCAATAAGTACAGATTTGGTGAGGGAAGCCATAGATAAAGTACGACTAATCAAGGATAGTATCCGCATAGCGCAAAGCAGACAGAAGAGTTACGCCGATCAACGTCGGAAGGATCTAGAATTTGAAGTAGGAGATCAAGTCTTCCTGAGGTTAACACCACGGAAAGGTTTGATAGTATCAAGAAAAGGAGGAAAGTTAAGTCCCCGATATGCAGGACCATTCAAAACCACGGAAAGGATTGGACGACTAGCGTACCGATTGGAGCTACCACCCAATCTGTCTCGAATGCACGATGTTTTCCATGTTTCGAGATTAAAGAAATATCATCCAGACCCAACACACATTCTTACTTCTGACATTCCGCCGATCAAGGATAACTTATCTTATGAAGAGAAGCCAATCAAGATCCTCGACCGGCAAGTACGCGAATTGAGGAAGAAGCGGATTCCTTTGGTTAAAGTCATCTGGTCGAATCACAACAGAGAGGAAGATGCGACGTGGGAGACCGAGGAACAAATGAAGAAATCTTACCCCGAGTTGTTTAAATAGGAATTTGGGGACCAAATTCTTTTAAGGAGGGGAGGCTGTAAAACCCCCTAAATTCGATAACTTATCACATGTACAATGTATCAAATCATGATGTAATTTAATAATAGTTATGTTATGTCATGATATAACCTACATCTATTTTATTTTATTTCACTCTTTAACTTTGTAATTTACTTAATAAACCAAATAATAAAAATTAAAATAGTGTGTTGATTCACCTATTGGGCTAATTGCCAACACCTAACTACATGAGGACTCACTAGTGGACTCAACCCAACTTATTAAAAATCATAAGACTTGAAGTTACACTTCAAAGCCCAACCCAACTAATTAAATCCTTTACCATTTTAATTATACTATTAATTTAAAAAAAAATAATATATGTATATATACATACATTGGGAGGCCAAAATGGAGTGGAAAGGTGTATCTCTTGATTCTTCACTCATCACATGCAAGATTTGCATGAAACATCTTGACACATGTAACAAGTCTTCTATACATTTCACTTCCCAACCCTCCTTATCCCAACTTTAAATACTTACACCCTAACCTAACCCTCATTTTACACCTCCTACACAACCACAAAAATATGCAATTGAGAGTCTAAGTGAGAGAGAGGGACGAACCAAGAGGAAGAAGACGGAGGAGGAAGAAAAATTTCAAGAAGAAATAGACAATCTCATCCCTTATAACTATTTTCATAATTTCTAATAAAATCCTCCATAATCTAACCTTAATTTCAATACATGCAAACATAATTCTCACCTTGGGGTGCATGTGGATCGTACAAACCATGTAGTAGTAGAGGAGAAGTCGTTTTCCAACTTTCAAGACTTAGAACCGACGAAATCCGACAAGATCAAGGTGGGTGAAAACTCTTTCAAACTTTAAAGTAGAAATCTATTCTTTTTGTTGTGATGCATGTGTTAAATCTGAAGTATTTTAAGATTCTTTTGATATGATCTATGTTAAAATCTTCATGTTATAATTTCATGTTATGATTTTATGTATAACTATGTGAAATTCGTTTTTCTTAAACATAATCATCAAATATTATGAAAAATAAGAAAGTATGTACTAATCTGAAATTATTGTATAAATGCATATTTTTAAAGATGAATGTTATGGTTATAACAACATGCAATATGATTTATCGAATTTAAACGACAACCGATTTGGTAATCGGGTGCCGATTTTGTGATAACTTGAAAGTTATATGTTTTGTTCTGTGTTGTTGAAACCTTACCAAAATCTGAAATCTTGTATCATATGATTATGTTATGATATATGGATAATTTATTTGCGGCCAAAACGGGACCTGAAATGAGTAAACGGAGCTTTTGGGCATAAATTGTAATTTCTTAAAGTTTGAGGACTAAACTAAAAATTTCGAAAATAAAATATTCTGGACCTTGGAAAGTACATATTATACCATTCATAGGCTGTCCATAAAGTTTCAAGCGATTCGGAGTTCGATATCTAAACTTGATAGTCCAAATTGTAATTTTCAAATAATTTCGGGGCCAAAAGGCAAAAATTCCAAACTTCTGTACCAGGTCCGAAATTTTCTGAAATTTTTACAAATCTGTAATTACAGGTTCATCACGAGTCATCTCGTAAAATTTCATTAAATTCCGAGCTAAATTCATAGCTCTATATGCTTCGGAACGATTTCCTTGAGTTTTGGGGCAATATCGTAATTTCTGGAAATTTCAGTCCCGAAACTGGAAATTTCCAAATTTTCCTTAAATCTGGAGTCGAGGAATTATTTTTGGATTCCTCATAAAATTTCATAACCATCCGATTTCGTTTCATACTCCAACGCTTAGGTTTGAACCTAAGGGCAAAAACGTCCTTTCAAACTATTTACGAAACTCTCGTTTCGTTTCGTCAAACCTACCCATTTAATATATCTGATCTGAACCCATCAGACCGTTAAATAAATTATTGAGAATATTTTCGAGTCTATATACAAGTCCTATTCCGCATTACCGGGCCACAAATAAAATTAACTATATTCCATACTTAATCAAAAGACGCTATTAACCTCACTGACCGAACGTTTACGTGATACTTGTGAAACGCGTCAAATTAATAACTGTGACTGTCCGGGAACTAAGTGCTATACAAACAAAGTGCCACAGACCGGTCCGCCTCTAACTCTATCGGAACAAAGTGCCACGTCGACGGACGGGGGCCACCTCTTGAATCCATATGAAACAGAGTACCGACCTACAATTCGGGAGCCACCTCTTGAGCTGTAGGAGCCACCTCTAGAGTCCCAAATCGTGTCAGGGACGGTTAGACCGAGTCTTAAATTGAGCAGCGCGCCTGCGGTTCATGAACAAGGTTACCGTTGTTTCCTATTCCCATAACCGATGAACGGAGTGTTCCGAGGGACCTGGGTCGTAGACTTGGGGTATAATCGCGATTATGGTGTGATCCGGGTATTGAACCACTGCTAAGGACATACCAAGCCCAGATAAGAGATGAGGAAGCACACGCTAAGTGTGATAGCGAAGGCTCAGCATCTTGGGGCGACGGTCCAAATCTTGGGACGACGGTCCAAATCTTGGGGCGACGGCCTATCTTGCTAGGAGTAATAAGGAGAGTCTAGAATCCAAAGTCCACATCGGCAGGATTCGAAACTGAATTGACTGATTGACTGATTGACTGACTGCTTGACTTGATATCCGTCCATGGGGACAGGATTATAATATTACAACTACACAATAATTATTGTTTATAAAATTTCGACATAATTGTAATTGTTCTTATTTTTTTATAATTGATAAAACCATGCATCACTTAAAAATTTTTCAAAGGAAAGAGCTACATTCGCACATGATCACCCACTCACTGAGACCTTTTGTCTCACCCCACCATTTTCCCTTTTAAACCAGAGAATGAGCAAACAGCAGAAGATGAAGAAGGCTTCGAGGAAGAGGCCGAATAGAAGATTGCCTTCAAGATCTAGGACTTCTGTTCTTAGAATTTCTGTTGTTATCCCAACTTGTAATAGTTAACTATGCTTTGTACTTAACTCGTTTGGTATTTTTCCGCTGCAAACTTATGAACAATGTAATTTTGATTATCAGCTTTGTCACAGCGAATCTTAATACATCGGGCTAAGATGGTTGTTTGAAATGTTATCCAATCTTTATTTTGCTTCCGCTATTTATTATTGCATCTTGATTGATTGATCGACCGATGTTTCGCGCCCTCGTCCTTCCCGATGTTGGGGGCGTGACAAAAATTGTGTGAAAGATTTTTGAAAATCATGTACTCGAGTTATTCGAAAATATAATAGTACGTTAAAAGTCATTTCCGAAAATTCTCCCAACAATACAAAAAAAAAATCAACAACGGTACCATTTTACAAAATGTTCAAGGTACTTTAAAACAAATCTTTCAATACCGTCGAGGTTTTATTTGAGAATCCTAGGCCGGCTCGCAAATTTCAAACAATTTCCAAAGTTCATACGAAGCCGCCGATTTAATCGCAACGTCAAATTAGTTTCAAAATTTGATTTTCCGCAACTTGCACAAACTTATGAAAGTTTCAGGAAAACATTTTTGAACACACACACAACAGACATAATTTATCAACTCACTGAACAAAATCAATTATCACTTAGCGCGAACGAAAAGTCATAACACACGTTCACACAAAATAGTTGTCATCACTAGACAACACACATAGAATACAATTACGGGTGATCGACTGCCAATGTTAGGCCTAAAAGTTAAAAGAAATGCGGTTCTCTAGCCTCTGTCCCGGATAACTAATGCGCACTACAACAATTATTTAGCGTGCGCTACTCATGCCGCATTAGCGCGCGCTAGCCTTGCACTCAGCGTGCGCTAGCTGCTCCAACTCAGCAACATGATCGCGAACATATATACGACATTACTAGAACCGAAAGTTACAAATGAACAATGGTAGCATACGAACCTAAATGCCATCGATTCACATACTTACAACACCGCACGAGCAACCATCAAAAGGCAATTGTCATTCAAACCGAAATCTCACCTCTCAATAAAGAGGGCTATCTCAACGTACATAAACCGAACGACTCAGCATTCACATCACCGTTTTAATCATAAAACTGGGCACTACTGCCTAAACAACGAGAACAACATCACGTACTTCTCGACTAACAACCATAAAACCGATAAGTTGAAAGCGAGAGTCATGTCTTGATTACATTTTGTAGACCTCATTTGAGTTTAAAAATTGTGTTTTGAAAAATTATAATAAAAGATGAAAATAAAATATCGGTAGTTTGAATTCTCAAAAAAAATTCGGCCTTCAGGTCATTATACAAAAATCAAACATTTTTTCTCCCTTTGGAGGATGTTTTAAGACAAAATTTACGTGACTCCCAAAAACATGTAAAGCTTTAAAATATCATATTGACGAATCTTTCTTTGCGTAACCACACCAAGGCCATTACTCTTGTAAAAACGACTTATATCTGGATGTGTGTGTATATACATATACGCTAGCACCACTTTCATTCTAGCACCATACGGGGATCAAACAAGCATAGGCCGCATAATCACAAATCACCTCTAAACTCCACGTCATAACACAAAATCATACAAGCTGGTATAACATAAGGCACAATATAGTAGGGAGACTTACATCCACAGGTCACACGAAGATGATGGCTGCACCTTGATACTAATCACGACCGACATCTCAAACGACGCGTCGCGACATGACTTAGATAGACACAAACTGACAGGACAAGACACGACAATACCCGACTGGACCCGACAGCCTAGGTTTCCGCAACCTAAGCTCCGATAACATAAATGTAACACCCCCAGAATCAAACCGGGAATATTACACGCCGCAGACCCTCTCCGTGAGGATCCACCAGGCTAGACATCCAAACAACACAATACATTACATACCGTCATGATAAGATACCAAATCAATAGACTAACTTCGTCTTTCATTACTAACATACAAGTCAAAAATACACATTTCTATCTCGACTCATACCCATGCAAGGGTAAAATACACTCACAAACAAAAAGTACGACAGCGAAAAATACCATTCACGAACTCCGACTAACTGCATCCAAAGCTGGCCTTCATGTGATTAGTATCATTCGCCTTCCATCATCCTTCGCGTCGATCCTGTGTTTTGCTCCCAAACCTGCATGTACTTGGATGCAAAACAGACATCCATCCCCCGAATACTCGAGGTTAGCAAAACTCCACTATTTTACTAGTACAAGTATAAAATGCAAATACGAGCCATACATAATACATTCCGAGAATACAACGAAAGACTTTCCGAAATATTTTGTTTAATTAAAATAGTTTAAGTCTTGAAAGTAAAACGAAACAAGTAAGCACTTTAAAAACACTTCCAAATCTCGGGAGTTTTGAAAATATTTGTGATTGAAAAGTTCTTAATTCCTCGAAAGCCACTTAGGGTCACAGCCCCAAAGTTCATTTTTCCAAAATGCAAATCCGTTAACAAAACACGGGGTCCACAACCCAACCATTCCGGTCACAAAAAACAGGGTCCACGACCCGATCCTCAACTTCAATTCACTTCCAAAGACATATTACACATAATACATTATTTTTATGCCATTTTAGCCAAACACCAAGACTCGATATATAATGTCTCTCGACCCCGAGCACCAAGCATTGTGATACTTCGGACATATCACAATTAATCATCAGTACAAACACTCTGTAAATTCTCGCAACTCGATCCGGCCCTCAAGCTACCAAGTCCCTGTGCGCCCCATCGAGCGACCCCAAGTGAGAATGTCCACTCGAAAGTAACTCTCGCGACCCGGTCCAGTCGTTAAGCCACCAGGTCCCTGTGTGACCCCGTCGAGTTAATCCCCGAGTGAGAGTACCTGAGAAAAACCTTACAACTCTCATCAGTTCTCATTTCCAAAACCACAATCCTCAAGAGTCAATCACAATATATATAGTCAAGGTATTTTGTTAGAATGGCCAAACTATCCAACACATACTCACGACCCAGAATTAATACTATCCACAAGGAAGCACACTTATCTCAACAACACCGAACGACACAACCAATATCACACAACTCACATATTCACCGATAACCACATGACTCCACACACAATTCTTAACAAACGGATTGAACCTTAATTTACCAACGACATAACACATAATGACATCACCCGAAAGTAAGGAGATCCTATACTCAACACTAACACACATAGTCAATTAAACACATTAAGTCCCGAACACAAGAGTCGTCTTTTAAGAAAATCATGATTGTAAATATACCGATTCTTTTGAGAAATGGTTGTAAACATTCATTTAGCACACATATCTTCGATTTTCAACCATTATATTCACAAAACACGTAATGTATGGGCAAGATACTTACCTCGATAATCGATACCGGACACTCCGACGAACATGGCTCAACCGGGAAACCTCGAATGCCCACAACTCTCCGGCGGAAACGACAGTAACACAACCAATCGGGAAACGGCGAACGGAAGGGTTCCGACTCGAGTTCTTCACAAGGAACCTGACCCTAACATCATACCATGAATTAATCGACGATCGTACGAGGAAGAATAATCGTAGAATGCCCGAATCCCCTTTGTGACATTTTATTGAACACCTTCAAGGCATCAATTACAAACTCAATAAAACGACGAATCCTCGGCAATCCAACCGTGGAAAAACAAGGAATTCGATATAATACAACTTAATAATCACCAATCCATCACTATTCTAAGTTATAACGAATTACACGGACGAAATCAAACAAAATCCCCAATTTTCCCAAAACTAGGATTTTAGGAAAACTAACCTTGATTCGCTGGATCTAAGGATGTTATGGGATGATCAATCGATAATATAGGCTCAGGAACTTCATGGATTAAATGTTTAACATCATGCATTTAAGTTCCCCAAGGATCCAGCCGCAGAAGAGAGAAAGAGAAATGGGAAAAATGAATGAAACTGGACTGCTCGGCCATATTTATACTGGTGCAGCCTAGCGTGCGCTAGGATGCCGAGCTAGCGTGCGCTAACGGGCGGTCATGGTCGAGAATGTTCGGTCGGGGCCCACGTTGACCTATCCTACCGACATGTCCTGCTGTTCAGAACCTTCTTGTCCGACCACGGTAGCGTGCGCAGCTTTCCTGCCGTAGCATGCGCTACGCTTGCCGATTAGCGCGCGCCGTGTACGACAGTGGCGTGTGCTACCTGCTGTCCGCCCGAAGTCCAGAACCTCTCTGCCCCTGCTGCCTCGGCCGACTAGCGTGCGCAGCCTTCCGGCCGTAGCGTGTGCAGCATTCCGGCCATAGCGTGCGCTGCCTTCCGGCAGTAGCGTGCGCTATGCCGGTTCCTGCTGCACCTGTCCGGCCAGTGCCCGCACCCGTCCGGCCAGTGCCCGCACCCGTCCGGCCAGTGCCCGCAAATTAATCACCAAATTTTGTGAATGTGGCCAGCTCGGGAGGGTCCTTAGAGGCCTCGAGTGGGATTCGTGGCTTCATCCCGGTCCTAGGCAAATTAATTGTGACTGTTTGTTTCCGGAAAAGACATGTCTAGTTTTGGTTTTTAAAATGATATTGGTGCATGTACTATGAAATGTGTAAGCGATTGGTTTGCCTTGATTACTTGTACTAGCGTAATTGCTAACCCCTTTGGGGACCCGTTTTGGGGAAATTCTTGTTATGGATTTCAGGCTATGATTATCCGGACGAGCGAGCACCGGGACAGTACGAGGATGTCGGCCAGGGTCGTTGACATGTGCATTTGGGTCGTCTTATTCCCTGTGTCTAAATTCGATATGGTTGTTTCGTATATTTGTAAACTGATAGACTGTACTCGCGAGTACTTAGGCTTTTCAAATTCAAACTCCGTGTTGTACTACTTTTAAATTGTTACATTGTTGGTTGATGATCATTTCGCCATTTGCTCCGGGCGTAACTTTTTATGTCATATAATTAAATGTGTGTCCTCGCTAACCGGGATGGTTAGTCGAGTGGAGTTTTCTTGTTTGTAGCCTGGTGGGTCCCATGTGGGGGTCCACGGCGCTGTAATATACTCTGAATATCTCGGGGTGTTACAGAAAATGGTATCAGAGCCAGGTTTATGGATACCTAGGCTTGTTGGTTATTTGGGTCTAGTCGTGTTTTGTTTTGCACATGGTCACACCGCCAAAGATCCCAAAGATTTCCAAAGGCTCGTAAGTTTTCTTATTCGGCTCTTTTGTTTCTTGCATTGTATTTCCACTTTTGAATCGTAGTTGCTTTCCCTCCCTTTTACATCATCGATATACTTCTGTTATCTCTCAACATCAGTATGGATGCCGGAGGAAACCGTGGTCGTGGTCGTGGTCATGGTCGTGGACGCGGCCGAGGACGTGGGGCAGCCGGTGGGGCGGCCACGTCGCATTCTTCGGGAGCCGGCAGTACCGGTGACCGTCACAGTCATGCTTCTTCTCAGGAGCGCGCCGATCTTGGTATTGCGGCTGTTATGCAGCAAATGGTTAACCAGATGGCGGCTATAGCTCAGGTGGTCCAGAACCCCGATCAGGCCCATGCTAATCGGGGCGGAGCGGATCGCTGGCTTCAGGATGTCATCAAGATGCATCCTCCTCAGTTTTCGGGAGCTTCGGACCCGATCGGCTGGGAAGGGTGGATCAAGGAGATATCCAAAGTCTTCACTTCTACCAACTGCCCCGAGGACAGTAAGGTCCCTATTGCTCAATATTTTCTCACGGGAGATGCTATGGATTGGTGGGAAGCTGTGGGGCCCAAAGATCATGTTGCTTCATGGGCCGAATTTCAAGAATTGATGGAGACCGAGTATTGTCCGTGGCCGGTCAGACAGGCTCGAGTGCATGCTTTCTATGATGCTCAACCACGGGATATCCTCGTATCTCAAGCCATTGCCGATTTTAACAAAGAATTGGGCTATGTGAAGACCCAAGTTGTCGAAGAGAGCGACAAAATTTTTCACTTTTCCAGGAGGATGAAACTGTCCATTCAGGACTATATGTCTGGGCTCGTCTGTACTACCTTGAAGGATTATCAGAGTCGAGCTCTTGCTTATGATATGTCGGTGACGCCTAGCGATTTGGCTCGTGAGAACAAGAAGCAGAAGTCGGTCGGAAATTTTTCTGGTCCCATGAGTGGAGGCTAGCAGAAATCTCAGGCTGCAAATATTTCTACGGGCGGTTCGGCTCATTTCTCTGGGAGCTTTCGGAGTGCCGCCGGAACCATCGCCCGGGACCCCAGATGCTTTAACTGTGGCAATCCAGGCCACGTGAACCGGGATTGTCTTCGTCCACCTTTAACTTGTCATACTTGTGGACAGTCGGGCCACAAAGCTTCTTTTTGCGAGAAACTTAGACAGTTTCGCGGCACCCGTTCTTCTCACCCAGCACCTATGGAGCCGAGTGTGAACCAGGGCTCATTTGCTCCGCCCCCCCACCGAGTGCCGGCCGAGGTAGCGGTCGGGGTCAGCCCGCTAGAGGAGGAGCTTCCAGCGTCGGCTCAGCCCACCCGCGTGTCTATGAGATGCAGAGGGCCTATGACCCAGCAGCTACAGTGGCGACAGGTACCGTTCATATCCGTTCTCATCCTGTCGGTGTGCTTTTTGATTCGGGTGCTACACATTCATTCATTTCTCTAGAGTGTGTACGTCGTTTGAATCTCGACTGTTTGTCACCTTGCGAGCCTTTCATCATTAAACTTCCTAGCGGTGATAAAATTGTCGGTGATCGAGAAGTCCGGGACTGTTCTGTGTCTATTTATGAGAGGGCTTGGCTCTCTAATCTTATTGTCGTGAGTATCGAGGGTGAGGATTTGATTCTCGGGAATGATTGGCTCGAGCGGCATGGTGCAATCATGAACTACCGCACGAGGATCATTACCATGTTAGCCGAGGACGGCACTGAACACTCTTTCGAGGGGCGAAAGAGAAATCAGAAGTTGTTATTAACGCCCTGAAGGCGATGAAACTCCTGCGAAAGGGGTGTACTGGTTATTGGTGCTACACCTTGAAGGCGGAGAATGGTGGAGTCGAGTTCTCGTCGATTCCAGTCGTTAGTGAGTTTCCTGATGTTTTTCCTGACGAGTTACCGGGATTGCCACCGGATCGTGAGGTCGAGTTTGCGATAGAGTTAGATCCGGGTGCGGCTCCGATTTCGAAGGCGCCGTATCGCATGGCACCTTCAGAGATGTCAGAGTTGAAGAAGCAGTTGAGTGAGCTTCTTGAGTCGGGGTATGTTCGACCGAGCGCCTCGCCTTGGGGCGCACCGGTCCTGTTTGTGCGAAAGAAGGATGGTTCACTACGTTTGTGTATCAACTATCGCGAACTAAACAAGGTGACCATCAAAAACAAGTATCCTTTGCCGAGAATTGACGACTTGTTCGACCAGTTGCAGGGAGCTGCGGTATTCTCGAAGATTGATTTGAAATCAGGGTACTATCAGCTCCGGGTGAGAGAGTCCGATGTGCCGAAGACAGCTTTTCGGACGAGATACGGACATTATGAGTTTGTAGTTATGCCTTTCGGGTTAACTAATGCGCCGGCGGTGTTAATGCAGTTGATGAACAAAGTCTTTATCGAGTATTTGGATAAGTGTGTCGTCGTCTTCATTGACGATATTCTTATTTATTCGAGGAACGGGGAAGAGCATGCCCATCATTTGCGGATAGTGTTAGACATTTTGAGGGCCGAGCAACTCTATGCGAAGTTCTCGAAATGTGAGTTCTGGCTGAAGGAAGTGATGTTTTTGGGTCACGTGATTTCAGCCGAGGGAGTTCGAGTGGATCCGCAGAAGATTGAGGCAGTGTTGGACTGGGCGCCGCCCACTAGTGTGAAGGAGGTCCGTAGTTTCTTGGGTTTGGCTGGCTACTACCGTAGGTTCGTCGAGGGTTTCTCAAAACTAGCTCGGCCACTTACACAGTTACTCCAGAAATCCGAGAAGTTCGTCTGGAATGACGAGAGGCAGTCCAGTTTTGAGGAGCTGAAGAAGCGTTTGACTTCAGCTCCGGTTTTGGCGTTGCCATGTGGCAACGAGGGATTCGCCGTTTATAGCGATGCTTCGGGCCAGGGTCTTGGGTGCGTATTGATGCAGCACGGCAAGACCATTGCCTTTGCGTCGAGACAGTTGAGGCCGTATGAGCTTAACTACCCTACTCATGATTTGGAGTTAGCGGCAGTCGTTTTTGCGCTCAAGATCTGGCGTCACTATCTTTTCGGCTCTACATGTCAGATTTTTACCGATCATAAGAGCCTGAAATACATATTTACTCAGAGGGAGTTGAATATGAGGCAGAGGAGGTGGTTAGAGCTGATTAAGGATTATGACCTCGAAATCCTTTATCATCCGGGCAAGGCGAACGTCGTGGCCGACGCCTTGAGCCGGAAACCGATTGCGTTGCGAACGCTTGAGGTCCTTACGTCTCAGTCTGAGCTTCGGCGGACTTTGATCGAGTTAGATATTGAGGTTTTGTTGCCTGGGACTGTCGGGCAACTTTGTGCTTTAGAGATTTCGTCGTCTTTGATCGATGAAATTAAGCTGAAGCAGTTGGAGGATCCGATGATTACTCAAATCCGAGAGAACATTCTTAAGGGAAAGTCTCCCGGCTATGTGATCCATGGGGATGGTGTTTTGAGATTCCAGAGTCGGATTTGTGTGCCGAATGACATAGAATTGAGACAGAGTATTCTGCGCGAGGCCCATGCTACACCTTACTCCGTTCATCCTGGTTCGAGTAAGATGTACAAGGACCTAAGGAGGAATTTCTGGTGGAATGATATGAAGGAGGAGGTCGCACAGTTTGTAGCAAAATGTTTGACTTTTCAGTAGGTCAAAATTGAGCATCAGCGACCGGCTGGGTTATTGCAGCCACTTCCCGTTCCGGAATGGAAATGGGAAGATATATCGATGGATTTCATTACGAGTTTGCCGAGATCGAGATCGGGCATGAATATGGTTTGGGTGATTGTTGACCGTCTGACCAAGTCGGCACATTTTCTGGGCATCAAGGACACTTGGGGCCCGGAGAAGTTGGCCCGTATATTTATCGCACAAATTGTGAGGCTTCACGGTACTCCGAAGTCTATTGTTTCGGATCGTGATGGCCGTTTCGTATCGCACTTTTGGCAGGCGGTGCATAAGGCGTTGGGTACCCGGTTGCATTTGAGTACCTCTTTTCATCCCTAGTCAGATGGATAGTCGGAACGCACTATCCAGACGTTCGAGGATTTATTGCGTGCTTGTGCTCTCGATTGGGATAGTGACTGGGAGGAGCATTTGCCATTGATCGAATTCACGTACAACAATAGTTGGCACGCGTCGATTCGGATGGCACCGTACGAGGCACTTTATGGGCGGCGATGTCGATCACCGATTTGTTGGAATGAGGCGTCCGATTTGGTCGGGACCGAGCCGGATGTCGTTTTAGAGACAAGGCGGAAGATAGAATTAATTCGGGAACAGATGTTGACGGCCCAGAGTCGACAGAAGTCATATGCCGATGTGCGTCGTCGACCTTTAGAATTCGAGGTGGGAGACCACGTTTTGCTAAAGGTGTCACCGACGAGAGGAGTTTTCCGCTTCGGGAAGAAAGGGAAGTTGAGTCCGAGATTTATTGGGCCCTTCGAGATTCTTGAGCGAGTCGGTGATTTGGCATGTCGTTTGGCGCTACCTCCGGCCTTGAGCCATGTTCATAGCGTTTTTCATGTTTCCCAGCTGAGGAAATATGTCCCGGATCCTAGTCACGTCATCGATTATGGCGAGATTGATATTGCTGAAGATATTACTTTTGAGGAGCGTCCTTTGAAGATTTTGGAGCATCGTGACAAACGACTGAGGCATAAAACCATCCCTTTGGTCAAAGTGCAGTGGTCGAGACACGGTGTCGAGGAGGCAACTTGGGAAACCGAGGATAGCATGCGTGCTAGGTATCCTGAGTTGTTTGTTTCTTAAGTTTCGGGACGAAACTTATTTTTAGAGGGGTAGAATGTAATATCCGTATTTTTCTTTCCCTGGTATTTTTATTTCCGGTGTATTTTCTTCGACTGTAGTAACCCTCGTGTATCTTTCAGTGTATTTTTCCTGTCATCTATCGATCTGATTCTCGTTATTGTTGTGCGGAACCGCCGTTTTGGGGTTGCCATGGGTTCATCTCGCGTTATTGTTTCCCCGATGTTGATTCCTATCGCTTTTATTCTCTTTCCGGATCATTTTTATCTTTTTGGGACCAAAAAGGGGTGTGAGCCGCGGCACAAGGTGTGTGCGCCGCGGCACACACATTTCTCCAGTTGTTGGTCGAGCAAACTGTACTGTGTGCCGAGGCACACCCATCCGGTGCCGCGGCACAGTGCCAAGTCAGTGCCGCGGCACACCCGTCCGGTGCCGCGGCACACTCGTGTGGCATCTGCGACCAAAACCCGACTGTACCGGGTGCCGCGGCATACGCAGGCCGTGCCGCGGCACACTGCCGAACCCTGGGAGTAAATTTTTGGCCTGTGCCGCGGCACACCTCAGCTGTGCCGCGGCACACAATGCGGTCAACCCTCTATAATTGTGTTGTTTTGAGCGTGAACAGCTCATTTCCTTCTTCTTTTTCCTTAGACGCGAGAGAGAGTGAGAGAGGAGGAGAGCTTCTCATCATTATCATTTGGGGGGTTGATTTTCATCATTCTTATTCGGTTGTGAAGCCCGGGCAATCAATCCAACGCGTGTTCTACGAATCTAAATACTTGAATCCTCAAGGTAATATCTCTTGAAACCCTACCTTTTTGGATAATTGGGGATTTTGGGGTTTTGTCCGATTCTTTCCGTTTTGTTGATGGATTCTTGATGAATATGATTAATCTTGTTGATATCATTAGTTTTCCTACGGATTCATGGTATATTTTCATAGTTTTGCGGAATCGAGAGGGTTTGGTTGTGGTCCGCCCTCGTTGTTTTTGTGCGAATATACATGAATCGTAGGCGGGTTTTCGGGTGTATTTCATTTCCGTTTTCGGCTAGAGTTGGTTGTAATTATGTTCTTCGAATCGTTAGGTTCGGTTCCGTTGATTCCTAGTGTTCGTCGGTGATTATCCTTTCCATTCGTTGCGTCATCAAAATATTCAAGGCAAGTATTTTTGGAAACCTTTATGCTTAACGTGAAATGGTAATGTATATTGTGTGTGCTTTACTCACCTCGGGAAGGTCCGACGGGGCCTCGAGGGAATCTATGGCTTCGTCCTGGATTCATGAGTTTGATTCGCTAGCCAGCTCGGGAGGGTCCTTAGAGGCCTCGAGTGGGATTCGTGGCTTCATCCCGGTCCTAGGTGACGTGTGGTGCTTGATTTGTTTTGTGAATGTGGCCAGCTCGGGAGGGTCCTTAGAGGCCTCGAGTGGGATTCGTGGCTTCGTCCCGGTCCTAGGCAAATTAATTGTGACTGTTTGTTTCCGGAAAAGACATGTCTAGTTTTGGTTTTTGAAATGATATTGGTGCATGTAGTATGAAATGTGTAAGCGATTGGTTTGCCTTGATTACTTGTACTAGCGTAATTGCTAACCCCTTTGGGGACCCGTTTTGGGGAAATTCTTGTTATGGATTTCAGGCTATGATTATCCGGACGAGCGAGCACCGGGACAGTACGAGGATGTCGGCCAGGGTCGTTGACATGTGCATTTGGGTCGTCTTATTCCCTGTGTCTAAATTCGATATGGTTGTTTCCTATATTTGTAAACTGATAGACTGTACTCGCGAGTACTTAGGCTTTTCAAATTCAAACTCCGTGTTGTACTACTTTTAAATTGTTACATTGTTGGTTGATGATCATTTCGCCGTTTGCTCCGGGCGTAACTTTTTATGTCATATAATTAAATGTGTGTCCTCGCTAATCGGGATGGTTAGTCGAGTGGAGTTTTCTTGTTTGTAGCCTGGTGGGTCCCATGTGGGGGTCCACGGCGCTGTAATATACTCTGAATATTTCGGGGTGTTACACATCTCATGTGCGGAATCATTTCATTCGTCTCATTCTTGTCCCTCTAGTCCACAAAACCAAGAAATTTTTAATGAAAAAGTCAATGCATTACACTCATATGGAAAATATTCAGATAGTCCATTTACTCCAACTTATAATCCAAATTGGAGGAATCATCAAAACTTTCAAGGGAATCAAAACATGCCTCCAATGAATCGAGGGCATAAAATGAACATGACAAATCAACAAAATGTCCGTCCTAACCGATATCCTCAAAATATTTACCAATATCCTTCTACAGTGCCAAAAGAACCATCTTTAGAAGATACTTTGCAACAATTCATGCAATCTACTCAATAAATGTTCCAATCGACTCAACATGCTATCCAATAAAACTCGCAGGATATTTCTAAGCTTGAAACACAAATATATCAACTTGCAACCAGTTTAGCTGAAAAATAAAAGGGTAAGTTTTCGAGTCAATCCATTCCTAATCCTAAAGGACAATATGAAGTAAACTCTACAAATACAGAAGGTCAGTCCATAACTACCCTTAGAAGTGGAAAATCAATATAAAAGCTCGACTATAATCTAGAAGAAAAATCAAGTGAACCATAAGTTTCGAAGTCAAAAGATTCTGAGGAAAAACAAAAGCCTTATATCCTAAAATCCCCATTTCCTCAAGGACTTATTCCAAAAGATAAGAGTGCACAATACAAAGATATATTGGAAATATTTAAACAAATTTGTATAAATTGTAATATCCGAGATTTTTATTTCCGGTTATATTGAATTGTTTGTCATTTTATGTAGTATATTGTTTGTCAGTTGTCAAGCGGTTGGTATTATTTACTCGCTGATTGATACGTGTTGGTATTGTTCTATCATATTTATGATGTAAAGCGGATATGTGGTGCCTGTGTTTATGTAATCATAATTCGTGCTTTGCTAATTGTTTTTTTTATTGGGATCATTGGTGTTGGCCGTTAGTGTTTCGTTGCATGTTGAATGATCGTTGTTTGGTCGAGGAGTATCGTTGTGCATTTGGATCAATTTTGTAAGATAACCACAGGCATTTGTAAAGTCTAAAAATTCTGAAACATTAAAATGTGTTATATCATCAAGTTAGCTTTCCAATGGTTCAAACGGTGAGTCAATCGGAGTCCGAACGAAGGAGTTATGGTCGAAATAGCAAAGACTACACAGTAGGCATATAGTGTATAGTTAGCGCACGCTAAAATCACCTATTAGGGCGCGCTAATGGAGGATGGCAGAAGGTTCTGGACTGCATTTTTCATCGGATAGTGCACGCTACACATGCCGTAGCATGCGATAACTGTTTACAGTATATATAGTACTGCAGAGGTTAACTTTCGTCATTTCTTCTTCTCTTTTCTTCCTTCCGACGATCTGGGCAATCTTGAGGGTGTGTAAGTGTGGATTTTTGCTTCATATCATCATCCATCAACATCTTTGAGTTCCTAGTATGGATTTAACATCATCCCAACATCTTTCACCATCTTAATCAAGGTAAAATTCTTAGAACCCTAATTTTGGGTACTTTTTGGGGTTTTCCTCCTGATTTCGGTTCTGGTCCGATTATGGTGAATTGAATATGTAATTATTGTTGTATTGGTTGTAATCTATGGATTATAAACTCATTTATCGATTTCATTTCACCCGGAACATGATTTTGGCTTTCTTGGAACAAACCCTTGAACCATTGTTGTTCTTAGTGTCAAGTATTTCGTTTAGTTTTGTTAATTCGTGGTGGTGTTATTCTCCTATTGTTCGTGGGGCTATCAGGTTCTTGTTCTTGGAAGTTTCGGGTTTGCTCGGTTGCATCCGTTCATTGTTTCGTTCGCTCGTGGTCTCAAGGCAAGATTCTTTCCCATACACTTCGTGTTTTGAAGATGTAATAGTTGGTAATTAACTATGCATGAAATTTGAATGTTTTTAATGAACTTTCAAAAGAATCGGTATATTCTCGATAAGGGTTTCCTCAAAATCAACGCGTGTGCTTGTAAACGAATGTGTCGTTCTGAGAATGTGTATTAGTGTTGTATGTTGAATGTCTTGTTTTAGTGTGGTATCGTTGTGTGCGACTATATCGCTAGTGGACTTAAAGTTATATCCTTTCAGGAAGGTGTGTGTGTGTGTGTGTGTGTGTGTGTGTGTGTGTGTGTGTGTGTGCTTATTGATGAGTATTGTGATGTGTGATATTGGTTGTATTGTTTGCTGACTCCTTTGTAAGAAGGTAATGCTATTTGGTGTTGTTTGAGAAGTATATCTCCTTGAGGTATGTGAACGTGGTGTTATTGATATGCGTTGTGGATTGTGGTGTTGATGTGTAGAACCAGGTAGGGTCCGACGGGGCCTATGGAGTTCGTTACTTGATGAATACGAACAGTATATGTGTGAAACCAGGTAGGGTCCAACGAGGCCTCTGGGGTTCGTTACTTGATTAGTACGAACAGTATATGTGTTGAACCAGGTAGGGTCCTATAATATCTATGTATTTTATATGTGTTATTTTGGGATGCATCTTGTTGTAATATGGTTATTTGTAGATGAGTGTATTCATGAATTTATATTGGAATATTCATGGTTGGTAATCGTTGAGTTTTGTGATTTTCAGTACGTGTTCGTTCTGCCCGGACTGTCGGATTTGTGGCAGGAGGGTTACGGTCGTAAGAATGCCGAGTTACGGCCATAAGTGAGTATTAAGGCCGTAAGGCATTGCGGGTGATGGCCGCAATGCACCCGCACAATTGGGGCAGTAGACCGGCAGGACTCCTTACGGCTGTAAGGAGATGCTGGTTACAGCTGTATGGGAGAGGCCTGTTATGGCCGTAAGGGAATGGCCGAGTACGGCCGTAAGATGATGAGCATTACGGACGTAATGCCTGGCCGAGTAGCAGCCGTAATGCGCCCTAGCATTTTGGGCAATAGCCGATAGGAACCTGTTACGGCCGTAAGGCCCTTCCGCTTACGGCCATAACGCACTCGGCTATAATAGGCCGAGTGACAGGTTTAGAAGCCATTTTTTCCCTTTTTCTTCCTTCTTCATGATTCTTCGGTAGAGTTTGAGAACTTCGATCAGGAGTATCATTGTGAATCATTTTGGGGAGTTTGATTCCTATCTAACATCATCCTCCACTTGAATTCCGTCCGAATCAAGGTAAAATTTGTTTAAATTCTGAGTTCTTCATATTTTGGGGCTTTTGCTAAAATCTTTAATTTAATCCGTTCTAGATTTGATTGGTGTTAGATTATGATGTTGTAATCATAATCCTTCCTTTTTCTCCGAAGTTCATGGATTAAATTCCAAGTTTTCTTCCGTAGTTTGAATCCGAATCATGTTGTCTTATAAGTGCTCGATTAAATGTCCCTAAAGGTAAACTTAGGGTGAATCCTTCCGTTTTCATGGTGTGATATTTGATTTGGTATTTTGTTGAACTAGGATCGAATTGTTGAAGGAGATCGGACCGTACGTCTTTCCTTCCGTTATTTTTGTTCGTTTCCAATCGGGGCAAGTACTTTGATTGTGTTTATTGTACTTCGTGTGAATGTGTGAAAAATGTGATTTTGTGAAAAGTGGTAATTTCAAAAAATGTGATTTGTGCTATTTGTGAAAAAGTGACGATTTCAAAAGTGTGACTTGTGGTCGTGTGCCAAGTAAAACCAGTGAGGGTCCTCTGGGTTCCGTAGACCGAGGCTTTTGCGGTTCGCTTGGTAGGGTTGTACAACCAGAGAGGGCCTGGCGAGGACTCTGTGGGGAGTGGTATGTATCTCACGTGAGGTACAGTACCAGTATAGCCCTCGTTGTTATTTCGGTAATGATGATTGTGATATGGTATTCCGGAATATCTGTGATGGCACTGTGATTTCTTTTGTTTATTCACTTGTTGTACATATTCTAGAATCATTGTACTTGCACCGGCTTCTTGCTGACCCCTTAGGGGGTGGATATACTTGTTGTGTATTCAGGTACTGGTCCAGTTGGAGAGCCAGCACAGGGCGGACATGAGCTTGGTGGGCAACATTGATATCGTACACTATTTTGAGTCGGTAGTTGATTATAGTTGTGTTTTAGTTTTGTACTCGTGCGGGTACTGTAATGTGATGTGTATCGTGTTGTTGTTGATGGTTAATGATGCTGTTGTATCAGCTGTGAGCTGTTGTATCAGTTGTAGTCCTACGGGACGATGTGTTGTTTGGTTTTGTAATGTACGTCGTGTTTGAAGTTGGTTTGTTTTTGTTAAAATGAATGTTGTGGTTTGTTAATCTTTAATGATTTCTATGATAGTGTAAGCCTGGTAGGTTCTCCAAAATGAATCTACGGCGTTGTAATATCTCCATAAATTATGCGGGTGTTACAGAATATGGTATCAGAGCTTAGGTTTATGGATACTTAGCTGTCGGTGTTTTTGGGTCTATTAAAGTGAGTCGGTCATTGTCTATGATATCATTAGAGTGCTACCACCCGTGTTACCTATGCTGGAAGCCTCTTCGGAGGTTGGTTGTTTCTTTCCCTCGGGAGTAATTATTCTTGTCATCGTGTCTATTGTTGTAATCGTTTCCTTGTTGAACCATTTCTTATTCTTCAGTATGCTGAGAGGTAGAGCTGTCCATCAATGCGGCCGAGGCCGTGGTAGAGTAGAGATATCTGAATTCGAGATGTCCTCTTCAGATTCGGCATCTCATTCTGTGGCTAGATCAGATCCGATTTCTTCAGGAGGTGCAGGTGGGAGTGCAGAGGCCGAAGTGCCTAACGTTCTTCAACATGTTGTAACACAAGTGCACCAATTAGCTCAAGTGGTGCAGATCATTAACACTGGCAGGACTGTTAGGATCGATGGCTTCAAGAAGTTATGAGGATGAATCCTCCCATCAATGGTTCTGGTGATGCGAACAACTGGGATCAATGGTTAGTTGAGCTGGAGAAGATCTTTGATGGTATTGGTTGCCCTGAAGCCAAGAGAATTCTAATTGCTCAATATCTGACGGTTGATGACGCTTCGGAATGGTGGCGAGCTGTTAAGCCCAGGGACCGTGATGTCACTTGGAAGGAATTTATAGAACTAATGGAGGCACAGTATTGTCCAGCGCCTGTACGACTAGCCAGAGTCAGTGAGTTCTTTAAGGCTCAACCCGAAGATGTTCCCTCCAGGCAATCAAGACATACAACAAGCAGTTAGTGTATGTCCAAGATTGGATCAGGGATGAAGTAGATAAGATACTTCATTTTGATGCTAGGATGAAACCTGAGGTCTGAAAGTATATGGCAGGCTTTGGATGTACCACTTTGAGAGAATACCAAGATGGAGCACTCGCTTATGAGATGGTGACAGTTCCGGTTTCGACGGTTTCGAGCTCGAAGAAACCAAAATTTTCTGGTAGTTTCCGAGGCAGTGGATCGCGTAAGCCTCAATCTTCTGTGTAGTCTTCCATTGGTTCACCTCAGCCCAGTGGAGGAGTGCCGAGAGTTTGCTTTAATTGTGGAAATCCGGGGCATGTCAGTTCTCGTTGTTCATTTCGCCCCGTTGATTGTTTTAAGTGTGGGAAATAGGGACATCGGGCGTCATATTGTGAGATAGCGGGTAGGGTCTTTGCTAAGCAGTCTCCTACTCCAGCAAGCACTGTTATGGGTCAGCCCACTCAGAGTGTTGGGCGCGGTAGAACAGAGGTAAAATCGAGCATAAGGGTACTCCAAGTACTGGATCGGCTCCACCTTGACTGTATGAAATGAGACGGACTGATGACGTAGGGGTTGCAACTACGTCAGGTATTGTTTATATTTGTATGCACCTGGTAGATGTATTGTTTGATTATGGAGCTACTCATTCCTTTATATCATTCTCTTGTGTGAGTCGTTTGGGTCTTAATGGTCTCTTTGCATGTGAACGTTTTATTGTTGGACTGCCGAGTGGGGAAAGGATAGTTGGGGATCGAGAGATTGTCAATTGTCTTGTAACCATCGGCGGTAAAGATTGGCCATCCGATTTGATTGTGATTGACATGAAAGGAGAAGATTTGATCCACGGTGACGATTGGCTAGATCGTCATGGAGCGATAGTAGATTATTGTTGGAAAATAATTTCGATAGTTGCACCGGACGGTACCGAACACGTTTTCGAAGGGCAGAAGTCTGGTACTTCTGGGAAGATTATCTGAGCCATGAGGGCGATGAATTTGTTGAGTCAAGGTTGTACCGGTTATTAGTGTTACGCAATGGAAACAGAAACTGGCGGAGTTCAGTTATCTTCTATTCCAGTGGTGAATGAATTCCCAAATGTATTTCCAAATGATTTGCGTGGGTTGCCGATGCATCGTGACGTGGAGTTTACTATTGAACTAGAGCCTAGTGCGGCACCAGTATCTAAGGCACCGTACCGAATGGCCCCATAAGAAATGCAAGAGTTGAAGAAGCAACTGAGTGAATTGTTGGACAAGGGTTATATTCGACCTAGTGCTTCCACTGGGGGAGCGCTAGTATTATTCGTTCGGAAGAAAGACGGATCTTTACGATTATGTATTGACTATGAGTTGAATAAACTCACTATCAAGAACAAGTATCCGTTTCCAAGAATTGATGATCTATTTGATCAACTGCAAGGAGCTACGGTTTTTTCAAAGATTGACTTGAGATCGGAATATTATCAATTGCAAATTCGGGATTCGGATATTCCAAAAACGGCATTTTGAATGAGATACGGGCATTACGAATTCGTAGTTATGCCTTTTGGTTTGACGAATGCTCTAACAACATTTATGCAACTTATGAAACATACCTTTATCAAATACCCCCATAAATTTGTGGTGGTATTTATTGATGATATCTTGATCTATTCCAAGAGTGAATCAGAGCATGTCGAACACTTGAGAATTGTGTTGAGTATTTTGAGAGCTGATAAGCTTTATGCTAAGTTTTCTAAATGTGAGTTCTGGCTGAAGGAAGTTGCTTTTCTTGGACATATTGTATCGACCGAAGGTATTCGGGTAGACCCTCAAAAGATTGAAGCGGTTTTAGCTTGGTAACCGTCGTGGAATGTCAAGGAAGTTCGGAGTTTTCTGGGATTAGCTGGCTATTATTGTTGTTTTGTCGAGGGATTCTCAAAAATTGCTCGACCACTCACGCGGCTATTACAGAAAACTCAGAAGTTTGAATGGAGTGGTGAGTGTCAGAAGAGTTTTGATGAGTTGAAGAAGAAGCTGACTACGTCACCAGTTTTAGCCTTACCGCAAGGAACAGAGGGTTTCGTTATTTATAGTGATGCTTCTAAACAAGGATTGGGATGTGTATTGATGCAAACCGAGAGAGTAATTGCGTATGCATCTCTACAGTTGAAAACATATGAGAAGAACTATCCAACACATGATCTTGAGTTAGCTGCTGTGGTGTTTGCATTGAAAATTTGAAGGCACTATTTATATGGTTCTTCTTGTCGAGTGTATACGGATCATAAGAGTTTGAAATATATTTTTACTCAGAAGGAGCTTAATATGTGCCAGCGGTGATGGTTGGAATTGATTAAAGATTATGATCTCGACATTCTTTACCATCCAGGTAAAACGAATGTCGTTGCTGATGCTTTGAGCCACAAGTCAGTCGTATTGTAGAGATTGGAATTACTTACCATTCAACCGAAGCTCAGACGAGAGTTATTTAAATTGGAGATTGAAATTTGGCCCCAAGTAACTCAAGGACAATTATGTTTCCTTGAGGTCACGTCCTCCATGATTGAGGACATTAAGTCCAAACATTCAGATGATGATCATATGTTTGTACAACTTCGAGAAGATATTGTTAAAGGAAAATCACCTGGGTTCATGATATACGAAGATGGTGTTCTTCGATTTCAAGGCGGGATTTGTGTACCGAATCAGGATGATCTTAGGCAAGCGATATTGAACGAAGCACATTCTACTCCGTACTTGATTCATCCAGGTACGAGTAAAATGTATAAAGATTTGAAGAAAAAAATTTGGTGGCCAAACATGAAGAAAGATGTAACGGAGTTCGCGTTGAATGTTTAACTTGTCAGCAAGTTAAAGCTGAGTATCAAAGACCTGCCGGGAAGTTGCAACAGTTACCAATACCGGAATAGAAGTGGGAAGATATCGCGATGGATTTTATTGTGGGAATGCCAAGGACGCGAACTAGGATGAATATGATTTGGGTAATCATTGATCGGCTAACCAAATCAGCACATTTTCTGGGCATTAGAGATACTTGGGGACCAGAGAGACTGGCTCATTTGTTCATTGCAGAGATTGTGAGATTACATGGTACCCCAAAGAGTATTGTTTCGGATCGCGATGGTCGATTTGTCTCGCATTTCTGGCAAGCGGTACATAGAGCACTTGGTACTGAATTGAATTTTAGTACCGCGTATCATTCACGGATGGCTGGACAATCGGAGAGGGCTATCCAGACTGTGTAGGATATGTTGAGAGCTTGTGCGTTAGATTGGAAAGATGATTGGGAGATTCATTTACCATTAATTGAATTCTCGTATAATAACAGTTGGCGCAGTTCAATTGGTATGGCTCCATTTGAAGCACTATATGGAAGACAATGTAGATCACCACTTTGTTGGAATGAGCCGTATGAGTAACCGTAGACCCCGTCAATATCACATTCACACACATAACACAGTACGCCAAGGATATCCAAAAAAAACTCACCCAAAGGCAACAAACACATAGCACGACACAATCGTCAAATCACAACGTACCGAAATAAGATAATATATGTATATATATATTATCAAAGCACAACAACAACATCAAGTGTATTCATAGGGTTCACTTATCCATTCACAAACCACATGCATTTTGAAAGTGAGCCTTTAACGAGGCTAAACCAAATCTTTTGAAAGTTCATTTCAACCAACCAAATAAACACACCGAGACAATCATCGATCATCATACAAAACAAGAAATGTATGAACAAGGTACTTGCCTCGAATAACCACAAAAGCGGAGAATCGACCAAAGTAGGTAGGCACGAACTGACTATGAACCCGCCGACTTCGCCAAATGCTAACCCACAACAAAAACTATGAACGACAAAAACCACAATGAAAATGAATTCCATAGTACGACCCAAAGCCGCCGAATTGAAGGAAAAAATGACGAAAGTTCAAGGTTTCCCCGAAAACGGCCAAGGACACTAATCGACCCGACAAAAACATGAAAACGGAATTCCAAACTGAAATATGGATATACAATCCATAGGATATTTTTAACAACATCATTTAACAACAATCGGTTCATCAAAATAAGATGGAAAACGAAATCAAGAACAAAACTCCCAAAAAGTCAACTCTGGGGAATCAAGAAAAATATCTTGATTCGGCGAAGAACAATGGATTAGATGATGTTATAATCACCTAGGATACTCCAAAACACCTTTGGATTGAGCAATATCGGCCAAGATCGCGAACCCTAGTCGCCCTTGACTTACTCCCGCGAAGAGAAAATGAAATGAGGGTGAAAATGAGAATAATGACTGCTGTAGTTTATATACTGGGCAGCTTAGCGTGCGCTAATCCTACCTGATTAGCGTGCGCTATCGAAGCGGCAGAACAAACATTCTGCCGAAATGCACAGTTAGCGTGCGCTAACCACAAAGGTTAGCATGCGCTAACGAGACCTCCAGACCCAGTCCAGTAGCTTCTGGACTGCCTCGAACTACCAGTCAGCGTGCGCTAACGGGCCTGAATCCAGCTATTGATCTCTGACCCTGTTGCTCGATAGCGTGCGCTAAGGAGATCCCTTAGCGTGTGCTAATATACCCAGAACTACAGCAGTAGTGCTCTCAAGGCTGGTTACAACAACAGACTCCTCCGATCGAAATACTAAGTTCAAGATACGCATGAAAAGCTCCAGAATAAGATCATACTAAGAGCTTGAGTTACAATCAAACTCATACGCGACCATGAAAATGGTCGAGACAACAAATACATATACAGATACCCACAACTTTGGGAATTTACAAAATGGGCCAAAATACCCGAAAATCACGATACGTGATCGAATAACAAAACTGAAGTTCACAACACGTCTAACAAAGTTAAACAGACTTACGGGAAACTCGAAACAACAGTTTCGGACGAGATTCGTAAGAATCAAACTCAAGTACGGAAAAGTCGCTAAAAAGCACAGAACTCAACAAAACGACACCGAAATGAACTTAGACGTCAAAAGTTCAAAATTAAACATTATCATAATGACGAATCGGTCACAAGCGATCCGTTAAAACGGACTCCTGCCAAAAAAAAAGAAATTTACTGAAAATCGAAAATCGCGGATATCACACAATGTGCAGCGCTTGACATGCTTGTCTCATTTCTCGAGTAGGTTAAGAAGTCATCAACAAACAATAACCATGAGCTCATTGAAATTACTAGATAAGGGTCGAGTTCATCAAGTTTGCAAATATGACCAAAGTACTGGTTAGGCCAATAAGGTATAACCACAAACTCGTGATATTTATATTTGATGTCAAGATATGATAGAAATCTCTTAGATAATAGTCATCGAGGCCAGCGAACTGAAAGAAACAAAGATTAATCAAAAGAAAAGGAAACTGGCGGGAAGAAGCTGGAATTATGATTCATAGATCTGTTGTTCTGTTACTGTTGTAGGTAAAGATTTGTTACGTCCGTAACACGGCTTCTAAGGTCTTCAGCTAACCGCCATCATTATAGCCGTAACAGGTGATATATAATGGACATAACATGGCTTCAGCATTATTCTGAAAACCGACTCACTTGCTCACAATCGGTATTGAGTATAGTTAAGCTTTTCTACTCTCGAGCCTCATCACGTAGCATTCGTGGCTAGAACAACTTCGCCTCAACAATGTCATCGCTTTCATAGCTCATATCATTTCCCCAAAAGAACTTGGTTCTCTTTCTATGATTCATGATTGCTTTATACTGTTAAACTGGTCCTCAGCGTGGATTTAGGGTGGTACAATAACAAAAGTTGATCCCAGCTTAAAGAATTCAATTAGGTACAAGGAAAAGAACTTGCTTCTCAAGAAAGGTAAAGAAGAAAAATGATTAAGGCACCAACAGAGAATCATTCGCAACGGGTTGGAATATTAATATATCACATCTCAATTGGAAATGAGATCACAAAGCTCTAATTTTGAACTCATTCTTCTAGCCATTAAACATAAACGTCACAGGTAAATAATTGGTGCTCAACCATTCACGTGATCCTCTTACACATTGTAGCTATGATGCATCTCTTACTCCTGGTACAAGGGCTCGTATATTTACTTTTCAGAAAGAAACCCCTTTTTTTTTCCTTCACATGTTATGTTTAAATGTATGTACCCCCATCAAGGAGTTCTTAGTGCATAAATCAATTCTCTATTTTAACTCTGAAGACATTCAGTTTGAGAAGTACAAAAACTCACCGTCTATCATAGAGAGGTGCCAACATCTTTTCAAAATGATGCCATTTCTTAATTCTCGTTGTTTCTGAAAGACCTCAAAAGATACGTCTCATCAAAATCATGTTGCAAGATAACTTAATCTGCATGTCAAGTCTGCACGTCATACATCCGAATCCAAAATCCAAAATTAGATCCATAGGCTTTCATAAGAATATCTATATCAAAATTTCGAAATTAAATTTCTTTTTAAAAATGGCATGCTTGATTTTTCAAAGGTTTTTAAAACTTTTGCTGTTATCTTAAAATAAAATGGTAATAAGATGGGTTGTAAAAAAAATATATCTTACTCGCATTCAAATAAATACACGAGTCTAAGCACTGTTGAGCATTTATACCCGACAGGACTTTGCTACCTCGAAGGATTTTGTCTTATCTCATTGAGATCTGGAATCTCCAGTCCAACGAGTATAACCTCACAGGTATTGATTTCGAATAAAATATCGACACGATTTACTCCAATTCTCAAGAAATTTTATTCTTCGTAACCATCACCGTACGTCAGCATACACAAACTCCTCAAACATATAGGGAAAGAAGAAGTAATAAACATAGTTCGAACGAGATCAAAGTACAGATAGGTTACCCTAGTTCCTCGCGGGATTCAAATGGGATCAGAATAAAATCAATGGGCACAATTTTAATTAAATACAGTTCACAAGAGGGGCCCTTATATTAATACAAAGTCCAGACAGTTTCAGAAAAGAGACTACAATGGGTTTCGAAAAGAAATTAACACTAGTAGAAAAGTGAGAATATGTAACACCCAAAGTTACCACTTTTAATAATTAAAAATTGGCGAATGTATAGGTAACAATTATGTAGCACTTTATTATTATGTATCACTTAATGTAACACTTTTTAAATATGTAACATTTTAAGGGATCACTTTTTTGTGTTCCATATTCAATTTACCTTTATGTATCACTTAATGTAATACTTTAAAAATAGGTAACATTTTAAGGTATCATTTTTTTCTGTTACATATTCAATTTACTTTTATGTATCACTTAACGTAACACTTTAAAAACTAGTTACATTTAAAGGTATCACTTTTTTGTGTTACATCATTTATATTGAAATTCGATTTACCTTTATGTATCACTTTATGTAACATATTAAGGATATTAACATTTTAAGGTATTAATTTTATTCGATATAATTCATAGAAATTTAAATTATTTCACTTTTACTTATTTTAGCTCTAATAATGAAGGTTTAAATATTTTAGTGAAATTTTGGCGGTATACAAAAATTAATTAATTAAGGATTGATAAGAATTTTGGGCAGCAAAAATTTTAATGAAATTTAGTCCATCTAATTAATCGCTTTAGTATATCAAACTAATTAATAATAAAAACTACCCCATATTAGTTGGATATACAAAAACAAAAGGAATAAAAAATACACTATTCTAAAACAAAAGGAACAAAAACTGTAACACCCCAATAAGGCGGCCATTACAGTGCCGTGGACCCCACACTGGGACCCACCAGGCGATACCCAAAATTCAGATTAAGTACACAATACATGTGATACCGAACCGCAATACATAGTGCTTACTCCAATTAGGAGTTTACAGTGGTATGGCCAACGACCTTATTATACACATGATCCAAAATATAAGTATAACCCATATGGAGATGGAATATACTTTAAATAACAATACATTTGCCCATGATTAAAATAAAGCGGAAAGATAACATTACACGGTACGAACATGACCGGACAAAAAACGACTTGGGGCCCCCGAACTAGTATCCTTCGAACCCTTCGCCATCACCATGATCTTCCCGTGCCTTGCTTTTCCTCGACCTAAAACACAACACATGTATTTCGCCCAACACAGGGTCAGATATACATGATAAATGGTTTCTCAAGATATTATACAATTCACATATATAAGATTTCAAGGAAAACAACCCGACTAACGAACATACCCCTCGGGCACATGAACGCTTAGTCACAAAACATCGAACACATCCAAATATATAAATGGACTATGAACGACTAATATAGTACGGCTCAAGATGGACATCACAGTACGCCCGATCTGGAAATGTGTCAGTGCACATGTCCACCCCGTATACGGAATCCAGGATATACGTGGGACAATGTACCTAATTAGCCTCACGAACTACGTCTCGTGTGCACAGTCCAATACAGAAACATCCACGCATGACTATATATGTGCCTGGCTAAAAATCCTATACAATAACCAATCGGGACGCAGATATAATTCCGGATATGTCATGATACAACATGACAATGATTTCAATAAATCACATATCCGATTAAGGATCAAGAAACACACCGAAATGACAATAAGGATCAATAACATCAACGGTTCAAAATGACGAACTTGGGAATGCAATCCCACGATGAAAATGGGACATCATCAAAAATAATATCAATTCACGGATCAAAATTTCATAAGTGTTTCATATACACGAAATGCATAATCATCACAAGAATCCAAACATCATTATAACCAAGCAAGATAACTTGCCTCAATACGGAGGCGAGAATAGCCCTTCCTTGACAAACGAACGAATGGTCCTCGACTTAATATCGGTTACTCGAACAATCAACCTTGTAAGGGATACAATCCATTCAATAACATATTTTCATAACTATCGATGTCTAGTTCAGCGAATCGATTTCCTAAATTCAATTCACTTAGTTCGACTATCTTTGCGTTAATTCCATTTCAAAGATTCATACTAACTTCAATTTTTACTCATTATTGGTTATCATTCAAGGTGCTCTCAATCACTCATGTGGTTCAAATGAATGAGCATTTATCAAGAACAATCCTTAAGGAGAAGTTGCTAAAATGGATATGCCGATAGAATATCTTAAAATCAACATCAATATTTTGAAAGATATAATTCGAACAACTATGTTCATAACACATTGATTAAAACGAAGGTTACTCGGTGATTATATTGCTCAACAAATCATGAGTTTGTAAAATTAATACTATGTTCATCGATTATGAGTTCATCAAGTTAGTTTAGTGATATAGTTGAGTTATTCATCACAAGATCATTACGAAATCTTCATCAAGGTGAATTAACATCTCTGAACTATAATCTTATGTTGATGAAATCCAAGATTCAACCAATTCTAATGAGGAACCTAAGTTCATCTAATTCAAAATCTCTCTAAACATGATAGTTGATTCAATATAATGATAAAAATTCTATACATTAACCTATCTAAAATGAAATTAATGATTATTATCATCTTAGTAATGTTAATAGTTCAGCAAGGAGAATGAGTTTCTATTAGCCATGATTACTACCATTTAAAACATCAAGAATTCACCATATCAAACCTTGTTCTCCATATTCATCATTAAGTTGTTGAAAAACTTAACTACAATCATGTTTATCTTGATTGATTTAACATTAGGTGGAGTATATATTGTCACTAACATTATAACTACAAAATTATAGAGTGAATTCGTATAACATACCTTCAGAAATGAAGAACACTACACCAAAATCACAAGAACACACTCTAAGCTTCAAGAATGACTCCAAACTTCCAATCAACAAGCTCCAAACCAAGATGTATAGCTCAAACACAAGTGGAAAGAAGGTATAAGTGATCTAGGGAGGCAGAGGGATGCTTATACTGGAGAAATAATGAAGTTGAACATGCAAAATGAAAGACACAAGTTGTCTTTTTATAACAGCACAGTTCGTTACGTACGTTATACACCAAAGGATAACGTACGTTAGCAGCTTTACGTACGCTACACCAAAAGTGTTACGTACGTAAGCTAATTCTAGAGGCTACTGGACTAAAATACGAACATCATTATGTACGTTATCGCTTAGAGCATTACGTACGTAATGTAGGTCAACTAGGTTGCCTCCAAAAGATCAGATATTCGAATCACGCCCGACCCCACACGCCAAAAGTTGAGATCGGATACGACTACAAGTATTACGTACGTAAAAGGCACCTCCTTACGTATATAAATCTTACGCTATATCGTACGTTATGCTAAATGGTTAGCGTACGTTAAGTACAGAATTACTAGCCCAAAAATGCACTTATCTATACAACGCTGAAAATTCAATCATAGTGCGAGTGATAGTTTTTATTAAGTCTATTATGATATATTCCAACATCAATAAACATTAAACAAATGCAACAAGACTACAACAGTATTGAATTATCCGAATAATACAACAGTAAGCAAGAATTTCCGTCGGATATTACAAAAACAACACCACTTCTAAAACAAAAGAAATAAAAACAAAAAGAATAAAATTAATACTCCCGTTCCCCCGCAGCCGCAGTGCCCTACTCCCCCGATAAACTCCTCTAACCTGTGAAGAAAAAATGGGGATTAAGTGAATTCCTTCTGTTAATCGACACTATCTTTGTAAGTTTCAATTTTTTTTGCCTAATCCTCATCCTCTTTTTCGTACCTTTTCGATTTGTATGAATTTATGTTTTAATTTTTAACACTAATTATGAACATTCGATTGAAATCGTAAACCTGAGTTGATGTTGTTATTAGCATTGGTATTATTATTTAGTGTTTTGTTAATTGTTGTTATTGGTATCGATTGAAATTGCTGCAGTATGGTTAATTTTCTATTTTTTTCCAGTTCAAGGTAATTGCTGCAATTCACATAAATATTTAGGATTCAATAGCTCGGTCATTGCTGCGGTTGTTGAATCCAGACATTAGTAAGGTATGTTATGTTATGTAACTTGTGTTTCTGTTGCTCATTTTTTTTCAGTTTTGGTTTTTATTCTTGTGTAGAAATTGATTCTCTTGTTGGACTTGTTTAAATTTAGAAATTTGGTTTAATGAACTGCTCTTAATAGTTTGATGCTTATTAGACTAAGAAATTGATATGACCTAATCTGGTTTAGATTTATGTATGGTATAGTTGAGGAACGTGTTTAAGTTGTAATGAAATTTGTTATATTTTATATACAAAGTTGTTCCGTTTTCATTTTTTAGTTGTCGTCTACCTTTAATCTCTTGTTTTAAATAGTTGTCATGATTTGTAGTACATTTATATTACTTATATACAGTGCATCGTAAAATTGTTTGCTTCACTCTTTTTTTTGGGTAATTAGAATGATTTTTATTACCAAGTGAAGCATTGTAAGCAAAGCTATATAACCAACAATCCAACAAACTACTCAATTATACTCCCTCCATCCGCCACCCATGTGTAACAATTTCCTTTTCCATCCGTCCGCAACCTATGTGCATTGTTTATTTTTGGCAATTTTTTACCCTTTCACAACACAAGTGGGTCTATTTACTCCACTCACAACACATCCTACCAACTAGGTCAACTCAAATATTAAAACCCGTGCCGGTCAAAAGAGTGCATATGGGTGGTGGACGGAGGGAGTATCATCTACTCTAACCTCTATGACTTCAAATACTGCATCACTTTGCCATATTGATCCCCTACTGTGGCAATGGATAATTGACATTGCCTTACCACTCTTTCCACTAGACTACTCTCATCACAAAATTTTCTTCTATTTCTCTCTTTCCAAAGCCAATACACCATTGTAGGGCTGGGGGCGGGGCGGTTTGGGGCGGGGCGAGAGTGTAACCGCACCCGCCCCGTATTTTTTGTGCGGTGCGGTTTTATGCGGGGCGGGGCATTTTTACAACTTAAAACCGCACCGCGCCACACTTTTCAGGCAAGAAGGGAGCGGGGCGGGGCGGGGCGGAGTGAAATAGGATTTTGACTATTTTTTTTGTTTTTTATCTTGTTATATGCGGGGCGGGGCGGGACGAAGCGGGGCGGGGCGGGACGGATGAAATAATAATAAAACCGCACTCGTTTTATATTTTTTTTGGCGGTGCGGGTTTGATGCGGGGCGGGAAATTTTGATATATCAAACCGCACTCCCTCGCCATTTTTGCGGTGCGGGGCGGGACGGGACGTGCGGGGCGGTTTTTTTGCCCAGCCCTACACCATTGTGGACAAAACCAATCTGTAAAGGAACTATTTACCTGATTTGGTTGTGTATTGGGTCTTCATATATTCCAGCTCATCCTGCCATTCATATACATGAGTATGCAACCCACACCAATCAGCAATTTGCCTCCACACCATCGAAGAGAAAGAACACTTAAAGAACAAATGGTTATGGGACTCATTTTCTTGTAAACAGAGACAACATTCTTGCTCACATTGAACCCCAAACTTCACCAAACGATCACATGTAGAGAGTCTTTTCATAATAGCCAACCAAGTTATAAACATGAACTTGGGAGGAGCAATGTTTCTTGTAATCATTATGTGCCATGCCACTCATGGAGCTTCTCCTTGCATTTCCAGATATAGCTTCCTGATGGATAATGTTGCCTGAAACAAAGTATTAGAGCCAGTAGTATATGAGCTCTAGAACTCAGGATTTTTTGAATTATCCTTTGCTGCACTCTTTTTGTGTCTGAAATATGTGAACAATTTATTTGTTAAGGTATATTTATGTTGTCGAAAAATCTGAAAATTGTATGTGAAAATGAATTTTTTTCCCAACTGACTTATAATAATGATAACTTTTTTATCCAACTGATGTATAATAAAATTCATGTAAAAAAAAAAACTGTACATAGTTATTTATACTTTTATTTCCTATTTTACATATGTCATTTAATTATATCTTAATGTTTTTAATCTCTAAGAACAAATTTCTTAAACCTTGATAAAGGTGACAAAATGAGTAGTTTGACCAATTTCCTACAATCTAGTAATGAGTATGAAAAAGGTGTGGGAGCTTATTTAAATAAAGCATTTACAACACGAGCAATAGGAGATCAAATTACTTGTCCTTGTAAGGAATGTTATCATCGTTTCTGGCATCGTAGAGAGACAGTTTTCAATCATTTGATAGCTAATGGGATTGAGCCGGGCACCGAAGACTGGTATTGCAATGACGATGGTATACCCCCAACGTCAGTTTTAGAGGGGTTGGATAAAGATAATACACATGACACTCATGATGATCTTGGTCGGTTATTGTACGACATTCATAGAGATGTGGCAGAAAGGTTACCGAACAACCATGAAGGGGTTGGAGATCAACCAAATGCAGAGGCTAAAAGGTTTTATAAGTTGGTTGAAGATGGGAAACAGAAACTGTTCCCTGGTTGCAAAACATTTTCAAAGCTGTCATTTATCATTCGCATGTACCTATTGAAGTGCACTCATGGAATAAGTAATACTGCATTTTCAAATTTTTTGGAGTTGATTCGGGAGTTGTTGCCAGAAGCTAAGTTGCCAAGATCTTTTTATGAAGCAAAGAAAGTAGTGAAAGATTTAGGCCTTCATTACATCAAAATCGATGCATGCCGTAATGATTGTATGTTATATTGGAAGGAGAATTCTGATGATACATTATGTCATGTGTGTCATGTACCAAGGTAGAAAGAGAAAGAGGTCAGAAACCCAAAAAATAATGAAAATCAACAAACTGAAAGTGGTCGTCCAGTTCCTGCTAAAGTTGTTTGGTATTTTCCTCTTAAAACTAGGCTTCAGAGGATGTACATGTGCTCTGAAACAGCAGAGCTAATGAGGTGGCATGATGAAAAAATAGAGAAAGAAGGGCTACTGAGGCATCTTACTGATGGTGACGATTAGCAAGAATTTGATCAACTATACCCAAACTTTCGAAGTGAAGCACGCAATGTTCGTTTGGGTCTTGCAAGTGATAGATTTAATCCCTTTCGAACTATGAGCACATAACATAGTACATGGCCTGTTGTTTTAATGAATTATAACTTACCACCCTGGTTGTTCATGAAGTCAGAGTTCCTGATGCTTTCTTTGCTTATTCTAGGGCCTGACTCTCCTGGTAATGACATTGATGTCTACCTTCAACCATTAGTAGAAGAGCTGAAAGATCTATCGTTTAATCGGTTAGACACCTATGACTCATCGAAGAACCCGACCTTCAGAATGCATGCAGCATTAAGATCAACAACAAGCGATTTTCCAGGATATGCAATGTTGTCTGGTTGGAGTACCAAATGGAAATTTGCTTGTCCCCATTGTCATTATGAAACTGGCCATCGATCGTTGAGTAATAGTAACAAGTCATGTTATTTGGGTAATCATTGGTTTTTAGAAGCTGATCATCCTTGGCGCTATGATACTAAGGCGTTTGACAGAGAGACAGAGGAGAGGGCTGCTCCGGAACCTTTAACAGGGTCCGAGATTTTAGAGTTGCTGAAAAATTGGGAAAATAGTTTTGGGAAGTTACAACCAAAGAAGAAACTTGATGAGTGTCCGTGGAGAAAGTCTTCCATCTTTCACTGTTTGCCATACTGGAAAGATATTATGTGTCGCCATCATTTGGATGTCATGCATATATAAAAAAAAATATATGTGATAGTGTGCTTGCAACTTTGTTAAGTATTCCTGGAAAATCCAAAGATCATCATAATGCTCGATTAGATTTGAAACAAATGGGGATTCATCCAGAATTACATCCTCAAGCTTCAGGTGATGATCGGTATGTGTTGCTACCCAAGGCATCATTTTCAATGTTAAAAGTGGAGAAGAGTTTATTCTGCAGTGTAATTAAAAAGGTGAAGTTACCAAAGGGTTGTGCATCTAATATATCAAGGTGTGTGCAAGTGAAGGAGAGAAAAATATCAGGGTATAAGAGCTATGATGCGCATATTATGATGCAATATTTACTTCCAGCTGCTGTTAGAAACACTCTGCCAAAACATGTCGCTTTACCTCTTATTAGACTGAGTGGCTTCTTTCGATCTATTTGTAAAAGAGTCATCAATCGAAATGATTTGGATCGTCTCCAAGTTGAAATTTCTGAGATTGTTTGTGAGCTTGAAAGAATATTTCCACCGTCTTTTTTTGACATCATGGTCCACCTCCCCATACATTTGGTCAATGAAATAAAACTTGGTGGCCCTGTCTGCGATTGGTGGATGTACCCTATAGAGAGATACCTCGGAAAGCTGAAATCATTTGTTAAAAATAGATGCCGCCTAGAGGCTTCTATTGCATAAGGTTATTTAGCGGAAGAGTGCTTGATATTCTGCTCTAGATATTTGCATGATGGTGCAAAGAAGCGATCCGAAAACCTAAATCGGAGTACTGATACTGACCAAGTCGACACAGTTGCCGAGGAATCACCTTTGTTTCCTAAGATAGGCTATCCTCTTGGGAAGAAGAAGAAAGGAAGAAAGCAAGGGAAGGCATATACTCTAGATTCGGACATAAAGGTTTTAGCGCATCGATATGTTCTGTTCAATTTTGACAATGAGCAGGTTGAGAATTACATCAAGTAAGTTTTTTGTATTTTTTTGTATATGATCAACTGACTAGTTTTATGTTTTACTTGCTTATTTTACTGTTGTTGTAAATGTAGGGAACATGAACAGTTTGTAAAAAAGAAGTCGAGAAGTAAAAGGAAGAGAAGGTGGACGGAGACGCAAAAACATAACAATGAATTTATGAGTTGGTTCAAAGAAAAGGTTGAGTTGGATAATGCCCCTGACTACATTAAGTGGTTAGCATTGGGTCCTTCCAGTAATGCAAGGAGATATACTGGATATTTCTGTAATGGTCACAAGTTCTACACAAAATAGCACGATGAGAAATGCAAAACGCAGAATAGTGGAGTTTCATTATCAGCTTTAACTCCAAGCTTTGCTAGTAGTAAGGATCTTAATCCTGTTCTTGGTAATGTCACTTACTATGGGGTTATAAGATCAATAATTAAGATAGATTATTGGAGCGTATTTAGTGTCGTGCTATTTGAGTGTGATTGGTTTCATACAGAAGTAGACGATCTTGGTCTAAGTCGTGTGAATTTTAGTAAATTGTGTTCTAAAGATGACCGATTTGTCTTGGCATCACAAGTTCATCAAGTTTTCTACATGGAAGATGGTGTTGACATAGATTGGCACCATGTGAATCAAATGTTGCCACGAGACTTTGAATATGCTGAGGGGCAATATGAAGATACATATATGAACAGACTTCGTGAACGTGTCGAGATCCAAAATCAAGCTACGGTTAATGATGATGATATAAAGTTGTGCAGAGAAGGTGTTTCCAAAAGAGTTGACGTGCATCAAAACACTGAGAGGAATGAAAACAGTTCCGATGTTGATGAAACAGACTGGGATTGGATGTAACCAACGAACTAACGTGCTACAGTTACATTTATTGTTATAGCTACAAATATTAGTAATTTCTTTTTTTGCTGCTACGGAAGGGAACTTTAGTAATTTATTCTTATGTTTGTGTGGTTTATGTTCTTACTGTGAAACATCGTACTTTAATCTATTTTCTACTTTGGATCATGAATCTCCATCTTTCCTTTTTTTATTCTCCCGACTTTAGTCACAAGGCGTGTACGGTTATATTTATTGTTATAGCTTCAAGTACTTTAGTAATTTATTCTTATGTTTGTGTGGTAGATGTCGTTACTGGGAAATATCGAACTTTAATCTACTTTCTACTTTGGATCATGAATCTCCAGCTTTCTTTTTTTGTTCTCCTGATTTTAGTAACAAGACGTGGTAACTCGGTGTCATCATTCCATATTAAATGTCTTTTATATGTTATTATTTGTTTATCCTGATTGTGTGGCTCTGATTATTGCCTCTGATTATTGCCTCTGATTGTGTGGCTTTTGTTTTTCTATTACAGGTATTTATATGGCATCTTACGAGAAAATAAGGCAAAAAAGGATAGAAGAAAATAGACTGAAAATGGAATAATATGGGCTCAAAAAAGCGGCTAATGTGATGAGCCAGTTAAACAAGACTTCCAAGAAGATTAGTAAGATGCATTCAAAGCCTAATTCAAAGAACGATAATGACGAGTACACACCGACTGGAAATGTTGAACTCAACTCAGGTGAAGACGAAAATGAGCCAACGATTAACACTGGACAGTTGCGCTCTCGCTCAAAGAAGGTCGTTCTATATGTTATGGAATTTGTGAAACTTTTTTCCTCTTTACTTCCTTACTTAATTTCTACTTATTTGTGTATAATCTGTAATAATTGTCATTGTTAATTGTTTTAAGGTTTCAAATACTTCTTCCATAGCAATGTCTGATTTAGTGAAGACGCTTGGATAATGAGCCACAAACAGAAGTTGTAGCACAAACTAAATAGCAGAGATCATCAGATCAAATTAAATAAAACATAATGGTTTCTAGTGAAGCAAATCTCCAGCAAGGTACACCACTACTTCACTCTGGACAAAACAAAGGGGGTTTGTCCATATATGATCAAGTGAGATTAGGAAAGTCTTCTACACAAAGAAAGTTATCCTCATAAAGACAACAAGAGAAATAGGCTGTTGTCCAACATAATGCACAACAGTGTAAGGTAATCATTCCCCCAGGGTCAATGAGCGCTTATTTGCAGTTTAAAGCAAAGTTAAGAGAAAAAGAATTGAGAGGGAAACAAAGTGATGCATTGGTACAGAAACGTTGTCTCCAGAATCAAGAATTGCTAACTGCAAAATATAAGCACTCTAGCACCCCCGTAATATGTAGAAAGAGAAGAAGGTGTTGATTGCAGTGATGGTGTGCATATTGGTAATGATGATCAACTGGAGATGGAATCTGATCCAGTAATTGACCAAGACCAGGAAGGTAAACAACTACATTGCTAATTATTTACGCGTCAAATATTAATATATAATTCTGATGCACTTTAAACCACACATTTATATTTAGTAATCAAGGTTTGTTACCTAATTGCAGAGCCTCCAATACCAAAGATAAAGCGAACTAGATGGCCAACTCTGTGCAAAGATGTCCATGAATGGACATTCGATCAGCGTAAACCTATCATTTTAAATGAAAGGGGGAGCCTATTGGTCCTGATAAGGAGACTTTGGATAAATTTTCTAGTTTCCTAGGTACGTTAGCTCGTAATTCTATGCTTGCACCATTGAACAAGATCAGTTGGCATTATGTTCTAGATAAGGATAACATTTGGAATTACGTCAAGGTACGGTTTTTTTAAGATGTTGAAATGCTTTATACTGTTAGGTTGGTTCAATTATATATAGTATAAACTCAACTGAAAACTCAACTATGAATAATATTTGATACAGAAGGAGTACATTATATCCGAAGAAAGTAAAAGACATGTGCTTGGGAGCGTAGGAAGACTCTTGTAATATCCGCATTTTTCTTTCCCTTGTATTTTCATTTCCGGTGTATTTTTCGATCGTAGCGACCCTCGTGTATCTTTCAATGTATCTTTTCCGTCATTTATTGATCTGATTCTCGTAATTGTTGTACGGAACCGCCGTTTCGGGGTTGCCGTGGATCCATTCTATGTTATGATGCGCTTTGAGGTGTTCCGTTTGATGTTTCGTTCATATTCTGGTGTTGGAACCGTTTATATTTCGTAACCTAGCGCACGCTATCTTTTCTGCATAGCGCACGCTAGGGGTCCCTTAGTAGCGCACGCTAGGACTGATTCATAGCGCGCACTATAGAGCAAGCCCTGGGAGTGGCAGTGCTATTTCCAGCCTTCTGGACTGGCGTATTAGCGTACGCTACGTATACTAGTGCACGCTAATGTCGGGAGGCTAGCGCACGCTGAGATACCCGGTAACGTGCGCTAGCGTGAGTGTCCAGTACTGGAGAGTTTACTACTGAACTCGGTCAGGTACCAGGTAGCGCACGCTACGCTTGTGCGATAGCGCATGCTAACGGGTCAGGTGAGTAGTGGGCAGTTAACTTTTGGACTCCGCTGATGTCCAGGTAGCGCACGCTATTGGTAGATAGCGCACGCTATTGGTAGATAGCGCGCGCTACCGAGAGGTTATTAGCGCACGCTACGTTTCGAGTAGTGCACACTAACGGCCAGAAATCTGGCTACTAGACTGGGAAACTAACTAGATGGCCTGTAGTTTTGTCCCGTTAGCGCACGCTAACCTCGAGGATTAGCGCGCGCTAACACTCCCTGGCTATATAAACCAGGGAGTTGACCGAGATGAACGCACATTCTCATTTCTTCCTCCTCTCCGCGGCTAAGGCGATTCCGCGCGATCTTCTTGGTGATTTATTCCTCCAATCATCTCATCCAACATCTTCCTTGAGTTCTTGGTGTATTATAACAACATCAACACGAACCTTTCATCCTAATCCAAGGTAAAATATCTTAGAACCCTATTTTTGGATAAATTGGGGGTTTTGGGATTTTCGTCCGATCTATTCCGTTATGTTGGTTAATCCATGATGAATATGATTAATCTTGTTGATATCATTAGTTTTCCTACGGATTCATGGTATATTTTCTTGGTTTTGCGAAATCGGGAGGGTTTGGTTGTGGTCCGCCCTCGTTGTTATTTTTATACGAATATACATGAATCGTAGGCGGGTCTTCGGGTGTATTCCATTTATGTATTCATCTAGAGTTGGTTTTGATTGTGTTCTTCGAATCGTTAGGTTCGGTTCCGTTGGTTCCTAGCGTTCGTCGGTGTTTTTCCTTCCGTTCGTTACGACGTCAATAATTCAAGGCAAGTATTTTTGGAAACCTTTATGCTTAACAGGAAATGGTAATGTATATTGTGTGTGCTTTACTCACCCTGGGAGGGTCCGATGGGGCCTCGGGGGAATATATGACATCACTCTGGATTCACGAGTTTGTTTCGCTAGCCATCTTGGGAGGGTCCTTAGAGGCCTCGAGTGGGATTCATGGTATCGTCCTGGTCCTAGGCGATGCCTGTGCGTGATTTGTTTTATAAAGTGGCCATCTCGGGAGGGTCCTTAGAGGCCTCGGGTGGGATTCATGGTAGCGTCCTGGTCCTAGGCAGATTGATTATTTGACTGTTTGTTTCCGGAAAAGACATGTCTGGTTTTTTTGTTTTTTTTTTAATGATATTGGTGCATGTACTATGAAATGTGTAAGCGATTGGTTTGCCTTGATTACTTGTACTAGCGTAGTTTCTAACCCCTCTGGGGACCTGTTGTGGGGAAATTCTTGTTATGGATTTCAGGTCATGATCATCCGGTTGAGCGAGCGCTGGGACAGTACGAGGATGTTGGACAGGTTCGTTGACATATGCGCCTGAGTCCTTTTATTTCTATTATTCCATTCGATATGGTTGTTGTCCACTTTTGAAACTTATAGATTGTACTCATGAGTACTTAGGCTTTCCTCTTCGGATTAAGATTTATATTCGTCAAGTTATTTATGTTGCTATTGTGGATTATTCCGCCGGTTGTACCGGACGTGTGATTTGGTTTTTAAATTTGGATAATGTGTATATTTACTGTGGTAAATTGTGTCTAGCCTGGTGGGTCCCATGTAGGGGTCCACGGCACTGTAATATACCCTGAATATCTCGGGGGTGTTACAGAAAATGGTATCAGAGAACTAGGTTTATGGATACCTAGGGTTGTCGGTTATTTGGGTCTAGTTGTGTTTTGTTTTGCATATTGTCACACTGCTGCCAGCATCTCGGTACTTCCAGTGCTCGTAAGTTTTCTTATTCGGTCCTTTGTTTCCTTGCATTGTATTTCTGCTTCTTTAATCGTAGTTACTTTTTCCTCCCTTACTCATCATCAATATACTTGTGACATCTCTTAACACCAGTATGGATGCCGGAGGAAACCGTGGTCGTGGACGTGGTCGTGGTCGTGGACGCGGCCGAGGATGTGGGTCAGCCGGTGGGGCGGCCATGTCACATTCTTCGGGAGCCGGCAGCACCGGTGACCAACATAGCCATGCTTCTTCTCAAGGTGGCACTGACCTTGGTGTTGCGGATGTTATGCAACAGATGGTAAACCAGATGGCGGCGATTGCCCAGGCGATCCAGAATCCGGCCCATGCTGCTCGGGATGGAGCTGACCGTTGGCTCCAGGATGTCATCAAGATGCATCCTCCTCAGTTCACGGGAGCCTCTGACCCGATTGGCTAGGAAGGGTGGATCAAGGAGATATCCAAAGTCTTTGTTGCCACCAACTATCCCGAGGACCGTAAAGTTCCTATTGCCCAGTATTTTCTCACTGGGGACGCCACGGATTGGTGAGAGGCCGTTGGGCCCAAAGATCATGTTGCTTCGTGGGCCGAATTTCAGGAATTGATGGAAACTGAATATTACCCGTGGCCGGTGAGACAGGCTCGAGTCCATGCCTTCTATGATGCTCAACCTCGGGATATTCCCGTATCCCAAGCTATTGCGATTTTAAAAAGGAGTTGGGTTATGTGAAGACCCAAGTTGTCGAGGAGAGCGACAAAATTTTTCATTTCTCCAGACATATGAAACTGTCGATTCGGGACTACATGTCTGGACTTGTCTGCACTACTCTGAAGGATTATCTGAGCCGAGCTCTTGCCTATGATATGTCGGTGACGGCCAGTGCGGCGGTCCGGGAGAGCAAGAAGCAGAAATCTACCGGAAATTTCTCGGGTCACAAGGGTGGAGGTCAGCAAAAGTCTCAGACTGCGAATATTCCTGGTGGTAATTCGGCTCGTTTCTCTGGGGGCTACCGAGGTACTGCCAGTGCCTCCGTTCGGGATGTCAAATGCTTTAACTGTGGCGAGCCGGGCCATCGGAGCCGGGAGTGTCCTCGTCCGCCTCTGATCTGTCATACTTGTGGTCAGTCGGGCCACAAGGCTTCCTTTTGTGAGCGAGTAAGAAGACTTCTTGGTGCTCAGACTTCCTTTCTAGCACCTATGGAGCCGAGTGTGAATCAGGGCTCATTTGCTCCGCAGCCTCCGCCGGGCGCCGGTCGAGGTAGAGGTCGAGGTCAGCCCGCTAGGGGAGGGAGCTTCCAGTGTCGGCTCTGCCCAGCCGCGTATCTATGAGATGAGGAGGGCCGATGATCCAGCAGCTACTGTGGCGACAGGTACCGTTCATATCCATTCCCATCCTGTCAGTGTGCTTTTTGATTCGGGTGCTACGCATTCATTCATTTCTCTAGAGTGTGTACGCCATTTGAGTCTCGACTGCTTATCACCATGCGAGCGTTTCATCGTTAAACTTCCTAGCGGTGATAGAATTGTCGGTGATCGAGAGGTCCGGGACTGTTCTGTGTTTATTTGTGAGAGGGCTTGGCTCTCTAATCTTATTGTCGTGGGTATCGAGGGTGAGGATTTGATTCTCGAAGATGATTGGCTCGAGCGGCATGGTGCAATCATGAACTACCGCACTAGGATCATTACCATGCTAGCCGAAGACGGCACTGAACACTCTTTCGCGGGGCGAAAAAGAAACCAGAAGTTTGTTATTAACGCCATGAAGGCGATGAGACTCCTGCGAAAGGGGTGCACTGGTTATTGGTGCTACGCCTTGAAGGTGAAGGATAGTGGAGTCGAGCTTTCGTCGATCCCAGTCGTTAGTGAGTTTCCTGATGTATTTCCTGACGAGTTACCGGGATTGCCACCAGATCGTGAGGTTGAGTTTGCTATAGAGCTAGAGCCGGGCGCGGCTCCGATCTCGAAGGTGCCGTATCGCATGGCACATTCAGAGATGGCCGAGCTAAAGAAGCAGTTGAGTGAGCTTCTCGAGTCGGGTTATATTCGACCAAGCGCTTCGCCTTGGGGCGCACCGGTTTTGTTTGTTCGGAAGAAGGATGGTTCACTGCGTTTGTGTATTGACTACTGCGAACTAAACAAGGTGAACATCAAGAATAAGTATCCCCTGCCGAGGATTGATGACTTGTTCGATCAACTGCAGGGAGCTGCGGTATTCTCGAAGATCGACTTGAGATCGGGGTACTATCAGCTTCGGGTGAAGGAGTCAGACGTTCCGAGAACAGCTTTTCGGACGAGATATGGACATTATGAGTTCATAGTTATGCCTTTCGGGTTAACTAATGCGCCAGCAGTGTTCATGCAGTTGATGAACAAAGTCTTTATCGAGTACCTGGATAAGTGTGTCGTCGTCTTCATTGACAATATTCTTATTTATTCGAGGAATGAGGAAGAACATGCCCTTCATTTGCGGACAGTATTAGACATTTTGAGGAACGAGCAACTCTATGCGAAGTTCTCGAAATGTGAGTTTTGGCTGAAGGAAGTGATGTTTTTGGGTCACGTGATTTCGGCCGAGGGTGTTCGAGTGGATCCGCAGAAGATTGAGGCAGTGTTGGACTGGGCACCGCCCAAGAATACGAAGGAGATCTGTAGCTTCTTGGGTCTGGATGGCTACTACCGTAGGTTCGTCGTGGGTTTCTAGAAACTGGCTCGGCCGCTTACACAGTTGCTCCAGAAGTCCGAGAAGTTCGTCTGGAATGACGAGAGACAGTCGAGTTTTGAGGAGCTGAAGAGGCGTTTGACTTCAGCCCCGATTTTAGCATTGCCGTGTGGCAACGAGGGTTTTGCTATTTACAATGATGCTTCGGGTCAGGGTCTTGGGTGCGTATTGATGCAGCACGGCAAGACCATTGCGTATGCATCGAGACAGTTGAGGACATATGAGCTTAACTACCCTACTCACGTTTTGGAGTTAGCGGCAGTTGTTTTTGCGCTCAAGATCTGGCGTCACTATCTTTTCGGCTCTGCATGTCAGATTTTTACCGATCATAAAAGTCTGAAATTCATATTTACTCAACGGGAGTTGAATATGAGGCAGAGGAGGTGGTTAGAGTTGATTAAGGATTATGACCTCGAAATCCTTTATCATCCGGGCAAGGCGAACGTCGTGGCCGACGCCTTGAGTCGGAAACCGGTTGCGTTGCGAACGCTTGAGGTTCTTACATCTCAGTCTGAGCTTCATCGGTCTTTGATCGAGTTAGATGTTGAGGTTTTGTTGCCTGGAGCTGTCGGGCAACTTTGTGCTTTAGAGATTTCGTCGTCTTTGATCGATGAAATTAAGCTGAAGCAGTTAGAAGATCCGATGATTACTCAAATCTGAGAGAACATTCTTAAGGGAAAGTCTCCTGGGTTTGTGATTCATGAGGATGGTGTTTTGAGATTCCAGAATCGGCTTTGTGTACCGAACGACCCAGAGATGAAACAGAGCATTTTGCGGGAGGCCCATGCTACACCTTACTCCGTTCATCCTGGTTCGAGTAAGATGTACAAGGACCTGAGGAGGAATTTTTGGTGTAATGATATGAAGGAAGAGGTCGCGCAGTTTGTAGCGAGATGTTTGACTTGTCAACAGGTCAAAATCGAGCACCAGCAACTGGCCGGGTTATTGCAGCCACTTCCCGTGCCAGAATGGAAATGGGAAGATATATCGATGGATTTCATTACGAGTTTGCCGAGGTCGAGGTCGGGCATGAATATGGTCTGGGTGATTATTGATCGTCTGACCAAGTCGGCACATTTTCTGGGCATCAAGGACACTTGGGGCCCGGAGGAGTTAGCTCGTGTGTTTATCGCGCAGATTGTGAGGCTTCACGGTACTCCGAAGTCTATTGTTTCGGATTGTGATGGCCGTTTTGTATCACACTTCTGGCAGGCGGTGCATAAGGCGTTGGGTACCAGTTTGCGTTTGAGTACCTCTTTTCATCCCCAGTTAGATGGACAGTCGTAACGCACTATCCAGACGTATGAGGATTTGTTGCGTGCTTGTGCTCTCGACTGGAGTAGTGATTGGGAGGAGCATTTGCCATTGATCGAATTCACGTACAACAATAGTTGGCACGAGTCGATTCGGATGGCACCGTATGAGGCACTTTATGGGCGGCGATGTCGATCACCGATTTGTTGGAATGAGGCGTCCGATTTGGTCGGGACCGAGCCGGATGTCGTTTTAGAGACGAGGCGGAAGATAGAAATAATTCGGGAACGGATGTTGACTGCCCAGAGTCGACATAATTCGTATGCCGAGGTCCGTCGTCGACCTTTATAATTCGAGGTGGGAGACCACGTTTTGCTGAAGGTGTCGCCGACGAGAGGATTTTTCCATTTCGGGAAAAAGGGGAAGTTGAGTTTGAAATTTATTGGACCCTTCGAGATTCTCGAGCGAGTCGGTGGGTTGGCATACCGTTTGGCGTTACCCCCGGCCCGGAGTCATGTTCATAGCGTTTTTCATGTTTCCCAGCTGAGGAAATATGTCCGGGATCCTAGTCACGTCATCGACTATGGGGAGATTGATGTCGCCAAGGATATTACTTATGAAGAACGTCCCTTGAAGATTTTGGAGCATCGCGAGAAACGACTGAGGCATAAGACCATCCCTTTAGTCAAAGTGCAGTGGTCGAGACATGATGTTGAGGAGACAACTTGGGAGACTGAGGATAGCATGCGTGCTAGGTACCCTGAGTTGTTTGTTTCTAAAGTTTCGGGACGAAACTTATTTTTAGAGGGGTAGAATGTAATATCCGCATTTTTCTTTCCCTTGTATTTTCATTTCCGGTGTATTTTTCGATCATAGCGACCCTCGTGTATCTTTCAATGTATCTTTTCTGTCATCTATTGATCCGATTCTCGTAGTTGCGGTACGGAACTGCCATTTTGGGGTTGCCGTGGATCCATTCTATGTTATGATGCGCTTTGAGGTGTTCCGTTTGATGTTTCGTTCATATTCCGGTGTTGTGAACCATTTATATTTCGTAACCTAGCGCACGCTATCTTTTCTGCATAGCGCATGGTAGGGGTCCCTTAGTAGCGCACGCTAGGACTGATTCGTAGCACGCGCTAGAGAGCAAGCCCTGGGAGTGGCAGTGCTATTTCCAGCCTTCTGGACTGGCGTATTAGCGTACGCTACGTAGACTAGCACACGCTAATGTCGGGAGGCTAGCGCACGCTGAGATACCCGGTAACGTGCGCTAGCGTGAGTGTCCAGTACTTGACAGTCTACTACTGAACTCGGTCAGGTACCAGGTACCGCACGCTACGCTTGTGCGATAGCGCACGCTAACAAGTCAGGTGAGTAGTGGGTAGTTAACTTTTGGACTCGGCTGATGTCCAGGTAGCGCACGCTATTGGTCGATAGTGCGCGCTACCGAGAGGTTATTAGCGCACGCTACGTTTCGAGTAGCGCACGCTAACGGACAGAAATCTGGCTACTGGACTGGGATGCTAACTGGATGGCCTGTAGTTTTGTCCCGTTAGCGCACGCTAACCTTGAGGATTAGCGCGCGCTAACACTCCCTGGCTATATAAACCAGGGGTTGACCGAGATGAACACACATTCTCATTTCTTCCTCCTCTCCGCGGCTAAGGCGATTCTGGGCGATCTTCTTGGCGATTTCTTCCTCCAATCATCTCATCCAACATCTTCCTTGAGTTCTTGGTGTATTATAACAACATCAACATGAATCTTTCATCCTAATCCAAGGTAAAATCTCTTAGAACCCTATTTTTGGATAAATTGGGGGTTTTGGGATTTTCGTCCGATCCGTTCCGTTTTGTGGGTTAATCCATGATGAATATGATTAATCTTGTTGATATCATTAGTTTTCCTACGGATTCATGGTATATTTTGTTGGTTTTGCGAAATCGGGAGGGTTTGGTTGTGGTCCGCCCTCGTTGTTATTTTTATACGAATATACATGAATCGTAGGCGGGTTTTCGGGTGTATTCTATTTCTGTATTCGTCTAGAGTTGGTTGTGATTGTGTTCTTCGAATCGTTAGGTTCGGTTCCATTGGTTCCTAGCGTTCGTCGGTGTTTTTCCTTCCTTTCGTTACGACCTCAATAATTCAAGGCAAGTATTTTTGGAAACCTTTATGCTTAACATGAAATGGTAATGTATATTGTGTGTGCTTTACTCACCCTGGGAGGGTCCGACGGGGCCTCGGGGGAATCTATGACATCACTCTGGATTCACGAGTTTGTTTCGCTAGCCAGCTCGGGAGGGTCCTTAGAGGCCTCGGGTGGCATTCATGGTATCGTACTGGTCCTAGGCGATGCCTGTGCGTGATTTGTTTTATAAAGTGGCCAGCTCGGGAGGGTCCTTAGAGGCCTCGGGTGGGATTCATGGTAGCATCCTGGTCCTAGGCAGATTGATTATTTGACTGTTTGTTTCCGGAAAAGACATGTCTGGTTTTTTTGTTTTTTTTAATGATATTGGTGCATGTACTATGAAATGTGTAAGCGATTGGTTTGCCTTGATTACTTGTACTAGCGTAGTTGCTAACCCCTTTGGGGACCCGTTGTGGGGATATTCTTGTTATGGATTTCAGGTCATGATCATCCGGTTGAGCGAGCGCTGGGACAGTACGAGGATGTTGGCCAGGTTCATTGACATATGCGCTTGAGTCCTTTTATTTCTGTTATTCCATTCGATAAGGTTGTTGTACACTTTTGAAACTTATAGATTGTACTCGCAAGTACTTAGGCTTTCCACTTCGGATTAAGATTTATATTCGTCAAGTTATTTATGTTGCTATTGTGGATTATTCCGCCGGTTGTACCGGACGTGTGATTTGGTTTTTAAATTGGATAATGTGTATATTTACTGTGGTAAATTGTGTCTAGCCTGGTGGGTCCCATGTAGGGGTCCACGGCACTATAATATACCGTGAATATCTTGGGGGTGTTACAACTCTGGCGTAAACACAAATCCAATGTCAAGGCAAAGCACTATTTTGCCTTTGACAATGATGATGATAGGCTAGAACATGCTCCGGATACAATTCCAGAAAAGCATTTTACAGACCTGTTAGAGTATTGGAATTTGGAAATAGTGCAGGTATGCTATTGTTTTCCTTAGAACTGTCACTCTGTGGAGCAAAAATATGTTGGACCTTATAGTCTTATGCCAGGCCTGGGTATATGGTAACAAGAATTTTTCAATCGGTTGAATTGGTGGAGTTTGTTATTGCATAATTATAGGACTACACCCCCTCGCACAACAAAAGGCATGAAGAGTACTAGGATATAAATTGTAGTATAAGATTTAGTTCCAACCATTTTCCTAGGAATATGCAGTAGTAGTATATGTGGATAAATATTTGTAGAATGTGATATGTGATGAGATCTTTGAAGATTGTTGTTGAGATTTATAATGAAGTCAGGCTTCTAGACATTCATTAAGAATGTAGGACCATTTTGTGGATTTTAATAAGCTAAAGTTGGGGATAGACATGTAACATTGAAGCATTAGTTCTCGAGTTCATTGCATGTAAAGAAATGATATTGAAATGTATCTGGGAACCACAGTAAAGTCGAGTAACTCGACTAAGTGGTTCAAACTGATTATCACACTATAATTTTAACCTATATCATTAGAGACGCAGATTCGACCTTTTCTTATAGGTTGTTTAATTCTGAAAAAACAGGCAGAAAGCAAAAAGAAACAGGAAAGCAGTACGAACCAAATAGATAGGCACACCATGGGTCCTATGAGCTTTGCGAGGAAGCAATATGAATTGGTGAATGAACTGTTAATGATTCGCTTTATTTACTATAACACTATTTTATCCTTTTATCCCAATGTAAACTATTTCTGTAATTTGAAATTTTGTGATAGCAACAACAAGATGTAGAGAAGAGGCCACCATCCCAAGCTTGTCTGTCTAAAGAAACTCGAAAAAAAAGCCGGTAACAAATACAAAACGCCATATGAGGCTATTCAAAGTAACATAGTAAGTGCCATTGTCTCTAATTACTTAACTATGCACATCTAGCTTCTCATATGAATTATTGTCATGAATGAATCCATGATGACCACAGTAAGAGGTGGTCATTATGGTGTTTCCTTAAAATCTTATGAGCGCATTATGATTATGAATTCTTGTCAGGATCTCGTTTCTAGAGTTATAGAATGAGGATTTCATAGGTAGAATCTTGAATCTTAACAGTAGTGTTGGTTATCTTTGTTTTGTCGAGTATGATTGTATGATGAACCTCCTGATCAAACCAATGAAACTGAAATTTGTAGTTTAAATGATGTTGTATCAACTGCCTTCCCCTGTTTAAATGAATCAGTTACAAATTTTATTTGCATTATTTTAGTTGCATCAACTGCCTTCCCCTGTTCCCCTGTTCCCCCGTTCATTTTAGTTACATCATTATATTGCAGATTTTATTCTTCACTTATGTTTCATCTTGTTAATTCTTTAGTTTTAATGTAGGACAAGATGGATGAAGTCTAATTAGAAAGGAAACTTGATGGAGATAGTTCATATTGTGAAGTAATGGAGTCCGATAAGTCAAAAAGTCAAATGCAATTGAGGAAGTGCTCTATCATCAACGGACAAAGTAAGAGGGTTTCAGCGGGTGGTATAATAATTCCCGATGAGTATCTACAACCAATTAAAGAGCAAATTATGAAAGACACTGTTGGAGAAGTAATAAAGATGTTCAAGCAACAACTCCACCCGGAAACCTTTGCTAATTTGAGTCAAACACTCGGTGGTTTATCATATGTTCCAGAATTAAAAACTGATCAAGAATGCGATAATGCCAAAAATCCTTCTGGAGAATATGTTCAGGTGTGTGTTTCTTTTATTGACAAAATATTTTTTTCATTTTATTTTTTCGGTTTTTATTGACTTATTTACAACCATTTGTATTGTAGCCTTATTTTTTAGTTTTATAAGATCACTAATTTAACAAAAATAAATATTCATCATGTGTTTGTTTTTCTCTTGTAGGATCAAGACGATGAGGTGGAGTAATACATCTTGGAGGCATAGAGATGGCGTATGATCGAATATTGAAAAGTCGTGGCATAGAAATAATACAATTATATTAATCTTTGGACTCTAGTTATATTTATTCAATTTATATATTGTTATAAATGATGAATATGGATTATGTCATTGAATTATTTTCATTGTCATTTTGGTTATTGTCTACAGAATATGGATTATGTCATTGAATTATTTTCATCTATTGAAACAATATTTTTGTTATGAAATATTTTTGTTTGCATTTATTAATTTTAGAGTAAACTACATTTTTGGTCCTTGTGGTTGTATCAAAATTTCACTTTTGGTCCAAAATTCAAAAAACGTTCAATATCAGTCCAAAAGTCCACATGGCTTTCACTTTTGGTCCAAATTTTAACCATTCTGTCAAAATAGCTGTTGGCTAATACATGTGCCAATCACGTGAGGGCATAATTGTCTTTCTATTAATAGATTCATTCCGTAACAACAGGAAGAACAAACCCACCCCGTTGGTAGTCTCCTCTCCCAAATTGTGAGACCAAAAAATTACCCAAATATGGATCGTTGCCCTCAGTGTGGCTCACCAGCGGTTATAAAAACTTCATGGACGCAATTTAATCCAGGAAGACGTTTCTACTGTTGTTCTAAAAGGGTAAGCCATGAATTTATATTTATCCCAAATTTTTCTTGATTTAGACCTAATTTTGAAATATACTCTATTTAGGGTCCCAATCATGGGATTATTGATTGGTATGATCCACCAATTTGCTAAATTTTTTAAGGTTCTTTTCCTATTACACTCTGGATCATCTGAATCAGTGCCACTTCCAAAATCTTCCAAGTCTTCTTCTCCTAAACATGGTTCATTTTGTTCAACTGGTTCATCTTGGGCCTCATAACATCCTACCCACTCAACATTAATATCAGTGTGCTTCCTAAAATCTTCCATGTCTACCTCAAAATCATCAATAATATTTTCCCCCTCCATATCAAAATCACTGTCTTCACTGTCATCACTATCATCACTAACAGAACTCTCATCCCTGCCATCACTCTGTTTACTATGATCACTAACTACACCATCTGCATTGTTTGATTCACTAACACTAGGATTATGTTTTGGGTCAGTTTGCTTAGGCATAGCACTTGACTCTCCATTTTCTGGGTCTAGGTCACAAAAGAATGGATCAAAGTCATCTTCTAAGTTAGGAACCTCATTTGGGTCAGTTACTTTAGGAACGTCAACAGGGTGCATGACATACAGCTCAATGAGTTTACACTTATCAACATGCTTTATCAACCCCAAAACATCACTGTCATTGTTTAACATATAAAGACCAGTATCTAAATTGCCATTTGGTATTTTATAGCAATATTGCATATTGGGATTCACATAACCTAAGCCTGCTAACATACTTTTTACTTCAACAAGTGAAAACCCATCTGCATCAATTTGATCAAACCAACTTACATTTCCATCATTGTACACACGCTTTGGTGACCTAGTAAAGTAACCACCATGGTGTATTTCTAGGGAGAAAATAGTTGGAAATTTACCTGTTGCAACAAAAAAGATGGTTTAAAACTCGCATCATTGACAGATTGGTATAATTCATTAAACCCCCAAAACAACCATAAACCCTAAATTACAATAACAAAATTACTTACTGTACACTTGGTATGGATCAAATGTACGACCATCTGGTCTCGAGACCCATTGACAAAGCAACATTTAGGGCTCTTCTCAATTAGGATTTTTTTTGGGAGATTTTGATCGTGTAAAGTATGAGGATGAGAAGTGAAATCGGTGTTTAGGGCAATATAACCCTTTCATTTAGCAGGAAAGGTAAAAGGACCAAGATACCCTAGTTTACTCTATAATAAACTAATCAATAAATCACGTGTTTCTCACACGACACACGTTTTGATGGAATGGTTAAAATTTGGACCAAAAGTGAAAGCCACGTGGACTTTTGGACTGATATTGAACGTTTCTTGAATTTTGGACCAAATGTGAAATTTTGATACAACCACAAGGACCAATAATAATAATAATAATAATAATAATGATAATAATAATAATCATAATAATAAAAATAAGTGTTACTTTATAATGATCAATGTGTTACATGAGTTGGTATAAAGTGACACATATAAGTTGGAATAGTGTTTTTAATGTATTTTAAAAATGTTACTAATAGTGAAATAGTGTTACTTAAGAAATTTGAAGAACACTTTAAAAATGTTACTATTAGTGAAATAGTGTTACTTAAGAAATTTGAAGAACACTTTAAAAATGTTACTATTAGTGAAATAGTGTTACTTATGAAATTTAAAGAACACTTTAAAAATGTTACTAATAATGAAATAGTGTTACCTAATAAATTTGGAGAACACTTTAGAACTGTTACTAATAGTGAAATAGTGTTACCTAATAAATTTGGAGAACACTTTAGAAATGTTACTAAAAGTAAAATAGTGTTACTTAAGAAATATAGAGAACACCTTGGAAGTGTTACGAAAAGTGATACATAAAATGACTTAATAGAACACTTGTTAAACTGTTACCAAAAATGGTCAAAAGTGATACTTAAGAGCATAGGGAACACGAGCAGGAGTATCACCCACAAAACTGTTACCTATGAGCTATAGTAACATTTTCGGGCATTTAGGTAGCACTTTATGTGTGTTACTTAATGTTAGTTTTCTAGTAGTGTAAGGATTAGAGACACTTACAGCACAGGTCGCACGATACGATGACAGCCAGTGATATTCCTCAACAGAACCAATAACCGACAACACGACACAACAAAACAGACCCGATAACCGACGGCCTAGGTATTCAGAAACCTAGGCTATGATACCATATTCTGTAACAACCCCATCCCGTATCGGAACTGTTACATCGGCATGGATCTATTTCGGGAATCCACAAGGCAAGACATGTTCAACACACATACACACACATAACAACCAATCAGGCCAAACATAAAACAAAAACAACATGCGTCAACCGGCAATGTTGAAGTACGACACAGTCACAACTAGCTCAACATACAAATAACAACTCAAGACAGTTCCTAAGCCCACACATGGGCATAACATCAACAATAACAATACTCGCGAGTACATATACAAACCAAGACCAAAACAACTAAAACAACATTGGAAACCTGAGAGAATATCACTACTGCTCTTCATCCTCATGCCTTTCCTGCGCCGGCTCATCATTAAGACCTGAATACACATAAAGGTATCCACCCCCGAAGGGGTCAGCAAACGGTCGGTGTAAGTACTTGATAATAGGAATATGTATAACGTGCAATAAATAAAATATTGGGATGACTGATTATCTTAGTATATCAAGAAGAAGGATATATTCTCACCAAGTACCAGCGCCTTAACAGTATTGTGATAACGAGATTGTTGTGAAAAAAAAATGCATCAATAACTTCACAATCCGAAAGCATAAGCCGTACCATGTCACGTCATATGTGTATCACATTTCAAAAACCACATGGGCTATACCGATACGAGGTTCGCACCCCATCGTATCCCAGAGGCCTCGTCAGACCGTCCCCAATTGTATAACCCAGTCAAGTGGCACGTGGTTCGCACTCCAACGTACCCCAGAGCTCTCGTCAGGGCAGTCCCTGGCTTTACTCGAGCCATCGAGTGATACGAGGTTCCCACCCCATCGTATCCGAGAGCCCTCATCAGGGCAATCCCCGAATTTATTCGAACACAAAACACAATTTCACAACATTGATACAGCTTTAAAAGTATCATACTTCAATCATATCTTACACATTTCAGAGTACGTTGTCACATAAGTTTAACAACGCAAGCCTCACATCATTATTCAAAACTTTCAGAAACTTTGCTTTTCAATCTCATTTGAAATAACTTTTTGAGGCATCCTCGATAAATAATTTATAAAAAGATCCATTCTATAAAACAATAATCAAGATCAGTCATTCAGTATTTGCAGAAAGTCTTTTCTCAAATCATTCTCAAACATTTTCGAAATCCTTTGCAACAACATTTTTCAAATCCTTACGAAACATAGTTTATTTTAGGAAATCATTTTCAAAAAAAACATTTTCGAAATCCTTTCGAAACATAGTTTATTTTAAAAATCATTTTCAAACAGTAAAAGTCATTATTTTTGATTGAAAAATTACTTTTGAATCATTTCAAAATATCAACATAGAGTTGCTGAATTCAGAGCATGAACAAAACCATACGAAAACCATGACTTATACATATTCAATTGTAATTTATACATAAATCACGATCAAATACTTGTCTGGCAACTTTAGGGATAAGAACCTTTCGAATGGTTTGTAATTAGGATTCGAAACTCTGAAATTTCCGACCTACAACGAGGAATATGAGATAAACAACATTAGGGTTACTTGTAATCGAAATAACATCAAAACCCTTAACTGAATTCCTTAGGGAACTTTTACCGGATACTTCGCGGACGGTATTCGATTACGATGATTTGAACGAAGGTTTTGATTTCCGTTCCTCTAGAATTGATAAGAACAGCCCCGGGATACTCGATATATGATCATTTATGAATTCTAAACAACAATTCAACAAGAATCTAGAGAAATGAGTTTAGGGTTCACGGCACGATTACCTCCAAAATCTGCCGAAAACCGCTGAAAATGGCTGAATATGACTTGCTAATTTGATTATTGGGCGTTGATTACACGTTTAAACTGCTCGAAATTGGGCCAAAACGTAACTTCAACGTGACAACTGAAGCCCTCTATTCCTCATGGCTCAATTGCCATGAAGATGGCTAAAAAACGGATTTATAACATAAAGAAGCTTCTAGGTCGATTGTGAGGGCAAGTTAGTAATTTTACCGCGACCGACTTGCTTGTTCAGGCTAGGAATGGCATTATGTTTGTTCCATTAGAAATATAACTCAATATCTACAACTCTGAAAAGTTCTAGAATTTTTGGATTTTTCTATAATTTATGTTGACCGGTCAAAATGGATCCTTACGCAGAGTGCGTTCTAGAAATGTCCACATTTGCTTTTATTGACACCCTTGTGGTACTCTATTTATATTTTAAATTGTCCAATAATATAATACTCGGAACAATAATTTTCAATCTCGAGGTCAGTCAAACAATCTGGCCACAGTTCGATCGACGAGTCTAGAATGTTCCTCAAAACGTCTAGAAACAATGAAAAGGTCATTGAGACGTTGAAGCGAATTCTCAAGTTCTCATAATCAACTTTAAAGTATTCTAACGAGTACGATTGATCCTGACATTATTAAGATGACCCGTAATGATATCGCATGTCGGGTTCTCCCAGTCATAATTATAGAAAACAATACACGGTTAAGAAAAGTAATACAAATGGGATCATGAGTTTTGCAATGAGGATAGTGCCAATCAATCACTAATCTCAAGATAACACGGAGGACTTCGTATAATAGATACGTGTCGATATTCAGAATCCTGAAAGTTGAACGATATGTTAAGAATGAAGAATGGCAACAGTTACAAGTTCAAAAAAATGACAAAAGAATTCATAAAATGGATCAAAAATCAAAAGTTATTTAGGGGTAAAAATCTGGGGTCTCACATTAATAGCACTGCCGGGACAGTGAACAGTGCCTAACAGTTTCGATGATCCAATCCGATGGACAAGCCTCGACCCCACAAACACACCACCAATACTCAAGATGAAAATACATACACGACAGAATATGACATGCAATGCCACATGCACATGAACACCATCAAACGAAACACGCGACAATAAGTCACACTCAATGAATATCACCAAATGATTGTAACAAACATTACACACCACGTCAAAATAATTCTAACTAGTTAACAAGGAAAAACATATTCAGAACAAATAGGACACATGATTCACAACAAACGGAAATGAAAATCACGGGTATTACACAATCTTACAGCATGTAGTTTTAGTGAATATAACTTAATCTACAAACCGTTTGTAGACAAGTTCTTACACCTTAGTTTCATACTTAGAAATAATTTCAATATTTTATCAAGCGTGCATACAGTAATATAGATTACGAGCTATAATATTTTGAGATAAAAATTCTCTTTATTGATGAATAGTAATATAATGGTGCTGGACTTATTGAAATTTAAAGTGCAGAAAAAAAAGCAAACGAAATACATAAAATTAAAGCAACTAAAATGTTAGTATCTATAATGTTGCTGCGGGTTGATCTTTTGTAGGGATCATTTCCAGTCCCATTTCACCAGTTGACAAGAAGATCTTTGCCTATAACCCTATAGTGACCTTTTCCTTCCGTAGTCAGATCATAGCCAAGGATTCAGTCTTTTGGGTGGGTTGGTTGATCACCCTTCACGTAACTCCCCTTTATGGCAATTTATCAGGAAACTTTCCCTTTTAGCTAGGATCCTGGAGAATTCGTTTGCCGAAGCCTCCAACGTCTTACAGTGGTTGAAGATGGGCGACTCCTTGATAAGTACACAGAAGTACCTCATTAGCTCATTACCCATCTAAACTCTAAGCTCATCCCCTGTTGGCTGCCTATCTTTCGGCAAAGGAATCTCAGCTGGGTTTTGTACTGTATTCTTACAGGGAAAGTTAGGGTCCTGGAACTCAGGTCCTGATCTAGTTACCCTGTATCCCCTTCTTGCTTGGCCTGGTCCTTCCAAACAGATAATTGCCTGAGCGATTGTACCCTCAAGAGCGGATTCAAGCTATTTCTCCTTCTCCACCATTGTCAAGTTTAGTAACTTTGCCGTAGATATCTCGGATTAATCCATAGACTCGGTCTATTTCTATTGAAGGCCCTTCACCAAACTGACAAGCCTGGTGACCGCTGTAGAAAAATTATTTATCTTCTATTCATGGGTGGATCAACTTGTCTCTATTATGCTCGAGAGGGCCAACTATTGTGGATTCGGCTACACCAATCTTTTCTTGTTCCTAACAAACATCTGGCATTGTTTGAACTGCGTGTGGGCAGAACAAATGGCATTTGAATGTAACATGAATACCTCGGTTGGAATTTGAACGAGCTACAGTTGTGTACTCATTAAAGATATGGAGACATCATCTGTATGGAGTAAGGTGTGAAATTTTTACTGATCACAAGAGTTTAAAGTACTTTTTCGAGTAGAAGGACTTGAACATGAGATAGAGGTGATGGCATGAATTGGTAAAGGATTACGGTTATGGTATAAACTGTCATCCTGGCAAGGATAATATGGTTGCAAATGCCCTGAGTCATAAGACTCAATCACAGCTGGGATACCTATTTACCACAAAAGAGGAACTAATCCAAGATTTTGAAGGAATGAATTTAGAGCTTGTTCATCCACCGGAAATGATAATGGGTCGTGTTGCGATGTTAGTGACGACACTGGACCTGAGAGGATGGGTAGTGAATGCGTAGAGGATAGATGAATCATTTGAGAAACTACGTATGAGAATTAGATCCGATAACCCAGGAAGTTACCATGAAGCGGCTGATAACGCTATTATGTTTGAAGAAATAATATGTCTTCCACATGATAAGGATCTAAAGAATGAAAGTATGAGTGAAGCTCATGATACTCCCTACACCGCTGACCCAGTAAGTACCCAGATGTACCAAGACCTGAAGAGAAACTTTTGGTGGGACGGTTTTAAATGGGATGTAGCTTCATTTGTCGAGCTATGTTTGGCTAGTGAGCAAGTGAAAGAACTATACCAACGGCCTTATGGGAAGTTACAGCCATTGACCATTCTAGAAGTGGGAAGGAATAGTGATGGATTTTTTGACTAGTTTGTCGAGGACCAAAACACTAGTAGATGTAACACCCCCAAAACCATATGGGAATATTACACGCCGTAGACCCTTTCCACAAGGATCTACCAGGATAAATATCCATAAACAACCAAATGCTTGCCAGGCCGGGGTCAAACAATATAATAATACAGAATGTTAAGGTCACTTACACATGAATACACAGACCGATGAGGTCACACAACTCCATCAACAGAACTGACTAAAACAACATTACCCACACAGGGGTCGAAACACAATACAACGGAAGACTGAAATCAATCCTGACAACACAACAAAAATCTAAACAACTCTCGACTCTTGATTGGTATCGTAGCTCGTCATCCTCTTGTGCCAATCCTGTGACTGCTCCCCTAAACCTGCATGTACCTGGACACAAAACAGACATCCACCCCCCGATTACTCGGGGGTTAGTAAAACTCCACTGTTTTACTAGTGCAAGTATCAAATCATACGAAAAGTAACGAGCAAACATTAATCAAGACTCAAACACAATATTTAAGTATCAAATTATTCCCGGGGGTTTTAATAAGGTAATTTAAGCTATGAAGCATTTCGAAAATAAGTTCATCACCTCGGAAATTTTGGAATTTCAAAACCTTTAAAATTCTGAGTCCTGGTTCAACAAACCTTTCGAAAGAAGGGTTGAGGGTTTTAACCCAAATCTTGTTTCATAAATCAACAGTTCACAATACGGAAAACATTTACTCAAGCTTAGGACTCGGTCCAACATTCATTTTCATAAAACTTTTCCTTTCAAACATATTCATGACACCGTGATCCACTGTCACGTGTCTCCGTAGGTTCAACAACCCGCACAGACTACACCACGCACAAATAGCCAAACATAATCAATTCTGACACCGTGATCCATTGTCACGTGTCTCCGTAGGTTCAACAACCCACACGGACTATTAACCAGTGTTGTGTCGAGAATTATACTCTCCGACCGGCGATCGCCTCATAGATCGGGCGACCTAGCCATTGCCGAGCAGCCGAGGCAGAACTGCCGACCAGCGACCAGGCGACCTAGCCATTGCCGAGCAGCCGAGGCAGAACTGCCGACCGAAGGTCCCATGATAAGTCCCGGTGCCGAGCGATCGACATCTAAGACGATCGCCTCTCGGTACTTGGCGATCGACTCCTGGTGGCCGACTAGAAGACGATCATCTCTCGGTACTTGGCGATCGACTCCTGGTGGCCGACTAGCAGACGATCATCTCCCAGCACTTGACGATCGACCCTTGGTGACCGACTGATGCCGACCCCTGGTGACTTTCCGATCGACCCTTGGTGACCGACCATTGACGACCGCCTCATGCCGATCGAAGCTCATGGTCATCCAGTCGGCAATGGCCGAAGCCCAGGACAGAACCCACGTGCAGCGCCGAGACAAGATCCACATTTCACGGATCATTGACCACAACCTGTCAGCATCTTCCCAGCAGCTGACAGGCCTGCTGAAAGGTGTCCGTGGGACCGCCTGTGACAGCAAGTCCAGACGCATGCTGGCTCCTCATTGGACCGCGCAGCTGGCTGCCAGCATTTGCCTTGGACTTTAGGCAGACTGCCCATGTGACTTGAAGATGATCGCCCCATTATTTTATTAGCCGAAAGGCGATCGCCCTCCAGGAATCAAGGCTCCTCAACCCCTATAAATAGAAGGCAGCCTGCACTTGTCCAAGGACCGAATTTTTGACTCTCTGAAGTCAATCTCTCGGATTCCCATCGTATTTTTTCCTCTCTGAAAAAGCAATACACACAACTTGGCTTTCTCCTACTCTTGGCAACAGCTATCTCTCGGTTCATTCTTCTCTCTCAGCCTCTCTCATACAGAAGACGATCGGCCTAGAGCAAGAACACCAAGGCTTCGCTCAAGAGCTGGATTAACAGGGTCTTTTTACACTCATTGTACTTAGATTCTCACATTAATACTTGTATCCACGAATATTTGTATTAATAACATCTCGCGAGAGCATTCAAGCCCGGGCCTAACAAACCTGGCAAATCTTGTGTTATTTATCTTCTCTCGGAAGTGCTCCCGCAACCCTGTTTGTTGTCCGTCCATTCCAGCAGTATTTCATCTTCGGATAAATATTTCGGGCAACAACAATTGGCGCTAGAGGAAGGGCATCTAACCCTCAATTTTATTCCTACCGTCTCGAAGAACACTAACTGTTCTCCGGGACATATACCTGAAGAAACACTCACTGTTCTTCAGAGAAAGCTTTCAGAATCATGTCTTCCGCCTCCGTGTCGAAGAAAGCCGCCGGCCAGCCCGCCAGATGCCTCGTTCCGTCTCAATCCGAGCCACAGTCGATGGCGGAGGGCAGCCGCCGCGGTCCGAGACGCTCGATACCGCCCCTGGGGGTGGTCCAAGTCTCTCACTCGATCAGTTCCGAACCGCGGAACAGATCGAGGAGGCCATGACCGTCCTATAGGAGCGACGGAGTGCTCTCAACGCGCCTCCCACTATCACCCCCTCGGTCTTCCGCCGGATGACTAAACGTAAGTTCAAGGCATTGCTGACCAGGCGATCGCTAGGAGGCTCCCATTCGCAAGAGGAGGCGCTCGCCAGCTGGGGCACCTCTGTTTTCGATCGCCTCGGCAGCGACCCATCTTGGCGACCGGGGCAGTCCGTCCCTAGCCATGAGACGACGGAGCTCGAGTCCGTCATCAGGAGCTCAGCCTATCCGACTCCCAGAAGGCAGCCCAGCTGTCTGACTCCCCCTCGCCAAATAGCCGAGGTCGGCAGCAGCGGAGTCAGGAGATCGGTACACAATCGCCTCGGCTCCCGCTCCAAAAGCTGATCCGCGAGCGACCACGCTACAGCAATGGCCGCGATGCAGAGCCAGCTCGACGACATGAAGGTGCTCATGGAATCCGGGGCAGGCGCCAAGATAAAGATCATCGGGCCGAGCGAGCCGCTCGCGGTCCACATCGAGCTCGCCCCCGTGCAGCACAAGATCGATCCTCCGCAAACACCTTTGTATGAGGGGAGATCAGACCCCAAAACACACCTGAGCAAGTTCAACATCTACATGACTGGGTGTGGGGCATCTAACGCAACCAGGTGCCGAATGTTCCCTCTGACGCTGGACGACCTCGCCCTCAGGTGGTACGCCTCATTGCCGCCTCGGTCCATCGGCTCCTTTAACCAACTGGCGAACGTCTTCACAGAGTACTTTGCCACCAGGGTCGCTCGGCCAGAAGGTCCCCATCGCATGTTGCGAATCAAGCAAGGGGAAGATGAGTCCAACTCGGACTACATCGACCGGGTAGACGAGATCATCCTCAACGGCGGACCCATAAGCAATGAGATCGCCCTCTACACGGTCCTAGGAGGATTCCATGGTCTTTCGCCTATGTTCAGGCATCTTACAAAGGACCAACCCTCGACCTACGCGATCTTCCGAGCTAAGGCCGCAGACTTTCTGGCCAGGCAAAGGTTTCTTCTTAGCCTATGAGCAGCGCGATCGGCGCCCGAGTGACGATCTCCTGCCCGCCAGCCCGATCGCCGATATCAACTTATAACGCGATCGGAAGCCGGACGACGATCACCAGTCTCCCAGCCTGATTGCCATCATCAAGCTACATCACCAAACCCGGAGGACTCATTCGCCATCGATAGTTCACCATCTAACATGATGGACTAAGGCACGAGATCGCCTCCACCGCACATCATAAATCCATGGTCCTGGTAGTCGATGGAACCGGCTGCTTCGGCCATGCAAGGTCCCTTTGGGCCAAGATCGCCCGCCCTTAGTTTAAATACGAGGCCGGTGTAGTCTGAGGGCCCTCCAAAACTAATCAGTGGACACGATCGCCCGCCCTCAAAGGTTCATCATCTAACATGGTGAACCCGGACAATGCGATGCGTCACTACCCCCGTCTCAACGTACACCGTCGAGGTTCGCCATCTCCATGGCTGGCCGAGGTGCAAGCAGAGCTAATAAGCCACGGAAGTGGAGTTGATTAATCCGACGACGCCCCGCGCAAGGACTCCTCTAGACCAAGACCGCACGCCCTTCGTTTAAATACGAGGCGAGGCGCAGCCTAACAGAGGACCCTCACAATAAAGTGAGTCACGAGACAGTCAATGTTGTTCGCGCACAAGACACGGTCATGGAGTCGGTCCATCGAACTACGCGACTGTGCACGGTTCATCAGCGACAAAACAATCAAGTTTCTACGAGGGATCGGACAATGTTGTTTTTTGAAGGTACAAGACCGAAAGATAGCTAGCCAATCGACCAGATCGCCCAAGTCCGTAACCAAAGTCAGCTCAGCGGATCGCCCGTCCTCATCTTACACGATCGCCAGCAAAAACCACCTCGCCCCATGTATTCAACATCGGAGCAAGCTGGGGGGAAATTGTTGTGTCGAGAATTATACTCTCCGACCGGCGATCGCCTCAGAGATCGGGCGACCTAGCCATTACCGAGCAGCCGAGGCAGAACTGCCGACCAGCTACCAGGCGACCTAGCCATTGCCGATCAGCCGAGGCATAACTGCCGACCGAAGGTCCCAGGACAAGTCTCGGTGCTGAGCGATCGACATCTAAGACGATCGCCTCTCGGTACTTGGCGATCGACTCCTGGTGGCCGACTAGCAGATGATCATCTCTCGGTACTTGGCGATCGACTCCTGGTGGCCGACTAGCAGACGATCATCTCCCGACACTTGAAGATCGACCCTTGGTGACCGACCGATGCCGACCCCTGGTGACTTGCCGATCGACCCTTGGTGACTGACCATTGACGACCGCCTCATGCTGCTCGAAGTCGATGGTCATCCAGTCGGCAATGGCCGAAGCCCAGGACAGAACCCACGTGCAGCGCCGAGACAAGATCCGCATTTCACGGATTGTTGACCACAGCCTGTCAGCATCTTCCCACCAGCCGACAGGCCCGCCGAAAGGTGTCCGTGGGACCGCCTATGACAGCAACTCCGGACGCGTGCTGGCTCCTCATTGGACCGCGCAGCTGGCTGCCAGCAGCTGCCTTGGACTTTAGGCAGACTGCCCATGTGACTTGAAGACGATCGCCCCATTATTTTATTGCCCGAAAGGCGATCGCCCGCCAGGAATCAAGGCTCCTCAGCCCCTATAAATAGAAGGCAGCCTGCACTTGTCCAAGGACCGAATTATTGACTCTCTGAAGTCCATCTCTCGGATTCCCATCGGATTTTTTCCTCTCTGAACAAGCAATACACACAACTTGGCTTTCTCCTACTCTCGGCAACAGCTATCTCTCGGTTCATTCTTCTCTCTCAGCCTCTCTCATATAGAAGACGATCAGCCGAGAGCAAGAACACCAAGGCTTCGCTCAAGAGCTGGATTAACAGGGTCTTTTTACACTCATTGTACTTAGATTCTCACATAAATACTTGTATCTGTAATACCCGTAATTTTGATTTCCGGTAACTTTCTATTTTTGGTGGAAGTCCGTTTTGACAACTCGCTTGGGACCGTTTCGTCACCCTGAGAATGATTAATTCTACACTTTTTGACATCCGAGTTTGTTTCGGTGTCGTTATGTTGAGTTCCGTGCTTTTCAGCGACTTTTCCGCACTTGATTTCGATTCTTGCGAATCTCGTTCTAAACTGCTGTTTCGAGTTTCCCGTAAGTCCGTTTAACTTTGTTAGAAGTGTTGTGAACTTTGGTTTGGTTATTCGATCACGTATCGTGATTTTCGGGAGTTTTGGGCCATTTTGTAATTTACCCAAAGTTATGGGTATTCATATCTGTATTCGTTGTCTCGACTCTTTTCTCGGTCGTGTATGATTAATTATTACATTACGCTTTCATTTCGGGTCATTGATGTTGTCCGCGAACTTTTCGTCGTGTTCGTTCCGTACGTTTTCGGAAATCGAGTCGTCGAGCCCTGGTGGTTGGGCACTGGCCGGACGGTCGCGGGTTCTGGCCGGACGATGGCTGGCACTGACCGAGCAAGCACAGCAGGAACCGGCGTAGCGCACACTATGGCCGGGACGCTGCGCGCGCTAGCTCGGCAGTGTAGCGTACACTGTCGAGTCAGCCCAGCGTACGCTATTGGGCCTGGGCAGAGGAGTTCTGAGGTTCTGGACTCAGGTAGGATCGGCAGGTAGCGCACGCTACTGTCGGTCGTGGCGCACGCTAACCGGCAGGGGTAGCGCACGCTGTCGGCCGGCTAGCGTACGTTACCGGGATGAGTTTGTTAGTCCAGAGGCTACTCGACAGATCGGCTATCGCGCGCAGGCTTCCGGCCGTAGCGCACGCTAGCGGGAGTCGGGCGGACGAGTCATTGTCGGCAGAATTGGTCGGTGGTGCCGGGTCATGCGGGCCATGGCCGAGAGTGCTGGGCCGATACTGGCTGATAGCGCACGCTAGTCCGGGAAGGCTAGCGCACGCTAGTTCCGGCCCAGTATATAAATGACAGAGCAGCAACTTTTTCAGTCATTTTTCATTTCCTTTCTCTTCGGTCCGCGGCTGCAACTTTGGAGGAGATGAAGCCATGTTGTTAAACAACAAATCCATGAAGTTCCTGAGTTCATATCATTGATCGATCATCCTATAACATCCTTCGATCCAGCGAATCAAGGTTATATCTTTAGAACCCTACTTTTGGGGAGATTTGGGGGTTTTCGCGTTTTTGTCCGATTCATTCCGTTTTGTTGATTAATTCATGATGAATATGATTAATCTTGTTGGTATTCTTAGTTTCCCTACGGATTCATGGTATATTTCGTGGTTTTTACGGAATCGAGAGGGTTCGGTTGTGGTCCGCCCTCGTTGTCGTTTTTATACGAATATACATGAATCGTAGGAGGGTTTCCGGGTGTATTCCAATTCCGTATTCGTTTAGAATCGGTTGTGATTGTATTCTTCGAATCGTTAGGTTCGGTTTCGATGGTTCCTAGCATTCGCCGGTGACTTTCCATTCCGTTCGTCGCGTCGTTAACTATTCAAGGCAAGTATATATTTATGATTGTACGTTCTCGACTTTAAAAGTAAGGTATATTGATGACATGATATGAACGAACCACTTTGGGGCGGGCCGACGGGTCCCTTAAGGGTTCCGTAGCCTCTGGTGCGGTTCCACGGTATTCATACATGCAATGATGACGGACGATATGAACGAACCACTTTGGGGTGGGCCGATAGGTCCCCTAAGGGTTCCGTAGCCTCTGGTGCGGTTCCACGGTATTCATATATCCATTGATGCGATGCTATGAGATTTAGTTATTCCGGAATACTAGTCTTAAATTGATGAATTGACGGTTACATTTACTTTATTGTCGAGGAGTATTGTATTTCATATTGATATACTTGCACTAGCTATTCGACGGCTAACCCCTTTATGGGGGAAATACGTTTCATGTATTTCAGGTTCCAGGAGAGCGGACAAGCAGGTCGGCATGAAGATGATGGGCAAGTGTGATACTGTGTCTTGTCTCCGGTTATTTTTCTTGGATTCCTCCATTCAGTGTTGTTGTACTGGAATGGATATTTAAATACTCGAGTATTGTATTTCAGTTTCCTTGATGTTCCGGCCTGTGTTGCCGAGGTATTGATTTGTGCAGTGATGTATATGGTTTCATTAGTTATGGTTTTGAATACCATTTGTATCGTTTTTCTTTCCATTGTATGTAGACCTTCTCGGTCAAGTTTATAGTTCCGCGTATGTTTAGCCTTGTGGGTCCCACGGCGGGGCTCACGGCGCTGTAATATACCCTGAATAACTTGGGGGTGTTACAGAATATGGTATCGGAGCTTAGGTTTATGGATACCTAGGCTGTCGGTCTTTTAGGTCGATTGAGTCGTCATTTGCCCACAGTATCACTACTCTGCCATCATCACAGTGCGACCGGTACTTGTAAGTCCTCTCACTCTCCTCGTATTTTTTTTCTTAATCGTTTCGTTTATAGCTTGGTATTCTTGGGAATTGGTCACTTCGAGATTGTGCGATTTGGATTATACTTACGCACGTGTGTGCCCTTCAGAATTTTGGCTGAAAGTAGGAAGAATCGTGGCCGTGGTCACGGACGTGAACTCTTCCTTGAGATTTTGTTAAGTTACTAATTGCGATATTGGTATGTATCGGTTTTAGGTCGAGACTTTGTTTAGAAGTCGCATGCTAGTATCACTTGAGATCTTCGAATTCACAGACTTGTAAGTATGTTGTTCGGATTATTCGATAATTCTTAGTGAATTTGAATTTCCGTTGAAATGTTGTTTGTGCGAGTGATTGCAAGTTTCGAGGACGAAACTTATTTTTAAGGGGGGGTAGAGTGTAATACCCTGATTTTTCGGATATTTTTTTTTCTCGTTTATTTGTTGAATGTCGTTGATGGATAATTGTGCTTGAGGATGATGTGAACGTATGACAATGTTGCTGAATGCGTATATGTATTCATTATGCCGTATGATCGTTTGGTATGTCGAGATGTTGGCAGAGAATAGCGGAAAATGGCTAAGTACAGCTACGTTAGCGCACGCTACAAGGTATGCCTAGCGCGCGCTAAGATATATACTTAGCGTACACTACGGTGAATACTTAGCGTACGCTAAGAGGTTCGGTTACGTACGCTAAGGAGGACCCCTAACGTACGTAACGACTTGCTGGGTTAGTTTCGGAAGGTGGCCGACAGATAGGCCCAGGTTGATTTTTATATTAAGTTAGTGCACGCTAACGCATGTTGGTTAGCGCACGCTAACACCAGATCGCCAATAATGGAATCTTAGCTTTCGGCGGGTGGACCCGGCCATGTTCGACGCGTGTCCAGATAAGGTCAACCAGTGCTTGTCGTGTAGAGCTAGCACACGCTAAAACCGTATGATTAGCGCACGCTAATTCCATATCGGTCAAAGGAATCCCGGTAATCGCGGGTGCTTTCGGCATGTGGGGGCACGATACTGTAGCAAGTCAATGTCGATTAGCGTGCGTTAAGCTCGAAGAATAGCGCACGCTACTGAGCATTTCACTGTATCAAGTCAATGCCTGTTAGCGTACGCTAATGCATGGGCATTACGTACGTTAGATGAATTTCGAAGCAATGTAGTAGCTTCTGGACTGCCCGATAGCGCACGCTATCAAGGAAGGATAGCGCACGCAAGTCATGTAGCGCATGCTAAATATAAGGTCTAGCGCGCTAGTGATGTGTTTTATAGAGAGGATAGACGAGTGCTGAGAGGCATTTTGTCCATTCTCCTTCCTTCAGTCAATAGAGAGAACCTTGGGAAGTACTTGAAGTTCCTAAACATTGAGAGATGATTCTCTTAAACAAGATTAAGATGGAGAGCTCGGATTTAAGTATTGTTCTTGAAGTTTTTGATGATTCTTGGAATGGAGTTCAAATTATTCTTCTTCGTGGTTCGTCCATACATGGTATGGCTTTTGGTATTTTGCCAACTGAATTTTTATTTTGTAAAACCGATTCCCTAAACTGAGTTTTTGGCATTTTGGCCTTGATCGTTTTGACGGTATTTGGAAAATGATTTTTTCTTAATATTTGAAAAATGTTACCGTCATCGGTCTTTTTAGCATTTTTGAAATGACGTGGAAAATTGTGCTTAGCCTGGTAAATCCTTGTGAGAAGGGTTTACGGCGTGTAATATTCCCAGGAGGATCTGGGGTGTTACAATTCTGGTATCATGTGATAATGTTATACGAGATTTAGTGGAATTGTAATAAGAGATTTCGGATGTTGATATGATTATTGAGACCTTCTTCATATGATGATGACAGTATTGTTGCGACTCTTAAGGTTGTATGAATGGCATGACGAAGAAAATGGTAACATGGAGATGTATACCTCGGATATGTTGTTCTGAATGGGATTTCGGATATTTCGTGTTCTTGAAGAACTCTTGAATTATACGAGGTGATGAATTTTTTTTAAGAAGTGTTGATGTTTTGAAAATGAATATGGAATATTTATATCTAGAGCTAAACTATGTGTTTGAAATAATATTCGTATAGGAATACGAATGTGATTATGAGTTTGATGAGACTATTATTCATCTCCGAATTTGGAAGCCCATATGTATGGAGCAAATGTTCCAGTCGAATGATTGGACTATTTGATAACCTTTTTAGTAGGATTATCTATTGTTTTGAACCAGTCGGATGATTCGAATTGATGACGGTCATAAGTAAATTTTAACGATGGATTTACGAGAAGGGAACCTTATCAATTCGTATATAAGAATTGAGTTTGGAACATTTAGACCCTTATTATTGGTCCTCATTTGTTGCTGATATGATCATCCTATTTCGACTCGTATTGTGGACAGGATGTGTAAGTGTCTGAGTTGGATTGTTCAGACTGTGATTAGTCGAGATATGGTGAAACGATTGAGTTTGTGGTTTGGTGGTATTGATATTGGTCGTCATCGAACTTGTTGATTATTAATCCTTCATTTTACAATAAGATATGATGTTTGATCGTGAATTATGACTGTTGTGTTGCGGTTAAGGTTGAAGGGTTCGTAGATTAACTTGGTCGAGACTGAGGAATTCGTAAGACGAAATCAACTGAATTGGTAACAGTTCGTTGTATTGATATCGAGGCAAATTTTATACTCATACTAATCAATGAGACTAATGTTATCGTGTAGGTGTACGAATGTGTGTATCATTTCGAGACTTGGCCTCCTTATGATTGTATTGATATCAGGGGATTGTTTGATACGACACCCGTCGACAAATTATGCCAAATGTTATTGTTGTTCGTAAACGGCCGATTGAAGGCATTGATGTATTCGAATTTCATCTTCATTATCGATGGCCCGATTTAAGTGTGCCGAGACATCCGTTGTACCGTTGTTATCGAGTTGCCGTTCTAAGGTAACCGAAGTATTGAATTGGGACTGTCGAAGATAGTTCCCATCCGTTGAGTCGTTATCGATTGGTCGTTCGAAGACAATCGAGATATTGAATGGGGATCGCCGAGGATAGTGCCCATCTGTGAGTTATTATTGTCGTGTTGGCCAACTCAGGGCAGCACACTATTATTCTGGTGAACTCGATAATTTCGTGATCGTTGAGGGTGGAGGATTTCCTGAATTGTGGTGTTGTGGTTATTGCCGTGTTAATCGGTCCTTAGGGAATTCTGATCCCAGGATGGTTGTTTTGAATATCGTTGGTCGTGTCGATCTTTCATTATTCGTGTGTCATCGTTCACTTGGTGAATCGTATGATCCGTAATGGGTATTTTATCCTTTGAGTTTCATTGTCATGTTGTATCATGGCATATCTGGAATCATGTCTGCGTGCCGATTGGTTATGTGTAGGATTTTTAGCCAGGCACTCGATGGTCATGCGTAGATGTTTCCGCATTGGACCGTGCACACGAGACGTAGTTCTTGAGGCTAATTAGGTATATTGCCACACGTATATTCTGGATTCCGTATACGGGGTGGACATGTGCACGGACACATTTCCGGATCGGGCGTACTGTGATGTCCCTCTTGAGCCTTATTGTTTGGTCGTTCGTAGTCCATGTCGTATTAGATATGTCCGACGATTTGCGGCTGGCTATTCATACACCGAGGGGTATGTCCGACAGTCAGGGTTGCTTCTTTGAGAATCTATATTGTGATGATTCTGACTTTGGGGTACATTCGGCTTCGAGCCATCGTGATACAGACTTGGTGAGGGGTTTTCAGGCCATTGTGATGTATTGGTATTTTGTTGGAGCCTTCGGGCATTGTGATTCGCATATCTTTCAGCATTGGTTTAGTTTACCTTCGGGTAATATATTGTTGTGTTCTATATTGATGATTCGCCGTTTGGGCGTAAGTTTCGGTTCTTGTGTATCTCGTTGAGTTTTTCCTAGCGAGATATTTCTTCTCCCTACTTGTTTTAAGTTTCGGGACGAAACTTCTTTTAAGAAGCGTAGAATGTAATACCCGTAATTTTGATTTCCGGTAACTTTCTATTTTTGGCGGAAGTCCATTTTGACAACTCGCTTGGGACCGTTTCGTCACCCTGAGAATGATTAATTCTACACTTTTTGACATCCGAGTTCGTTTCGGTGTCGTTATGTTGAGTTCCGTGCTTTTCAGCGACTTTTCCGCACTTGAGTTCGATTCTTGCGAATCTCGTTCTAAACTGCTGTTTCGAGTTTCCTGTAAGTCCGTTTAACTTTGTTAGAAGTGTTGTGAACTTCGGTTTGGTTTTTCGATCACGTATCGTGATTTTCGGGAGTTTTGGGCCATTTTGTAATTTACCCAAAGTTATGGGTATTCGTATCTGTATTCGTTGTCTCGACTCTTTTCTCGGTCACGTATGATTAATTATTACATTACACTTTCATTTCGGGTCGTTGATGTTGTCCGCGAACTTTTCGTCGTGTTCGTTCCGTACGTTTTCGGAAATCGAGTCGTCGAGCCCTGGTGGTCGGGCACTGGCCGGACGGTCGCGGGTTCTGGACGGACGATGGCGCAGCCGGCGAGCACAGCGAGGAACCGCGTAAGCGCACACTACGGCCGGGATGTCATGCGCTTAGCTTCAGCAGATGTAGCGCCTGCCAGTCACCGGCCAGTCTGTGCTCGGGCACAGGCGGAGGAGTTACGAGGTTACGGACTCGGGTAGGATCGGCGAGTAGTGCACGCCATCGCCGGTCGTGGCGCACGCTAACCGGCAGGGTAGCGCCTGTTGTCGGCCGGCTAGCGACGTTACCGGGATGAGTTTGTTAGTCCAGAGGCTACTGGACAGATCGACTAGCGCGCGCAGGCTTCCGGCCGTAGCGCACGCTAGCAGGAGTCGGGCGGACGAGTCATGGTCGGCAGAATTGGTCGGTGGTGCCGGGTCATGCGGGCCATGGCCGAGAGTGCTGGGCCGATACTGGCCGATAGCGCACGCTAGTCCGGGAAGGATAGCGCACGCTAGTTCCGGCCTAGTATATAAATGACAGAGCAGCAACTTTTTCAGTCATTTTTCATTTCCTTTCTGTTCAGTCCGCGGCTGGAACTTTGGAGGAGATGAAGCCATGTTGTTAAACAACAAATCCATGAAGTTCCTGAGTTCATATCATTGATCGATCATCCTATAACATCCTTCGATCCAGCGAATCAAGGTTAGATCTTTAGAACCCTACTTTTGGGGAGATTTGGGGGTTTTCGCGTTTTTGTCCGATTCATTCCGTTTTGTTGATTAATTCATGATGAATATGATTAATCTTGTTGGTATTCTTAGTTTCCCTACGGATTCATGGTATATTTCGTGGTTTTTACGGAATCGAGAGGGTTCGGTTGTGGTCCGCCCTCGTTGTCGTTTTTATACGAATATACATGAATCGTAGGTGGGTTTCCGGGTGTATTCCAATTCCGTATTCGTTTAGAATCGGTTGTGATTGTATTATTCGAATCTTTAGGTTCGGTTTCGATGGTTCCTAGCATTCGCCGGGGACTTTCCATTCCGTTCGTCGCGTCATCGACTATTCAAGGCAAGTATATATTTATGATTGTACGTTCTAGACTTTAAAAGTAAGATATATTGATGACATGATATGAACGAACCACTTTGGGGCGGGCCGACGGGTCCCCTAAGGGTTCCGTAGCCTCTGGTGCGGTTCCACGGTATTCATACATGCAATGATGACTGACGATATGAACGAACCACTTTGGGGTGGGCCGATAGGTCCCCTAAGGGTTCCGTAGCCTATGGTGCGGTTCCACGGTATTCATATATCCATTGATGCGATGCTATGAGATTTAGTTATTCCGGAATACTAGTCTTACATTGATGAATTGACGGTTACATTTACTTTATTGTCGAGGAGTATTGTGTTTCATATTGATATACTTGCACTAGCTATTCGACGGCTAACCCCTTTATGGGGGAAATACATTTCATGTATTTCAGTTCGAGAGAGCGGACGGCGGAGTGCAGGTCGGCATGAAGATGATGGGCAAGTGTGATCGTGTCTCGTCTCGGTTATTTTCTTGGATTCCTCCATTCGGTGTTGTTGTCTTGGAATGGATTTTTAAATACTCGAGTATTGTATTTGATTTCCTTGATGTTCCTTTGTGTTGCCGAGGTATTGATTTGTGCAGTGATGTATATGGTTTCATTGGTTATGGTTTTGAATACCATTTGTATCGTTTTTCTTTCCATTGTATGTAGACCTTCTCGGTCAAGTTTATAGTTCCGCGTATGTTTAGCCTTGTGGGTCCCACGGCGGGGCTCACGGCGCTGTAATATACCCTGAATAACTTGGGGGTGTTACAGTATCCACGAATATTTGTATTAATAACATCTCGCGAGAGATTTCAAGCCCGGGCCTAACAAACCCGGCAAATCTTGTGTTATTTATCTTCTCTCGGAAGTGCTCCCGCAACCCTGTTTGTTGTCCGTCCATTCCAGCGGTATTTCATCTCCGGATAAATATTTCAGGCAACAACAATTGGCGCTAGAGGAAGGGCATCTAACCCTCAATTTTATTCCTACCGTCTCGAACAACACTTACTGTTCTTCGGGGCATATACCTGAAGAAACACTCACTGTTCTTCAGAGAAAGCTTTCAGAATCATGTCTTCCGCCTCCGCGTCGAAGAAAGCCGCTGGCCAGCTCGCCAGACGCCTCGTTCCGTCTCAATCCGAGCCACAGTTGATGGCGGAGGGTAGCCGCCGCGGTCCGAGACGCTCGATCCCGCCCCTGGGGGGCGGTCCAAGTCTCTCACTCGATCAGTTCCGAACCGCGGAACAGATCGAGGAGGCCATGGCCGTCCTACAGGAGCGATGGAGTGCTCTCAACGCGCCTCCCGCTATCACCCCCTCGGCCGTCCGCCGGATGACCAAACATAAGTTCAAGGCATTGCTGACCAGGCGATCGCTAGGAGGCTCCCATTCGCAAGAGGAGGCGCTCGCCAGCCGGGGCACCTCTGTTTTCGATCGCCTCGGCAGCGACCCATCTTGGCGACCGGGGTAGTCCGACCCCAGCCAAGAGACGACGGAGCTTGAGTCCGTCACCAGGAGCTCGGCCTATCCGACTCCCAGAAGGCAGCCCAGCCGTCTGGATCCCCCTCGCCAAATAGCCGAGGTCGGCAGCAGCGGAGTCAGGAGATCGGTACACGATCGCCTCGGCTCCCGCTCCAAAAGCCGATCCGCGAGCGACCACACTACAGCAATGGCCGCGATGCAGCGCCAGCTCGACGACATGAAGGTGCTCATGGAATCCGGGGCAGGCGCTAAGAGCAAGATCGTCGGGCCGAGCGAGCCGCTCGCGGTCCTTAAAAGAAGTTTCGTCCTGAAACTTAAAACAAATAGGGAGAAGAAATATATCACCAGGAATATTTCAATGAGATACACAAGAATGCGTAACTAACGCCCAACGGCGAAACGTTACAAACAACGCAAAGGAATATATGGTGTGCACACACGCTCTCCAAGACGTCCAACACAACGCCACCGATAGAGACATAATAAAACCAAGTCGATTATCCGAACAATTCACAAAACACGAAGCACCCATTATAAGGAAACACGCACAATCAAGAAAACAAAAATAAACACACAAACGATCCACAAGGACAACCACAAACAATTCGGACTACGCCGAAATCCTCAAAAACTACACTAGGCATTTTTGTGTCCTTTCGGAGCAGAGACGCAACCTCAATCCCCAAATCTCTCAGCTATCGTCTCGTAATGCACGGCTCGGTGACCCACCCGGCCACACTCGAAACAGCTGACTAACGGTGAACGACAATTCTACGTGGTACGAGATCAGGCAACAACAGTGAGACAACCCCAATCGAACAACAACGATCGAACAACAACGACCGAACAACAATGATCACACAACAATGATCTAACAACAATGATTAAATAACAATGATTGAACAACAACGATCAAATAACAATGATCGAACAACAACAATCGAATAACAATGATCGAAAAACAACGATCGAATAACAATGATCGAACAACAACGATCAAATAACAATGATCGAACAGCAACGATCAAATAACAATGATCGGACAACAACGATCAAATAACAATGATCGGACAACAACGATCAAATAATAATGATCGAACAACAATGATCAAATAACAATGATCGAACAACAACGATCGAACAGCAATGATCGAACAACAATGATCAAGTAACAATGATCGAACAACAACGATCGAATAACAATGATCGAACAACAACGATCGAATAACAATGATCGAACAACAACGATCAAATAACAATGATCGGACAACAACGATCAAATAACAATGATCGGACAACAACGATCAAATAACAATGATCGAACAACAATGATCAAATAACAATGATCGAACAACAACGATCGAACAACAATGATCGAACAACAATGATCAAATAACAAAAGTCGAACAATGACTCCGAAGTCCCCACTTCAACTCCAGACATTAAAAGAACAGGTAGAAAGTGAAAGATGTTACTTCCAAACAAGGTTCACAAGAATCGAACCGAACTCGGAAAAGTCACGATGATTAACAGATCGATCTGAAACAAAGTCACAACCAGTTCGAACGATGACAACCGAGACATCAAACAAGTTCAAAAAGTATCGACGAACACGTGCAAGTCGATAGAATTTAGAAGGAGAAACTGCAGAAGTCAAAAATAGTATGGGTATTACATCCGACCTCTTATAAAAGAAATGTCGTCCCCGCAGCTCACAACAACGGAAACAAGGTAACAACACAAAAAGCAACCGACAGAAAAATCTCCCATGGGCCTCTCAAAGCCGATCCTGATATCTTTGTTGAAGCGCGAACTCCGAAAGTCTCGGTAGCCGATTCGCAAAACTGAATTATGTGTCCCTCAAGTCCGCACTTGAAACGCGTTACTGATGAGAAGGAAAATTTACACGTGCACGCCCCGGCACATCGCAGTTGAAACACCTCGGCTCGGCATACCGAAAATACATATGCTAGATACAATGGGGCATAACGTCGCAAAACAACATAGCGGAGATGCCAACTCAGCACAACAGAGAATTATAACACATATCATATACAACGATTACCATCATAAAGTAATACATACACAAACACCACAGCAACGACGGTATCGTTCGGCGACCTCAATGGCCCGAACGATAACCAGCACGTAATTACAAACATCATGAAACAATCATACATGTACACCAACGTACAAACCCAAGCTTAAGCAGCTCACACATGTGCGACAACACGCAATTCACTACGAGGCGACAACATTAAAGATCAACATCACACCTCTCACAGATGGCTAACGTAATAAATGCGTGGCAACGACTCAACGCTTACGCCACCAATTCAATCACAATTCGGAGGGCTAAAAACCTAACGACAATACCAACATCATACACACATTCTCCGACCACAAGCAGGAAATGATGGGTTTTAAAAACAAAAACCACCTTTTGAAAACAGTTTGGAAACACCAGTTGATCTTGAGTATCACTTTACAATAAGTTGAGCAAACATCATTGTCGAGACTTTGAAAACCACCTTGCGTTGGAACAAAAATGAGGACACTTTTCTTTTGGTGAAAAACTTTCAGAAATATTCGACACTCGGGTCTAAGTAAAAGTGTTTCTAAAATATTGAAAATATCTCAAAACATTTTGATCCTCGAGGTAGAAGAATTTTTTAAACATATTGTGGCACCTAGGATGTACCACGAGAAAATAATTCATTTTAAAAGTACGTCTCGAAATTTATTTTCTAAGATACTCAAGGTTTTCAAAGATAATTCAATGGGCTAGAATGCCTAAAAATTTCAGGTAATTACACGGAACATTATAGCGCCGTGGATCCCGCGCCGGAACCCACCAGGCTAAAAACCATTTACAAAAACGCCAAAAAAGCCGATGACGGTAATATTTCAAAAACTCACAAAAGCTATTCACGAAATACTAAATACCGTCATAAGAATTTCGCCAAAACGATCAAGGCCACAATTCCAAAAACTCAGTTAAGGGAATGGTTTTCGAAATAAACTCAGTCGGTAAAATACCGAAAGCCATTACAAAAGAACTCATGCAGCGGATAAAAGAAATACAATCCAACATGCACAATCCAGCAACACTACTCCTCATATGAACGAAATATGAGAGTAAAATAACCACATATCACGAAATCAAAATCCATAAGAGGATTCCGTCAATTAACTCATAATCATACCAGTAACTCGCATCAGACGAGGCACAAACACAAAGAAGGGAGACTTACATCCACAGGTCGCACGAAGGTGACGGTCGCCCACGATACTAATCTCGTCCGACAACATAACTGACATGTTGTGACTACGCACAACTCAACTTGTCACGTGACGACTCGAACGACAAGACAACACATTACTCGACAAATCACGTCTGTTTCGTAGCGCGCACTAGCAAGCTAACCCTGGGAGTGGCAGTGCTGATTCCAGTCCTCTGGACTGACGGATTAGCGTACGCTACGTAGTCTAGCGCACGCTAATGTCGGGGGCTAGCGCACGCTGAGACTCCCGGTAACGTGCGCTAGTGTGACTATCCAGTACTGGTCAGTTTGCTACTGGACTCTATCAGGTGCCCAGGTAGCGCACGCTATTGGTAAATAGCGCGCACTACCGATACACTTTAGCGCACACTATGGTTGGCCGATAACGCGCGCTAACCAGATCAGGTGTGTACTGACAGTTGCTTCTGGACTCGGCTGATGTCCAGGTAGCGCACGCTATTGGTCGATAGCGCGCGCTACCGAGAGGTTATTAGCGCACGCTATGTTTCGTGTAACAAACGCTAATGGCCAGAAGTCTGGCTACTGGACTGGAGTTTGTTCCGTTAGCGCACGCTAACTTTGAAGATTAGCGCGCGCTAACACTCCCTGGCTATATAAATCAGGGAGTTGACCGAGATGAACATATTTTCTCATTTCTTCCTCCTCTCCGCGGCTAAGGCAATTCCGGGCGATTTTCTTGGCGATATCTTCCTCCAATCATCTCATCCAACATCTTCCTTGAGTTCTTGTATTATAACAACATCAACACGAATCTTTCATCCTAAACCAAGGTAAAATCTCTTAGAACCCTACTTTTGGATAAATTAGGGGTTTTGGGATTTTCGTCCGTTTCGTTCGGATTTGTTGGTGGATTCATGATGAATATGATTAATCTTGTTGATATCATTAGCTTCCTACGGATTCATGGTATATTTTCATAGTTTTGCGAAATCGGGAGGGTTTGGTTGTGGTCCGCCCTCATTGTTATTTTTATACGAATATACATGAATCGTAGGCGGGTTTCCGGGTGTATTCCACTTCCGTAATCGTTTAGAAGTGGTTGTGATTGTGTTATTCGAATCGTTAGGTTCATTTCCGCCGGTTCCTCGCGGTCGTGTTTGATCCTTTATTTCCGTTCGTATCACCATCTATTAATCGAGGCAAGTACCCTTATGAACTTACATTCTTGACATAATAGTATTGTATGAGAAATGGTGTGTGTGTATGCTCACTACAGGTTAGATCCGACGGGGTCTCGGTAGGCGTCCACAGAGATGTGGATCGACGAGCTTGCTTTTAACCACTACGGGTTAGATCCGACGGGGTCTCGGTAGGGGTCCACAGAGACGTGGATCGACGGTTAATTATGGTGCATTTTACAAATGTGATTTGATTATGGCATTTTCGGAAATGTGTGTTTTAGAACTATGTTTTCGTGATTTCATGCATTGACTATATGTGTAAGATGTAAGTTTATTCATTTGGTTACTTGTACTAGCGTAATTGCTAACCCTTCTGGGGACCCGTTTTGGGGAAATTCATTTTATGAATTTCAGGTCAGGTTCATTGAGACGAGCGGGCGCTGGACCAGTATGCGGATGATGGCCGTGCGTGATGATTGTGCACGAGTGGTGTCTTATTGTCTTCTACCTTTTTACCTTTTGTGGTCTTTAAACTAATAGAAGTACTCGAGTACTTAAGAGTTCTTGTTCGTCTGGATTGTACTGTTGTTTATTATGTTGTGTCGGATGATGGTGTTATGTTTGACCGGTTGAACCGGGTGGATTATTTTGTTTGGCGTCTTTATGATGAGGTGTTATTCTGTTGTTTCTGTGAGTCGATGAGTATGATGTTGTTCAGCCTGGTGGGTCCCATATAGGGATTCACGGCGCTGTAATATACCTCGAATATCTTGGGGGTGTTACAGAAAATGGTATCAGAGCATCTAGGTTATGGATACCTAGGCTTGTCGGTTTATTGGGTCTTTTTGTGTTTCGTCTTGCACATCATCACGCTGTCATGATTCCGGTACTACCAGTGCCCGTAAGTTTTTCCTTACTCTGTTCCTTGTTTCCTTATGTCACACCTTTGATTCCCGATTGTGATTGTTTTTCTTCTTGTACTCACCATCGTAATGGATTTTGCTACTTATTTAACATCAGTACGGATGCTGGAAGAGGCCGCGGCCATATCGCAGTCTTTGGGAGCCGGCAGTACCCGCGACCGTCACAGTCATTCTTCTTCTCAGGAGCGCGCCGACCTTGGTATTGTGGCCGTTATGAAGCAAATGGTGAACCAAATGGCGGCGATAGCTCAGGCGGTTCAGAACCCGGATCAGGCCCATGCTAATCGAGGCAGAGCGGACCGTTGTCTCCAAGATGTCATCAAGATGCATCCTCCTCAGTTTTCGGGAGCTTCAGACCCGATTGGCTGGGAAGGGTGGATCAAGGAGATATCTAAAGTCTTCACTGCTACCAACTGTCCCAAGGACCGTAAGGTCCCTATTGCCCAGTACTTTCTCACTAGGGACGCTACGGATTGGTGGGAGGCCGTTGGGCCCAAAGACCATGTTGCTTCGTGGGCCGAATTTCAGGAATTGATGGAGACCGAATATTGCCCATGGCTGGTCAGACAGGCTCGAGTGCATGCCTTCTATGATGCTCAACCACGGGATATCCCCGTATCTCAAGCTATTGCCGATTTTAACAAGGAGTTGGGTTATGTGAAGACCCAAGTTGTCTAGGAGAGCGACAAAATTTTCCATTTTTCCAGGCGGATGAAATTGTCGATTCGGGAGTATATGTCGGGACTCGTCTGTACTACCTTGAAGGATTAACAGAGTAGGGCCCTTGCTTACGATATGTCAGTGACATCTAGCGAGGCGGCCCACGAGAGCAAGAAGCAGAATTCCGCCGGGAATTTTTCGGGCCACAAGGGTGGGGGTCATCAGAAATCCCAATCTGCTAACTTCCCCGCCGGCGGTGGTCCAGCTCGTTCCGCTGGGGGTTCTCGTGGAACTGCTAGTGCTCCTTTCCGTGATGTGAAGTGTTTCAATTGTGGTCGTATGGGCTACGTTAGTCGTACTTGTTTGAGCCCTTTACTGACGTGTAATCAGTGTGGCCATCCAGGCCATAAGGCCGCTTTCTGTGCTGAGAGGGAGAGAATCCTTGGTTCTCGGGCTTCCATTCCAGCGCCTAGGGAACCAAGTGTGAATCAAGGATCGTTTGCTTCTCAATCTCCGCCAAGTGCTAGTCGAGGGAGAGGTCGGGGTCAGCCCGCTAAAGGGGGAGCTTCCAGTGTCGGCTCAGCCCACCCGCGTGTCTATGAGATGCGGAGAGCCGATGACCCAGCGGCTACCGTGGCGACATGTACCATTCATATTCTTTCTCATCCTGTCAGTGTGCTTTTCGATTCTGGTGCTACGCATTCGTTCATATCTCTGGATTGTGTGCACCATTTGGGTCTCGACTGTTTGACACCTTGTGAGCCCTTCATCGTTAAGCTTCCTAGCGGTGATAGGATCGTTGGTGATCAGGAGGTTCGAGACTGTTCTGTACTTATTTGTGAGAAGGCTTGACCCTCTAATCTTATTGTTGTAGGTATTGAGGGTGAGGATTTGATTCTCGGGGATGATTGGCTTGAGCGGCATCGTGCAATCATGAACTACCGCACGAGGATCATCACCATGCTAGCCGAAGACGGCACCGAGCACTCTTTCGTCGGGCGAAAGAGGGGAAACCAGAAGTTCGTTATTAACGCCTTGAAGGCGATGAGACTCCTGTGGAAGGGGTGTACTGGTTATTGGTGCTACGCCTTGAAGGCGGAGAGTGATGGAGTCGAGCTTTCATCGATTCCAATCGTTAGTGAGTTTCCTAATGTATTTCCTGATGAGTTACTGGGATTGCCACCGGATCGTGAGGTCGAGTTTGCTATAGAGTTAGAGCCGGGCGCAACTCCTATTTCGAAGGCGCCGTATCGCATGGCACCTTCAGAGATGTCCGAGTTGAAGAAGCAGTTGAGTGAGGTTCTTGAGTCGGGGTATGTTCGACCGAGCGCCTCGCCTTGGGGTGCACCGGTCCTGTTTGTGCGGAAGAAGGATGGTTCACTACGTTTGTGTATCGACTATCGCGAACTAAACAAGGTGACCATCAAAAACAAGTATCCTTTGCCGAGAATTGATGACTTGTTCGACCAGTTGCAGGGAGCTGCGGTATTCTCGAAGATTGATTTTAAATCAGGGTACTATCAGCTCCGGGTGAGGGAGTCCGATGTGCCGAAGACAGCTTTTCGGACGAGATACGGACATTATGAGTTTGTAGTTATGCCTTTCGGGTTAACTAATGCGCCGGCGGTGTTCATGCAGTTGATGAACAAAGTCTTTATCGAGTATTTGGATAAGTGTGTCATCGTTTTCATTGACGATATTCTTATTTATTCGAGGGACGAGGAAGAGCATGCCCATCATTTGCGAGTAGTGTTAGACATTTTGAGGACCGAGCAACTCTATGCGAAGTTCTCGAAATGTGAGTTCTGGCTGAAGGAAGTGATGTTTTTAGGTCACGTGATTTCAGCCGAGGGGGTTCGTATGGATCCGCAGAAGATTGAGACAGTGTTGGATTGGGCACCACCCAAGAATGTGAAGGAGATCCGTAGTTTCTTGGGTTTGGCTGGCTACTACCGTAGGTTCGTCGAGGGTTTCTCGAAACTGGCTCGGCCACTTACACAGTTGCTCCAGAAATCCAAGAAATTCGTCTGGAATGACGAGAGACAGTCGATTTTCGAGGAACTGAAGAAGCGTTTGACTTCAGCCCCGGTTTTAGCGTTACCGTGTGGCAACGAGGGTTTTGCTGTTTATAGTGATGCTTCGGATCAGGATCTTGGGTGCGTATTGATGCAGCACGACAAGACCATTGCCTATGCGTCGAGACAGTTGAGGCCGTATGAGCTGAACTGCCCTACTCATGATTTGGAGTTAGCGGCAGTTGTTTTTGCGCTTAAGATTTGGCGCCACTATCTTTTCGGCTCTGCATGTCAGATTTTTACCGATCATGAAAGTCTGAAATACATATTTACTCAGCGGGAGTTGAATATGAGGCAGAGGAGGTGGTTAGAGCTGATTAAGGATTATGACCTCGAAATCCTTTATCATCCGGGCAAGGCAAACGTCGTGGCCGACGCCTTGAGTCGGAAACCGGTTGTGTTGCGAACGCTCGAGATCCTTACGTATCAGTCTGAGCTTCGGCGGGCTTTGATCGAGTTAGATGTTGAAGTTTTGTTGCCTGGAGCCGTCGGGCAACTTTGTGCTTCAGAGATTTCGTCGTCTTTGATCGATGAAATTAAGCTGAAGCAGTTAGAGGATCCGATGATTACTCAAATTCAAGAGAACATTCTTAAGGGAAAGTCTCCTGGGTTTGTGATTCACGAGGATGGTGTTTTGAGATTCCAGAGTCGGCTTTGTGTACCAAACGACCCAGAGTTGAAAGTATTTTGCGTGAGGCCCATGCTACGCCTTACTCTGTTCATCCTGGTTCGAGTAAGATGTACAAGGACCTAAGGAGGAATTTCTGGTGGAATGATATGAAAGATGAGGTCGCGCAAGTTTGTAGCGAGATGTTTGACTTGTCAGCAGGTCAAAATCGAGCATCAGCGACTGGCGGCGTTTTTGCAGTCACTTCCCGTTCCGAAATGGAAATGGGAAGATATATCGATTGATTTCGTTACGAGTTTGCCGAGATCGAGGTCGGGCATGAATATGGTATGGGTGATTGTTGATCGTCTGACCAAGTCGGCACATTTTCTGGGCATCAAGGACACTTGGGGCCCAGAGAAGTTGGCTCGTGTGTTTATCGCGCAGATTGTGAGGCTTCACGGTACTCCGAAGTCTATTGTTTTGGATCGTGATGGCCGTTTCGTATCGCACTTTTGGCAGGCGGTGCATAAGGCGTTGGGTACCCGTTTGCATTTGAGTACCTCTTTTCATCCCCAGTCAGACGGACATTCAGAACGCACTATCTAGACATTCGAGGATATATTGCGTGCTTGTGCTCTCGATTGGAGTAGCGATTGGGGGGAACATTTGCCATTGATCGAATTCACGTACAACAACAATTGGCACGCATCGATTCGGATGGCACCGTATGAGGCACTTTATGGGCGGTGATGTCGATCACCGATTTGTTGGAATAAGACGTCCGATTTGGTCGGGACCGAGCCGGATGTCTTTTTAGAGACGAGGCGGAAGATAGAATTAATTCGGGAACGGATGTTGACTGCCCAGAGTCGACAAAAGTCGTATGCCGATGTCCGTCGTCGACCCTTAGAATTTGAGGTGGGAGACCACGTTTTGCTAAAGGTGTCGCCGACGAAGGGAGTTTTTCGTTTCGGGAAGAAAGGGAAGTTGAGTCCGAGATTTATTGGACCCTTTGAGATTCTCGAGCGAGTCGGTGAGTTGGCATACCGTTTGGCACTACCCCCAGCCTTGAGTCATGTTCATACCATTTTTCATGTTTCCCAGCTGAGGAAATATGTCCCGGATCCTAGTCACGTCATCGATTATGGTGAGATTGATGTTGTCAAGGATATTACTATTGAGGAGCGTCCCTTGAAGATTTTAGAACATCATGAGAAACGACTAAGGCATAAGACCATCTCTTTGGTCAAGGTGCAGTGGTAGAGACACGGTGTCGAGGAGGCAACTTGGGAAACCGAGGATAGCATGCGTGCTATGTACCATGAGTTGTTTGTTCCTTATGTTTCGGGACGAAACTTGTTTTTAGAGGGGTAGAATGCAATATCCGCATTTTTCTTTCCCTTGCATTTTCATTTTCGGTGTATTTCTCGGTTGTAGCGACCCTCGTGTATCTTTCAGTGTATCTTTTCCGTCATCTATTGATCTGATTCCCGTAATTGTTGTGCGGAACCGTCGTTTTGGAATTGCCGTGGATCCATTCTATGTTTTGATACGTCTTGAGATGTTCCATTTGATGTGTCGTTCATATTCCGGTGTTTCAGACCGTTTATATTTCGTACCTAGCGCACGCTATCTTTTCTGCATAGCGCACGCTAGGGGTCCCTTAGTAGCGCACGCTACGTCTGTTTCGTAGCGCGCACTAGCAAGCTAACCCTGAGAGTGGCAGTGCTGATTCCAGTCCTCTGGACTGACGGATTAGCGTACGCTACGTAGTCTAGCGCACGCTAATGTCGGGGGCTAGCGCACGCTGAGACTCCCGGTAACGTGCGCTAGTGTGACCGTCCAGTACTGGTCAGTTTGCTACTGGACTCTATCAGGTGCCCAGGTAGCGCACGCTATTGGTAAATAGCGCGCGCTACCGATACACTTTAGCGCACGCTACGTTTGGCCGATAGCACGCGCTAACCGGATCAGGTGTGTACTGACAGTTGCTTCTGGACTCGGCTGATGTCCAGGTAGCGCACGCTATTGGTCGATAGCGAGCGCTACCGAGAGGTTATTAGCGCACGCTATGTTTCGTGTAACGCGCGCTAATGGCCAGAAGTCTGGCTACTGGACTGGAGTTTGTTTCGTTAGCGCACGCTAACTTTGAAGATTAGCGCGCGCTAACACTCCCTGGCTATATAAACCAGTGAGTTGACCGAGATGAACATATTTTCTCATTTCTTCCTCCTCTCCGCGGCTAAGGCGATTCCGGGCGATTTTCTTGGCGATCTCTTCCTCCAATCATCTCATCCAAGATCTTCCTTGAGTTCTTGGTGTATTATAACAACATCAACACGAATCTTTCATCCTAATCCAAGGTAAAATCTCTTAGAACCCTACTTTTGGATAAATTGGGGGTTTTGGGATTTTCGTCCGTTTCGTTCCGATTTGTTGGTGGATTCATGATGAATATGATTAATCTTGTTGATATCATTAGCTTCCTACGAATTCATGGTATATTTTCATAGTTTTGCAAAATCGGGAGGGTTTGGTTGTGGTCCGCCCTCGTTGTTATTTTTATACGAATATACATGAATCGTAGGCGGGTTTCTGGGTGTATTCCATTTCCGTAATCGTTTAGAAGTGGTTGTGATTGTGTTATTCGAATCGTTAGGTTCATTTCCGCCGGTTCCTCGCGATCGTGTTTGATCCTTCGTTTCCGTTCGTATCACCGTCTATTAATCGAGGCAAGTACCCTTATGAACTTACATTCTTGACATAATAGTATTGTATGAGAAATGGTGTGTGTGTATGCTCACTACGGGTTAGATCCGACGGGGTCTCGGTAGGGGTCCACAGAGACGTGGATCGACGAGCTTGCTTTTAACCACTATGGGTTAGATCCGACGGGGTCTCGGTAGGGGTCCACAGAGACGTGGATCGATGGTTAATTGTGGTGCATTTTACAAATGTGATTTGATTATGCAATTTCCGGAAATGAGTGTTTTGGAACTATGTTTTCGTGATTTCATGCATTGACTATATGTGTAAAATGTAAGTTGTTCATTTGGCTACTTGTACTAGCGTAATTGCTAACCCCTCTGGGGACCCGTTTTGGGGAAATTCGTTTTATGAATTTTAGGTCAGGTTCATCGAGACGAGCGGGCGCTGGACCATTATGCGGATGATGGCCGTGCATGATGATTGTGCACGAGTGGTGTCTTATTGTCTTCTACCTTTTTACCTTTTGTGGTCTTTAAACTACTAGAAGTACTCGAGTACTTAAGAGTTCTTGTTCGTCTGGATTGTACTGTTTTTTATTATGTTGTGTCGGATGATGGTGTTATGTTTGACCGGTTGAACCGGGTGGATTATTTTGTTTGGCGTCTTTATGACGAGGTGTTATTCTGTTGTTTCTGTGAGTCGATGAGTATGATGTTGTTCAGCCTGGTGGGTCCCATATAGGGATTCACGGCGCTGTAATATACCTCGAATATCTTGGGGGTGTTACATAGGTTTCCGCAACCTAAGCTCCGATACCATAAATGTAACACCCCTAAAACCATATGGGAATATTACACGCCGTAGACCCTTTACACATGGATCTACCAGGCTAAACATCCATAAACAACCAAATGCTTGCCCGGCCTGGGTCAAACAATATAATAATGCAGACCGTTAAGGTCACTTACACATGAATACACAGACCGATGAGGTCACACAACTCCATCAACAGAACTGACTAAAACAACATTACCCACACAGGGGTCGAAACACAATACATCGGAAGACTGAAATCAACCCTGACAACACAACAAAAATCTAAACAACTCTCGACTCTTGATTAGTATCGCAGCTCGTCATCCTCTTGTGACAATCCTGTGACTGCTCCCCTAAACCTGCATGTACCTAGACACAAAACACACATCCACCCCCCGATTACTCGGGGGTTAGTAAAACTCCACTGTATCAAATTATACGAAAAGTAACGAGCAAACATTAATCAAGAATCAAACACAACATTTAAGTATCAAATTATTCCCGGGGGCTTTAATAAGGGAATTTAAGCTATGAAGCATTTTGAAAATAAGTTCATCACCTCAGAAATTTTGGAATTTCAAAACCTTTAAAACTCTGAGTCCTGGTTCAACAAACCTTTCAAAAGAAGGGTTGAGGGTTTTTACCCAAATATTGTTTCATAAATCAACAGTTCACAATACGAAAAACATTTACTCAAGCTTAGGACTCGGTCCAACATTCATTTTCCTAAAACTTTTCCTTTCAAAACTTTGATTTGAAAATAAACATATTCATGACACCGTGATCCACTATCACGTGTCTCCATAGGTTCAACAACCCGCAAGGACTACAACACGCACAAATAGCAAAACATAATCAATTCCGACACCGTGATCCACTGTCACGTGTCTCCGTAGGTTCAACAACCCATACGAACTATTAACCAGACATAACCAATTCCGACACCGTGATCCACTGTCACGTGTCTCCGTAGGTTCAACAACCCGCACAGAAAGAAACAAACACATCGATCACAACAACTAGTCCTGACCCCGTGAACCTGTGCCACGTGTCACCGTAGGTTCCGTCGAACCCGCACGGTTGGACATACTGTGTCCTGATTCGATGGACCTGTGCCATGAAACATCGTAGGCCTCGTCAGACCCGCATGATTGGACCTCAGCACCACACACTAAGTTCTGATCCCATGGACCTGTGCCATGAATCCTCGTAGGCCCCATCAAACCCACAGGAGTGAACTTAGCGTTCCAGCACACCACATTCACATTCACATCACATTTCATATAACAATGAGCACAGTTAATCAATCACTTTGATCACCACAAAATCGTACATCACACGCACATAACACAATATCAACACTCGCAACAACTATCATCAATCAATGACACACAACCAACATAACACACATCGGTACACAGTACATTGCACAACCAAGTGTACAAACATCCCATATGTGTAATACCCGTAATTTCGATTTCTGGTAATTTCTTTTTTTTCGGCGGAAGTCCATTTTGACGTCTCACTCAGGACCGTTTCGTCATTCTGGGAATGATTAATTCTACACTTTTTGACATCCGAGTTCGTTTCGGTGTCGTTTTGTTGAGTTCCGTGCTTTTTAGCGACTTTTCCGCACTTGAGTTCGATTCTTGCGAATCTCGTTCGAAACTGCTGTTTCGAGTTTCCCGTAAGTCCGTTTAACTTTGTTAGACGTGTTGTGAACTTCGGTTTGGTTATTTGATCACGTATCGTGATTTTCGGGCATTTTGGGCCATTTTGTAATTTACCCAAAGTTATGGGTATCCGTATCTATAATTGTTGTCTCAACCTGTTTCTTGGTCGCGTATAATTAATTATTGCATTATGTTTTCATTTTGGGTCGTTGATGTCGTCTGCGAACTTTTCGTCGTGTTCGTTCCGTGCGTTTTCGAAAATCGAGTCGTCGAGCCCTGGTGTTTGAGCACTGGCCGGACGGTTGCGGGACTGGCCGGACGATTGCGGCATCGCCGGACAGTGCGGCAGAACCGCGTAGCGCACGCCACGGCCGGAAAGGCTGCGCGTGCTAACCGGCAGTGTAGCGCAGTATCGCCCGCTAACGACGCCAGTGCAGACAGTGGAGTCCTGGGGTTCTGGAATCGGTTAGGCTCGGCAGGTAGCACACGCTACGGCCGGAAGGCAGCGCACGCTACGGCCGGGAGGTAGCGCATGCTATGGCCGGTTGGCTGCGCACGCTAGCGGGCCGAGGCAGTAAGGCAGTGGGGGTACTGGACTCAGTGGATCGGCAGGTAGCGCACACTACTGCCGGACACTGCGTATGCTACGACCGGCAGGTAGCGCACGCTACGGCCGAAAGGCTGCACGCGCTACCTGGCCGAGCAGTGTCTCTGGACTGCGGCCTGGGCCGATAGCGTACGCTAGCTCGGCAGCCTAGCGCACGCTAGTCCGGCCTAGTATAAATGTGGCAGAGCAGCCTCATTTTCACTCATTTTTTATTTCCTTTCCTATCGATCCGCGGCTGGAGCTTCGGAGGTGACGAAGCCATGTTGTTTAACAACAAATCCACGAAGTTCTTGAGTTCATAACATCAATCAATCATCCGTTATCATCCTTTGATCCAGCGAATCAAGGTAATCTTCCTTAGAACCCTAATTTCGTGAATTTGGGGGTTTTTGCATTTTTGTCCGATTCGTTCCGTGTTGTTGATTAATTCATGATGGATATGATTAATCTTGGTAGTATTCTTGTGTTTAACATCATTTAATCCATTGTTCTTCGTCGAATCAAAGTATATTTCTTGATTTCCTTCGAATCGACTTTTTGGGGGATTTCTTCTCGTTCTCATTTTCCATCCATTTTTGTTGGATAGATTGTGGTTAAATGATGTTGTTAAACATATTCTATGGATTGTATATCCATATTTCGACTTGGAATTCCGTTTTCATGTTTTGTCGGGACGAATCGTGTTCTTGGCCGTTTTGGGGAAAACACTTGAACTTTCGTCATTCGTTCTTTGAATTCAACGGCTTTGAGTCATGTTATGGAATTCATTTCATTGTTGTTCTTGTCCTTCGTAGTTTATAACCGCGAGTTGGCGATCGTTGGAGACGGCGGGTTCATAGTCGGTTCGTGTCAACCTATTTCGGTCGATTCTCCGCATTGTTCTTATTCGAGGAAAGTACCTTGTCCATACTATTCTTGTTTTGTGGATATGATGATTGGTGATCGTCTTGGTGTGTTTTTTTGTTTGTTTGAAATGAGTTTCAAAATATTTGGTTAGCCTTGTTAAAGGCCCTCTTTCAAAACGTGTGTGTTTTGTGATTGGTGTGATTCGTTAACGAGTATGTGAATCTTATGGACATGTTTGGTGTTGATGATGCACTTGGTATTTGCGTGTGGACGTATATTGTTTCATTTCGGTGCATTGTGGTTTGACGTGTTGTTTTACTAAGTGTTTGATGCCTCTAGGTGAATTGTTTGGATATCCTTGGTGTGATATGTTACTCGTGCTTGAGTTTGATTCGCTAGCCAGCTCGGGAGGGTCCTTAGAGGCCTCGAGTGGGATTCGTGACTTCGTCCCGGTCCTAGGTGACGTGTGGTGCTTGAGTATTTCGCTAGCCAGCTCGGGAGGATCCGACGGGATCACGGAGTGGGATTTGTGGCTTCGTCCCGGTCCTAGGCGATGTGAGTACGTGTTTTGTGAATGTGTTTGCTCACCTCGGGAGGGTTCGACGGGACCACGGAGGGAATTCCAATGGCTTCGACCTGGGTTCACGAGTGAAACTTCACCGCTACATGTGTATATTTTGTGATTGTTTTTCGCTCACCTCGGGACGGTCCGATGGGATCACGGAGGGAGTCCAATGGTATAGCCCTGGATTCACGAGTGCGGTTGCTTATGTTTTGTGAATGTTTTTGCTCACCTCGGGAGGGTTCGACGGGGCCACGGAGGGAATTCCAATGGCTTCGACCTGGATTCACGAGTGAAACTTCACGGGTGCGTGTGTATTTTATGTCCGTCGAGGACGCATGATGTGGGTTTTTAACCTTGTGTATTATGGTTGGTTTTATTTGCGAAAACAAAACCTTTGGGCTGTGACCCTGTTGATTTTTGGAAAGCGAAGGATTCGGTAATCCTAAATTGTTTCCTATTAAAACTCTCGATTGCAATTTAAACTGTTTTATAAATTGTTTTCCCTTGATTTGCGACCTTTCGGTTTTAGAATGTTTTATCAAACTCTTGCCTCGGGAAGTACTTTTCGTCACGTTTGGATTTTTGAGGATTCCTGGTTATTGTTATTCGTGGAACGTGAATTGTATGGCGCGTATTTGCACTTTTTTCTTGCACTAGCAAAACAGTGGAGTTTTGCTAACCCCCAAGTATTCGGGGGGTGGATGTCTGTTTTTGCATTCAGGTTTGGGAGCATAACACAGGGTCGGCACGAAGGATGATGAAAGATGAACGATACTAATCACACGAGGATCCGTTGATGTCGTATTGGTCTAGTTGTATTTTCTTTTCCGCTGCAGTATCTTTTCCCCGTTGTACGGGAGTGTGTTGTATTTGACCCCTGCGTGGGCATGTAATGAGTTTGAGTTGTATGTAATCATTGAAAGACCAAATCGGTCTACTGAGTCATTTTGGCCTTAAAGGCATTGTTGAGTTGTTTTATGTTGTTACCAGCCTGGTAGATCCTTGAGGAAAGGGTCTACGGCGTATAATATCCCTGAGCGGATTGGGGGTGTTACATAAATGGTATCAGAGCTTAGGTTGTGGAAACCTAGGCTGTCGGGTCAGTGGTGTCTATTGAGTTTTGTCTCATCGGATTTTGTCGGACTGAGTCGTGTCGCGACGCGTCGTCTGAGTTTGTTGGTCGTGATTTGTATCGTGGGGCGATCATCATCTTCGTGCGACCTGTGGATGTAAGTCTCCCTTCTTTGTGTTGTGCCTCATGTGACACGAGCTATTTTTATGATTTATTTGTTAAGCGACGGAATCCTCTTATGGATTTTGATTTCTTGATATGTGGTTATTTGACCCTCATATTTCGTTCATATGAGAAGTAGTGTTGCTGGATTATACATGTTTGACTTTATTTCTTTTATCCGCTGCGTGAGTTCTTTTGTAATGGCTTTCGGTATTTTACCGACTGAGTTTTATTTCAAAAAAAAAAAAACGATTCCCTTAACCGAGTTTTTGGCATTATGGCCTTGATCGTTTTGGCGAAATTCTTATGACGGTATTTAGTATTTTGTAAATAGCTTTTGTAAGTTTTTGAAATATTATCGTCATCGGCCTTTTTAACGTTGTAAATGGTTTTTAGCCTGGTGAGTTCCGGCGCGGGACCCACGGCGCTATAATGTTTTGCGTAATTACCTGAAGTTTTTGGGCATTCTAGCCCATTGAATTATCTTTGAAAACCTTGAGTATCTTAGAAAATAAATTTCGAGACGTACTTTTAAAATGAATTATTTTCTCGTGGTACATCCAAGGTGCCACAACATGTTTCAAAATTCTTCTGCCTCGAGGACCAAAATGTTTTGAGATATTTTTGATGTTTAGAAACACTTATACTTAGACCCGAGGGTCGAATATTTCTGAAAGTCTTTCGCTAAAAGAAAGTGTCCTCATTTTTATCAAATGCGAAATGGTTCTCCAAAGTCTCGATAACGATGTTTCACGTTTGTAATTTTTTTTTTTGAAAGGTGATACTCAAGATCAACCGGTATTCTTCTAAACTATTTTCAAAATGAGGTTTTCGTTTTTTAAAACCTATCCATTCCCGTTTAAGGGCTGAGTATGTATGTATGATGTTCGCGTTCTCATTATGATGTTTGCTCCCGAGTATGATCGAAATGGCAGTGTGAGTGATGAGTCGCTTTCCACACATTTGTTGTGTTAGCCCTCTGTGAGAGGTGGGATGTTGGTGTTGAATATTGTCGCCCCACAGTGATTTCTGCGTTATCGCTCTTGTGCGAACTGTTAGAGCTTGTTTGGTACGACCGTGTGTATCGGTGATTATTCCATTATGTGTCAGTTGTTTAATGTCTTATTACCTTGCTTCCGTTTTTGTGAATTTCGTGGACGAGGTCGGAGGTAATACCCGTACTATTTTGACTTCTGTATTTTCTCTTTCTCCAGTCTATCGATTCGCTCATGTTCGTTGAAAATTTATGAACTTGTTCTGTATTTCGGTTTCATCGTCCGAACGAGCTGTGATCTTGTTGTGGGTCGATCTAGTTATCGCTGTGACTTTTTCGAGTTCGGTTCGATTCTTGTGATCCTTGTTCGGAAGTAACATCATTTGGTTCTATTAACTCTTCTATTCGACATGGATCGGATTTTGAATTCCTGTTTTTTCGACTCTGTCGACTCGTTTATGTTCGTTGACATTTTTTGAACTTTCCCTATCCCTTGCTTTTATTAATCGAACGAGGGTGGTATTGTTTCGGAATAACTCATTTGTCGTTGTGACTTTTCAATCACTATTCCTTTTCCTGTGGATCTTATGGGAATGCATGTCTTGTTCTTCTCACCAGATCATCTTGTAGGTTGTTGTTTGAACTTTATTGTTCTTCGTGATTCGAACATGATTGTTCGATTTTTGTTGTCTCGATCATTGTGGTTCGATCGTTTGATTGTTTGGTTTTTGTTGATCTCGTTTCGTGATTGGTGAATATTCAGGCTCCTTCGTAATTCCCTTCAGTTCGGGAAATTAGTCTCGTTTTCGATCTTCCAACCCTTAGGCGGTGGAATTCCGTACTTGTTCAGCGTTTGGCTTGCGTTTTGATTGATGAACCGTTGGGTTGGTCAATCGTATTGATTTTCATTCGTGTGTTTTGTGACTGTTCGGATAATCGACTTGATTGTTCTATCTGTTTGATGACGCTTGTCACTTGTTAGTTTTATTATGTTTCTACCGGTGGCGTTGTGTTGGTCGTCGTGGAGCGTGTTTTCACGCCGTATGTCTCTTTGCGTTTCTTGCAGCGTTTCGCCGTCGGGTGCGAGTTTTCGGTTTTTGCGTATCTCATCGAGTTTTCCTGGCAGGGAATATTTCTTCTCCCTACTTGTTTTAAGTTTCGGGACGAAACTTCTTTTAAGGAGGGTAGAATGTAATACCCATAATTTTGATTTCAGGTAATTTCTTTTTTTTCGGCAGAAGTCCGTTTTGACGACTCGCTCATGACCGTTTCGTCATTCTGGGAATGATTAATTCTACACTTTTTGACATCCGAGTTCGTTTCGGTGTTGTTTTGTTGAGTTCCGTGCTTTTTAGCGACTTTTCCGTACTTGAGTTCGATTCTTGTGAATCTCGTTCGAAACTGCTGTTTCGAGTTTCCCGTAAGTCCGTTTAACTTTGTTAGATGTGTTGTGAACTTCGGTTTGGTTATTCGATCACGTATCGTGATTTTTAGATGCTTTGGGCCATTTTGTAATTTACCCAAAGTTATGGGTATCTGTATCTGTAATTGTTGTCTCGACCCATTTCTTGGTCGCGTATAATTAATTATTGCATTATGTTTTCATTTCGGGTCGTTGATGTCGTCCGCGAACTTTTCGTTGTGTTCGTTCCGTGCATTTTCGAAAATCGAGTCGTTGGGTCCTGGTGTTCGAGCACTGGCCGGACGGTTGCGGGACTGGCTGGACGATTGCGGGCACCGGCCGGACGGGTGCGGCAGGAACCGGCGTAGCGCATGCTACGGCCGGAAGGCTGCGCACGCTAACCGGCAGGTGTAGCGCATGCTATCGGGTCTGGACAGTGGAGTCCTGGGGTTCTGGAATCGGTTAGGCTCGACAGGTAGCGCACGCTACGGCCGAAAGGCAGCCCACGCTATGGCCGGGAGGTAGCGCACGCTACGGCCGGTTGGCTGCACGCGCTAGCGGGCCGAGGCAGTAAGGCAGTGGGGGTACTAGACTCAGTGGATCGGCAGGTAGCGCACGCTACTGCCGGACACTGCGTATGCTACGACCGGCAGGTAGCGCACGCTACGGCCGAAAGGCTACGCGCGCTACCTGGCCGAGCAGTGTCTCTGGAATGTGGCCTGGGCCGATAGCGTACGCTAGCTCGGCAGCCTAGCGCACACTAGTCCGGCCCAGTATAAATGTGGCAGAGCAACCTCATTTTCACTCATTTTTCATTTCCTTTTTTTTCGATCTGCGGCTGGACCTTCGGAGGTGACGAAGCCATGTTGTTTAACAACAAATCAACGAAGTTCTTGAGTTCATAACATCAATCAATCATCCTTTATCATCCTTTGATCCAGCGAATCAAGGTAATCTTCCTTAGAACCCTAATTTCGTGAATTTGGGGGGTTTTTGCATTTTTGTCCGATTCGTTCCGTGTTGTTGAGTAATTCATGATGGGTATGATTAATCTTGGTAGTATTCTTGTGTTTAACATCATTTAATCCATTGTTCTTCGTCGAATCAAAGTATATTTCTTGATTTCCTTTTAATCGACTTTTTGGGGGATTTGTTCTCGATCTCATTTTCCATCCGTTTTTGTTGGATAGATTGTGGTTAAATGATGTTGTTAAACATATTCTATGGATTGTATATCCATATTTTGACTTGGAATTGCATTTTTGTGTTTTATCGGGACGAATCGTGTTCTTGGCCATTTTGGGGAAAACACTTGAACTTTCGCCATTCGTTCTTTGAATTCAACGGCTTTGAGTCATGTTATGGAATTCATTTCATTGTTGTTCTTGTCCTTCGTAGTTTATGACCGCGAGTTGGCGATCGGTGGAGACGGCGGGTTCATAGTCGGTTCGTGTCAACCTATTTTGGTCGATTCTCCGTGTTGTTCTTATTCGAGGCAAGTACCTTGTCCATACTATTCTTGTTTTGTGGATATGATGATTGGTGATTGTCTTGGTGTGTTTGTTTGTTTGTTTGAAATGAGTTTTCAAAAGATTTGGTTAGCCTTGTTAAAGGCCCTCTTTCAAAACCGTGTGTGTTTTGTGATTGGTGTGATTCGTGAACGAGTATGTGAATCTTATGGACATGTTTGGTGTTGATGATGCACTTGGTATTTGCGTGTGGACGTATATTGCTTCATTTCGGTGCATTGTGGATTGACTTGTTGTTTTACTAAGTGTTTGATGCCTCTGGGTGAATTGTTTGGATATCCTTGGTGTGATATGTTACTCGTGCTTGAGTTTGATTCGCTAGCCAGCTAGGGAGGGTCCTTAGAGGCCTCGAGTGGGATTCGTGGCTTCGTCCCGGTCCTAGGTGACGTGTGGTGCTTGAGTATTTTGCTAGCCAGCTCGGGAGGGTCCAACGGGATCACGGAGTGGGATTTGTGGCTTCGTCCCGGTCCTAGGCGATGTGAGTACGTGTTTTGTGAATGTGTTTGCTCACCTCATGAGGGTTCGACGGGACCCCGGAGGGAATTCCAATGTCTTCGACCTGGGTTCATGAGTGAAACTTCACCGCTACGTGTGTATATTTTGTGATTGTTTTTCGCTCACCCTGGGAGGCTCCGATGGGATCACGGAGGGAGCCCAATGGTATAGCCCTGGATTCACGAGTGCGGTCGCTTATGTTTTATGAATGTGTTTGCTCACCTCGGGAGGGTTCGACGGGGCCACGGAGGGAATTCTAATGGCTTCGACCTGGATTCACGAGTGAAACTTCACGGGTGCGTGTGTATTTTATGTCCGTCGAGGACGCATGATGTGGGTTTTTAACCTTGTGTATTATGGTTGGTTTTATTTGCGAAAACAAAACCTTTGGTCTGTGACCCTGTTGATTTTTAGAAAGCGAAGGATTCGGTAATCCTAAATTGTTTCCTATTAAAACTCTCGATGGCAATTTAAACTGTTTTATAAATTATTTTCCCTTGATTTGCGACCTTTGGGTTTTAGAATGTTTTATCAAACTCTTGCCTCGGGAAGTACTTTTCGTCACGTTTGGATTTTTGAGGATTCCTGGTTATTGTTATTCGTGGAACGTGAATTGTATGGCTCGTATTTGCACTTTATTCTTGCACTAGCAAAACAGTAGAGTTTTGCTAACCCCCGAGTATTCGGGGGGTGGATGTCTGTTTTTGCATTCAGGTTTGGGAGCATAACACTGGGTCGGCACGAAGGATGATGAAAGATGAACGATACTAATCACACGAGGATCCGTTGATGTCGTATTGGTCTAGTTGTATTTTCTTTTCCGCTGCAGTATCTTTTCCCCGTTGTACGGGAGTGTGTTGTATTTGACCCCTGCGTGGGCATGTAATGAGTTTGAGTTGTATGTAATCATTGAAAGACCAAATCGGTCTACTGAGTCATTTCGGCCTTAAAGGCATTGTTGAGTTGTTTTATGTTGTTACCAGCCTGGTAGATCCTTGAGGAAAGGGTCTACGGCGTGTAATATCCTTGAGCGGATTGGGGGTGTTACAATATGTACGTCGCAATCCTGCATGTTGTTGCCCAAAATATTTATCCGAAGATGAAATACTGCTGGAATGGACGGACAACAAACAAGGTTCCGGGAGCACTTCCGAGAGGGTGTGAATAACACAAGATTTGCCGGGTTTGTTAGGCCCGGGCTTGAATGCTCTCGCGAGATGTTATTAATACAAATATTCGTGGATACAAGTATTAATGTGAGAATCTAAGTACAATGAGTGTAAAAAGATCCTATTAATCCAGCTCTTGCGAAGCCTTGGTGTTCTTGCTCTCGGCCGATCGTCTTCTGTGTGAGAGAGGCTGAGAGAGAAGAAGGAACCGAACGATAGTTGTTGCCAAGAGTAGGAGAAAGCCAAGTTGTGAGTATTGCTTGGAGAGATGGACTTCAGAGAGTGAAAATCTCGTGGATGCTGAAGAATTTCGGTCCCTGGACTAGAGCAAGCAGCCTTCTATTTATAGGGGCTGAGGAGCCTTGATTCCTTGCGTGCGATCGCCTTTCGGCCAATATAATAAATGGGGCGATCGTCTTCAAGTCACATGGGCAGTTTGCCTAAAGTCCAAGGCAGCTGCTGGCAGCCAGCTGTGCGGTCCAATGAGGAGCCAGCACGCGTCCGGAGTTGCTGTCACAGGCAGTCCCACAGACACCTTTCGGCGGGCCTGTCGGCTGGTGGAAGGATGCTGACAGGCTGTGGTCAACGATCTGTGAAATGCGGATCTTGTCTTGGCTCTGCACGTGGGGTCTGTCCTGAGGTTCGGCCTTTGCCGACTGGATGATCATTGGCTTCGAGCGGCATGAGGCGATCGTCATTGGTCGGTCACCAAGGGTCGATCGTCAAGTGATGGGAGATGATTGTCTGCTAGTCGGCCACCAGGAGTCGATCGCCAAGTACTGATAGATGATCGTCTGCTAGTCGGTCACCAGGAGTCGATCGCCAAGTACCGAGAGGCGATCGTCTTAGATGTCGATCGCTCGGCACCGGGACTTGTCCTGGGACCTTCGGTCGACCGATCTATCTCGGATGCTCGGCTATGGCTAGGTCGCCTGGTCGCTGGTCGGCAGTCTTGCTTCGGCTGCTCGGCAATGGCTAGGTCGCCCGATCACTGAGGCGATCGCCGGTCAAAGAGTATAATTCTCGACACAACAATTGCCCCCCAGCTTGCTCCGATGTTGAAGACATGGGGCGAGGTGGTTCTTGCTGGAGATCGTGTAAGATGAGGATGGGCGATCCGTTAAGCTGAATGTGCTTTCGGACTTGGGCGATCTGGTCGATTGGCTAGCTATCTTTCGGTCTTGTACCTGCAAAAAACAACATTGGCCGATCCCTCGTAGAAACTGATTGTTTCGTCACTGAGGAACCGTGCACAGTCGCGGAGTTCGATGGACCGACTCCATGACCGTGTCTTGTGCGCGAACGACATTGTCTGTCTCGTGACTCATTTTATTGTGAGGGTCCTCTGTTAGGCTGCTCCTCGCCTCGTATTTAAACGAAGGGCGTGCGGTCTTGGTCTAGAGGAGTCCTTGCGCGGGGCAGGGTCGGATGATTCAACTCCATGCCCGCGGCTTGTTAGCTCTGCTTCCACCTCGGCCCGCCATGAAGATGGTGAACCTCGACAGTGTACATTGACACGGGGGTAGTGACGCGTCGCATTGTCCGGGTTCACCATGTTAGATGATGAACCTTTGAGGGCGGGCGATCATGTCCACTGATTAGTTTTAGAGGGCCCTCAGACTACGCCGTCCTCGTACTTAAACGAAGGGTGGGCGATCTTGGCCCAAAGGGACCTTGCATGGCCGAAGCAGTCGGTTCCGTCGACTACCAGGACCATGGCTTTATGATGTGCGGTGGAGGCGATCTCGTGCCTTAGTCCATCATGTTAGATGGTGAACTGTCGATGGCGAACGAGTCCTCCGGGTTTGGTGACGTTGCTTGAGATCGGCGATCGGGCTGGAAGACTGGTGATCGTCGCTCGGCTGCCGATCGCATTATTCATAAGTTGATATCGGCAATCGGGCTGGGGATCGTCGCTCGGGCGCCGATCGCGGTGCTCATATTCTAAGAAGAAACCTTTGCCTGGCCAGAAAGTCTGCGGCCTTAGCTCGGAACATCGCGTAGGTCGAGGGTTGGTCTTTTGTAAGATGCCTGAACATAGGCGAAAGGCCATGGAATCCTCCTAGGACCGTGTAGAGGGCGATATCATCGCTTATGGGTTTGCCATTGAGGATGATCTCGTCTACCCGATCGAGGTAGTCCGAGTCGGACTATTCTTCCCCTTGCTTGATCCGCAACATGCGATGGGGACCTTCTGGTCGAGTGGCCCTGGTGGCGAAGTACGCTGTGAAGTCGGTCGCCAGTTGGTTAAAGGAGCCGATGGACCGAGGCAGCAATGAGGCGTACCACCTGTGGGCGAGGTCGTCCAGTGTCAGAGGGAACATTCGACACCTGGTCGCGTCAGATGCCCCACACCCGGTCATGTAGATGTTGAACTTGTTCAGGTGTGTTTTGGGGTCCGATCTCCCCTCGAACAAATATGTTTGAGGAGGAGCGATCTTGTGCTGCACGGGGGCGAGCTCGATGTGGACCACGAGCAGCTCGCTCGGCCCGACGATCTTGCTCTTGGCGCCTGCCCTGAATTCCAAGAGCGCCTTCATGTCGTCGAGCTGGCATTGCATCGCGGCCATCGCCGTGGCTCGGTCGCTCGTGGATCGGCTTTGGGAGCGGGAGCCGAGGCGATCGTGTACCGATCTCCTGACTCCGCTGCTGCCGACCTCGGCTATTTGGCGAGGGGGAGCCAGACGGCTGGGCTGCCTTCTGGGTGTAATACCCAAGATTTCTGATATGTATTTGGAACTTGTGATATTGTAATTGTTGCACTATGATCTGAGTATTATTCTCCGTATTTCATAATCCGGTGTAGTTGAGCGTATGATTTCATGAATGTGATTTATAAATTGTGTTTCTGCGCTTGTAGCGCACGCTATCATCTAAGTGTAGCATACGCTAACTTGGATCCATAGCGCACGCTACGAAGGAACCTTAGCGCACGCTATACGTGGTCAATATGATTGAGACGTGTGGTAGGTGATATCAGGCCGGGGATCTTGGTCGGATTGTGTCGGGATGAACCTGGACGGTTTTCGGGAAAAAGCCAAGTTAGCGCGTTAGCGCACGCTACTCTCATGAGGGTAGCGGACGCTAAAGGCTGAGTACAGTGAAGTCAGTAACGTTTCAAATAGCCGTTAGCGCACGCTACGAATATGGACTAGCGCGCGCTAATAACCATTTTCTATATATAGGACAACATCTTTTTTCATATTTTCCGATTTTTCACTCCCCCATTCGAATTCTTGAACTTAGAAAGACACTCTCTTCATCCTAAACACTTTTTGCCGGCATCCTAGCTCGTGTTGAAGATTGTAGATCATTGGAGGATTGGTGTTCAAACCTTCGGCGTTGGATTGCTTCGAATTTCCTCCTTGTTCTTCACTACTTTGAGGTAGGTGATTCTTCACCAATATTAGTAGTATTCTGAAGGACGTTTTTGATCATGTTTTGGGATTTACCTAATCATTTAGATTCATATGTAGTCGATCATCATGCGTTAGAAGGATATTTTTGATGTTTCGGCACTTATTCATCGTATAATCCTTTGAACCTTTTTAGTATATGGACTCCTAAGCATATTCATGTATCTTCAAACCGATTATGACCAGTAGGTGGAGATTATCAAGTTGTTATGTTTTACACATTGGAATCATGCGTTTTGTAACGTAGGACGAAGGGAACTTAGGATACTTTCTCGAGATCAAGATGAATTATGGTGTAGTAATGATGATATGTATCCTGGTGTCTCGTAGTCATTTAATCCATAAAGATCTTTCATAAACCGTATGAGCATGATATGCACGAAGTTGGCATGTATTAATACTGAGGAGTTCATGAGTTTTCATCACCTTTAGCTCAAGTTTTACCCAGTAGTGACTGCCATGCACGATTAGCGCACTCTAAGATGTATATATTAACGTGCGCTATCGGGAATGAGTAGCGTGCGCTATGTTGGATACGTAACGTACGTTATATCATCGTGCAGGCGATCGGTCATTCGAGAAGATCACAAGATACGGCTAGCGCACGCTAAACCTGGTCATTTGCGTACATTAACGGGCAGGCTTAGCGCACGTTACGTAGAGTACGTAGCGCGCACTAAGTAGTTCAGACAGAATTCATTTTTTTAGAGCTTGCGGCCGTAAACCGGATTGTTAGACATTCGTACGAATTGAGAGGAATTAATTATTATTTCTTAGGTCCGAGCCTTTCATAGGGGACGATCGAGGGGCGGTGACATACGGACGCGTGTCATTTGTTGGAGTATTTCCTTTCTTGCCATTTTCGAGGCAAGTATCATATGTTGAGTTTGATTTATATTGGAACCTTGATCATGCTTATGGTTTTGTTCATGTTGTCAAATATGAGATGTATTTCTGTAATTTCTCGTGGTATTCGTTGTTAATTGTTCGTATTGATGGACATATTGAAATGCATATATGTATGCATAATCGATTGGTTTATAGTATAAATGATCCGAGGGGATCATGAGGATCTATGCTGAGGGCGCTGGATCGAATGTCCACCATGCGTTGGTCCGACGGGATCATCATGGGGATCTATGCTGAGGGCGCTGGATCGCTGGACGGGTTTTCCACCATGCGTTGGTCCGACGGGATCATCATGGGGATCTATACCAAGGGCGCTGGATCGCTGGATTACCCTGTATTGTGTTGATGGAATCGTGAGGATTCACATCGTTGGATTCCGATGACGGAAGTCCGTTTTGCATGTTTTATGATGCACTGATGATTTATGTACTATGATACTTGTACTAGCATTGTTTTTCTAACCCCTTCGGGGTTGGACATTGTTTTGATGTTCAGGTAGCCGAGGAGCGGGGAAGCAACCACGTGCAAGCGGAGACGATGAAATGGCTCAGTGATGTGGTTGATGTTTATTGTTATTGTGATTTGTCTTCTTGGTTCATTTAGTACTCGAGTACGTCTGTTTTAATAATGTCATTTCGATATGGTTGTATAAGTTAACTCATTGGATCAGTTGAACCAAATCTGTATTTTGAACTTCAGTTGTACGATTGGATTATATTTACATTTCTTTTAAATTAGCCTTGTAAATCCTTACTTAAAGGGTTTACGGCGCTGTAATTATTCCGAATATCTCGGGGTGTTACAGAATATGGTATCGGAGCTAAGATTCATGGATATCTTGGCAGTCGGGTTAGTTGGGTCTGTTTACGTTATTTGATTATTGGTCGTTTGTAACATCACTGCTGAGCCAGCATCGTCGTGTGGACTGTGGTTGTAAGTTTCCTAATTTCAAATACTACCGTTTTATTTAATTCATGTTTTGTAAACATTGATGGACTTCCTTTTAGAAAGTTGCCCTGGATATTGAGTATTTGTGTTTACAGTATGTTGAGAGGAGGTCGTGGATGCGGACGTGGAAATGCGAGACAAGAAGAGTCGGTGTGTACCCCAGAAATAACCGCTAGTCGAACGGATTCCCATTCCGGAGGACAATAGGGATCAGCAAATAATAATGCAGATCCTAATGTGCCGGGAGTGCTTCAGCAGGTGGTTGATCAGATAAACCAGTTTGCTCAAGTTGTGGATCGCATGCAGACGGCGATGGGACAGCAGCATAACGTGGATAATCGGGGAGATAAATGGCTTACTGAGGTGATCAAATTGCATCCTCCGAAATTTGACGGTTCGGCTGAGACGCTTTCTTGGGATCACTGGCTGAAGGAATTAGAGAAGATTTTTGCGGGGATTAACTGTCCCAACGATAGAAAGGTTCCGGTCGCCCAGTATCTTCTGACAGGGGAGGCTTTCGACTGGTGGGAGACCATTCAACCGGAGGAGCATAATGTTGACTGGACGGAATTCAAATTAATGATGGAAGCGCAGTATTGTCCTCGCCCAGTTAGAGAGGCCCGAGTTCGGGAGTTTTTCTCACCACAAAATTCAGAAGCATCTGTGACGGACGTGATTAAGACTTTTAATCACCAGCTGACTTATGTGCGTCACTTGGTCAGAACCGAGGAGGAGAGGATTTTTCATTTCGACATGCGAATGAAGCCGGAAATTCAGCAATATATGTCCGGATTCTTATGTACCACCTTGAGACAGTATCAGGACAAGGTGCTGGCCTATGATATGAAAGAGGCGGCAGTAGAGAAATCAACGGAAGCAAAGAAGCAAAAAGTGGCTGGCAACTTCACAGAGAATAAGAGTAGTGGGCCTCGCAGGGGCCAGTCCTCTTTTCATTCATCCAGGAGACCTCCGCATCCTTCTCGAGGAGGAAAGAAGTTCCGGGCAGCACCAACCGTTTCAGACGCAGGGAAAAAATGTTATAACTGTGGCAAAGCGGTGCATGTTCGACGTGACTGTTTCGCGCCTGCTGTGACCTGTTTCGAGTGTGGACAGGAAGGGCATCGCGCAACATTTTGTGGGAATGCAACCCGATCTTTTGGTACTCACACTCCTGTACCGATTCTGAAAGACACTAGTGTAAACGAGACGCAGCAAAGCGGTTTCCCGCAGCAGAATGTTGGGAAAAGAGAGGCATCCAACGCTGGGTCCGTTCCACCACGTATTTACGAGATGAAGAAGGATGATCAGAACACAGCTGTTGCATCAGGTACGATTCAGATCCTTTTGCAACCAGTTAGTGTCTTGTTTGATTCGGGAGCTACGCATTCTTTTATATCTTTGAACTGTGTTAATCATTTGAAAATCTCGTGCTTGTATAATTGTGAACCTTATGTTGTGGGATTACCGAGTGGAGAGAAAATTGTGGTAACCCTAGAAGCTAGAGATTTTCCAGTGTCTATAGGAGGGAGAGATTGGCTATCGAATCTTATTGTAGTTGACATCTACGGTGACGATTTAATTCTCGGAGACGATTGTCTCAACCGTTATGGAGCTATTCTGAATTACCGAAAGAGAGTCATTTCTATCATTGCTGATGACGGATATGAACACTTATTCCGAGGATAGAGACCGGGAAGCTCGGGAAAATTGATCAAAGCAATGAAAGCCGTGAAATTACTGAAGCAGAGATGTCATGGACTTTGGTGCTATGCCATGAGGAAAGAGGAAAGAGTAAAGCTCTCGTCTATTTCAGTTGTGAATGAGTTCTCAGATGTATTTCCTGACGAACTGCCTGGGTTACCTCCGCAGAGAGAAGTGGAGTTCACTATCGAATTAGAGCCTAGAGCAGCTCCTATTTCTAGAGCACCATACCGCATGGCCCCAACCGAGATGTATGAACTCAAGAAGCAACTGGAGGAATTGTTACAGAAGGGTTATATTCAACCTAGCGTTTCTCCTTGGGGAGTGCCCGTTCTCTTTTGTCTGGAAGAAAGACGGATCCCTCCGACTGTGTATTGATTACAAGGAGCTCAACAAAGTGACAATCAAGAATAAGTATCCTATACCTCGGATCGACGACTTGTTTGATCAACTGCAAGGGGCAAGGGTATTCTCGAAGATTGACTTGCGATCAGGATACCATCAGTTGAGAATTAAGGAATCGGATATACCTAAGTCTGCTTTCAGGTCCCGGTACGGGCATTATGAATTTGTAGTGATGCCCTTTGGACTTACAAATGCTCCTGCGGTATTCATGCAATTGATGAATCGGGTATTCTTAGAATACTTGGATAAATTTGTGGTCGTCTTCATTGACGACATTTTGATATATTCGAAGGACACAGAGGAGCATGCCGAACATTTGCGTGTGGTTTTGAGCACCTTGAGGAAGGAACAGCTGTATGCAAAGCTTTCAAAATGCGAGTTCTGGCTTAGGGAAGTAACTTTCCTTGGGCATGTGATATCAGCTGACGGAGTTCAGGTGGACCCGAAGAAAGTCGAAGCAATCTTGGAATGGGAAGTTCCTAATAACGTGAAAGAAGTCCGGAGTTTCCTAGGACTTGCTGGATATTATCGCCGCTTTGTAGAGGGATTTTCCAAAATTGCTCGTCCGCTCACTCAGCTATTACAGAAAACTCAAAAGTTCATGTGGGATGAGAGATGCCAGGCTGGTTTTGACGAACTTAAGAGGAGACTGACGACAGCACCTATATTAGCGCTACCAGAGGGAACTGATGGATTCATGGTATACGGCGACGCTTCAAATCAGGGTCTGGGTTGTGTGTTGATGCAAAAGGATAAGGTGATTGCTTATGCTTCTCGGCAGTTGAAACTGTACGAGGTTAATTACCCGACTCATGATTTGGAGCTAGCAACTGTAGTCTTTGCATTGAAAATTTGGAGATATTATTTGTACGGCACTCATTGTTAGATCTTTACAGATCATAAGAGCCTCAAGTACATTTTCAGCCAGAAGGAATTAAACATGAGGCAGAGAAGGTGGCTGGAATTGATCAAGGATTACGACTTGGAGATTCTCTATCATCCGGGGAAAGCAAACGTAGTAGCCGATGCTTTGAGTCGTAAACCTGTTTCTCTTCGAGTATTGGAAGCACTTACATCCCAAACCAGCATTCAACGGGAACTGATCCGCGAAGGGATTGAAGTATGGGCACCAGGAATCCAAGGGCAATTATATGTGATGGAACTGACTTCATCACTAGTCGAGGAGATCAAATCTAAGCAGTTGAACGATTCTCTGATCTTTCGGTTAGTAAAGAAAGGAAAAGGCCCAGGATTCTTGATACAAGATGATGGAGTTCTGAGATTCCAGAGTCGACTTTGCGTTCCCGATGATGATGATTTGAGATGGGAAATTCTGAAAGAAGATCATAGTGCACCTTATTCTATCCACCCGGGCAGCAGTAAGATGTACAAGGATCTAAAACAAAACTTCTGGTGGGGGAATATGAAGAAGGACGTAGCAGAGTATGTTTCGAAGTGTTTGACTTGTCAGCAGGTTAAGATTGAACATCAGCGACCTGCCGGAATGTTAAAGCCGCTTCCGATCCCTGAGTGGAAGTGGGAGGATATCTCGATGGATTTCATCACCAGTATGCCCAGGACTAGAACGGGAATGAACATGATTTGGGTTACAGTTGATCGACTAACCAAGTCGGCTCATTTCCTAGGAATTAAAGATACATGGGGACCCGAGAGATTGGCGCGAGTATTTATTGCGGAGAAGTCAGATTGCATGGGACGCCGAAGACCATTATTTCGGATCGAGATGGTCGTTTCGTGTCGCACTTCTGGAAGGCAGTTCATAGGGCTTTGGGGACTGAGCTCAACTTTAGCACGGCTTACCATCCCCAAACAGACGGTCAGTCCGAAAGGACTATGCAAACAGTAGAGGACATGCTTAGAGCTTGTGCCTTGGATTGGTCAACTGATTGGGAAGTTCATTTGCCGTTGATTGAATTCACCTACAATAATAGTTGGCATGCTTCTATTAAGATGGCACCATTTGAAGCTTTGTACGGGAGAAGATGCCGATCACCCCTGTGCTGGGATGATTCTTCGGATTTGATTGGGACGGAACCGGAATTGATAGTTCAAACTCAAGAGAAGATAGCTTTGATTCGAGAGAGACTGTTGACTGCCCAGAGTCGACAGAAGTCTTATGCAGACGTAAGTCGTCGCCCTCTAAAGTTCGACGTTGGGGACCATGTACTATTGAAGGTGTCTCCTACACGAGGGATTTTCCGTTTTGGGAGGAAGGGTAAGCTAAGTCCGAGATATATCGGACCATTTGAGGTCCTCGAGAGAATTGGGGATTTAGCATACAGGTTGGCCTTAACGCCATCGCTGAGTCACGTTCACTATGTGTTTCACGTATCCCAATTGCGGAAGTATGTACCGGACCCCAGTCACGTCATTGATTTCGACGAGATCGAGATAGCTAATGACGGCACCTTCGAAGAGAGACCAATCAAGATACTTGAGAGTCGGATCAAACAATTGAGGAATAAACCAATACACATGGATAAAGTACAATGGTCACGACACGGAGTTGAAGAGGCCACTTGGGAAACGGAGGACAGTATGAAGACTAGATATCCGGAGTTGTTTTCATCTTAAGTTTCGGGACGAAACTTCTTTTTAGGGAGGAAGGATGTAATACCCGAGATTTCTGATATGTATTTGGAACTTGTGATATTGTAATTGTTGCACTTTGATCTGAGTATTATTCTCCGTATTTCATAATCCGGTGTAGTTGAGCGTATGATTTCATGAATGTGATTTATAAATTGTGTTTCTGCGCTTGTAGCGCACGCTATCATCTAAGTGTAGCGTACGCTAACTTGGATCCATAGCGCACGCTACGAAGGAACCTTAGCGCACGCTATACGTGGTCAATATGATTGAGACGTGTGGTAGGTGAGATCAGGCTGGGGATCTTGGTCGGATTGTGTCGGGATGAACCTGGACGGCTTTCGGGAAAAAGCCAAGTCAACGTGTTAGCGCACGCTACTCTCATGAGGGTAGCGCACGCTAAAGGCTGAGTACAGTGAAATCAGTAACGTTTCAAATAGCCATTAGCGCACGCTATGAATATGGACTAGCGCGCGCTAATAACCATTTTCTATATATAGGACAGCATCCTTTTTCATATTTTCAGATTTTTCACTCCCCCATTCGAATTCTTGAACTTATGGTACGACCCCCACACGACACGCTATGGTAACCGACACCGCTAGATGAATTCGTTCCCAGGATGTTTCCAAAATAAGTAAAATGGGCTTTACTTCCAAACCTCTACGTGATACGCCGTAGCAACTCGGAAGGGGTGGAATATAAATACTAACAAGATTGCACTTGATAAGTATATAAATCACACAAGGGATGTTTTGGAGACACACTCAACAAAACAAGAAAGCACTCACAAAGGTTTGTTAATACAAACACTCTCAAATTCATAAAATCTTTGGTGTCCTCTTACAATGAAACTTCAAGGCTATTTATAGCCAAAATCTTACACCTAACTCTAGTGTGAACAAGGAAACAACTAGAAACCTACAAAATAGAAAAATCAACATTCAAAGATCCTAAAATCTGATACAAAGTCAGTCAACATATGTTTAGGTGACAAAATATCAAAGACCAAGATTTTAAGGTGTGAAAACAAGGACAACAAGTCACCATAAATCCGATGCTGTCTGTTTTATCATTTCTGAGCTCCAATGTCTCCGAATTTGGTCCTATGGTCTGAACAATATTTGTATCTCTCTTTCTTAGCTTTCCATAGACATCTGAATCATCTGAATCGGATTTCGGACGAGTAAGTTATGGCCAAAATACGAGACTGCTGCGTGTCAGTCTTACGCGCGGGAATTTGATCCTTGTTTGTTTGTTCGTTTTTTCCGATCGTCTTCGACATTAATATTACACGACTCGATTATATACAACTCAAAATATAAAAATACAACTCAAGAAATACAATTCAAATTAAAATACACCAAGATAAAATAAACGAAAAACTTATTGTTCGACAACTTCGACACTACTCACGAATTTGTTGTCTTTGATAACATAGTTATTTTTAAACATATCAATGATGAGTGTCGATAAATTATTTTGAACTTCTTTGATCGAGACCTCGTTATTGGTCCAGTCGGCATGCTCAAGTCCTCATCCGGGTTCTTCATAATATCTTGATTCACATCATTCCCCGTTCCTCAAAAGGATTCGTCCTCGAATCAAATTTCAAAAGGACTTAAGTCGGCAACATTGAAAGTAGTGGAAACATTATACTCACCGTAGATCTACTTTATAGGCATTGTCGTTAATCCGCTCTAAGATCTGAACGGTCCATCTCCCTTGGCATTAGCTTGGATTTTCTTTGAATGGGAAATCGTTCTTTCCTCAAATGAACCCAAACCCAATCACTGGTTCAAAGAGTACTTGTTTACGTCCCTTGTTCTTCATTCTTGCATTGTGTTCGTTGCGCTTCTCAATTTGTTCACGAACTTTGGCATGTAATTGCTTCACCATCTCCGCCTTTTTCTTGCCATCAAGGTTACTCCTGTCATCTATTGGAATAGGCAACAAGTCTAAAGGAGTTATTGGATTAAAACCATACACGATTTCAAATGGCGAAAATGTCGTAGTAGAATGTACGGTTCGATTATAGGCAAACTCGATAAATGGTAAAGATGTTTCCCAATTTTTCAAATTTTTGTTAACAATAGTTCGCAACAATTGACCAAGCGTTCGGTTAACAACCTCGGTTTGACCATCTTGGGGATGACATGTTGTAGAATAAAGCAATTTCGTCCCCAATTTTGCCCATAAGACTCTCCAAAAATGACTCAAAAATTTGGTATCTCTATCGGATACGATGCTTTTGGGCATACCATGCAAACGAACAATTTCTTTGAAAAATAGATTAGCAATATGTGTGGCGTCATCCATTTTATGACATGCAATGAAGTGTGCCATTTTGCTAAATCTATCAACTACAACAAAAATGGAGTCACAACCGGATTTCGACACAGGTAATCCTAATACAAAGTCCATAGAAAGATCAACCCAAGGTTCGGAAGGTACCGGAAGTGGCATATACAAACCATGCGGTAACACTCGCGATTTTGCTTTCCTACAAACAATGCATGAATTTACAACTTTAAAAACATCATGTTTCATTTTTGGCCAAAAGAAATGTTCATGCAATATTTCGTAAGTTTTAGAAATCCCAAAATGTCCCATTAGACCTCCACTATGTGCTTCTCTTACCAATAATTCCCGTGTTGAACAAAAAGGAATGCAAAGTTTATTTTCACGGAACAAGAATCCATTATCCCGATAAAATTTTTCTACTCCTTTTTTCTCGCGACATAAATATCATGGAAATCTTTATCCCCTCATATGCTCCTTTCAATAAATCAAATCCCAAAAGTTTACAAGAAAGTGTATTGAGTAATACATACCTTCTTGACAAAGCGTCGCGACAATGTTTTCCTTACCTTGTTTGTATTTTATGATGTAAGGAAAGGATTCAATTTCCTCTAACCACTTGGCATGTCTCTTGCTCAATTTACCTGTCCTTTGAGATGCTTTAAGGATTCATGATCGGTATGAATCACGAACTCCTTAGGCCATAGGTAGTGTTGCCACGCACGTAGGGCTCGAACCAAAGCATACAATTCCTTGTCATAGGTCGGGTAATTCAATGTAGCTCCTCCAAGTTTCTCACTAAAATAGGCTATCGGCCTTTTTCCCCGCATTAACACCGCTCCTATTCCTACTCCCGAAGCATCACACTCAATTTCAAAAGTGTTAGAAAAATCGTAATGCTAAGACAGTGCGGTGCACAATTTATCTTCAGAGTGTTAAATGCTTTTTCTTGTTCATTTCCCAATTAAACTTAGCATGTTTCTTGACAAGTTCGTTTAATGGGCCGCAATTGTGCTAAAATCTTTACGAAGCGCCGGTAAAACCCCGCTAGGCCATGAAAACTTCTTACCTCGGACGCGTTCGTTGGTCTAGGCCATTCTCGGATAGCCTTAACCTTTTCTTCATCAACTTTTATGCCACAAAGACTAACGACATATCCAAGAAAAATAACTTCATTCATGCAAAAGTACATTTCTTAAGACTAGCATATAATTGTTCCCTTCTCAAGGTAATTAAAGCTAATCTTAAATGTTCAACATGTTCTTCAACATTTTTCAGTAAATGAGTATATCATCAAAGTATACAACAACGAATTTTCCGATGTATGCACGTAAAACATGATTCATTAATCTCATAAAAGTACTTGGTGCGTTCGTTAGTCCAAAGGGCATTACCAACCATTCGTATAATCCGTATTTAGTTTTGAAAGCCGTTTTCCATTCATCTCCTTCTTTCATACGAATTTGGTGATATCCTTTCATTAGGTCGATTTTAGTGAAAACACATGAACCATGTAATTCATCTAACATATCATCTAACCTTGGAATAGGGTGTCGATACTTAACCGTGATATTGTTTACCGCTCGGCAATCGGTGCACATTCTCCACGTTCCATCTTTCTTTGGCACGACGATCACAGAACGGCACAAGGACTTAGACTCTCCGGATATACCCAAGACTTAACAACTCCTCGACTTGTCTTTGGATTTCATTGGTCTCTTCGGGTTGTGTCGGTATGCCGGTCTATTTGGAATGACCGCTCCAGCACAAAGTCTATTTGATGTTCAATCCCTCGGATTGGTGGCAACCCCGCAGTAGTTCTTCAGAAAACATCAACAAATTCCCGCAATAAAGATTCAATAGAACTCGAATTATCCGGTTCTGGTTAGTAGTAGCGCAAACTTTCGGAAAATAATCAAGTATATGGGTGCATTTTCCTTGATATCTTCTTCAAGTTCCTTTGCACTTACAAGCATGCATTTTCTCAAATTTTCTTTTTCTTTCTTTTTTCATTTTTCTCATTTTTTCATTTTTTTCATTTTTCTCATTTTTTCATTTTTTCATTTTTCTCATTTTTTCATTTTTTCATTTTTCTCGCTTTTTCATTTTTTCATTTTTCTTTTCCTTTTCTTTTCTCGATTTTCCTTCAACTTCCTTTTCAAGACGAAGTTGATCTTCTTGTATTTGTACCTTAGTCATGGGAGCTAAGGTAATTTTCTTTCCGTCCTTCTCGAATGAGTAACGATTTTTCCTTCCGCTCAAAGTAGCATCTCGATCAAAATGCCATGGTCTTCCCAACAAGATATGGCAAGCATGCATCGGAACGACATCACATAGGATTTTGTCTTGATACCTTCCGATGGTGAGAGCCACTAGTACCTGTTTATTAACTCGAACTTCCCCACAATCATTTAGCCAATGTAAACGATACGGTTTAGGGTGTCTTCTTGTTGGGAGATCGAGTTCTTCCACTAGCATAGCGCTAATGACATTAGTGCAACTCCCGTTATCTATTATCACACTACAATTTTTATTTTCAATAAAACAACGTGTGTGAAATAGATTCTCTCTTTGTTCGTTAACTTCCTCCTCTTTTGCTTGAGAACTTAACACCCTCCGAACAACAAGTGCGGGTGCATACTCATACGTCTCATCATCACTCTCCACCTCTCTTGTCTCTTCTTCTTCTTCTTTTTCGCTTTCCGTTTCAATCTCCCCATCCCGAAGTACCATCACCCGTTTGTTGGTGCATTCGGATGCTATATGTCCACGACCCTGGCACTTATAGCATTGGATGTCCCGGTTTCTCCTTTGGGTGCTTTCGACGGGTTTAGGTTTCCCATCTAATTTTGGTTTGCTAGTGCTCCCAACTTCAAACTTTCCTTTCAAGACACTCCCTTCTCTTTTATCAAAATTTTTAAATTTGTCTGAACTTACTTGAGATTGTTGTTTCCAAGGGGTAGAGTATCCCGTGGAATAGTTGTTATTGCTCCCTCTTCGTAAGCTCCGTTCGATTTTTACAGACGCATATACCATGTCCTCGAATTCAACAAAGTGTTGTTTGTCAACTTCTTTAGCTATATCGGCTCTCATCCCGTGTAAAAACCGCGCCATGGTGGCCTCTCTCGATTCCCGAACATTGGCCCGGATCATCAACATCTCCATTTCCTTTCGAAAATCTTCAATGTTTCTCGAGCCTTGTTTTAAAGTTTGTAAGCGAGAAAATAGTTCCTTAAGATAGTAATTAGGAACAAATCTTTTCCGCATAACAACCTTCAATTCTTCCCAACCGCTAACCGGTCTCTCCCGACTCCTCCTTCTCTCCGTCACAAGTTGGTCCCACCAAATGCTTGCATATTCAGAAAATTCGGTTATTGCTAACCTCATTTTCTTCTCATCGGAATAGTTGTGGCAATCGTAAATGGTCTCCAACTTCCTTTCCCAATCGAGATATGTGTCCGGATCACTTCTCCCTTCGAAAGATGGGATTTTCATTTTGATGTTTCCCATATTCCGATCCTCCTCGTTTCGGACATATCTTCCTCGTCTTCCTTCATACTCTCTCCTTCCTCCTCGTCCTTCTCGCCCTCCTCGATGTACAAACCTCGGAGTTTCCTCCTCGGAATTCATCGAATCTTCATCATCATAGCCTCCAAATCGAATGGGTTCCGGTCTCCTTCGTACGGGCTCCTCTTCTCTACCCTTCGTAAGAGTAGCAATTGTTTCCTCTTGTTTATCTAGTCTTCCGACTATTTGAGCAAGTTGTTGTACAATATTTTGAAGGATAAGATTTTGCCTGCTTCCTTCTGCCTGACATTTTTTTTTTTTTTTTTTTTTTTTTTTTTTTTTTTTTTTTTTTTTTTTTTTTTTTTTTTTTTTTTTTTTTTTTTTTTTTTTTTTTTTTTTTTTTTTTTTTTTTTTTTTTTTTTTTTTTTTTTTGTTTTTTTGTTTTTTTTTGTTTTTTTTTTCCTTTTTTTTTTTTCTATAAGAAAATTACCTCACAAGATCCTCACGTGTATCGCTCGATCGCTCACACTCGCGTATCTCTCGTTTGGCTTTTTCTTAATTCCTCACAATTTTTTTTTTTTGCCTTTTTCCACACAACTTACAAGGTGATTTTTGGTGATTCAAATCAAGTTTCTTCTTGAAAGAACTCAAATCCCACGATCCCCCCAACGATTGCGAATGACGATAAGATAAAAGAAAAAAAATGGAAAGATGGGAGCAAAAGATTTTGGAATAGTTTAGAATATGGAACGGAACGAAAAGTATGATAATTGTTTGATAAGATCGATCAAAATTCGTTCTTCTCTTCTTCCTTGATAATTTTTTTTCTTCTTCTTTTTTTTTTTTTTTTTTTTAATGAAATGAATTGATTTAAATTTTTTATTAGATCCGCAAGCTTAAAAAAACCACACCCCCGAAGGCTAAGGAACAAGTTCTTCCTGGCCTCGGCTAGAACAGTAAACAAAAACAATCAAAACCTTCACGACTTATAATTTTTATTTTTTTTTTTTAGTAATGAAATGAATGGATTGATATTTGATATTCGATCCGCAAGCTTAAAATCACCAGACGCCCGAAGGCTAAGGAACAAGTTCTTCCCCTGGCCTCGGCTTGAAGAGTTATCAAAAACAATCAAAACCTTCACCACTTATATATTTTTTTTTCTTTTTTTTTTTTTTTTTTTTTGTGTGTGAAGAAGATGGAAGATTTAAATGATAAAGGAAATAATAGGATGATAAGATAGGAAGATTATGGTAATGAAGGAAAATAGATGATACCACTTAGTTTTGGAATAACCGAGCTCCGAAGCCAACTGGTACGACCCCCACACGACACGCTATGGTAACCGACACCGCTAGATGAATTCGTTCCCAGGATGTTTCCAAAATAAGTAAAATGGGCTTTACTTCCAAACCTCTACGTGATACGCCGTAGCAACTCGGAAGGGGTGGAATATAAATACTAACAAGATTGTACTTGATAAGTATATAAATCACACAAGGGATGTTTTGGAGACACACTCAACAAAACAAGAAAGCACTCACAAAGGTTTGTTAATACAAACACTCTCAAATTCATAAAATCTTTGGTGTCCTCTTACAATGAAACTTCAAGGCTATTTATAGCCAAAATCTTACACCTAACTCTAGTGTGAACAAGGAAACAACTAGAAACCTACAAAATAGAAAAATCAACATTCAAAGATCCTAAAATCTGATACAAAGTCAGTCAACATATGTTTAGGTGACAAAATATCAAAGACCAAGATTTTAAGGTGTGAAAACAAGGACAACAAGTCACCATAAATCCGATGCTGTCTGTTTTATCATTTCTGAGCTCCAATGTCTCCGAATTTGGTCCTATGGTCTGAACAATATTTGTAGCTCTCTTTCTTAGCTTTCCATAGACATCTGAATCATCTGAATCGGATTTCGGACGAGTAAGTTATGGCCAAAATACGAGACTGCTGCGTGTCAGTCTTACGCGCGGGAATTTGATCCTTGTTTGTTTGTTCGTTTTTTCCGATCGTCTTCGACATTAATATTACACGACTCGATTATATACAACTCAAAATATAAAAATACAACTCAAGAAATACAATTCAAATTAAAATACACCAAGATAAAATAAACGAAAAACTTATTGTTCGACAACTTCGACACTACTCACGAATTTGTTGTCTTTGATAACATAGTTATTTTTAAACATATCAATGATGAGTGTCGATAAATTATTTTTGAACTTCTTTGATCGAGACCTCGTTATTGGTCCAGTCGGCATGCTCAAGTCCTCATCCGGGTTCTTCATAATATCTTGATTCACATCAACTTAGAAAGACACTCTCTTCATCCTAAACACTTTTTGCCGGCATCCTAGCTCGTGTTGAAGATTGTAGATCATTGGAGGATTGGTGTTCAAACCTTCGGCGTTAGATTGCTTCGAATTTCCTCCTTGTTCTTCACTACTTTGAGGTAGGTGATTCTTCACCAATATTAGTAGTATTCTGAAGGACGTTTTTGATCATGTTTTGGGATTTACCTAATCAGTTAGATTCATAAGTAGTCGATCATCATGCGTTAGAAGGATATTTTTGACGTTTCGGCACTTATTCATCGTATAATCCTTTGAACCTTTTTAGTATATGGACTCCTAAGAATATTCATGTATCTTCAAACCGATTGTGACCAGTAGGTGGAGATTATCAAGTTGTTATGTTTTACACATTGGAATCATGCGTTTTGTAACGTAGGACGAAGGGAACTTAGGATACTTTCTCGAGATCAAGATGAATTATGGTATAGTAATGATGATACGTATCCTGGTGTCTCGTAGACATTTAATCCATAAAGATCTTTCATAAACCGTATGAGCATGATATGCACGGAGTTGGCATGTATTAACACTGAGTAGTTCATGAGTTTTCATCACCTTTAGCTCAAGTTTTACCCAGTAGTGACTGCCATGCACGATTAGCGCATGCTAAGATGTATATATTAACGTGCGCTATCGGGAATGAGTAGTGTGCGCTACGTTGGATACGTAACGTACGTTATATCATCAGGCAGGGCAGTCGGCTGTTCAGAGAAGACTGTCAATACACAGCTAGCGCACGCTAAACCTGGTCATTTGCATACGTTAACGGGCAGGCTTAGCGCACATTACGTAGAGTACGTAGCGCGCGCTAAGTAGTTCAGACAGAATTCATTTTTTTAGAGCTTGCGGCCGTAAACCGGATTGTTAGACGTTCGTACGAATTAAGAGGAATTCTTTATTATTTCTTAGGTCCGAGCCTTTCATAGGGGACGATCGAGGGGCGGTGACATACGGACGCGTGTCATTTGTTGGAGTATTTCCATTCTTGCCATTTTCGAGGCAAGTATCATATGTGGAGTTTGATTTATATTGCAACCTTGATCATGCTTATGGTTTTGTTCATGTTGTCAAATATGAGATGTATTTCTGTAATTTCTCGTGGTATTCGTTGTTAATCGTTCGTATTGATGGACATATTGAAATGCATATATGTATGCATAATTGATTGGTTTATAGTATAAATGATCCGAGGGGATCATGAGGATCTATGCTGAGGGCGCTGGATCGAATGTCCACCATGCGTTGGTCCGACGGGATCATCATGGGGATCTATGCTGAGGGCGCTGGATCACTTGACGGGTTTTCCACCATGCGTTGGTCCGACGGGATCATCATGGGGATCTATACCAAGGCGCTGGATCGCTGGATTACCCTGTATTGTGTTGATGGAATCGTGACGATTCACATCGTTGGATTCCGATGACGGAAGTCCGTTTTGCATGCTTTATGATGCACTGATGATTTATGTACTATGATACTTGTACTAGCATTGTTTTGCTAACCCCTTCGGGGGTGGACATTGTTTTGATGTTCAGGTAGCCTAGGAGCGGGGAAGCAACCATAGTACCGACAGGATGATGAAATGGCTCAGTGATGTGGTTGATGTTTATTGTTATTGTGATTTGTCTTCTTGGTTCATTTAGTACTCGAGTACGTCTGTTTTAATAATGTCATTTCGATATGGTTGTATAAGTTAACTCATTGGATCAGTTGAACCAAATCTGTATTTTGAACTTCAGTTGTACGATTGGATTATATTTACATTTCTTTTAAATTAGCCTTGTAAATCCTTACTTAAAGGGTTTACGGTGCTGTAATTATTCCGAATATCTCGGGGTGTTACACTGGGAGTCGGATAGGCCGAGCTCCTGGTGACGGACTCGAGCTCCGTCGTCTCGTGGCTGGGGCCGGATTGCCCCAGTTGCCAAGATGGGTCGCTGCCGAGGCGATCGAAAACTGAGGTGCCCCGGCTGGCGAGCGCCTCCTCTTGCGAATGGGAGCCTCTTGGCGATCGCCTGGTCAGCAATGCCTTGAACTTACGTTTGGTCATCCGGCGGACGACCGAGGGGGTGATAGCGGGAGGTGCGTCGAGAGCACTCCGTCGCTCCTGTAGGACGGCCATGGCCTCCTCGATCTGTTCTGCAGTTCGGAACTGATCGAGTGAGAGACTTGGACCGCCCCCCAGGGGCGGGATCGAGCATCTCGGACCGCGACGGCTACCCTCCGCCATCAGCTGTGGCTCGGACTGAGACGGAACGACGCATCTGGCGGGCTGGCCAGCGGCTTTCTTCGACGCGGTGGCGAAAGACATGATTCTGAAAGCTTTCTCTGAAGAACAGTGAGTGTTTCTTCAGGTATATATCCCGGAGAACAGTGAGTGTTCTTCGATACGGTAGGAATAAAATTTAGGGTTAGATGCCCTCCTTCTAGCGCCAATTGTTGTTGCCCAAAATATTTATCCGAAGATGAAATACTGCTGGAATGGACGGACAACAAACAAGGTTGCGGGAGCACTTCCGAAAGGGTGTGAATAACACAAGATTTGCCGGGTTTGTTAGGCCCGGGCTTGAATGCTCTCGCGAGATGTTATTAATACAAATATTCGTGGATACAAGTATTAATGTGAGAATCTAAGTACAATGAGTGTAAAAAGATCCTATTAATCCAGCTCTTGAACGAAGCCTTGGTGTTCTTGCTCTCGGCCGATCGTCTTCTGTGTGAGAGAGGCTGAGAGAGAAGAAGGAACCGAAAGATAGCTGTTGCCAAGAGTAGGAGAAAGCCAGGTTGTGAGTATTGCTTGGAGAGATGGACTTCAGAGAGTAAAAATCTCGTGGATGCTGAAGAATTTCGGTCCCTGGACTAGAGCAGGCAGCCTTCTATTTATAGGGGCTGAGGAGCCTTGATTCCTGGCGGGCGATTGCCTTTCGGCCAATATAATAATGGGGCGATCGTCTTCAAGTCACATGGGCAGTTTGCCTAAAGTCCAAGGCAGTTGCTGGCAGCCAGCTGTGTGGTCCAATGAGGAGCCAGCACGCGTCCGGAGTTGCTGTCACAGGCGGTCCCACGGACACCTTTCGGCGGGCCTGTCGGCTGGGGGAAGGATGCTGACAGGCTGTGGTCAACGATCCGTGAAATGCAGATCTTGTCTTAGCTCTGCACGTGGGGTCTGTGCTGAGGTTCGGCCTTTGCCGACTGGATGATCATTGGCTTCGAGCGGCATGAGGCGATCGTCATTGGTCGGTCACCAAGGGTCGATCGTGAAGTGCCGGGAGATGATCTTCTGCTAGTCGGCCACCCGGAGTCGATCGCCAAGTACCGAGAGATGATCGTCTTCTAGTCGGTCACCAGGAGTCTATCGCCAAGTACCCAGAGGCGATCATCTTAGATGTCGATCGCTCGGCACCGGGACTTGTCCTGGGACCTTCGGTCGACCGATCTATCTCGGCTGCTCGGCTATGGCTAGGTTGCCTGGTCGCTGGTCGGCAGTCTTGCCTCGGATGCTCGGCAATGGCTAGGTCGCCCGATCACTGAGGCGATCGCCGGTCGAAGAGTATAATTCTCGACACAACACTGCACAAATGGCACAACACCTAACACGTATACCAATATAACACTATTATCACAAAGCCTTCAATTTGCGGAATACACAACCAATTCAAACGGAACATATTTACGAAGGCAAGCAAAATCATCATAAATCTCATACGTGATTACTAGTCGCAAGATACAAGTCGTATAATAAGATACTTGCCTTAATAACCGCTACCGAATGCTCCGAAGAACACGGTTCGACCGGGAAGCTCGGACCCCAAAGAAGGCAATGAACGGAAGGGTTCCAACTCGAGTTCTTCACAAGAATTTCGATCCTAACATCATATAAATATTAAATCAACGATCATACGAGGAATAATAATCGTAGAACGTCCGAAAACCCCTCTATGACATTCTACCAGACACCTTCAAGGCGTCGATGAAGAACTCAACCAAAACAACGAACCGATACGATCCAACCATGGAATAACAAGGGAAATAATATAATACATCTAAATAATCATCAATCCATCACAATCTTAAGTTAAATCGTATTAAACGGATGAAAACAACCAAAACACCCAAATTCCCCAAAACTAGATTTCTAGGAAATCTGACCTGATTCGCTCGATCAAAAGATGTTATAGGATGGATTATTGATGATATTAACTCCAAGACTTCACGTATTGATCGTCCAACAACATCTCTCCATGATAAACACAACTCCAGCCGCGGAAGAGAAGGAAACGAATGAGAAAAATGGTGAAAAACCCGTCTGCTGGGCCTTATATAGCCGTCGCCTTATGTACGTGAATCGCCATGGCTTACGACGTAACCGCCATGGCCGAGTCTCTCGCCAAAAATGCCGGAAGTATTACGTGACGTAACGCCAAGGCTTACGACATAATCGCCGATCACTACCGGCCAGAATCGGCTGGCCGGGCCTGCATCGCCCGGCCATGACTCGGCCGGGGCCAACTCCAACAGCCCGAACGACCCCGAAACCCGAACCTGAATACGAATTGAAGATACGGTTACAAAGTACTCGCAAAGACAAATTCGAGCACTAAGAGAACACACGATTCCGACCACCCGAAGGCTCGAAATTCGACAACGGAAGGTAATTACCCCAAACTTTGGGAAATTACAAAAACGGCCCAAAACGTCCGAAATACACGATACACGATCGAAACACCAAACCAAAGTTCGCAACATGAATAATAACATTAAATGAACTTACGAGAAACTCGAAACAACAGTTTCGGACGAGATTCGCAAGAATCGAACTCAAGTGTGGAAAAACCGCTTAAGAACACGGAATTCAACAAAACGATACCGAAACGAACTCGGATGACAAAAAGTGCAGAATTAATCATTCTCGAAATGACGAAACAGTCATGAGCGAGTCGTCAAAACGGGCTCCCGCAAAAAAAAAAAAGAAAATCACCGAAATCCGAAATTGCGGGTATTACATTCTACCCTCCTTAAAAGAAGTTTCGTCCTGAAACTTAAAACAAGTAGGGAGAAGAAATATACCACCAGGAATATTTCAATGAGATACACAAGAATGCGAAACTAACACCCAACGGCGAAACGTTACAAACAACGCAAATGAATATACACAACGCCACCGATAGAGACATAATAAAACCAAGACGTCCAACACAACGCCACCGATAGAGACATAATAAAACCAAGTCGATTATCCGAACAATTCACAAAACACGAAGCACCCATTACAAGGAAACACGCACAATCAATAAAACAAAAATAAACACACAAACGATCCACAAGGACAACCACAAACAATTCGGACTACGCCGAAATCCTCAAAAACTACACTAGGCATTTTTGTGTCCTTTCGGAGCAGAGACGCAACCTCAATCCCCAAATATCTCAACTATCGTCTCGCAATGCATGGCTCGGTGACCCACCCGGCCACACTCGAAACAGCTGACTAACGGTGAACGACAATTCTACGCGGTACGAGATCAGGCAACAAAAGTGAGACAACCCCGATCGAACAACAACGACCGAACAACAATGATCGAACAACAATGATCGAACAACAACGATTAAATAACAATGATTGAACAACAACGATCAAATAACAATGATCGAATAACAATGATCGAACAACAACGATCGAATAACAATGATCGAACAGCAACGATCAAATAACAATGATCGGGCAACAACGATCAAATAACAATGATCGAACAACAATGATCAAATAACAATGATCGAACAACAACGATCGAACAACAATGATCGAACAACAATGATCGAACAACAACGATCAAATAACAATGATCGAACAACAACGATCGAATAACAATGATCGAACAACAACGATCGAATAACAATGATCGAACAACAATGATCAAATAAAAATGATCGGACAACAACGATCAAATGACAATGATCGGACAACAACGATCAAATAACAATGATCGAACAACAATGATCAAATAACAATGATCGAACAACAACGATCGAACAACAAAGATCGAACAACAATGATCAAATAACAAAAGTCGAACAATGACTCCGAAGTCCCCACTTCAACTCCAGACATTAAAAGAACTGGTAGAAAGTGAAAGATGTTACTTCCAAACAAGGTTCACAAGAATCGAACTGAACTCGGAAAAGTCACGATGATAAACAGATCGATCTGAAACAAGGTCACAACTAGTTCTAACGATGACAACCGAGACATCAAACAAGTTCAAAAAGTATCGGCGAACACGTTCAAGTCGATAGAATTTAGAAGGAGAAACTGCAGAAGTCAAAAATAGTATGGGTATTACATCCGACCTCTTATAAAAGAAATGTCGTCCCCGCAGCTCACAACAACGGAAACAAGGTAACAACACAAAAAGCAACCAACAGAAAAATCTCCCATGGGCCTCTCAGAGCCGATCCTGATATCTTTGTTGAAGCGCGAACTCCGAAAGTCTCGGTAGCCGATTCGCAAAACTGAATTATGTGTCCCTCAAGTCCGCACTTGAAACGCGTTACTGATGAGAAGGAAAATTTACACGTGCACGCCCCGGCACATCGCGATTGAAACACCTCGGCTCGGCATACCGAAAATACATATGCTAGATATAATGGGGCATAACGTCGCAAAACAACATAGCGGAGATGCCAACTCAGCACAACAGAGAATTATAACACATATCATATACAACGATTACCATCATAAAGTAATACATACACAAACACCACAGCAACGACGGTATCGTTCGACGACCTCAACGGCCCGAACGATAACCAGCACGTAATTACAAACATCATGAAACAATCACACATGTACACCAACGTACAAACCCAAGCTTAAGCAGCTCACACATGTGCGACAACACGCAATTCACTACGAGGCGACAACATTAAAGATCAACATCACACCTCTCACAGAGGGCTAACATAACAAATGCGTGGCAACGACCCAACGCTCACGCCACCAATTCAATCACAATTCGGAGGGCTAACACCCTAATGACAATACCAACATCATACACACCTTCTCCGACCACAAGCAGGAAATGATGGGTTTTAAAAACGAAAACCACCTTTTGAAAACAGTTTGGAAACACTAGTTGATCTTGAGTATCACTTTACAAAAAGTTGAGCAAACATCATTGTCGAGACTTTGAAAACCACCTTGCGTTGGAACAAAAATGAGGACACTTTTTTTTGGTGAAAAACTTTCAAAAATATTCGACCCTCATGTCTAAGTAAAAGTGTTTCTAAAATATTGAAAATATCTCAAAACATTTTGATCCTAGAGGTAAAGAATTTTTTAAACATATTGTGGCACCTAGGATGTACCACGAGAAAATAATTCATTTTAAAAGTACGTCTCGGAATTTATTTTCTAAGATACTCAAGGTTTTCAAAGATAATTCAATGGGCTAGAATGCCCAAAAATTTCAGGTAATTATGTTGTTGCCCGAAATATTTATCCGAAGATGAAATACTGCTGGAATGGACGGACAACAAACAAGGTTGCGGAAGCACTTCCGAGAGAAGATAAATAACACAAGATTTGCCGGGTTTGTTAGGCCCGGGCTTGAATGCTCTCGCGAGATGTTATTAATACAAATATTCGTGGATACAAGTATTAATGTGAGAATCTAAGTACAATGAGTGTAAAAAGACCCTGTTAATCCAGCTCTTGAGCGAAGCCTTGGTGTTCTTGCTCTCGGCCGATCGTCTTCTGTGTGAGAGAGGCAGAGAGAGAAGAATGAATCGAGAGATAGCTGTTGCCAAGAGTAGGAAAGCCAAGTTGTGAGTATTGCTTGGAGAGATGGACTTCAGAGAGTCAAAAATTCGGTCGGAATCCGAGAGCTGTCCAAGTGCAAGGAGCCTTCTATTTATAAGGGCTGAGGAGCCTTGATTCCTGGCGGGCGATCGCCTTTCATCCAATATAATAATGGGGCGATCGTCTTTAAGTCACATGGGCAGTCTGCCTAAAGTCCAAGGCTGCTACTGGCAGCCAGCTATGCGGTCCAATGAGGAGACAGCATGCGTCCGGAGTTGCTGTCACATGCTGTCCCACGGACACCTTTCGGCGGGCCTGTCGGCTGGTGGAAAGATGCTGGCAGGCTGTGGTCAACGATCCGTGAAATGCGGATCTTGTCCCGGCACTGCACGTGGGTTCTGTCCTGAGCTTCGGCCTTTGCCGACAGGATGATCATCGGCTGCGATCGGCATGAGGCGGTCGGCATTGGTCGGTCATCAAGGGTCGATCGGCAAGTCACCAGGGGTCGGCATCAGTCGAGAGACGATCGTCTGCTAGTCGGCCACCAGGAGTCGATCGCCAAGTACCGAGAGACGATCGTCTTCGATGTCGATCGCTCGGCACCGAGACTTGTCCTGGGACCTTCGGCTGGCCGATCTGCCTCGGCTGCTCGGCTATGGCTCGATCGCCCGATCTCTGAGGCGATCGCTGGTCGGAGAGTATAATTCTCGACACAACAAATTACACGGAACATTATATCGCCGTGGGTCCCGCGTCGGAACCCACCAGGCTAAAAACCATTTACAAAAATGCCAAAAAATCCGATGACGGTAATATTTCAAAAACTCACAAAAGCTATTCACGAAATACTAAATACCGTCATAAGAATTTCGCCAAAACGATCAAGGCCACAATGCCAAAAACTCGGTTAAGGGAATGGTTTTCGAAATAAACTCAGTCGGTAAAATACCGAAAGCCATTACAAAAGAATTCACGCAGCGGATAAAAGAAATACAATCCAACATGCACAATCCAGCAACACTACTCCTCATATGAACGAAATATGAGAGTAAAATAACCACATATCACGAAATCAAAATCCATAAAAGGATTCCGTCAATTAACTCATAATCATACCAGTAACTCGCATCAGATGAGGCACAAACACAAAGAAGGGAGACTTACATCCATAGGTCGCACGAAGGTGACGGTCGCCCACGATACTAATCTCGTCCGACAACATAACCGACACGTTGTGACTACGCACAACTCAACTTGTCACCTGTAACACCCCCAGATCCGACCGAGAATATTACAATGCCGTGGGCCTCAAGATGGAACCCACAAGGCTGAAGGAAATTTTCGCAAACATTAACAAACGCCCAAGAGGCTAACGACGGTATTATCTATTAAAAACATTCGAAGATTTATAAAACTCGTTTATCAAACCGTCGTAAAAACTCATTTGAAATCACAAGGCCCAAAATGCGAAAACTCAACAGTTTAAAAACATACGTTAAGCTATCGCTTACATGTACCGACAGAATAGATTTAGAAAATGATTGCCAAAGTAACCTAAGTTACCGGATACCAAAAAGGCCATTTAAAAATACTCACGCAGCAGATAAAGACAAACAATTAAAATACTCTAGCAGCGGAATACAACAACTGATCAGAAACTCAAAACACAAATACATGCCCTTGCCAGTATCCTCCGGGAAGTTCATCTCTCCACGACCGCTACAAGCTTGATAATCCAAGAACATAAAAAGAAAGCCCACGATGGGGTCAGCCATAATATCCAACAATGATAACTATCACATCTCGTCAATAATTACATATCAATGGAAATACTAAGTAAGAATAAGACCAATGTAATCTTACCGTCGTAACTTTACGAGAATCCACGATTCGTATCCTTAACAACACATTAAAATAATACCGAAATATCTGTACGGTATCTCAACAATACTCAAGGTTCTCAAAACATTATCATAACTCGCGATACGGAAATTATACCAACTCTGGCCAATTCAATCCATCGGATAACATCGACAATTCCAATACGATAATCGATTGTCCATCAAATACAAGTACCAAGGAAATACGGAACATACCTCAAGATTACGAAATACCATGACAATCACGTCAGTCTAATCCGAGATCAGATCAACATAACATATGGACATGGTCCTAACACAAGACCTACAAATGCATACTCATATGACAACGTCAATATGATCACAACAATAACGACAATGTATACTTATGGCAAACCTATAATATACATATGCACAACAACAATACATGGCAATCTAATGATCCAGCGTTCACTGCCTAGATCCCCCGATGATCCCGTCAGACCAACCCGAGGTGGAAAAACCATCCGTTGATCCAGCGTACGCTAGCATAGATCCCTCGATGATCTCGTCGGACCAACCCGAGGTGGACATACAACAACAATGCACAAATGCATATAACAATGATACACAATGCATGACAACAATGATACACGCATGTATCACAACATGATCGACATGAAATGACAAAAATGATTAGAGTACTTGCCCCGAGTCCTTCGAGAGCAATCTCGATGTCCAGACCATCACAAACCATTATTCTGAATATTCGACGATCCGAAATGTCACAGATGGTAAATAATTCACGCCTTTGTCTATACCATGATGTATCCTCGATACCAAGTATGCCAAGAAGAATGTAAATCATATACATTATGATTTAATTCCCAAAACTCAAATACAACCTATAATCTCAACTCTTCTGTGATTACGATTTATAAACATTGCTATATGAATTATAAACGAATGAAACTGAAACCATTCATTGAATATTATAAACTGAGCAAGTAATAACTTGCCTCGATACCAATGAAGCCGTTACCAATTCCTTGCCGTCGTCTACATGTCCCTCGGCCCTGATCAAAGCAATCTACGAACATTCTTGAATACGACCGCAAAGCATGGTTCTAAACATCGATCAATAATCTCAACCTATTACAATAATCGATTTAACATACATTCGATAACAATCAACAATCGATATAACTAATCCACAAACCCAACGATTCCAAAATATCTCGATTAAACACAAGTCCGAACAATCTAACTCAAACAATTACGAATTCATTCTCATGATTCCACAAAGCCCACATATCGATTCGATAAGGCGAGTATACAAACTTAACCGAAATATTCCAATCAATTTCTCTTTCAAAACTTCAATCAAACACCTTGAAGGCGGAATTCAAAGGTATATTCGAATCATCAATCAACAAACACCAACCACATCAAGAATACGAAGAACATAATCACAAACATATATATCCTTCAACATTACATGATTCTAGCCATCGATACGAACTAAACCACCAAAATATATCAAGAATCTCAAACATCCCAAAATATTATAGTTCAAGCCAATTACCTTCAATCCGGCGAAAGAATCAATAATGATGTTATAATCCTTGTTCCAAGCTTTCCTAGATGTTATCACTTGATAAACCAACTCAAAAGCTGAGGTTTAGGGGTTAAAAACCGAGTTTGGGTGATTTGGGACGAAAGGGGATCGTGTAGGATGGGTTGGGAAATGAAATTCTCGACTGCTTTACATTTTTATACGCCCAGGCATGTTAGCGTATGCTAACTTCATCAATAGCGTGCGCTACCTGTTCCCAGAATACAGACAGTATAGTTTTTGCCATTTTGGAGCATAACTCACTCATCTGGACTCCGATTAACTCACCGTTTGAACCATTAGAAAGCTAACTCTATGCACTATTATACTGTTATGTTTCAGAATTTTTGGAGTTTTCAAGAATCGGTTGTGATTTTCCAAAGTCGAACCTTATACACATTACTTTCCAAACAAGTGTCCAAATCTTATTTCCACTAACATTTCAACATATAGTCTTCTTAATCATATCATATACACCAAGAATCATAATCACTTGCATGTTCATCATCATACGAAGTAAACAATAACAACAACATTAAAAACCCAAAATGAAGGGAGATATTAACCAACATATCTCTTGAAGAAAAACAACACCGTTCAAAACCACACGAATCATATCAATATCCGCATATCAACCATATTATCAACATAACTCAGTAATCCATCTCATAACCATACTCATCAACTCATAAACATGACGATCATAAACTCAAGAACATCATATACAATCCAAAATGAAATCCCAAAGTGGAGAGTAATTACCTCTTTGAAGGAATGGATTGAATCCCAAGGTTGAATCCGTTTTCAATCACTTCCAAGCTTCAAATGTTGTTAGGAATGATCAACTCAAGTGTTTGGAACCTCAACTTCTCTCTAAGACCTCTCTCTATCGGTTCACAAGAAGAAATGGACGGAAGTGACAAATAATGGTGACTTATGAGAACGTGCGTCGAAAGTGGCCTGGTCCACACGCAGATTCCTTCCGATCTGACTGCATTAGCATGCGTTATCTTATATCCGTAGCGTGCGCTAAACCTGCACGATAGCGTGCGCTACTCATGATTATTAGCGTGCGCTAATAATGTTACACTTAGCCATTTTCAGCTATTCTTGTCCAACGTCTCAACATACAGAATACGAACATACGGCATACTGAATACATATACTTCTTACATCCAATTGTCGACCAAGTACGACAATTATATAAATACAGATGTCTCGGTCCTTCAATTATTTTACCCATATTGTACAGATTTCACGCTGTACAACATAACTCGGATCACATTAAACAATAGTAATAGAAATTCCGGATATTACATACTACACCACTTAAAATAAGTTTCGTCCTCGAAATTTGCAATCCGTCATAAAAACAAATAAACCGTTCAACGAAAATATCCCGAAATAATCACGACAATGATGAATCATCATTATTACCGAATAACCAAAATAGCATACTTACATATGCGCCAAGTCGACGATCTCCTGAGATACTAGCAAGTGACTTTATTGAAAAGCCTCAACACGCTTACAATAACAATTCCATAAGTCCCAACCAGATATATTATCGTCAGATGAAATAATCTATCCATGTCAAATCTTGTCTGCCTGATCGCACAATCAAATCCCAATCCGGATACAAATCAATAATACACGATACAACTGTGAAACAACTGTCCAAAACAATGACAACAGACCCCGAAATATTGACATAACGTCCGAACGCTCATACGATCGTTAACTATGATCAATCAACAAATTATCCAAGAATATCATCGACATGATAAACTCTAATTCGACCATCCAAAGGTCAAAACACACTTCGAGAATACTTTTACACGGTAAGCTCCAACATGGTCAACACAGAACCACGGAAACAAATGTACGAAAGAATAACATTCTCAAAATGACACACCAATCACGTACAGTAGATCTCAATAAATATACCCGACTGGCGAACATATCCAATCCTATATGGAGAGGGAACGACCACTCAATATTCAAAGAAACCAGCATGGGGTCACCATCTCCAATGTCTCAGTTTCACAAAACCCACAGTTCCAAAATTACATCCTGTGCATGAATTCTACATCCTGTAGCATATTCTTCTTATCCGATCAATCAATCGATCATCCCTAGATAACCAACTACCATACTGAAGTTCGAATCTTTATTCATCATATCGTACTGATGCCTTATCCAGTTTGTGAGTCACACTCATAACTCCATCATGATATGCATTATGCACTAAATGCGTATTTATATCGATCATATTTTCAAAACCAGATTGAAATCATATAGTCCCGTCAAAAGACAAATTTCCGAAAGTTCTTTCAAAAATTTCAAAACTCAAAATATAAATTTTCGTAAGTCCACGAAATCAATTTTCGAAAAAATTAAATCGGCTCGCTGGTGCCAAGTATTCGATAACAGTTTCCTTCGATTCTACACGATTTCGAAGTTTCAAATGAAAACTATGCAAATGCTGGACTACATCCATATTACTGTAAACCAATTCGGTTCGCTATTCCATCGAAAAACCACACAATAAAGTTCCGAAATTTTCAATATATAAACTCCGATAAAAACTCCTTTTCCACATATGACTCGCAACGTCAATCATTTTCCATCCTGGATAACCTCAATTATGCTATGAAAATGCATTGAAACAAATCAACACAGCAAAAGACTTCCCGGGAAGTTTCTTTTGAACAAGTAATCCAGAACCCCGAAAGGCAGGAACGACATAGATAAACGATTGATAAAGTGTTTTACAAGTCTCGGGAGTTTTTAAGAAAACAAAAAAGTCTTTTGAAATATTATGGTCTCAGCCCGTATCTCGTTCCGCATTACAAGAAGTTTAAAAAGTAGGAAACTCTTTTTTTTTCGGACCCCAAGTCCTGAGTTATAAAACAATTTCAAAAATCTATTGGGTCTCGGCCCAAAAATCATTTACGGTAAAACATCCGTAAAACATTCATTCTGAAAAGTATCATTTTCAAATGCTCAAAAACAGTTCATATATCTCAAAATGAACTAACATGACTACATGTTCTCCTGTACAATCCACAATATTTCTCCCAAATGCACAGCTCCGTTCCAAAACTTAATCGACATATTGATTTCCAAAATCATACCTTCTCAAGATCATCAATCCTGTCCCAGCTCTGTCATCTTATACTGTAATGTATAATATCTTTCTGGACCTCAGAACCTATCAACTTAGAACGACAATAAATCTCAATGCAATTCAAAAATCCAGTACTTACAGATCGTGAAGCCGACGATTCCCCGTGATACTGGCACATGTCTCGACTCAAGAAAATACTCGACACAGATATTTTCAAAACACACATTTTGCAAACCCAGTTCAACTCGAGAAAACAACACAGCTCTATCTGAAGAAACACGTTAACACCATTTGAAAAAGTTACAACAATCCCAGTACCACACTGGTAAATCACATAACGCACAAGCCCGAGTGAACAACAAAAACCCAGAGCTCAAACACTTGTCAACCGACAACTCGAATGACACGACAAAAGCACGACCCAACTCGACCCGACTGCCTAGGTTTTCACAGCCTAAGCTCTGATACCATATTCTGTAACACCCCCAGATCCGACCGGGAATATTACAGCGCCGTGGGCCCCGAGATGGAACCCACAAGGCTGAAGGAAATTTTCGCAAACATTAACAAATGCCCAAGAGGCGAACGATGGTATTATCTATTAAAAACATTCGAAGATTTATAAAACTCGTTTATCAAACCGTCGTAAAAACTCATTTGAAATCACAAGGCCCAAAATGCCAAAACTCAACAGTTTAAAAACATACGTTAAGCTATCGCTTACACGTACCGACAGAATAGATTTAGAAAATGATTGCCAAAGTAACCTAAGTTACCGGATACCAAAAAGGCCATTTAAAAATACTCACGCAGCAGATAAAGACAAACAGTTAAAATACTCTAGCAGCGGAATACAACAACTGATCAGAAACTCAAAACACAAATACATGCCCTTGCCAGTATCCTCCGGGAAGTTCATCTCTCCACGACCGCTACAAGCTTGATAATCCAAGAACCTAAAAAGAAAGGCCACGACGGGGTCAGCCATAATATCCAACAATGATAACCATCACATCTCGTCAATAATTACATATCAATGGAAATACTAAGTAAGAATAGGACCAATGTAATCTTACCGTCGTAATTTTCGAGAATCCACGATTCGTATCCTTAACAACACATTAAAATAATACCAAACTATCTGTACGGTATCTCAACAATACTCAAGGTTCTCAAAACATTATCGTAACTCGCGATACGGAAATTATACCAACTCTGGCCAATTCAATCCATCGGATAACATCGACAATTCCAATACGATAATCGATTGTCCATCAAAGACAAGTACCAAGGAAATACGGAACATACCTCAAGATTACGAAATACCATGACAATCCCGTCAGTCTAATCCGAGATCAGATCAACATAACATACGGACATGGTCCTAACACAAGACCTACAAATGCATACTCATATGACAACATCAATATGATCACAACAATAACGACAATGTATACTTATGGCAAACCCATAATATACATAAGCACAACAACAATACATGGCAATCCGATGATCCAGCGTTCACTGCCTAGATCCCCCCGATGATCCCGTCAGACCAACCCGAGCTGGAAAACCCGTTCGTTGATCCAGCGCATGCTAGCATTGATCCCCCGATGATCCCGTCGGACCAACCCGAGGTGGACATACAACAACAATGCACAAATGCATATAACAATGATACACAATGCATGACAACAACAATACATGCATGTATCACAACATGATCGACATGAAATGACAAAAATGATTAGAGTACTTGCCCCGAGTCCTTCGAGAGCAATCTCGATGTCCAGACCATCACGGACCATTATTCTGAATATTCGACAATCCGAATTGTCACGGATGGTAAATAATTCACGCCTTTGTCTATACCATGATGTATCCTCGATACCAAGTATGCCAACAAGAATGTAAATCATATACATTATGATTTAATTCCCAAAACTCAAATACAACCTATAATCTCAACTCTCTTGTGATTACGATTTATAAACATTGCTATACGAATTATAAACGAATGAAACTGAAACCATTCATTAAATATTATAAACTGAGCAAGTAATAACTTGCGATACCAATAAAGTCGTTACCAATTCCTTGCCGTCGTCTACATGTCCCTCGGCCCTGATCAATGCAATCTACGAACATTCTTCAATACGACCGCAAAGCATGGTCCTAAACATCGATCAATAATCTCAACCTATTACAATAATCGATTTAACATACATTCGATAACAATCAACAATCGATATAACTAATCCACAAACCCAACGATTCCAAAATATCTCGATTAAACACATGTCCGAACAATCTAACTCAAACAATTACGAATTCATTCCCATGATTCCACAAAGCCCACATATCGATTCGATAAGGCGAGTATAAAAACTTAACCGAAATATTCCAATCAATTTCTCTTTCAAAACTTCAATCAAACACCTTGAAGGCGGAATTCAAAGGTATATTCGAATCATCAATCAACAAACACCAACCACATCAAGAACACGAAGAACATAATCACAAACATATATATCCTTCAACATTACATGATTCTAGCCATCGATACGAACTAAACCACCAAAATATATCAAGAATCTCAAACATCCCAAAATATTAGAGTTCAAGCCAATTACCTTCAATCCGGCGAAAGAATCAATAATGATGTTATAATCCTTGTTCCAAGCTTTCCTAGATGTTATCACTTGATAAACCTGTTGGAAAGTAAAACGCAGCGGAAGCGAAGTTTGGGAAAATATGATAAAAGCGTTTTACGCATCTACGAGCATTAGATCTATTTAGGCATGCTAATTAATTAATTACTAAGATTAACAAGCAATTTAAATATTATTTATTATTTATTAATTAAATATGTTGATTAATTAAAATATCCTAATCTAGATCCAAGATCATAGGATATTACCTTTTGAAGCGGTTGGTTATTTCCTTCTTGATCGCCTTGTATTTCTACCTTCAGGTCTTCTAGAGTATGATCCGTCTTGAACCGGACGCTGTGTGGGCAACGAGCTACCGGATCTTGCTTGGACACCTTATGGATCGGCCGAATTCACCTTGCCTCACAACTCTCGATTTTATTTTCTTCAAGTAATTCCGATATGTAGCAAGAATTAAAGTGTTATCTCAATTGTGGAATCAAAGACACAAGTCAAGATCCACAATTAAACACTTAGAAGAAAAATCGAAATTTCTTGTGTATATGAAGCATAAAATCGGCCAAGCCCCATAAATTCCTATTTATAGGCTCTTGGACTACTACTAGGGATCTAAAGGAGGATTATGGAAGGACTCCCAATTAATTCATCTTACCTTATTAGGACTCTTCCTAATATATGATGAATCAATTAATATCAACTTAGTCCACTAAAAGGTTGATATTGCACTTCCTACCAAAATCCCAAATTACGAAATTGGGCTCCTTATTAAATATATTATTTCCGTGTTTAAGATATCGAATGTCCATTAATTAATTATAAGCTACGTGACTTTAATTAATTAATATCTTATCCAAGAGTAGTACCACTCGAACCTTATTATTATATCGGAATTAAATCCACCTGCAGGGTTTAATATAATAATCATTATCGAGCTCCTCAAGGGGACATCATCAACCCGCACGAGTCGGGACACGATTTCTAGTAATAATAATAATTGTCGTATAAACAATATTATTGCCCAAGATACGAGGCTTATTGAGTCGATCATTTTGACTCTCACCTATGGTAAATCAAAGCAATAATTATTATAAATACACAATTAAATATTATATACTTAGAATTAAGAAATAATATTTATCCGAGATTTACGTTCTTCTTACAGTCAGTATAGAAGACACTATCTCACCTCGATCCTGTTCAACGTATGCAAATACGCTAATGTATGCTAATAGTCAAGACCAACTATTCTCAAGCACACACTACAACCCTTTATATAATTTGTCTAATAATTATATAGGTTGTGAACTATTATATTATTTTATAAGGCACCGATAATGTGATCTTCCATGTGACACCAACACACCACATTATCTACAATATAAAATAATTAGACATTTTATTTGCATAACCATAACGTGAATTCATATGCAAAACATGTGATTAAATATAATTAATATCCTCATAGGTAGTAATAGGGAAATTAGGTAATACAAGCATAAAGTATGCTTTGCAGTATACAATCCTAACAATCTCCCACTTATACTCAAAGCATGCTTTTAAGTATACTACTCTATTACATAGTCTCTCATTTCTCCCACTTATACTCAAAGCAATGCTGCCATACACCGTAATCCCATTCCTTCCACATGCCTTTCAAAAACTTTTGAAGGTAGGCCTTTCGTGAAAGGGTCAGCAAGATTATCTTCCGATGCAACCGTGGCTACAACTACGTCTCCTTCCTTTACGAAGTGTCGTATGATGTGGTACTTGCGGTTGATATGTTTACTTGCCTGATGGGCTCGTGGTTCCCTCGAATTTACGACTGCACCAGTATTATCACAATAGAGTGTAATACCCTCTGGCAAATCGGGAATCACATCTAAGTCCTGCAGGAAGTACTTGAGCCACACTGCCTCCTTGGCTGCCTCAGAGGCTGCCACGTACTCGGCTTCCATGGTAGAGTCCGAGATGCATTTCCTTCACACTCCTCCAACTAATGGCTCCACCTCCCGTGCTAAACACATAACCCGAAGTAGACTTGGACTTTTCTTTGTCCGATGAAAATGCAGTCGAGTGTAACCCACCAGGAAATAGGTCGTCGATTGATATACAAGCATGTACTCCTAGTCCTTCTCGGTACTTGAGTATGTGCTTGACAAAGAATCCAGTGTCACAGTCACAGGTTCGACTGATATCTGGCAGCCATGCCCACGGCATGACAGATATCTGGTCTAGTGCAAAGCATAGCATACATGAGACTTCCCACAGCGGATGCATAAGGGACCATCTTCATGTCATCTATCTCCTTTTGTGTCTTAGGACACATGTTCTTAGATAGTTGAATTCCATGTCTGTAAGGTAGAAAACCTTTCTTGGAATTCTCCATGCTAAACCGCTTCAGCACTGTATCGATATAGGATGCCTGGGATAAGCACAACATCCTCTTCTTCCTATCACGAAGGATCCTGATTCCAAGGATGTGTCCCGCTTCTCCTAGATCCTTCATATCGAACTGCTCAGATAGCCATACCCGTACATCCGAAAATTCCTTCACGTTGTTTCCAATCAGAAGGATATCGTCTACATACAGTACAAGAAACATCTCACTCGGACATTGGACGAATCCATATGACTGGACTACTTCGTCAAAACGAGTGTTCCAAGATCTAGATGCTTGCTTAAGTCCATAAATGGATTTCTTAAGTTTGCACACCAAGTGCTCTTCTCCTTTAGCAATGAATCCCTCTGCTTGGCGCATATAGATTTCCTTTTCTAGACTCCCATTCAAGAATGCAGTCTTGACATCCATCTGCCAAATCTCCAGATCCAAATGCGCAGCTATAGCTAAAAGAATCCGGATTGACTTAAGCATGGCTACTGGCGAAAAGGTTTCATCATAATCGATACCCTCTTTCTGAGTGTAACCTTTTGCAACAAGCCTCGCTTTGAAGGTTTCAACCTTCCCGTCACGTCCCTTCTTTTGCTTGTAGACTCATTTACTCCCAATGGCTTGTACACCATCAGGTAGCTCTACTAGCTCCCACACTTGATTGGAATCCATAGATCCCATTTCTGATTCCATTGCTTCTTGCCAGGAGTCAGCATCTTTATCTTGGATTGCCTCCTTATAGGTCCAGGGAACCGATTCATCTTCGTCTGGGATTGAGTCCGAAGACTTTCCCACGCCTATGAATCGTTCGGGCTGACGAACAACCCTCCCACTATGACGAGGCAAATCCTGAGTTGGTGTAAAAGTTTCATAATCGATACGTGGTGCAGTGTTAGTTGGCACTTGTACGATTGGGATAGTCGGAATCTCGCCCCTCAGCTCTTCCAGAATTATTTCGCTCATGGGCTTGTGACTAATCATATAATCCTCTTCCAGAAATCGGGCATTGGTGCTACCAATGACCTTCTGATCCTGGGGACTATAGAACAAGCCACCCTTCGTTCCCTTAGGGTATCCCACAAACACTCGTACTTCTGTGCGAGATGCCAACTTATCAGCTTCCTTATTCAGCACATGTGCTGGAGTACCCCAAATCCGAACATGTCCTAGACTGGGCTTACGCCCACTCCACGATTACGTGGGTGTTTTGGAAGCGATTTGAAGGCACCGAGTTTAGAATGTACTTCTTTGTTTCTAAGGCGTATCCCCAAAACGAAATAGGTAAATCTGAATAACTCATCATTGATCTAACCATTTCCAAAAGAGTCCTATTCCTTCTTTCACCACACCATTTTGTTGTGGAGTTCGGTGCGGTGGTGGGATGAAATCCCCTCATTCGCCAAGAAATCCAAAAACTCTCCACTAAGGTATTCGCCACCACGATCAGATCGTAGTGACTTGATACTCTTCCCATGACGCTTCTCCGTTTCAGCCTTGAAGTCTCTGAACTTGTCAAAAGCTTCGGACTTACGTCGCATCAAAAAGATGTATCCATATCTCGAATAATCATCTATGAACGTGATGAAATATTCGAAACCTCCTAGCCTGGATATTCATTGGACCACATACATCCGTATGAACCAATTCTAACACATCCTGATCACGGTTTCCCTTGGTTTTAAAAACCCTTTTGGTCATCTTACCTTCCAGACAGGATTCACAAATTGGAAATGACTCAACTTGGAGATCATCCAATGGGCCATCATCTACCAATCTTTGAATCCTTCTAAGGTTTACATGTCCTAACCGTAAATGCCACAGATATGTTTGGTTTATGCTTGAAGGTTCTTTTCTCTTATAGGTTTAGACAAAGAGTTAAGTGATTTATGCATAGGAGTTTGTGCGGTATTAACAATATATAGTCCATCATTAAAAGTACCTCTGCAAATATATTCACCGCTTCTTTTCTTAATAATGGCATCATCATCAAAAGAAATCGAATATCCATCGCATTTAATTTAGAAACCGAAATTAAATTCATTCTAAAATCTGGTACTAATAATACATTATTGAACTAATAATTTATCATTAATCTTCAATCGCACGACTCCCCGCAATGACCATAAGCCCGGAATAATCGCCCGATTGATGGTAATCTCGCCCGCACTAAGTGCTTGGTTACACGAAAACCATGCGAGTCAAAGCAAACATGATCGGTGGAGCTGAATCAACTATCCACGAAGTGGAAGAACAAGCTGCCAAACATGTTTTGACTACTAGTGCACGAGACATACCTTTCTTAAGAGCAGGGCAGTCCGCTTTAAAATGTCCTTTCTGACCGCACTTGTAGCACTTTCCCTTTGGCTTTTTGTTCGCCTCGGAGTGAGGAGCCTTGCTTTTCACCTTGAGGGATGCCACTTGCTTCTGGCCAACCTGCTTCTTCTTCTTTCCCCATTTGGGTTTGGAAGAAGTAGCACCGGTTGCCGCAAGAATCTGATGATAACCTTGTTTGAAGAGACCTTCAGCAGACTGAAGCTCTGTCAGAAGTTCCGCCAAACTATATGTCCTACGGTTCATATTGTAGTTGAGTCGGAACTGCTCAAAGCTTCTAGGTAAGCTGCCTAAGATAATATCGACCTGCGTTTCCGCATCGATAGTAGCCCCCAATATGCTCAGTTCGTTCAAATGAGACATCATTTTTAGAACATGATCCCTTACTGGAGTCCCTTCAGACATTTGGGTTGTCATCAATACCCTCATAGCATTTTGTCTAGCCACCCGGTTCTGATGACCAAACATCTCGGTGAGACTTTTCATCATTTCCGCGGCCGAACCCATCGTCCGATGATCTTTGCCAATACATTTGTCGGTGAAGCCAAAATGTAACAATGAGCCATCTCATCGGACTTTTTCCATTTCGAATTCCGCCAACTCTTCGGGAGTGGCATCCGGTTCTGGTTCTAGAGGGCTCTCCTCGATTAAGACAAACTTATGCCCCTCGGAATCGGGACAATGTCAAGATTTCTTTTCCAATCGGTAAAGTTAGTGCCATCTAGTTTATTTTCTTTGAGAATAACAGCTAGTGGATTGAAAGACATCTGAGAATAAAATTAAAAACATTCATCACATAATGCATAGCAAAATATATCGAAAAACCTCAAAAACACAATATATATGCTAGCAACCAACACCTCAAAAAATCCGCACATGCAAGCCACGATCGTGTGGACGTTTACACACATTTTTCAAGTAGAGTTTTACGTCTTTAATTTTACTATCTAGTCAAATTACTTTATGACAAGTAAAATTAATAGTTGGTTCCTCTTGGCCATGTATTAATTAACATAGACTCCGATGGGGAGCTTATTAATTAATACACCTAAGTGAACACCATAATATAACATCCTTAAAATATTATCTTTTAAATAATAGTCCTACAGATGGAGAGGTCCTATCATAAAAAGTAATATTTACCTTATGTTATCGTTTTGAAATTTAAAACTAGTGAACCTATAATTAGCACATCCGATATGGAGGAAGACTCTAATGTCAACGCGCATGCTAATTACTTCACAATTTAAATTTATTATGGAGGCCAATTTGATTTTAATTAAAATAAAAATCAATTTAATCACTTAGTTATTTTAGCCTTAAGGTTTTTAATTTTCTCGTCCTAACATGCAAGGAAACATATCACGCATACATCCATACATGTCATACATCAAAACAATAAAAACCAAAATAAAGCATGGATAATTAAATTTATCCAATTATCATGGTCTTCTTCCTTGAGTTGAATCCGAGAAAATCTTCGACTCGATCTCTCGCACTGAATCAAGCATCTCGTCGCTTCTCCCCGGCCGGGCCGTGGATTTTCAAAATTAAAATTTTACTTTTATGCAAAATTAATTACATAAAAAAAATTAATTTTAAATCCCGACTTCCCAGCGGACGCAACGAACGGCGGCGAAAACGGATCGGACCGAAATCGGGCGGCCGGCCCGAACCATGGCCGGCCGGACAGTGCCGCAGCCACTGGCGGCCACTCGGCGCTCGGCGACGACCTCTCGGCTGCTCAGCGGCACTTCTTGTCGGCCGCGGCTCGCCAGTGATCCCGGCGATCCAGGTCTGCTCTATTTCTTCGTGATTCCGTCTTTTCCGAATTCGATTACAATTTTATACGAAATAAAATACATCGAAATTACATCAAGATTACACGAAAAATAAAAACACCTAGAACTACCCGCGGATTTTCTCACGGGAAAAAACCATTACATGCCTCAAAAACGGGCCAAACCAACAATTGCATAATTAATAAAATAAATAAATAAATGCACCATTCATATAAACCATGATAATTGGATCATATCACCTGCATGAACACATCTAGCAAAATATTCCAACATCAAAATATATGAATATTTAAATTGCTATCAATTAATCACTAAAATTAATTAAAATAGCAAAAGCCTAAAAATCCGGCTCCGATACCAATTGTTGGAAAGTAAAACGCAGCGGAAGCGAAGTTTGGGAAAATATGATAAAAGCGTTTTACGCATCTACGAGCATTAGATCTATTTAGGCATGCTAATTAATTAATTACTAAGATTAACAAGCAATTTAAATATTATTTATTATTTATTAATTAAATATGTTGATTAATTAAAATATCCTAATCTAGATCCAAGATCATAGGATATTACCTTTTGAAGCGGTTGGTTATTTCCTTCTTGATCGCCTTGTATTTCTACCTTCAGATCTTCTAGAGTATGATCCGCCTTGAACCGGACGTTGTGTGGGCAACGAGCTACCGGATCTTGCTTGGACACCTTATGGATCGGCCGAATTCACCTTGCCTCACAACTCTCGATTTTATTTTCTTCAAGTAATTCCGATATGTAGCAAGAATTAAAGTGTTATCTCAATTGTGGAATCAAAGACACAAGTCAAGATCCACAATTAAACACTTAGAAGAAAAATCGAAATTTCTTGTGTATATGAAGCATAAAATCGGCCAAGCCCCATAAAGTCCTATTTATAGGCTCTTGGACTACTACTAGGGATCTAAAGGAGGATTATGGAAGGACTCCCAATTAATTCATCTTACCTTATTAGGACTCTTCCTAATATATGATGAATCAATTAATATCAACTTAGTCTACTAAAAGGTTGATATTGCACTTCCTACCAAAATCCCAAATTATGAAATTGGGCTCCTTATTAAATATATTATTTCCCGTGTTTAAGATATCGAATGTCCATTAATTAATTATAAGCTACCGTGACTTTAATTAATTAATATCTTATCCAAGAGTAGTACCACTCGAACCTTATTATTATATCGGAATTAAATCCACTGCAGGTTTAATATAATAATCATTATCGAGCTCCTCAAGGTGACATCATCAACCCGCACGATTCGTGACACGATTTCTAGTAATAATAATAATTTTCGTATAAACAATATTATTGCCCATTATACGAGGATTATTGAGTCGATCATTTTGACTCTCACCTATGGTAAATCAAAGCAATAATTATTATAAATACACAATTAAATATTATATACTTAGAATTAAGAAATAATATTTATCCGAGATTTACGTTCTTCTTACAGTCAGTATAGAAGACACTATCTCACCTCGATCCTGTTCAACGTATGCAAATACGCTAATGTATGCTAATAGTCAAGACCAACTATTCTCAAGCACACACTACAACCCTTTATATAATTTGTCTAATAATTATATAGGTTGTGAACTATTATATTATTTTATAAGGCACCGATAATGTGATCTTCCATGTGACACCAACACACCACATTATCTACAATATAAAATAATTAGACATTTCATTTGCATAACCATAACGTGAATTAATATGCAAAACATGTGATTAAATATAATTAATATCCTCATAGGTAGTAATAGGGAAATTAGGTAATACAAGCATAAAGTATGCTTTGCAGTATACAATCCTAACAAAACCAACTCAAAAGCTGAGGTTTAGGGGTTAAAAACCGAGTTTGGGTGATTTGGGATGAAAGGGGATCGTGTAGGATGGGTTGGGAAATGAAATTCCCGACTGCTTTAGGTTTTTATACGCCCAGGCATGTTAGCATACGCTAACTTCATCAATAGCGTGCGCTACCTGTTCCCAGAATACAGACAATATAGTTTTTGCCATTTTGAGCATAACTCACTTATCCGGACTCCGATTAACTCACCATTTGAACCATTAGAAAGCTAACTCGATGCTCTATTATACTGTTATGTTTCAGAATTTTTAGAGTTTTCAAGAATCGGTGGTGATTTTCCAAAGTCAAACCTTATACACATTACTTTCCAAACAAGTGTCCAAATCTTATTTCCACTAACATTTCAACATATAGTCTTCTTAATCATATCATATACACCAAGAATCATAATCACTTGCATGTTCATCATCATACGAAGTAAACAATAACAACAACATTAAAAACCCGAAATGAAGGGAGATATTAACCAACATATCTCTTGAAGAAAAACAACACCGTTCAAGACCACACGAATCATATCAATATCCGCATATCAACCATATTATCAACATAACTCAGTAATCCATCTCATAGCCATACTCATCAACTCATAAACATGATGATCATCAACTCAAGAACATCATATACAATCCAAAATGAAATCCCAAAGTGGAGAGTAATTACCTCTTTGAAGGAATGGATTGAATCCTAAGGTTGAATCCGTTTTCAATCACTTCCAAGCTTCAAATGTTGTTAGGAATGATCAACTCAAGTGTTTGGAACCTCAACTTCTCTCTAAGACCTCTCTCTATCGGTTCACATGAAGAAATGGATGGAAATGACGAATAATGGCCAACTGCACTTATATATATACTGTACATTACTAACGTACGCTATCAACTTCAGTTAACGTATGCTACACACTTAGCGTGCGCTGATCGCTTGTTTTCGCGTAGTATGGTTTTCAAATCCGATCAATTTTAAAATTTCTAAAACCTCGGAGTATTTCCAAGGTGTCGAACCCAAGGGAATTGATGTGTCGAAAATAAAGGAATTAACTCTACTCAAAATTTGACTGCTATTTAGGAGTCCGAAAAATTGTTTTGATTCTAATTATCTAACTTAAAAAATCGAAGACCAAAAATTGAATAAAAGATGAATAATCTAAATTAAGCAAATAAAGCAAATTAACAAGATAAAATCACAAGTCGCAAGGTAATTGATCCTAGGGTAGTATCATCTAATTGAGTTCACACAATCCATTCACTTGATTCCTTCTCCCCAAAATTTAATTCAATCCTAGAAATAATCACTCGTCGATCTAGAATTCTGTCAAGGCAACCTAGAAAGATAGTTAATTAAAACCCTTTTCGCCTTGAACTCAAAGAATTAAAATCACTTAAAAAGCACCAACTTATTTATCTATGATTTATCTTTCTCCGCTAGGTCTCAAGATAAAATCATATTGTGTGTCAAGTATTTCCACTAATCAATTACACCTTCCGGACAAAATCAATTAGCTAACATGCATCGATTAAGGGCCCTTTAATCTAACATGAGATTTAACACAACTTGAACACAAGCCTAGGATGAAAGGTCAAAAGGTAATCAAAGGAATATCATGTGATCATCAATTAAATTTACTAACCCTATAATCAATCAAAGGAATTAGCCAGACATAATTGAAATTAGACAAGAAATAGATGAAGAATGCATATTATTAATATGAAAAGAGAGATTACAACCCTTATGGATGAACTCCGAGTCTTCAATCTCCCAAAAACAATAATAATTCTCCTCCAAAAAGTTCTTGCATCAAAGAAATTAATCTTGCTAAGATGATCTAAAAATTGTAAAAGATGAAAAAGAATGATAAAGAATGATCCAATATGACCAAAGCTGATAGAGAATGATAGAGAATACTCAAACTAGGTCTAGAATGAGGTTTATATAGCCTAAGGGGGTTAAAATCCCGATTAGCCCTAATCTAGGAAATAAATAATATCCAAAAGAGTCAAAATCCGTCCAAAAACGAGAGCCCGCTGGGAAGCCTTTCGGACTGGCCTATCGGCCGATAGGCTGGCCGATAGATGGTTCGTCGATCTCTTCACTTGGCAGGGCAGAATCTCCTTTCGGGCGCCCTATCGGCCGATATGCTGGGCCGATAGGTTCGACTGTTTCTCGCAAAAATCCATTTCTTCGTCCGCTTGATTCGACTCTCGGTCCTTTGTCTCGTTTTGGGTCCTTTTGGCTCTAAAAACCTGCAAACACACTAAAACCAACCCAAACGCGTAATACGGCTCGACTAATCATAAATAAGCCAAATACGAGCACATTAATCACGAAACGAGATAAAAACCCAGTATAAAATCCTAGAAATAAGTGGTAAAATTACCACTTATCAAACCCCCCCAAACTTAAGCCTTGTTCGTCCCGAACAACAAAAAGAAAAGAAAAAGAAAGTCGTGAATCATCGTGCAATTCATAGTGTTCAACCTAATCAATACTATCCTGTAATTCTCTCTAAATAATCCGATTGTCGTAAAAGCGAGCTGCACTCAGAATAATGATTCCGCAAAGTAGTCAAGTTCAGTCCTAGTCATTCGTTCATGAAGAAAATCCAGCTCAAAGATTAACAAAACGTGAGTCAAATCGACCGTCAATATGAAAGGCTAAAATAAACAAGCTAGTTCGTCCCGTTACACAGTCTAGTGGCACATTTTTCACGAGTTTCATAACAAATAAACCTCGGTCAGTATTCCCTTATATAAATGTTCAAGAATTTGATTCGAGTTGACCACTAGGTTAGGATCTCGGGATGTTTCATCGGGGTAATTCTAGGGTGGAACTTCCATTCTCATGTATTAGGAAACCGTTTGACGTAAAAGACACTCATGGGGCACATGGATGCTTCTAGTTACTAAGTTCCGTCTACAATGGAGAAACAACTCGAATATATAATTTCCGCATGTCCGAATCAAGGTCGCCGTTTTACGCGAGTAAGCAATGGTCACGCGAATACCCGGTTACTAAGTTCCCTATCATTGGCACATGTGAAATATCTAAATCACTAGTCTAATCAGTCGTCGTTTTACGCGAGGGTAAACAACGGGTCACGCGAATGCCCCGGTTACTAGACTTCCCTTCATAGAACAACATTATCTCAATTTTTGGGAAAAGCGGCCGACTCTAAACTCTATCTAAGTGCCAACACGATCGACAAACTTGATGCGACTCACTATCCGGAAGATGTAACCAAACGTATTGACGGTGATTTTAAAACAAGTATGTATCGTCTCTTATCTGCCAAGACCTCTACAATCACGAAAAATTTTGGACCTAAATGAATACTATGCAAAACAGAAATTACTAACTACAACTCGACTAAAACTCGACCGTTTCTTCAGAGAGAAAAACAGTGTTGTAACATCGGTATCACACAATTAGAAGCACGAAAAATTCACTAAAAAGGAAAAACTAAAGACAAGCAAGGCTATCTAAAAACAAACAACGAAAAGCAAATAAAAGCAAACACGAAATCTAATCTAAAAAAAAAAAAAAAAAAAAAAAACTAGTACGACCTAACGAAAAAAAATAGAAACTAGCAAACACACCAAACGAAAATGAACATAAAATTTTAAAAAAAAAAAAACTAAGCAACAAAAAGCCAAAACCACGCAACACCAAAATGATAAGCACAAATAAACACAACGGGCACCAACACAAGCAAATAAAGATACAAGGCAAACACGGTACTCACACGTAAAGAAATTAACAAAGCCGCACTTCTTCCCCCCCCCAAACTTATTTCGCATCCCAAAGGAGGAATAAGTTTGAAAAGAGAAAGGAGTGGCTTTGTTAATGGAGTACCTGATCACTGTGGCGGAAATGGCGGGTTTGTCGGCGAGCTCGGATCATAGCGGGCATGTGAATCGGGGAAAGGAGCAAAGTGGTACATCTCGTGTAGCATTCGGTGGTAGTGGTCCTCCTGGGCCCACCTATCTTCCTGCCTCTTCCTCTCTTGCTCCCTCCAAGCAATCTCCTCTTGTTGCCACACTCTGTCCTCTTCGGCTCGTCTCTCCACGAGCTCGTACAACTCATTGACCCGAGTGGCAACAGCACCCACCCGAGTCTCAACCTCGCCCAACCGAGTTCCCAAAGAACCAAACTCGGTTGTCAAAGAACGCATACTCGCCAAGTGATAGTTGTCTTGCGCTTGCATATTCTCTTCGTGCATCTCTCTCTCTCTCTCAAAAAATCTCGTCTCAAAAGCATCAAAATCTGGAGCTCTCATCTGAAAACTAGTACCTCCACCGGCGGGAATCTCGTCACGGCTACCCCCCTCGGGTATATCATCCATCTCCTCCTCGGCTCCCTCCAAGAACGGCTCATCAATGGTCACCTCCCGGCGTTGCCTCTTACGAGGCGCATCTAACGGTCGGATAAGTGCCACATGAGCCGCGGAGCTCATACTCCACCTCGCATATACATCGGGCGCGTCTCCCATCACAGTGGTCAAGGTCGGAGAGGGGAGTCGGAAGAGGGACACGGTTTTGTTCCGACCGTGCAATTTCCAGTCGAACCCCTCGGTGAAGGCAAGCATCTCTTGCCTCTGTAGTGTCGGTTTATCCAAATAGATGTCTCGGGACACCGGCTCTCCGCTAATGCGCACCCCGAGATGCTCCGCGATAGGGGTTACGAACGCCCCAATCCCAATCCTCTGCTTCCCGGTCAGCCGGGCTTGTTTCTCCATGTGCTCGATCAGAAAACATCCGGCGTGCTTCCGTGTACCGTTCAAGGCCGACCACAAAAGGTGAAGATCAGTGGACAAGCACGTCCCCAAGTCGGTACGACTCAAAATCGTCGATGTGAACAGGCGGTGGACATGTGTGAGAAAATCGGGTTCCTGATCGAGGAGGCTTTGGCATATGTCGGATTATAAATAAGAAGCGTCTCCTCCCTGCGGGAAATCATCTTGGACCACAGCTCTAAGTTTTCTTTGGCATGATCGCCCTGCTGGAATGATCCGTCCTCGGCCCCGTTGATAATGGCATTAACTTCATCGGCCGAGAGCTCCCTTTCTATGTTGTCGAGATTGAAGAGAATAGACGCCGGAGTCCCGTTCTCCCTAAAAACCTCAAGTGTGGACAGAAACTCCACGGCGAGCACGTGGTAAGCGAGGTAGTTAGCCCGAAAAATTTGCTCAAACCCGCACTGCCTTGCTAGTAGCACAATATCATCGTAAACACCCATACCCCGAGCCGTCTCCTCATGCAGAAATCGGCAATGCTTGTGTGACATGCCGATAAGGTGCGACCACCTTCTTTTAGACTCTGGCCCGGTCAATCTCAGCTTGAACTTCTTCGGGTCGAGTGCAGCCGGGATCGGAATAGCCGGCACTACCTTCATCGGAGCCTTTTCCTTTTCTGTGGTTGCCTTAGATTTTCCGGCCGTACTCGGATTCGACTTCTTGCTTTGCTTTCCCATTTCAACGTTCCTACAAAACAACCATCCAATTAAAATCCAATAAACACTCATAATACAAACATTCAACGAGCATCGACATAATCCCATAATCCCACAATATCAAGAGCCCTCTATAAATCACACAATCTCCCCCAAACTTAGACTCCCCCATTTCATATTCAAAGGATCAAAATCACCACCCACAATAACAAAACAACACACTACAATCATATTAGGGCAAATTCTCTCCAATCCAATCTAATTCATCAACAATTCAACTCCTATCAATCCCAATTAACAATTCAATTCAACAAATCCACCCAATTTCAACAAAATGCGAAATTAGGGTTCTTCAAATTTGGGGTTTTTTCAAAATTCATTCAATTTCATCAAATAATCCCCCAATTCGAAGTACCCATGAACAATCAAGCCTAGATAACATGTTTCCCTCAAGATTCTATCAACAATCGGGCATAAAATTCAAAGAACATCAAAGTTTAGCAAAAGCCCCAAAAAGTGGATCCCCAATTCGATTTTCATCAAAACTCCAAAAAGAATCCGTCAAAGTGCTTGAAAACATGTATAGAATTGAAAAACAAGAGGATTAAGAGTCGAAACTACGTACCTTGATCGAGTTTGAAGGAAGAAAAGTAGAAAAAAAATTCGCCCCTTTCGTTCTTGTGTTCTATCGGCCGATAAGAGTGCAAGTGTGTGAGAAAATCGGGTGTGAAGTGTTTAAAAGGGGTATAAAATAACCGGGTCGAAGTGGATACTGGGCCGGGTATGTTCCTATTGGCCAGGCCTATCGGCCGATAGGCTGGGCCGATAGGAACTTCTGTCTCTTACATACCTTATATCGGGTGGGATATCGGTCGATATGCAGACCCTATCGACCACTGCTTGTAATCAATAAAAATTTTTTATTTTCCTCAGCCTATCGGCCGGGCCTTTCGGCCGATAGGCTCGCCCGATAGGATTTTCTATCTCAAAAATTTTTTTCAGCTCGTTCTACTTCACATACTTGGTCCCGGTTTTGCTTGGATATGGCGATTAAAGACCTGCAAGTATTCAAAACTCGGCGTGCATGGATTAGAACCTAACAGAAACTAGCAAAGCTACTACGAAACTAGAAACTACAAAAATCACGCAAACGAAAAATCGAAAATAAATGAATAAAACGAACTAATATACATACATACGTTGGGTTACCTCCCAACAAGTGCTACGCTTAACGTCTTTAGCTAGACGATACCTCATTCAACCCGGGTCTTCAGTGACAACTCCCCCTTGAACGGGTTTGTTGATATCAAGATAGCATACGCTCCTCTCATTAAGTCGAGACTCGTTCGCCTCCAACATTCGAACATACTCCGGCAAATCCTCGGAAATTTCATCAACCTCAGAATGTGAGTAAATCGAGTGTGAAATACAATGCTCCAACAAGTCGGTCGGGGGCGGCATAATAGACTCAATTTCAAAACATTCCTCGGGCGCATCGTCGGGCTTCTTCATCGCGTCATAGATGGAAATTTTCAGATTTTGATCATTGACCCGGAAAGTAAGATCACCCTCCTGGACGTCTATAAGTGCTCTCCCCGTCGCTAAAAACGGTCTCCCAAAGATCAATGGTTGATTCTCGTCCTCGGGCATATCAAGAACTACGAAATCGGCCGGGAAGACTAAGTGTTGGACTCTAACGAGCACATCCTCCACAATTCCCCTCGGATAAGTGATTGACCGGTCCGCCATGAGTAGAGAAATGGTAGTCGGCTTCATCTCCCCAATCTTCAACCTCTTAAAGATGGATAGAGGCATAAGATTGATGCTTGCCCCGAGATCACACAACCCATTACGGAACGTTTGGTCGCCAATCATGCATGTCAAAGTAAAACGTCCCGGATCCTTCTGCTTGAGTGGGAGCTTGTTTTGAATGATAGCGCTACACTCCTCTGTCATATTTATTGTTTCAAACTTCCTCAACTTCCTCTTGCTTGCCACAGCGTCTTTCAAGAATTTCACGTAACCCGGCATGTCTCTCAAAGCGTCTAGAAGTGGAATGTTGATATTCACCTTTTGAAACATGTCGATAAATTGTTGAAGCTTTTCATCATATCTCGACTTGGCCAAACGCTGTGGAAATGGAGCTTTTTCCTCAAAATCTTTCATATTCGAACTTCCAGGAGCCTTTCGGCCGATAGGTGGGTCGATAGGCTTCACTGCCGGCATGCTGTATGGGTATCGGTTGGGCCTATCGGCCGATAGGCTGGCCGATATATTCTGCTGTATTCCATCTTCTTTCTCGTTCTCGGCTCCCGTTTCTAATACATCCTCGTTTCCAGATTCCTTAACTCCAGCCCCATGATTACTGTACCTTGTCCCACTCCGAAGCTCGATTGCGTTGCATTGTTGCGTCTTCGGGTTGGTCTCAGTGCTGCTCGGAAAATGGCCCGGCTTATGAAATTCGGCTTGGGCGTTCGCCATTTGACTCATTTGGGTCTCCACCATCGACATCTGCTTTGTCAAGGCTATCACCGAGTTTCCAATAGATGTCACACTATGCTCGAGAGCTCCGAACCTCTTGTCTACTTTATAAATAAAATCTTTTTGGCTTGCCTCTAATCGTTCCAACATCTCTTCCATAGGTGTCTTAGCAATCGGCTCTTGAATAACCCCATTTTTCACGTTAAATCCCGGTGGTGGCTGGAGAGCATTGTTCGGGTTGGCATAGGAGAAATTAGGGTGGTTTCGATTGTTCGGATAAGAGTTCCCCCAATTTCCCCCTTGCCGGAAGTTTCCTCCTTGCATGTAGTTCACATCCTCCTTAACTGCAATCGGCTCGTTTAACTCTTCAAAAACTGAATTGACTCCCAAAGTATTCTTTCTTAGCATCTCGAGCTCTTTTTGTTGTTTTTCAAATTTTGCCTTTAAATCACCGTAGGCGTCCTCGTCACCGGAGGGAACCTTTCTTCTGGTCATCTTCCTATCGGTCACCTCCTCATAATCATTGTTGACTGCCAGCTCAATGAGATTCTTGGCCTCTTCATAATCGTTAGCTAGAAATCCCCCTTTCGATGAATAGTCCAATTCTCTTCTAGCCTTCCTCGTCAAACCCCGATAAAACCGAATATAGATCTCCTCTTTGTCAATTCCATGCTGTGGGCATTTGCGAAGTAGCTTCTTAAATCGGATCCATGCCTCGTATAAGTATTCATCCTCATATTGCTCGAATTGCAAGATATCGTTGATTTGTTTTTGCACCTTCGAGGGAGGATAGAACTGTGCTAAGAACAACCGGGTCATCTCTCTCCAAGTACCAATTTCCTTCCGATCTAAGCTCTTGTACCAATCTAGTGCATCGTCTTCTAAAGAGAACCGGAATAGGCGGAGCTTAATGACATCCGGAGGCACTCCGTTTTGCTTGATGGTGGCACATATATCCAAAAACGACTCAAGGTGAGCGTTTGGATCTTCATTAACTCCTCCTCCGTATGTTTGAGACTTCACTGTAGCGATGAGGGACGGCTTCAGCTCGAAGTTGTTGGCGTCAATCTTTCCCCAACCTCCTTCTTGATAATCGTCCAGCTTAGGTCGAAAGCGGGCATTCAAAGGGATCTTCTCGGGACGAGCGAGTTCTCGTGGTTGGTCAACAATGCCGGCCATGGTATCAACGAAAGGTATAGTAATAGTCTCGGTTCTCGCTTCTTGCTTCTTCCTCCTCAAAGACTTCTCGATTTCCGGGTCCAAAGGAAATAAGTCCTTTCCTTGGGATCTCGTGATCATGCACCGCCTACAAGGAAAAGAAAACAAGATGTGAGGAAACGAGATCGAAAATTAATAATAAAAGTAAACAACCTAAAGTAACAATCTCTTCTTTTTCGAATTATTCCCTTAAATTTTCTATCAATTCCCCGGCAACGGCGCCAAAAATTGATCGCTTGTTTTCGCGTAGTATGGTTTTCAAATCCGATCAATTTTAAAATTTGTAAAACCTCAGAGTATTTCCAAGGTGTCGAACCCAAGGGAATTGATGTGTCGAAAATAAAGGAATTAACTCTACTCAAAATTTGACTGCTATTTAGGAGTCCGAAAAATTGTTTTGATTCTAATTATCTAACTTAAAAAATCGAAGACCAAAAATTGAATAAAAGATGAATAATCTAAATTAAGCAAATAAAGCAAATTAACAAGATAAAATCACAAGTCGCAAGGTAATTGATCCTAGGGTAGTATCATCTAATTGAGTTCACACAATCCATTCACTTGATTCCTTCTCCCCAAAATTTAATTCAATCCTAGAAATAATCACTCGGTCGATCTAGAATTCTGTCACAAGGCAACCTAGAAAGATAGTTAATTAAAACCCTTTTCGCTTGAGGCTCAAAGAATTAAAATCACTTAAAAAGCACCAACTTATTTATCTATGATTTATCTTTCTCCGCTAGGTCTCAAGATAAAATCATATTGTGTGTCAAGTATTTCCACTAATCAATTACTCCTTAGGACAAAATCAATTAGCTAACATGCATCGATTAAGGGCCCTTTAATCTAACATGAGATTTAACACAACTTGAACACAAGCCTAGGATGAAAGGTCAAAAGGTAATCAAAGGAATATCATGTGATCATCAATTAAATTTACTAACCCTAGAATCAATCAAAGGAATTAGCCAGACATAATTGAAATTAGACAAGAAATAGATGAAGAATGCATATTATTAATATGAAAAGAGAGATTACAACCCTTATGGATGAACTCCGAGTCTTCAATCTCCCAAAAACAATAATAATTCTCCTCCAAAAAGTTCTTGCATCAAAGAAATTAATCTTGCTAAGAAGATCTAAAAATTGTAAAAGATGAAAAAGAATGATAAAGAATGATCCAATATGACCAAAGCTGATAGAGAATGATAGAGAATACTCAAACTAGGTCTAGAATGAGGTTTATATAGCCTAAGGGGGTTAAAATCCCGATTATCCCTAATCTAGGAAACAAATAATATCCAAAAGAGTCAAAATCCGTCCAAAAACGAGAGCCCGTTGGGAAGCCTTTCGGCCTGGCCTATCGGCCGATAGGCTGGCCGATAGATTGTTCGTCGATCTCTTCACTTGGCAGGGCAGAATCTCCTTTCGGGCGCCCTATCGGCCGATATGCTGGGCCGATAGGTTCGACTGTTTCTCGCAAAAATCCATTTCTTCGTCCGCTTGATTCGACTCTCGGTCCTTTGTCTCGTTTTGGGTTCTTTTGGCTCTAAAAACCTGCAAACACACTAAAACCAACCCAAACGCGTAATACGGCTCGACTAATCATAAATAAGCCAAATACGAGCACATTAATCACGAAACGAGATAAAAACCAGTATAAAATCCTAGAAATAAGTGGTAAAATTACCACTTATCATGCGCTAACTATCTTTGTTAGCGTGCGCTATCGAAGTCCAGAGGCAACTGTCTTACTGCATGAAGTGATTTACGTACGCAATGCCAATGCAATAGCGTACGTAAATGGCTCTATTTAGCGTACGCAGATGTCCTACCTTAGCGTGCGCTACTCATAGTTGACTCGTTTGTCTGTATGCTTCCGAAGACAGGTCCACACGCCGAAAGTGCTGACGAGGATAAGATTCCATTTTGTCCGATATACAGTTAGCGTGCGCTAATCAACATGCATTAGCGTGCGCTATCACTACATTACAACATCCGTTGACTTATCAGAACGTGCGTCGAAAGTGGCCTGGTCCACACACAGATTCCTTCCGATGTGACTGCATTAGCGTGCGTTATCTTATATCCGTAGCGTGCGCTAAACCTGCACGATAGCGTGCGCTACTCATGATTATTAGCGTGCGCTAATAATGTTACACTTAGCCATTTTCAGCTATTCTTGTCCAATGTCTCAACATACAGAATACGAACATACGGCATACTGAATACATATACTTCTTACATCCAATTGTCGACCAAGTACGACAATTATACAAATACAGATGTCTCGGTCCTTCAATTATTTTACCCATATTGTATAGATTTCACGCTGTACAACATAACTCGGATAACATTAAACAATAGTAATAGAAATTCCGGATATTACATCACCTGACGACTCGAACGACAAGACACCACATTACTCGACAAATCACGACTTGACTCGACCCGATAGCCTAGGTTTCCGCAACCTAAGCTCCGATACCATAAATGTAACACCTCCAAAACCGTATGGGAATATTACACGCCGTAGACCCTTTCCACAAGGATCTACCAGGCTAAACATCCATAAACAACCAAATGCTTGCCCGGCCAGGGTCAAATAATATAATAATGCAGACCGTTAAGGTCACTTACACATGAATACACAGACCGATGAGGTCACACAACTCCATCAACAAAACTGACTAAAACAATATTACCCACACAGGGGTCGAAACACAATACAGCGGAAGACTGAAATCAACCCTGACGACACAACAAAAATCTAAACAACTCTCGACTCTTGATTAGTATCGCATCTCGTCATCCTCTTGTGCCAATCCTGTGACTGCTCCCCTAAACCTGCATGTACCTAGACACAAAACAGACATTAAGCCCCCGATTACTCGGGGGTTAGTAAAACTCCACTGTTTTACTAGTGCATGTATCAAACCATACGAAAAGTAACGAGCAAACATTAATCAAGAATCAAACATAACATTTAAGTATCAAATTATTCCCGGGGGTTTTAATAAGGGAATTTAAGCTATGAAGCATTTCGAAAATAAGTTTATCACCTCGGAAATTTTGGAATTTCAAAACCTTTAAAACTCTAAGTCCTGGTTCAACAAACCTTTCAAAAGAAGGGTTGAGGGTTTTAACCCAAATCTTGTTTCATAAATCAACAGTTCACAATACGGAAAACATTTACTCAAGCTTAGGACTCGGTCCAACATTCATTTTCATAAAACTTTTCCTTTCAAAACTTTGATTTGAAAATAAACATATTCATGACACCGTGATCCACTGTCACGTGTCTCCGTAGGTTCAACAACCCGCACGGACTACACCACGCACAAATAGCCAAACATAATCAATTCCGACACCATGATCCACTGTCACGTGTCTCCGTAGGTTCAACAACCCATACGGACTATTAACCAGACATAACCAATTCCAACACCGTGATCCACTGTCACGTGTCTCCGTAGGTTCAACAACCCGCACGGAAAGAAACAAACACATCGATCACAACAACTAGTCCTGACCCCGTGAACCTGTGCCAGGTCTCACCGTAGGTTCCGTCGAACCCGCACGGTTGGACGTACTGTGTCCTGATTTGATGGACCTGTGCCATGAATCATCGTAGGCCTCGTCAGACCCGCACGATTGGACCTCAGCACCACACACTAAGTTCTGATCCCATGGACCCGTGCCATGAATCCTCGTAGGCCCCGTCGAACCCACACGAGTGAACTTAGCATTCCAGCACACCACATTCACATTCACATCACATTTCATATAACAATGAGCACAGTTAATCAATAACGTTGATCACCACAAAATCGTACATCACACGCACATAACACAATCTCAACACTCGCAACAACTATCATCAATCAATGACACACAACCAAGATAACACACATCGGTACACAATACATTGCACAACCAAGTGTACAAACATCCCATATGTACGTCGCAATCCTGCACAAATGGCACAACACCTAACACGTATACCAATATAACGCTATTATCACAAAGCCTTCAATTTGCGGAATACACAACCAATTCAAATGGAACATATTTACGAAGGCAAGCAAAATCATCATAAATCTCATACGTGATTACTAGTCGCAAGATACAAGTCGTATAATAAGATACTTGCCTTAATAACCGCTACCGAACGCTCTAAAGAACACGGTTCGACCGGGAAGCTCGGACCCCAAAGAAGGCAACGAACGGAAGGGTTCGGACTCGAGTTCTTCACAAGAATTTCGATCCTAACATCATATAAATATTAAATCAACGATCATATGAGGAAGAATAATCGTAGAACGTCCGAAAACCCCTCTATGATATTCTACCGGACACCTTCAAGGCGTCGATCAAGAACTCAACCAAAACAATGAACCGATACGATACAACCATGGAATAACAAGGGAAATGATATAATACATCTAAATAATCATCAATCCATCACAATCCTAAGTTAAATCGGATTAAACGGATGAAAACAACCAAAACACCCAAATTCCCCAAAACTAGATTTCTAGGAAATCTGACCTAATTCGCTCGATCAAAGGATGTTATAGGATGTATTATTGATGATATTAACTCCAAGACTTCATGGATTGATCGTCCAACAACATCTCTCCATGATAAACACAACTCCAGCCACGGAAGAGAAGGAAACGAATGAGAAAAATGGTGAAAAACCCATCTGCTGGGCCTTATATAGGCTGCCTGTCGGCCGCCTTACCTACGTAACCGGCCATGGCTTACGTACGTAACCGGCCATGGCCAAGTCTCTGCCCAAAAATGCCGGCAGTATTACGTACGTAACCGGCCAAGGCTTACGTACGTAACCGGACTTACGTACGTAACTGCCGATCACTACCGGCCGTAACTCGGCCAGTGCCGGCCTGGGCCCAAACTGCCCGGCCATGACTCGGCCGGGGCCAACTCCGACGGCCCGAACGACCCCGAAACCCGAACCTGAATACGATTCGAAGATACGGTTACGAAGTACTCGCAAAGACGAATTCGAGCACTAAAAGAACACACGATTCCGACCACCCGAAGGCTCGAAATTCGACAACGGAAGGTAATTACCCCAAACTTTGGGAAATTACGAAAACGGCCCAAAATGTCTGAAATACACGATACATGATCGAAACACCAAACCAAAGCTCGCAACATGAATAGTAACATTAAATGAACTTACGAGAAACTCGAAACAACAGTTTTGGACGAGATTCGCAAGAATCGAATTCAAGTGCGGAAAAACCGCTTAAGAACACGGAATTCATCAAAACGATACCAAAACGAACTCCGATGACAAAAAGTGCAGAATTAATCATTCTCGAAATGACGAAACAGTCATGAGAGAGTCGTCAAAACGGGCTCCCGCCAAAAAAAAAGGAAAATCACCGAAATCCGAAATTGCGGGTATTATAGTAGACAGACTCACTAAATCATCTCACTTTTTGCCTATTCCGATCACTTATGGATCTGAAAAGTTAGCATAGTTATATGTCCGTGAAATTATGTTGGATCAAGGTGGAAAATAGGAGCATGTCTTGTCGTTAATCGAATTTCCTTACTACATCAGTGATCAGGAAACGATAGGTATGGCGCCTTATGAAGCATTATACGGCAGAAAATGCATATCACCACTTTATTGGGATGAAGTGGGTGAGAGAAAAATTTTAGGGCTAGAAACAGTCAGCGAGATGATCAAGATTATTCACAAGATACCATAGAGAATATAAGAGTCCCAGACTCGACAGAAGTCATACACTCACAAACCCCAAACTGAATTGCATTTCAGAAGTGGGTATAAGGTTTTACTCAAGGTTCCACTTCTAAGGGAATAATCAAGTTTGGCGTTAAAGGCCACGTTTTATAAGGTTATATGATATTCTCGAGAGGATCGGCCCAATTGCTTATAGGTCGGCTTTGCCACCTAGTCTTTAGAATATTCACAATATTTTCCACGTTTCCCAGCTAAGGAAGTATGTATTTGATTCCAAGAATGTGATTCATCAGAGTGACATAGTCCTTAGTCACAACATGAGTTATGAAGAGAGGCCTGAAGCTATTTTAGATCAGAAGGTTCAAGAATTGAGGAATAAGTCGATTCCTTTGTTAAAAGTATTATGGAGTCACCATGGTCAGGAAGAAGCTACGTGAGAACTCGAAAGCAAGATGAGGGAGAAATATTCAGACCTCTTTGATGTGGTGTGTAAATTTCGGGATGAAATTTCTTGTTAGAGGGGTAGGATGTAACGCCCCGGTCTTTTAATGCATGATTTATTATAACCTCAAGTGCGACATTAGGGCTCCTGTATTCATAAGTAACAATACTTTTAACTAATTGGAGATGAGTTCAGAACTGTGAATATGCAGGATGAATAATGCCGATGCCTTTATCACCATTCCGGGTGGTTTTGGCACTGTTGAGGAACTTTTTCATATGATTACCAGATCCCAGCTAAATGTTCATAAGAAACCAATAGGTCTACTAACTGGCAATGATTTCTTTGATGGTTTATTAGAGTACATCAGCTACTCTTCTGAAAAATGTTTTATTTTCTGAGCGTGCTACACGAATCATAGTCGTTGCAACAATACTAGAAGAGCTGATAAAAAACGTATTCAATTTATTCCCAAACCAAATCGAGCTCTAGCTAATGTTGCTTGGATGGAAGATTTTATTGTGCGGAAACGCAAAGTTGATGTATTCCTTTCCCTTTGATATCTCACTATAGTCCTGTTGTTTTTACTTTTTAGCGGGTGTAATAAAAATAAAAAAATAAAAATTATGAAAATAAGGGCAACTTAAGGAGTTTCTTTTTGATCTCTTAACGCGCATCTATTTACAATTTATGGATTGTTAATTTTATTGCTGTAATTTTTCTTTTTTATTTTTAATAAGAGCATTGATGACAGCGCAAGGCGAATCTTCGGACCTTACTGAAGTGCATCTAAGTTATTTGTGTTATACTCCGAGTATATATTTTCTCTTATTGTTTTGCCAAATTTATTTTTCTTGCAGGTCCAAAAAGGCTTAAACTAAGTGTTGTGTCGAGATTTAAACGTCTCAACAGGCGATCGCCTCAGAGACCAGGCGACCGAGCCAGAGCCCAGCAGCCAAGGCAGATTGGTCGACCGTGTAATACCCGTACTTTTTGTAAATCTTCTGCTCTTGTGCTTTGTAATTTTGACACTCGTGTAAGTTTTTAGTAAGCTTATATTAATCTTGGAACTCTTGTCAATTGGATTTACCCCCTTTTTTTGTTCGGATCATCGCTGTTTTCGGATCATTGATGCGATTATACTACCTTCGTGTAAAGGGTAGCGCACGCTACTCACAACTTGTAGCGCACGCTAATTTTGTGAGGGTAGCGCACTCTATCTGCCATAATCAGCGCACGCTACTGATGTATTGGAGGCAGACAGTCCAGTAGCTACTGGACTGAAAAAGGGAATTCCTAGCGCACGCTAGGTGTGACTGGTAGCGTACGCTAGATTTTAGTGGTAGCGCACGCTACGTTAATCGAGTAACGTGCGCTAAAGAGAGCAGAGTTGAGGACAGTAGGTTCTGGACTGGGCACTGACTACCAAGTAACGCACGCTATTAGAAAGAATTAGCGCACGCTATTAGAAGTCTCTAGCGCACGCTATTAGCAGGTGTTAGCGTACGCTAACGAAGCTGGCAGAGGCTACTGGACTGCCTGGTGAGTCCGATAGCGCACGCTATTTTTCATGACTAGCGCACGCTAGTTCCTATTTAGTATAAATAGGACACTTCCGTTCCCAAATCGTCATTTCTTCCTTCCTTCACCTCCTTGGACGATTTCGGGCGATTCCAGGCGGTTTGTGAGGAGTTCTTCGAGCTGCAATTATCTAGCAACATCTTTGAGTTACTAGTTCGGATTTATCAACGTCTAATCCTCTCCACTGCTCCAAATCAAGGTAAACTTCTCACAACCCTAGATTTTCGGGATTTGGGGATTTTCCATCCGATCTCTTCGATCTAGCTTGTTGTTATGTTAGAATATATTGATTACGAGTTATCTACCTTGGATACATGTTTTCCTACGGATTTATTGGTATATTTTCGGAGTTCTTGAGTATTTGGGATATTTGACTTGCGATTCACTATCTAAGAGAATTATTCCCGGAACACATGTATCGGGGTAGTAAATTCGAGTGATTCCAACTTATTTTCATACCGATGGGGTTTTGATAATTGAATTACGAACTTGTCTAGGTTCGGAGTTGTCGAATCCTTCAATCTTGGTACGTTGTCGTTCGTACCATTTTCTCTCGATTCCAGGCAAGTGATTCTTGTGAAAGTTATGTTCTTAAATGTGAAAAGTAATGCGTGTGATTTTGAGAGTTGCTTTCGTTCACTCCGAGAGGACCTGACGGGGTCGAGGAGGGTTCCGCTTATGTCGGTTCCGTGAACATTTAGGTTAGCCACTCCGAGATGATCCAACGGGGTTGAGGAGGGATTCGCGCATTGTCGAGTCCACGGTTAATCAAGAGATATCATCATTTCTAAATATGTTTGGATAATTGTATTTTCCGGAAAATCATTATCATGACTTTGAATTGGTGCATATGCTTTTATGTATAAGACTTGACATTTCACTTGTAATAGTTGCCCTAACCCCTCTCGTTTGGGAAAAATTACTTTTGTGTTTTTCAGGTCCTAAGGATCCATACGAGCGAGCACCGGGACGATACGATGAGGATGGCGAGGCGTGATACTGTGGCTAGTTGTGTTCCATTTTGTTTGGTCGTTGTTCTCTTCGGTCCATTTTATCCTTGTAATAATAAATGGTACTCGAGTACTTTAGGAAAGTCCTTTTCCATTGTCGTACAACTTCTTGTATTTCTTCATGGTATTGTTTGTCTGTGGTTGAACTTCCTTGTTTGTATCGAATTTATTGATTCCCAAGTAGATTTTGTCAAATTTGATACGTGGTGAGTAAGATAAGCCTAGTGGGTCCCAGGTCGGGATTCACGGCGCTGTGATATTCTCCGAATATCTTGGGGGTGTTACAGAATTTGGTATCGGAGCTTAGGTTTATGGATACCTAGGCTGTCGGATTGTTGGGTCTAAATGTACCATTCCGAAAACACAGTATCATCGCGCTGACGTCATCTCGTACGACCGGTACTCGTAAGTTCCCTACCTTATTTACCATCTTTATTCACTCATTGTCATTCGATTATGGGACATGAGAAGTCCATATTCTAGATGGGATTGCTTCGAGCTATGCTTATGATTTTACTTCCATTTTTCCTTTAAAATGTCAACTGGTAGAGGACGTGGACGCGACTGTGGTCGTGGCCGAGGGCGTGGCGCAGCCGGTGGAGCGTCCATATCCCTCAGCTCGGTAGGAGGCTCAGCTACGCCTAGCTTGTCGGACTCTATTCAACCTAGCACCGGTAGTCATCAAGAGCCGTCAGCTAGTCCGGGAACTTCTGCAAGGAGCCAACCGGATGTGGGTGTTGCAACCATACTGCAGCAAGTGGCAAACCAAAATGGCTCTTTTAACCCAGGCGGTACAGCTTAACCAACCACCTCCTGTTAACGACACTGGGGCTGAGAAGTGGTTACAAGATGTTATTCGTATGCGCCCTACCCAATTTATTAGTGCAAATGATCCGATCGGCTGGGAAGATTGGATTAATGAGATGAATAAAGTTTTCATGGCCGTGAATTGTCCAGAGGCACGTAAGGTGCGAGTTGCCCAGTACTTTCTATCGAGGGATGCGGCTAGTTGGTGGCAAGCTGTTGCACCTCAGGATCGTGTGGTTTCATGGGATGAGTTTAAGGAATTGATGGAGGCCGAGTTCTGCCCGTGGACTATTCAGGAGGCCAGGATTTGAGCCTTTTATGAAGCTAAACCCCAGGATGTCCCTGTATCTCAGGCTATCATTGAATACAACCGTCAACTCAACCATGTGAAAAATCAAGTGAAGGAAGAGAGAGATAGAATCCGTCACTTTGACATGCGAATCAAGCCAAGAGTTCGGCACTATATGTCGGGCTTCGCTTGCACCACATTGAAGGAGTATCAAGATAGGGCATTAGCCTATGATATGTCGCTCACTACTACCGAAACGACAAGTGAGAGTAAGAAGCAGAAGACCACTGGAAAGTTTTCTAGCCGTAGAGGTGGCAACCAGCGGGGAACGCAGTCGGCAAGTTATCCAACCAAAGGGTCTTCCCGTGCATCAGGAGGTAAACGGAATGTCAGAGCTGGTGCTATTGTGTCCAACCGGGTTGTGACATGCTTTAATTGTGGCCAACAGGGCCATCTTAATCATGATTGTGGTCTACCCCCATTGAAGTGTTTTAATTGCGGCCAGGAAGGCCATAGAGCCATGTATTGTACGGAAGAAGAAAATCCACTTGGAACTCAGGCATCAGCCCCTACGCCTGGAGAACCGAGTGTTAATCAGAAGTCATCTATGGGTCAGCCATCCCAGAGTTACGATCGAGGCAGAGGTCGTGGTCAGTCTGCTAGAGGGGGAGCCCCTACTGCTGGTTCGGTGCAACCTCGTGTCTATGAGATGAGGAGAGCTGGAGATCCAGAGGCTACTGTGGAGACAGGTATCGTTTCTCTTTTGTCTCATCCAGTTAGAGTGCTTTTTGATTCTGGTGCTTCACATTCGTTCATCTCTTTGGATTGTGTGCGTCGGTTGAATATTGAGGGCTTGTCTCCTTGTGAGTCCTTTGTGGTTAAGTTGCCAGTGGTGATAGAATCGTGGGGAACAAGGAAGTTAGAGATTGTCCGGTGTTAATCGCTGAGAGAGTGTGGTTTTCGAATTTGATAGTCGTAGACATTGTTGATGAAGATCTAATCCTCGGTGACGATTGGCTCGATAGACACGGTGCGGTAATGAATTATCGCACGAAGATCATATCAATGTTAGCCAAAGACGGTACCGAACATTATTTTGCGGGGTACAAGAGGGGATGTCAGAAATTTTTGATTAGTGCCTTGAAGGTGACAAAACTTATTACAGAAGGCTGTATTGCGTATTGGTGTTATGCCATGAAAGTGGAGGATGGGAAAGTTGAACTTCCCTCGATTCCTGTAGTAAGTGATTTCCCGAATGTTTTCCCAGATGAATTACCGGGACTACCACCGGGGCGGGAAGTTGAATTTACAATTGATTTGGAGTTGGGAGTGTTGTGTCGAGATTTATTCGACTCGACAGGCGGTTGACTACAAGGCTGAGCGACCGAGTCAACACCAGTTAAACTATGGCTAGCTCCCCTAATCGAAGATACCAGACCACCTTCATGTATCTGACGATCGTCTCCAAAGACGATCGCACTTTGGCACCTAGCGATCGTCTCTAGTGTCCTGCAAAGGATGACCGTCCTACACGCTGAACAGAGACGATCGTCCATCAAAGTCCATGAAGACTGGATCTCAAAACAGCACCCATGTGCAGATCCGAGACAAGATCCACATTTCACAGATCATTGACCATCAACAGCTGTCTCTGACTAGGACGGCTTTACCTACCGACAAGCCCGCCGAAAGGCACGAGGTGGGACCGCCCGTGACAGCGACTCAGACGCGTGCAGGCTTCTCATTGGACCGCGCGACTGACTGCCACCAACTCCTGCAGACTTTAAGGAGACAAGCCCATGTGCTAAAAGACGATCGCCCGCTTATTATAATACAGCAAAGACGATCGCCCAACATGTCCAAGTCCTATAAATAGAGAACCTCCTCCTACTGGAAAAAGGTTCCGCTTTCAGTTCTGATTTCATACACTTATACACCGAAATACCAAAGAACATACATACCATCAGGCTCCCAGCTTTCTCTCCAGAATCTACCTCAGGATTTCTCTCTCAGAACCTCTCATCCAGAAGACGGTAGGCAGAGGCAAGAAGTCTCCACAGTATAGATTCCGAGAGTCATACAAATCCAGGAGCTTAAACATACAGCTAATACTCGCCGTGAGAGACTGTCGATCTCTCACCGCCGCCACTGTTCATCTCCGTTGTTACAAGAACTCACAGAGCATCATATCTGGTTCTTCCGGCAATCTACACGCTCACTAGCTAAGATAACAAGAATCTTTACACTCATTGTAATAGTATTCTTACATTAGTACTTGTATCCCCGAATATTAGTATTAATAATATCTCGCGAGAGCATTCAAGCTCGGGACTAACAACCCCGGCAAATCTTGTGTTATTTATCTTTCTCACGAAAGTGTTCTCGCATTTGTTTGCTATCCATCCATTCCAGCAATATCTATCTCCGGATAATATTTTGGGTAGCAACAATTGGCGCTAGAAGGAGGGCATCTATACCTTCATTTTTCATTCCTACCGTCCCGAAGAACACTCACTGTTCTCGGGGCATATACTTGAAGTGACACTCACTGCGCTTCAAAGAAAACCTTCAGAATCATGACATCCGCCGGTACATCGAAGAGAGCCACTCTCCGAACTGCCGGACACCATATCCCGTCTCAATCCGAACCCCAGCCGATGACCGGGGGAAGCCGCGGCAACGCGAGACTCTCGATCCCGCACCAGAGAGATGGCCCCAAGCTCTCACTCGACCAGTTCCAAACCGAGGAACCGATCGAGGAGGTTATGGCCATCCTAGAGGAGCGACGGAGAGCATGCGTGTCGCCTGCAATAACTCCCTCGATCGTCCTCCGCATGGGAAAACAGAAATTCAACGGGCTACTGGGCGAGCGATCGTCAGAAAGCCCCAATTCGCGAGAAAGGGCTCTCGCATGACCGGACGGATCCATATTCAATCGCTTGGGGCGCGACCTATCCTGGCGACCGGGGCATTTTGGTCCCAACCACGAAAGGACGGAATCTGAATCCGTCACCAGGAGTTCAGCCTACCCAACTCACAGCCGAACGCAGGTCAGCCGTCTGACTCTCGCCCCGATTGCCAGGGGTTCAGTACTCGATCGCCTCGGCTCCCTCTCCGAGCGCCGAGCCGCGAGCAGCCACGCTACGGCGATGGCCACTATGCAACGCCAGCTCGACGAGATGAAAGCACTCTTGGACACTGGGGCAAGCGCCAGCAGAAAGATCGCCGGGCCGACCGAGCCACTCGCGATCCACATCGAGCTCGCCCCCATGCAACCAACAATCGCTCCTCCCAAAACGCCTCTATACGAAGGGAAGTCGAACCCCGAAACCCACCTAAGTAAATTCCGGATCTACATGACTGGGTGTGGGGCATCAGATGCGACCAAGTGTTGAATCTTCCCGTTAACATTGGGCGAGCTGGCCCATAGGTGGTACGCCTCACTACCACCGCGATCGATCATCTCCTTTGAAAAACTGGCGAATGACTTCACGTCATACTTCGCCACCAAGGTCGCCAGACCAGAAGGCCCCCACCGCGTGATGAAAATCAGGCAGGGGAAAGACGAAACCGACGCAGATTACATCGACCGAGTAGACGAAGTCATCCTCACCGGCGAACCCTTCAGTGACGAGCTCGCCCTCTATTCGGTCCTGGGGGGATTCTACGGTCAGTCACCCATGTTTAGACATCTCACCAAGGATATTCCCCCAACCTACACGATCTTCCGCGCTAAGGCTACCGACTTTCTGGCCAGGCAAAGGCTACTCACCTTCCACCAAGGCGAAGAAGCGCCACCTCCTGCCCGAAAGATGGCGATCGCCAAAACAGAGAAGGCGATCGCCAAAACAAAGAAGGCGATCGCCAAGCCACCCGGAGATCTCAAGGCCTTCGAGGACATGGAAGCCCATCTCCTCCATATGTTCAACCAAACTCCGGCCCACATTTTCTATGCCATCAAGGGGCACGAACCGCTAAACAAGCCAAAGGCGATAAGGGACCACGGTCACCTGGACAACAATCAATATTGTGCCTACCATAAGAGTCCCGGCCACAGCACCAACAAATGTCGCGACCTCCTCAAACAGCTCTGGAGATTGTTCGAGGAGGGTAAGTTGGACAGCTTATTGGCTTAGCCGAAGCCCCTACCAATCTCTATACACGATCGTCGAGTCGAACACAAACAGGTTAGGGAAGCTCATACGAGCCGACCCCTAGATCAACCTCGGTGATCGTCTCTACATGCTTCAATCAAGAGAAGGGAACCTCGGAAGTCTCCCCGATCTCCCTCCTTATTTAAGAAACTTGAGGACTCGCTCGCCATCTACAGTTCACCATATAACATGATGGACTAAGGCACGAGATCGCCTCCCCCGCACAACATACACCGTCGAAGTTCGGCAACTACATGACGATCCAAGGTAGATGGAACCGACTGCTTAGGCCATGCAAGGTCCCTTTGGGCCAAGATCGCCCGCCCTTCGTTTAAATACGAGGCCGGCGTAGTCTGAGGGGCCCTCCAAAACTAATCAGTGGACACGATCGCCCGCCCTCAAAGGTTCATCATTTAACGTGGTGAACCCGGACAATGCGATGCGTCACTACCCCCATCTCAACGTACACCGTCGAGGGTCGCCATCTTCATGGCGACCCGAGGTGGAAGCAGAGCTAACAATCCACGGGCGTGGAGTTGAATCATCCGACGCTGCCCCGCGCAAGGACTCCTCTAGACCAAGATCGCACGCCCTTCGTTTAAATACGAGGCGAGGCGCAGCCTAACAGAGGACCCTCACAATAAAATGAGTCACGAGACAGACAATGTCGTTCGCGCACAAGACATGATCAGGGAGTCGGTCCATCGAACTCCACGATCGTGCACGGTTCCTCAAGACGGACGACCGTCCTCGAGGATTTGACAAAATTGAAAACCGCTCACTCAACGAATTATTTTCATCCCCTTACTTTCACCAAGTGAATAAAAACAAGGGGGAAGAGTGCGGACTACCTATACGACGATCGTCCCTATTCAACCATATACGGAGGTCGTCATTTTTCAGATGTTGTGCAGTGATCGAATTTGTTGTAAAAGTTATCTTTATGAGTTTATCAATTCATTTGGAACTACCCTCGCAACGATATCTCCTCACACATTTGTACAAAGCCAAACAAAGACTCAAAAATAGCAATCATTCAAGTGATAAGTCAGAAAATCAAACATTCATTTCATTGCTTGAAGGATCAAAATACATGGTCGCCCGAAGACCAAAATGCTACAAAGAGAAAACTACAAAACTACGAGACAAAAAGCTAAAACAAGCAAGCAAGAGCGAAGAGCCTCAGGCCCCCGCCTGGCCTTCGCCTTCAGCCGCCGGATCGTTCATGGTTAGCGCACGCTAGAGGCAGAATGTAGCGCACGCTAAATGCAGTCAGATCGGAAGGAATCTGAGTGTGGACCCGGCTGCTTTCGGCGCACGTTCTGGTAAGTCAACGGTTGTTGTCCTGAAGTATTAGCGCACGCTAAAGCATGAGACTTAGCGCACGCTAATTGTAGATCAGTCAAAAGGAATCTTATCCTCATCAGATCGGCATGTGGAGGCACATGCGGTACGTAGACTGTAGCAAGCCAACTGATGTTAGCGCACGCTAAATGCAAGGACTTGCGTACGCTAAACAGTGTGAGTTACGTACGCTAATGCATGGGCGTTACGTACGTAAGCTCATGTTCGAGGCAAGACAGTGACCTCTGGGCTGCGATAGCGCACGCTAAGTCCGTAGCGCACGCTAAACATAAGGTTTAGCGCACGCTAGTAATACACTTTATAAAAAGGGGACATACGGGATTTGAGATGCATTTAGTCCATTCTTTCTCCTTCAGTCGATAGAGAGAGATTTGGGAGGATCTTGAGGTTCCCATAAACGGTGAGGTGGTTATTTTTAATAAGAGTAAGATAGAGAGCATGGATTCAAGCCTTGTTCTTCAAGTTACTCATGATTCTTGGAATGGAGTTCAAGTGTTCTTCTTCTTGGTTCATCTAAATCCAGGTAATGTTCGTATCCCTTGTCAGTTGTTCGTTTTTAAAGATGATTACATGTGGGGAACATGTTGGATAATCATGTGACGATATTGTAATATCCGGAATTTCTACTACTGTTGTTTGATATTATTTTATCCGAGTTATATTGTACAGCGTGGAATCTGTACAGTAGGGATAAAATAAATGAAGGACTGAGATATCAGTATCGGTATAATTGTCGCATTTGGTCGACAGTTACATTTGAGGATATTGTGTATCAGGTTGTCGTACTTTTGATATTGGGTATATCGTATGATGATGTTATTGGGTTCAGTACATGTATTCAGTATGCCGTATGTCCGTAATTGATATGTCGAGATGGACGAGGAGAATTGGAAAAGGGCTAATTGTTTCCGATGGTGATGGTCGTTTCGTGTCGCATTTTTGGAAGGCGGTCCATCAAGCCTTGGGCACCGAGTTGAGGTTGAGTACTTCTTTCCACCCACAGTCTGATGGTCAGACTGAGCGGAAGATATGCTGAGGGCGTGTGCCCTGGACTGGAGTACCGATAGGGAAATACACCTACCTTTGATCGAGTTCACTTACAATAATAGCTGGCACGCATTGATCAAGATGGCACCTTTTGAGGCATTGTATGGTAGGCGGTGTAGATCCCCACTTTGTTGGGATAAAGCTTCAGATTTAATCGGGACGGAACCCGATATGTTGATGGAAACCAAAGAGAAGATTTCCATCATCCGAGACCGATTCTTGACTGCTCAGAGTCGACAAAAATCCTACGCTGACAATCGTCGTCGGCCCTTGGAATTTGATGTGGGAGATCATGTCCTACTCAGGTTCGGGAAAAGGGGCAAACTTAGCCCGAGATATATTGGACCATTTGAGATTCTCGACAGAGTTGGGGAACTGGCCTATCGGTTGGCTTTACCTCCAGCCCTTAGCCATGTTCACAGTATGTTCCATGTTTCCCAACTGAGGAGATATGTCCCTGACCCGAGTCATATCATTGATTACGGGGACATCGAGATCACAGAAGATCTCACATTTGAAGAAAAACGAGTGAAAGTACTAGAGCATCGAGTAAAACAACTCCGGCACAAAACCATACCATTGGTTAAAGTTCAGTGGTCACGACACGGAGTTGAGGAAGCGACGTGGGAAACCGAAGAGAGCATGCGCACTAGATACCCAGAGTTATTCATTTCTTAAGTTTCGGGACGAAACTTCATTTTAGAGGGGGAGGATGTAATACCCGTACTTTTTGTAAATCTTCTACTCTTGTGCTTTGTAATTTTGACACTCGTGTAAGTGTTTAGTAAGCTTATATTAATCTTGGAACTCTTGTCAATTGGATTTACCCCCTTTTTCTTGTTCGGATCGTCGCTGTTTTCGGATCCTTGATGAGATTATACTACCTTCGTGTAAAGGGTAGCGCACGCTACTCACAACTTGTAGTGCACGCTAATTTAGTGAGGGTAGTGCACGCTATCTGCTATAATCAACGCACGCTACTAATGTATTGGAGGCAGACAGTCCAGTAGCTACTGGACTGAAAAAGGGAATTCCTAGCGCACGCTAGGTGTGACTGGTAGCGTACGCTAGATTTTAGTGGTAGCGCACGCTATGTTACTCGAGTAACGTGCGCTAAAGAGAGCAGAGCTGAGGACAGTAGGTTCTGGACTGGGCACTGACTACCAGGAAACGCACGCTATTAGAAAGAATTAGCGCACGCTATTAGAAGTCTCTAGCGCACGCTATTAGCAGGTGTTAGCGTATGCTAACGAAGATGGCAGAGGCTACTGGACTGCCTGGTGAGTCCGATAGCGCGCGCTATTTTTCATGACTAGCGCACGCTAGTTCCTATTTAGTATAAATAGGACACTTCCGTTCCCAAATCGTCATTTCTTCCTTCCTTCACCTCCTTGGATGATTTCGGGCGATTCCGGGCGGTTTGTGAGGAGTTCTTCGAGCTGCAATTATCTAGCAACATCTTTGAGTTACTAGTTCGGATTTATCAACGTCTAATCCTCTCCACTGCTCCAAATCAAGGTAAACTTCTCACAACCCTAGATTTTCGGGATTTGGGGATTTTCCATCTGATCTATTCTATCCAGCTTGTTGTTATGTTAGAATATATCGATTACGAGTTATCTACCTTGGATACATGTTTTCCTACGGATTTATTGGTATATTTCTGGAGTTCTTAAGTATTTGGGATATTTGACTTGCGATTCACTATCTAAGAGAATTATTCCCGGAACACATGTATCGGGGTAGAAAATTCGAGTGATTCCAACTTATTTTCATACCGATGGGGTTTTGATAATTGAATTACGAACTTGTCTAGGTTCGGAGTTGTCGAATCCTTCAATCTTTGTACCTTGTCGTTCGTACCCTTTTCTCTCAATTCCAGGCAAGTGATTCTTGTGAAAGTTATGTTCTTAAATGTGAAAAGTAATGCGTGTGATTGTGAGAGTTGCTTTCGTTCACTCCGAGAGGACCCGATGGGTTCGAGGAGGGTTCCGCTTATGTCGGTTCCGTGAACATTTGGGTTAGCCACTCCGAGATGATCCGACGGGGTCGAGGAGGGATTCGCGCATTGTCAAGTCCATGGTTAATCAAGAGATATCATCATTTCTAAATATGTTTGGATAATTGTATTTTCCGGAAAATCATTATCATGACTTTGAATTGGTGCATATGCTTTTATGTATAAGACTTGACATTTCACTTGTAATACTTGCCCTAACCCCTCTCCTTTGGGGAAAATTACTTTTGTGTTTTTCAGGTCCTAAGGATCCATACGAGCGAGCACCGGGACGATACGATGAGGATGGCGAGGCGTGATACTGTGGCTAGTTGTGTTCCATTTTGTTTGGTCGTTGTTCTCTTCGGTCCATTTTATCCTTGTAATAATAAATGGTACTCGAGTACTTTAGGAAAGTCCTTTTACATTGTCGTACAACTTCTTGTATTTCTTCATGGTATTGTTTGTCCGTGGTTGAACTTCCTTGTTTGTATCGAATTTATTGATTCCCAAGTAGATTTTGTCAAGTTTGATACGTGGTGAGTAAGATAAGCCTAGTGGGTCCCAGGTCGGGATTCACGGCGCTGTGATATTATCCGAATATCTCGGGGGTGTTACAGACCGAAGGTCCTAGGACAAGTCCCGGTGCCGAGCGATCGACATCTAAGACGATCGTCTCTCGGTACTTGGCGATCGACTCCTGGTGGCCGACTAGCTGACGACCGAAGGTCCCAGGACAAGTCCCGGTTCCGAGCGATCGACATCTAAGACGATCGTCTCTTGGTACTTGGCGATCGAATCCTGGTGGCCGACCAGCCGACGACAGCTTTATACCACACGAAGCCGATGATCGTCCAGTCGGCAAGGGCCGAAGCTCGGGACAAGACCCACATGCAGATCCGGAATTGGCGCCGCAGCACATGGATCGTTGACCACAGCCTGTCAGCATCTGTGCACCAAAAGGTGTCAGTGGGACCGCCCATGACAGCAACTCAGGATGCGTGCCGGCCCCTCATTGGACCGCACAGCTGGCTGCCAGCAGTAGCCGCAAAATTTATGCAGACATCCCATGTGACATAAAGATGATCGCCCCTTTATTATGTTGCACTAAAGACGATCGCCCGCCAGGAAATAGGGCACCTCAGCCCCTATAAATAGAAGGCTGCCTGCACTTGGACACTTCTTCGGGTCTTTCCGATAACTTGGCTTTCTCACTCTTGGCAACAGCTATCTCTCGGTTCTTTCTTCTCTCTTAGCATCTCTTACACAGAAGACGATCGGCAGAGAGCAACAACACCAAAGCTTCGCTCAAGAGTTAGATAAATAGGATCTTTTACACTCATTGTAATCGCATTCTTACATTAATACTTGTATCCACGAATATTTGTATTAATAACATCTCGCGAGAGCATTCAAGCCCGGTCCTAACAAACCCAGCAAATCTTGTGTTTTTACCATTCCCTCGGACGTGCTCTCGCAATTTGTTGTTGCTCGACCATTCCAGCAATATCTATCTTCGGATAATATTTCGGGCAACAACAATTAGCGCTAGAAGAAGGGGATCTAACCCTCATTTTTATTCCTACCGTCTCGAAGAACACTCACTGTTCTCCGGGGCATATACCTGAAGAAAAACTCAATGTTCTTCATAGAAAGCTTTCAGAATCATAACTTCTGCCTCCTAGTCAAAGAAAGCCGCCGGCCGGTCCGCCATACACCTCGTTCCGTCTCAATCCGAGCCACAGCCGATGACGGAGGGTAGCCGCCGCGGTCCGAGACGCTCGATCCCGCACCTGAGGGACGGCCCAAGCCTCTCGCTCGATCAGTTCCAAACCGCGGAACAGATCGAAAAGGCCTTGGCCATCCTACAGGAGCGACGGAGTGCTCTCGACGCGCCGCCCGCTATATCCCCTTGACCCATCCGCCGCATGACCAAATGGAAGTTCAAGGGGCTACTGGCCGAGCGATCACCAGGAGGCTCCCATTCGCAAGAAGAGGCACTCGCCGGCCGGGGCACCTCTATTTTCGATCGCCTAAGCAGCGACCTATCATGGCGACCGGGGCAGTCGTGCCCCAGCCACGAGATGACGGAGCTTGAGTCCGTCACTAGGAGTTCGGCTTATCCGACTCCCAGAAGGCAGGCCAGCCATCTGGCTCCTCCTCGCCGAAGAACTGAGATCGGCAACAGCGAAGTCAGGAGATCGGTACACGATCGCCTCGGCTCCCGCTCCAAAAGCCGACCCACGAGCGACCAAGCTGCAGCGATGGCTGCGATGCAATGCCAGCTCGACGACATGAAGGCGCTCCTGGAATCTGGGGCAGGCGCCAAGAACAACATCGCCGGGCCGAGCGAGCCACTCGCGGTCTACATCGAGCTCGCCCCCGTGCAGCATAAGATCGCTCCTCCGCAAACACCTTTGTACGTGGGGAGATCGGACCCCGAAACTCACCTGAGCTGTAATATCCGTGTTTTCTATTTTTGGTAATTTCTATTTTCGGTGTATATTCGTTTTGGACAACTCGCTTGGCACTGTTTTGGAATTATGAATCTATTTTGTTCTTGAAGTTTCTCCGTTGGGATGAGTCTCGATGATGTTTTTACGTAATTTCATCTTGAGTTATATTTTATCGCATGTGTATTCGATTCTCGTTAAACTCGTTCGATTTCGTCATTTTCCTATTTCCATGAGTTCATATGGTTGAGTAGAGCATGTTGTGAGTTTCGGATTGTTAATCCGACGTTGTATCGTGATTTTTGGATGTTTGGGCCGTTTTTGTAATTTCCTATAAGTTTAGGGAATTTGTTCCTTGTTCGATTTTGGTTGTGTACCTCGGACCGTTTTGGGGTTTCCGTACTTCCATTTCGTGTTATTGTTTCCCAAATATTGATTCCTATTGCTTTTATTCTCTTTCCGGGTCATTTTTTTCATCGTTTTGGGACCCAAGGGGGGGTGTGGGCCGCGGCACAAGGAATGTGCGCCGCGGCACACACATTTTCCAGTTTCTGGCCGAGCAGTCTATACCGTGGGCCACGGCACACTGCCGAGTCACTGCCGCGGCACACTCATCCGGGCCGCGACACACTCGTGTTGCACTTATCGGCCAAACCTTCTGTACCGTGTGCCGCGGCACATGCCGACGGGGCCGCGGCACATTTGTCCGGGCTGCGGCACACTGCCGATCACTGGGCGCAGTTTTGGCCCTATGCCGCGGCACACTTCGGATGGGCCGCGGCACACAGGGCAGTCAACTCTATAACTGCATTTTTTTTCAGCGAGATTCACTCATTTTTCTCATTTCATCCACCATACGAGAGAGAGAGGCTTGAGAGATTTTCCTTCATCTATCACTTGATTGTGTGATTTTCTTCATCTCCTTTCGATCGTGAAGCTCAGATTGTGGATCTAACACGTGTTCTTCGGATCAAAGTGCTTGGATCTCCAAGAGGTAATTTCTTCAACATCTTGGATTTCGATTTTGTATTGAGTTATGACGTTTTGGATGTTAAGATCATGTTGTATGAAGTGATATACACATGATTATGGATATGTTTGATTATTCATTGGATTATTGAAGGATTATTCTAGAACACTTTGAATATTGAATTGGATTTGGGGATTTTCGATTAATCGTTCTTGTAATCACGAATTTGAGTATTCATATTGGATTATTGATCGTATTGAAGATGATTTGTGATTTTGAACTCCAAGTTTTCCATTGTTCGTCGCTTATAGTCGAGGATACCCAAGTCATGACCGAAAAATTGTTCCAGCGGGTAGAATTAGGATTAATTCTTACCTTTCCGCATTAATGAGACTTGTTGTATACCGTTATTATGATTAGGAACGGAGTTGGGAGGATTGTTCGGACCAAAACCTATTCCTTCGTCGTTTCCTTCGTTTCATCTTATTCAAGGCAAGTACATGTATTACATTTCGTTATGTATGTTGTGTTTTCGAAATGAATGATGAATTGTGGTATTCGGGTGCGTGAGTTGTGTTACCTTCCACCTGGAGTGTCCGACGGGATGTCTGGGGGTCGATACTAAGGGGTACGTCCGAGGAAGTGGACTTGGGTGCGTGTGTGGTTGAACCTCTACCCGGAGTGTCCGACGGGATGTCTGGGGGTCGATACTAAGGGGTACGTCCGTGGAAGTGGTATCCCACCCGGAGCGTTCTACGGGATGTCTGGGGGTCGTTACTAAGGGGTACGGCCACGGGATACCAGTTGTGATTTTGTGATATCGTGATGATTGAAACTGAATTGATTGCCAATGTAGTATTCCGGAATATTTATGGCAAATGATTTCTGAATGAGGCGATTGTGCAAAATTCGTATTTGTATATAATGTTGTGTAATTGTGTACTTACACTAGCTATTCGAATGCTAACCCCTTATTTGCATTTCAGGTACCGGGAGAGCTGAGGAGCAGGCACGGGACATGAACGCAAAGGATGGGCTGGCTTGATGATGTGGCTCGAGTCTGTATTTTTATTTTTTGTCATTTCATTTGTCGAGTACTGGGGTTAGACTGTTTACTTTTTAAACTTGGTTTAAGTCCCCTGCGTGGGCAATGAATTGGTATTTATCTTATGTTCATGTACTCCGTTAAAATGTTTTGGCCGAGGCCACGGCCTTACTTACTTTTTGAGTACATTATTTGGGATTACATTGTGGTTTATGTGTCATGTGTTAGCCTGGTAGACCTCACGAGGGTTCTACGGCGTGTAATGTCCCATTTGTGAATTGGGGTGTTACATTTATGGTATCGGAGCTTAGGTTTTGAATACCTAAGCTGTCGGTAAATTTTTGGGTCTGTCAGTTGCGTCATTAGAGTCAGTCGTTGAGCCTAATATCATCATGCTACCATCTTTTCGTGCGGCCCGTGGCTGTAAGTATCCTTGAACTCTTATATTTCTGTAATTCGTTTTCTTGCATTGTTCGGAATTATGAATTGTGATACCAACTTTGTCAATTGTGAATCTTTCTGATCTTGTTCTTTTCATTCTTCCTTTAGTATGTTGAGAGGTCGTGGTAGACCAGCTAGGGGACGCGGTCGAGGCCGTGGTCGGGGTGCTGATAATGAAGAGGGCTCACTTTCTCAGTCCTCTGTGGACTCAGCCTCTCACTCAGTGCCGTCGGGTAATAATGCCGACGCCGGGGCTACTGCCGTACTTCAGCAGTTAGTAGCCCAGCTTGCTCAGATAGCTCAGGGTGGACGCCAGAATCCGCGCTCGACACCTGAAGAGGAAGCTAGTAAGTGGCTTCAGACGGTGACTAAGATGCACCCTCCTCGTTTCTCCAGATCTTCTGACTCCCTCGGTTGGGAGAATTGGCTCTTTCAGTTGTCCAGGACCTTTGATGCCATAGCTTGTCCTGAAGACAGGAGGGTACATATTGCACAGTACCTCCTGGATAAGGAAGCTGTGGAATGGTGGGAGGCCGTTGCTCCCAGAGACCGTCGAGCTACTTGGGAGGAGTTCAGGGCTGCTATGGAAGCAGAATATTGTCCACCGCCAGTTAAAGAGCGCAGAATTGTGGAGTTCTTCACCGCTACACCTGAGGATGTGCCTATTTCTCAGGCCATCATTACTTACAATCAGCAATTGGGTTTCGTGAGAGATCAAGTGCGATCAGAGGCTGATAAAATCCGTTACTTCAATATGCGCATGAAGCCGCATATCAGACAGATTATGGCACCGCTCATGTGTGCCACTTTGAAGGAGTATTAGGATCGCGCTCTAGTGATCGAGATGGCCGCACCGGAATCAGAGTTGGGTACCGAGGCCAAGAAACAGAAAACGGTTGGCAGTTTTTCAGCCGGCAAGAGTGGCCGATTTTTGAGAGCAAAGTCAGCCCCTACACCTGGGAAGAAACCGTTTCATCAGGCTGGGGGATCTCAGGGTAATCGTTCAGTCCAGTCCGTTGCTTCTGGGGGCAGGGTTTGTTTTAACTGCAACCAATATGAGCATTTGATGAAGGATTGCCCTTCTCCTCCAGTTACTTGCTTTACTTGTGGGCAGACCGGGCATCGGGTAGCTCATTGTGAGAGGGCCACCAGGGCCGCTAGAGTTCCGACTACCACTGCCAATCAGAGGGATCACAGCACTCCAGCTACTCGTGTTCCGCAGAATTCGGGTCGTGGTAGGGGTCGGGGTCAGCCGGATCGCCGTGCAACATCGAGTTCGGGTTCAGTTCACCCCCGATTGTATCATATGAGGCGCACAGAGGAGGCAGACGTTCCGGTGGCGTCAGGTACAACTCAAGTCCTTACTCATCCAGTTTCAGTGCTTTTTGATTCGGGTGCTACCCATTCCTTTATTGCATCGGATTGTGTGAGTCGCATTGGTTTTGACTGCTTGTTTGAGTGTGAACCGTTTGTAGTAAGTACGCCCAGCGAGGATCGTATGGTTGGGGACCGGAAGGTTAGGGATTGCCCAGTGAGGATCGGGAGCCGGGATTGGCCCTCGAATCTCATTGTTATAGACCTTAAGGGTGAGGATTTGATCCTCAAAGATGATTGGTTGGATCGTCACGGTGCTATCATGAACTATCGTACTCGTACCATCTCGATAGTGGACGAGGACGGCACCGAGCATACCCTCGTCGGTCGTAAGCCGGGTAGGTCGGGGAGTGTGATTAGCGCCTTGAAGGCGATGAAACTTCTGAACTAGGGTTGTGTCGGTTACTGGTGTTACGCTCTGAAGGCGGAAGATGGTGGAGTTTATTTGTCGTCTATTCCAGTTGTTAGTGAATACCCCAACGTTTTTCCGGATGACTTGCCGGGATTACCACCACATCGATAGGTGGAGTTTCCTATTGATCTAGAGCCGAATGCAGCCCCTATTTCTCAAGCGTTGTACCGTATGGCACCGTCGGAGATGTTAGAGTTGAAGAGTCAGTTGGGAGAGTTGTTAGATAAAGGGTATATTTGACCGAGTGCATCGCCTTGGGGTGCGCCCGTACTTTTTGTGAAGAAGAAGGATGGATCGCTTCGTTTATGCATCGATTATCGAGAATTAAACAAGTTGACCATCAAAAATAAATACCCTTTGCCCCGGATTGACGACTTGTTCGATCAGCTTCAGGGGGCGACAGTCTTTTCCAAGATTGATTTGCGATCGAGCTACTACCAGTTGAGGATTCGGGACATCGATATACCGAAAGCTGCCTTTCGGACGAGATATGGCCATTACCAGTTTGTGGTTATGCCTTTCGGGCTAACCAATGCCCCAGCAGTGTTCATGCAGTTGATGAACAAAGTTTTTATTGAGTATCTGGACAAATTCGTAGTCGTCTTTATCGATGACATTCTGATCTATTCACGGAGTCGGGAGGAGCACGCCTTACATCTCCGGATTGTATTAGACATTTTGAGAGCTGAGCAGTTGTATGCTAAGTTCTCTAAGTGTGAGTTTTGGCTCGAGGAAGTGATGTTCCTCGGGCATGTGATTTCAGCAGAGGGAGTTCGGGTAGATCCGCAGAAGATAGAGGAAGTGTTGGCTTGGGAGCCGCCTAAGAATGTGAATGAGGTGAGAAGTTTTCTGGGTCTTGCCGGCTATTACCGTCGATTTGTTGATGGATTTTCTAGGATTGCTAAACCGCTCACTCAGTTGCTCTAGAAGACTCAGAAATTCGAGTGGATCGCAGACAAACAGAATAGTTTTGACGAGTTAAAGAGATGTTTGACTACCGCACCCGTGTTAGCATTGCCTCAGGGGAACGAAGATTTCGTGGTATATAGTGATGCTTCGGGCCTCGGACTCGGATGCGTTTTGATGCAGAGAGATAGGGTTATTGCTTATGCGTCCCGCCAGTTGAAACCGTATGAGGCAAATTACCCCACGCACGATTTGGAGTTAGCTGCGGTAGTTTTCGCCTTAAAGATCTAGAGGCATTATCTCTATGGGTCGTCGTGTAAGATATTTACGGATCAAAAGAGTTTGAAGTATATCTTCAGTCAAAAAGAGTTGAACATGAGACAGCGAAGGTGGTTGGAGCTAATTAAAGATTACGACCTCGAGATACTTTATCATCCGGGTAAGGCTAACGTAGTGGCTGATGCATTGAGCCGAAAACCGGTGGCGTTACAGATGTTAGAGGTACTCACGCCACATATCAGGATCCATCGAGATTTTATTTGTCAGAATATCGAGGTTTAGGTTCAGAGAGTTCAGGGTCAGTTATGTGCGTTGGAGATCACTTCGTCCTTGACTGATGATATCAAGGCGAAACAGTATGATGATCCGTTTTTAGTCCAGCTGAGGAGGATGTGAGGAAGGGGAAAGCCCCTGGATTTGTGGTTCATGATGATGGCGTTCTGAGATTTCGCGGCAGATTATGTGTACCGAATGACATTGAGTTGAGACCGAAGATTTTGAGTGAGGCTCATACTACGCCTTATTCCATACATCCTAGTACGAGCAAAATGTACAAGGATGTGAGGAGTAACTATTGGTGGAGTAATTTGAAATCGGACGTTAGCGAGTTTGTGGCGAAGTGTTTGACCTGTCAGCAGGTTAAGATTGAGCATCAGCGGCCCGCGGGGTTGCTACGACCACTTCCCATTCTGGAATGGAAATGGGACGACATCTCTATGGATTTCATTACCGGGACGCCTAGGACTCGGACTGGATTGAACATGATTTGGGTTATTGTTGATCGACTAACCAAATCAGCTCATTTTCTGGGTATTAAGGATGCTTGGGGACCGGAGAGGTTGGCGCGAGTGTTTATTGCAGAGATCGTGAGATTGCATGGGACTCCTAGGAGTATTGTTTCATATCGAGATGGTCGGTTTGTATCACATTTTTGGCAGGCGGTTCATCGAGCTTTGGGGACTGAGTTGAGACTCAGTACGTCTTACCACCCTTAGACTGACGGACAGTCAGAACGGACGATCCAGACGTTGGAGGATATGTTGAGAGCCTGTGCCTTAGATTGGAAGGATGATTGGGAGTCGCACTTGCCGTTGATCGAGTTCACGTACAACAATAGTTGGCATGCCTCGATCAAAATGGCACCATTCGAGGCATTGTATGGGAGGAGGTGCAGATCGCCGTTGTGTTGGGATGATGCGTCCGAGCTAATTGGTACCGAGCCCGATATGGTAGTTGAGACGAGAGAGAAGATTGCCCTGATTCGCGATAGATTGGTGACGGCCCAGAGCCGGCAGAAGTCTTATGCCGATACACGTCGCCGACCGTTGGAGTTTGAGGTGGGAGACCATGTGTTGCTTAAGGTGTCGCCGACACGGGGAGTTTACCGCTTCGGTCGGAAGGGTAAACTTAGTCCGAGATTTATTGGGCCGTTCGAGATTCTAGAGAGAGTTGGAGAGCTTGCATATCGGTTAGGTTTGCCGCCATCCCTGAGCCACGTGCATAACGTATTTCATGTTTCCCAACTTAGGAAGTACGTACCGGACCCTAGCCATATTATTGATTTTGGAGAGATCGAGTTGGGGCCCGACATTACCTTCGAGGAGAGGCCGATTCAGATCTTAGAGCGTCGGGTGAAGCAACTCAGGCACAAAACCATTCCTTTGGTTAAAGTGCAATGGTCGAGGCATGGGTCCGAGGAAGCCACGTGGGAGACGGAACAGAGTATGAGATCGAGATACCCCGAGTTATTCGTGTTGTAAGTTTCGGGACGAAACTTATTTTTAGGGGGAGATAATGTAATATCCGTGTTTTCTATTTTTGGTAATTTCTATTTTCGGTGTATATTCGTTTCGGACAACTCGCTTGGCACTGTTTTGGAATTCTGAATCTATTTTGTTCTTGAAGTTTCTCCGTTGGGATGAGTCTCGATGATGTTTTTACGTAATTTCATCTTGAGTTATATTTTATCGCATGTGTATTCGATTCTCGTTAAACTCGTTCGATTTCGTCATTTTCCTATTTCCATGAGTTCGTATGGTTGAGTAGAGCATGTTGTGAGTTTCGGATTGTTAATCCGACGTTGTATCGTGATTTTCGGATGTTTGGGCCGTTTTTGTAATTTCCTATAAGTTTAGGGAATTTGTTCCTTGTTCGATTTTGGTTGTGTACCTTGAACCGTTTTGGGGTTTTCGTACTTCCATTTCGTGTTATTGTTTCCCAAATATCGATTTCTATTGCTTTTATTCTCTTACCGGATCATTTGTTTCATCGTTTTGGGACCCAAGGGGGGGTGTGGGCCGCGGCACAAGGAATGTGCGCCGCGGCACACACATTGTCCAGTTTATGGCTGAGTAGTCTGTACCGTGGGCCGCGGCACATACCGGCAGGGCCGCGGCACACTGCCGAGTCACTGCCGTGGCACACTCATCCGGGCCGCGGCACACTCATGTTGCACTTATCGGCCAAACCTTCTGTGCCGTGTGCCGCGGCACATGCCGACGGGGCCGCGGCATACTGCCGAGTCACTGTCGCGGCACATTCGTCCGGGCCACGGCACACTGCCGATCACTGGGCGCAGTTTTGGCCCTGTGCCGCGGAACACTTCGGCTGGGCCGCGGCACACAGGGCAGTCAACTCTATAACTGCGTTTTTTTTTCAGCGAGATTCACTCATTTTTCTCATTTCATACACCATACGAGAGAAAGAGGCTTGAGAGGGAGATTTTCCTTCATCTATCACTTGATTGTGTGATTTTCTTCATTTCCTTTCGATCGTGAAGCTTGGATTGTGGATCTAACACGTGTTCTTCGGATCAAAGTGCTTGGATCTCCAAGAGGTAATTTATTCAACATCTTGGATTTCTATTTTGTATTGAGTTATGACGTTTTGGATGTTAAGATCATGTTGTATGAAGTGATATACACATGATTATGGATATGTTTGATTATTCATTGGATTATTGAAGGATTATTCTAGAACACTTTGAATATTGAATTGGATTTGGGGATTTTCGATTAATCGTTCTTGTAATCACGAATTTGAGTATTCATATTGGATTATTGATCGTATTGAAATGATTTGTGATTTTGAACTCCAAGTTTTCCTTTGTTCTTCTCTTATAGTCGACGATACCCAAGTCATGACCGACAAATTGTTCCAGCGGGTAGAATTAGAATTAATTCTTACCTTTCCGCATTAATGAGACTTGTTGTATACCGTTATTATGATTAGGAACGGAGTTGGGAGGATTGTTCGGACCAAAACCTATTCCTTCGTCGTTTCCTTCGTTTCGTCTTATTCAAGGCAAGTACATGTATTACATTTCGTTATGTATGTTGTGTTTTCGAAATGAATGATGAATTGTGGTATTAGGGTGCGTGAGTTGTGTTCCCTTCCACCCGGAGTGTCCGACGGGATGTCTGGGGGTCGATACTAAGGGGTACGGCCGAGGAAGTGGACTTGGGTGCGTGTGTGGTTGAACTTCCACCCGGAGTGTCCGACGGGATGTCTGGGGGTCGATACTAAGGGGTACGGCCGCGGAAGTGGTATCCCACCCGGAGCATTCGACGGGATGTCTGGGGGTCGATACTAAGGGGTACGGCCACGGGATACCAGTTGTGATTTTGTGATATCGTGATGATTGAAACTGAATTGATTGTCAATGTAGTATTCCGGAATATTTATGGCAAATGATTTCTGAATGAGGCGATTGTGTAAAATTCGTATTTGTATATAATGTTGTGTAATTGTGTACTTGCACTAGCTATTCGAATGCTAACACCTTAAATGGGGGAAATGCGTCTTATGCATTTCAGGTACCGGGAGAGCTGAGGAGCAGACACGGGACATGCACGCAAAGGATGGGCTGGCTTGATGATGTGGCTCGAGTCTGTATTTTTATGTTTTTTCATTTCATTTGTCGAGTACTAGGGTTAGACTTTTTACTTTTTAAACTTGGTTTAAGTCCCTTGCATGGGCAATGAATTGGTATTTATCTTATGTTCATGTACTCCGTTAAAATGTTTTGGTCGAGGCCACGGCCTTACTTACTTTTTGAGTGCATCATTTGGGATTACATTGTGGTTTATGTGTCATGTGTTAGCCTGGTAGACCTCACGAGGGTTCTACGACATGTAATGTCTCATTTGTGAATTGGGGTGTTACATGAGCAAGTTCCACATCTACATGACCGGGTGTGGGGCATCAGATGCGACCAGGTGCCGAATGTTCCCACTGACGCTGGACGACCTTGCCCACAGTGGTACACCTCATTGCTAACGCGATCTATCAATTCCTTTGATCAACTGGCGAACAGCTTCACAGCTTACTTCGCCGCCAAGGTCGCTCGGCCAAAAGGTCCCCATCGCATGATGCAAATCAGGCAGGAAGAAGAAGAATCCGACGCGGACTACATCGACCGGGTAGATGAGATCATCCTCAACGGCGAGCCTGTAAGCGATGAGATCGCCCTATACTCGGTCCTAGGAGGATTCCATGGTCTTTTGCCTATGTTCAGGCATCTTACAAAGGACCATCCCCCGACCTATGCGATCTTCCGCGCTAAAGCCGCAGACTTTCTGGCCAGGCAAATGTTTCTCCTCAGTCTATGAGCAGCGCGATCGGTGCCCGAACAACGATCTCCAGTCTTCCAGCCCGATCGCCGATATCAAGCAACATCACCAAAACCGGAGGACTCGTTCGCCATCTACAGTTCATCATCTAACATGGTGGACTACGGCACGAGATCGCCTCCACCGCACAATGTACACCGCCGAAGGTCGGCATCTACATGACGATCCGAGGTAGAAGAGTGCAGCCATGGTCCTGGTAGTTGATGGAACCGACTGCTTCAGCCATGCAAGGTCCCTTTGGGCCAAGATCGCCCGCCCTTCGTTTAAGTACGAGGGCCGCGTAGTCTGAGGGCCCTCCAAAACTAATCAGTGGACACGATCGCCCGCCCTCAAAGGTTCATCATCTAACATGATGGACCCAGAAAATGCGACGCGTCACTACCCTCATCTCAACGTACACCGTCGAGGGTCGCCATCTTCATGGCGGGCCGAGGTGGAAGAAGAGCTAACTAGCTGCGGACATGGAGTCGATTCATCCGACGACACCCCGCGCAAGGACTCCTCTAGACCAAGACCGCACACCCTTCGTTTAAATACGAGGCGAGGCGCAGCCTAACAGAGGACCCTCACAATAAAATGAGTCACGAGATAGACAATGTCGCTCGCGCATAAGACACGGTCATGGAGTCGGTCCATCGAACTTCGCGACTGTGCACGGTTCCTCAACGACGAAACTATCAAATTTCTACGAGGGATTGGCCAAAATTGTTTTTGCAGGTACAAGACCGAAGATAGCTATCCAATCGACCAGATCGCCCAAGTCCGAAACCAAAGTCCGCTCAACGGATCGCCCGTATCCATCCTACACGATCGCCAGCAAGAACCACCTCACCCCATGTCTTCAACATCGGAGTAAGCTAGGGGGCAATTGTTGTGTCGAGATTTAAACGTCTCAACAGGCGATCGCCTCAGAGACCGAGCGACCGAGCCAGAGCCCAGCAGCCAAGGCAGATTGGCTGACCGAAGGTCCCAGGACAAGTCCCGGTGCCGAGCGATCGACATCTAAGACGATCGTCTCTCGGTACTTAGCGATCGACTCCTGGTGGCCGACTAGATGACGACCGAAGGTCCCAGGACAAGTCCCGGTACCGAGCGATTGACATCTAAGACGATCATCTCTCGGTACTTGGCGATCGACTCCTGGTGGCCGACTAGCCGACGACCGCTTTATACCACACGAAGCCGATGATCGTCTAGTCGGCAAAGGCCGAAGCTCGGGACAAGACCCACATGCAGATCCGGAATTGGCACCGCATCACATGGATCATTGACCACAGCCTGTCAGCATCTTTCCACCAAAAGGTGTCAGTGGGACCGCCCGTGACAGCAACTCAGGACGCGTGCCGGCCCCTTATTGGACCGCACAGCTGGATGCCAGCAGCAGCCGCAAGCTTTATGCAGACAGCCCATGTGACATAAAGACGATCGCCTGCCAGGAAACAGGGCACCTCAGCCCCTATAAATAGAAGGCTGCCTGCACTTGGACACTTCTTCTGGTATTTCCGATAACTTGGCTTTCTCACTCTTGACAACAGCTATCTCTTGGTTCTTTCTTCTCTCTCAGCATCTCTTACACAGAAGACGATCGGCAGAGAGCAAGAACACCAAAGCTTCGCTCAAGATTTAGATAAATAGGATCTTTTACACTCATTGTAATCGCATTCTTACATTAATACTTGTATCCACGAATATTTGTATTAATAAAATCTCACGCGAGCATTCAAGCCCGGGTCTAACAAACCCAGCAAATCTTGTGTTTTTTCCATTCCCTCGGACGTGCTCTAGCAATTTGCTATTGCTCGACCATTCCAGCAATATCTATCTTCGGATAATATTTCGGGCAACAACACTAAGCATCATCTTTCATAACAGGGAAGCCTTCTTTAAACTAGTTGTTAATGTAAGAGTAATCAATTTTAGAATCACAAAATATCCATATGATAACACGATGTATCAAATTTTCCAAAAACCCAAAAGTTCATGTGCACACGATGGCAGCCATGATCGTGCACACGATGGGACTAACTATCGTGTGCACAAGAACATGCACATTTTTCACTAATTTTTAAAATAACTCGCCAATTACTTATTGTTACTTATATAATACCAAGTATTTATTAACAATATACTTATTGTAAAGTTATAGACTGAATTAACATAATCTATTGCATATCATGTAATACCCTGAGATATTCAGGATTATTACAGCGCCATAAACCCTTGAAGTCGGGATTTACTAGGCTAAGAATTTTAAAAACAACATTATTAAATACCAACTGTAAAGTTTATTATTACATCACGAGTATGAAAAGTACAAATCGACCAACATCTGAATATAAATTTCAAAGGAAGAACAAAACGATAGCGTACTCGAGTACTTTATTAAAAACAAAACGCCACTGACAAACCATCCCGGCCATAACATCACTCCGCACCCTCGTCATCATGCAGCTCAAGTGGTTGCTTCCCCGTCCTCCTATATCCTGAACATAAAACAAATATCCACCCCCGAAGGGGTTAGAACAACGATGCTAGTACAAGTACGATAATCAACAATAGATTATTCAACATATCACGAAGAATAATGACAACATCACAATAACAACGAGTCTCTACTACGAGAAGACTCACAATACCATAAAACATGATCACAACATGATACAACATACACATGGTAATTCCGATGATCCAGCGTTCACTGCATAGATACCAAGATGATCCTGTCGGACCAACACGAGGAGGAAAAACCTATCCGATGATCCAGCGCACGATAGCATAGATCCCAAGATGATCCCGTCAGACCAACACGAGGTCGACATACAACGACACATGCACGAAAACATGTATAACATCAATATATAAAACGTAATTAAAGTACTTGCCTTAGAAAGATGGCAAGGAATAAACACTCCAACATCTTCAATAAACTCAAGGGCCGTTCCTTCAATCAATCGTTCGCAACCTCGAACCTTACAAAAAAGGAAATAACGACAACTCAACCTACGTAACCATTCTAACGTTCGAACATCTAATGTCTACTACGGCCGAGCTACATTCTAAGTTAGTCGGTTCACGGTTCAACTATCCAACGAACATTAAGTTGGCTAAAATCATGCTTCATGCAATTTAGACGATCACAATAGGGGTACCATACCGACATCTATGATTTCAAGGATTTCAAGTCATCATAATTCCATACTCTAATCTTTGATCATTAACTCTAGAGCGTGATTCGACCGATTCATAGCAAGGAAAACACATTCAGTCGGGTTCTAGGTTTATCATGGCTGTTACCGACATAATCATTTTATCCCAACCATTAAAATGAAGATTTACTAATCACGAATTACTCCTTACAAGCTATACTTGATGAACATCCTCGTTGTTTTTCAACTTGAATTCATATGACATAGGTGATATCATAACAAGTCATTTGATATAAGATCATTTCTAAATCATCATCAAATATATGATACAATCTCAGAAAACTACATCCCAGGGTTCAACGTAAGTAAGGCTCAACTCATACATGTCTAAATCAAGGTATACTTAAGGTTTAATCATCTCGACCTTTCTAAAATCATGATTTTCAATAATTATGTCTTCAAAGGGGTCTAATAATCTCTGAAATACGTTTCTAATCATCCTAGAAATATAAACTCAGAGCTGGAGAAACATTAACATACCTTAATATGGAGGAAACAACAAAACACTTGGTAAAAACCCAACACCGGAAGCTTGAGTACCAATCCAAGATGCTTCCCAACTTCAACCACCAAGTATAAAGTCTAAACAAGGATTATAATGTGGGGGAAGGCTCTCTGGACTTGCAGAAATAGGCCAAGGGACGAAAGAAAATGAGGGTGAAATGAAATGGGGTGATGTCCTATTTATAATGTTCTGAACCTTACGTACATTAACCGCAAAGCATTACGTATGTTATGGTCTTAGCATGCGCTATTTGAAATTCTTTATGTACGTTAACGTCCGACAGTAGCTCACTGTCTCGTTCCTGGTATCTCTTTATGTACATTATCCAAAACCTTTATGCACGTAATCTAAACCACATAACGTACGTTATCTTCCACCTCTAACATATGTTAAGTATCGTTCACCTGCTTTATTAAAAAGCCATCCAGGTTCACGGGGGAATCTTATTCGATAACATCTCCAATTGGCCTATGTGCTCACCAGACTTATCTATCATTGGCTGCCTATGCTTCGTCCATAGCGTACGCTATCTGCATCTCTTTATCGTACGTTATGCTAACCTGCTAGCGTATTTTATGACGTAGTTGCATGCATGAATTTTGCAAACTCGTCCTAATATGATCATGAATGTTGGAATACGAATACGGAAAATCACACTTCGATTATTGATACCACAAAGTCGAATATTATAAGGTCCAAATACAGATGAAAATACCCAACAATTATCCAGATATTACATACTCTCCCTCTAAAAAGAAGTTTCGGCATGAAACTTAAGATGAAAATAATTCTGGGTATCTTGACTTCATATTATCCTCCGTCTCTCAAGTGGATTCTTCGACTCCATGTCGCGACCATTGAATTTTAACCAAAGTGATTGGTTTATTTCTCAATTGTTTAACTCGACTCTCGAGTATTTTGATTGGGTTTTCCTCGAATGTGCCATCATTAGCTACTTCGATCTCGCCGAAATCGATGACATGACTGGGATCTGGTATGTACTTCCGTAACTGAGATACGTGAAACACATTATGAGCATGACTCATCGATGTCGGCAAGGCCAACCTGTACACCAACTCTCCAACTCTTTCAAGAACCTCGAATGGTCCGATGTATCTCGGACTCAACATCCCCTTCCTTCCAAAGTGAAAAATCCCCTGAGTAGGAGAAAACTTTAAAAGTACGTGGTCCCCAATTCCAAATTCTAACAGGCGATGGCGCATGTCTGCATAAGACTTCTGTCGACTCTGGGCAGTCAACAGCCTTTCACGAATCAAGGCTACCTTCTCTTGTGTCTGAACTTTCAATTTTGGTTCCATCCCTATTAAATCAGATGAATCGTCCCAACATAAGGTACATTTTATCCCGTAAAATGCTTCGAAAGGTGCCATCTTAATAGAAGCATGCCAACTATTATTGTAAGTGAATTCAATCAACGGCATATGAGTTTCTCAATCAGTCGACCAGTCTAAGGCACAAGCTCTCACCATGTCTTCCACTGTTTGGATAGTTCTCTTGGACTGTCCATCGGTTTTAAGATGATAAGTTGTGCTAAAGTTCAGCTTGGTTCCCAAGGCTCTATGAACCGCTTTCCAAAAATGTGACACGAAGCGACCATCTCGATTAGAAATAATGGTCTTTCGTGTACCATGCAATCGGACTATCTCCGCAATAAACACTCGTGCCAACTTCTATGGTCCCCAAGTATCTCTAATGCCCAGAAAATGAGCCTACTTGGTAGGGCGATCAACTATCACCCAAATCATATTCATTCTTGTTCTGGTCTTTGGCATACTGGTGATAAAGTCCATTGATATATCTTCCAACTTCCATTCAGGAATCGAAAGTGGCTTCAACATTCCGGTGGATCACTGATGTTCAATCTTAACATGCTGACAAGTTAAACACTTCGAGACATATTCCGCCACATATTTCTTCATGTTGCCCCACCAAGAATTTTGCTTCAGATCCTTATACATCTTACTAGTGCCCGGGTGAGTAGAATAGGGCGTACTATGAGCTTCCTTCATGATTGTCTGTTTCAAAGCATCAATATCGAGAACGCAAAGTCGACCTTGAATTCTCAAAACTCCATCTTCATGAATTACAAATCTTGGGGACTTTCCCTTGCTCACTTCATCACGTAACCGAATCATCAGGGGGTCATCCAATTGCTTAGATTTGATTTCATTGGTCAGCGATGAAGTTAATTCCATCACACAGAGTTGTCCTTGGAATCCTTGTAACCACACTTCAATTCCTTCACGGATCAATTCTCGTTGTATGCTAGACTGGGACATGAGCGTCTCCAGCATACGAATAGAAGCGGGTTTGCGGCTCAGTGCATCAGCCACTACGTTCGCTTTCCCTGGATGATAAAGGATCTCCAAATCATAGTCCTTAATCAAGTCCAGCCATCTCCTCTTCCGCATGTTCCAATCCTTCTGACTGAAGATATATTTAAGACTCTTGTGATCTGTGAAGATCTGACAGTGAGTTCTTATAGATAGTGTCTCCATATCTTCAAGGTGAAAACAACAGCTGCCAGCTCCAAATCATGAGTTGGATAATTTACTTCATATGGTGTCAACTGCCGTGAAGCGTAGGCGATCACCTTCTCATTCCGCATTAGTACACACCCGAGACCTTGATTTGAAGGGTCACTCTAAACTATGAATCCTTCAGTTCCTTGTGGTAATGCTAAAATTGGTGCCGTCGTCAATCTCTTCTTCAATTCATCAAAACTGTCCTGATAAATATCATTCCATTCAAACTTTTGGGTTTTCTGCAGCAATCGAGTAGGTGGACGAGTAATTTTGGAAAACCATTCCACGAACCGACGATAATACCCAGCAAGTCCTAAGAAACTTCTGACTTCCTTCACGTTCTTAGGAGGCTTCCATTCCAAAATTGCCTCGACTTTTTGGGGATCTACTCAGACCCCTTCCGTTGATACCACGTGACCAAAAAACATCACTTCCTTTAACTAGAATTCACACTTGGAAAGTTTGGCATATAACTGCTTGCTTCTCAAGAGGTTGAAAACGGTCCGTAAGTGTTGCGCATGTTCTTCCGGACTCTTGGAATAAACCAAACTATCATCGATGAACAGAACTACAAATTTGTCCAAATACTCTATGAACACTTGATTCATTAACGGCATAAACACATAAGGTGCATTAGTGACACCAAACGGCATCACCACAAACTCATAGCATCCGTAGTGAGTTCTGAATGCTGATTTCGAAACATCTAATTCTTTAATCTTCAGTTGATGGTATCCCGATATCAAATCGATCTTCGAAAATATTGTCGCTCATTGCAACTGGTCGAACAAATCATCAATCTGTGGCAACGGGTACTTATTCTTGATCGTCATCCTATTTAGCTCCCAATGGTCGATGGACAATTGAAGCAATCCATCTTTCTTTCGAACAAAAAGAACTGGTGCACCCTAGGGCGAAACACTTAGCTGAATATAACCTTTGTCCAGTAACTCTTCCAGTTGCTTCTTCAATTCATACATCTCAGTAGATGCCATACAATATGGCACCTTAGAAATCGGTGTAGCTCCTCGTTCTAGCTCGATGGTAAACTCTATATCTCGTCATGGAGGTAGCCTAGGTAATTCGTCAGGGAACACGTCCGGAAATTCATTCACAACAGGAATAGATGAAAGCTCTACGCTTCATTCCTCTTTCTTCATCGCATAACACCAGTACCCGGTACATCCCTGCTTTATCAGTATGATGGCTTTCATAGCTTTGATCACTTTTCTTGAGCTTCCTGGTCTCCATCCCTCGAATAATACCATCTTCGGCTATCATAGAGATATTTCTCTTCTGGTAGTTCACAATAGCTCCATATCGGTTAAGCTAATCGTCCCCGAGAATCAGATCGTCTCCTTGTATCTCTACTACAATCAGATTTTAGGGCCACTCTTTGCCTCCAATTGATGCAGGAAAATCTCTAGTTTCTAAGTTCCCCATAATTCTTTCCCCACTCGGTAAACCCACAATATAAGGCTCACATTCATGGAAACAAGAAATGTTCGAGCGATTAACACATGACAAGGATATAAACGAATGTGTAGCTCCTGCATCGAATAAAACAATAACTAGTTGTGAAAGGATCTGAACGGTACCTGATGCGACATCTGCATTCTGATCGTCTGCTCTTCTCATCTCATAAAGACGTGTAGGAGCGGACCCTGCACTCGATGCTTCTTTTCGGTCATACTGTCCTCTGCCTCTACCTCGGCCGAAATTTTGGGGCTGCTGAACACTCTATTGCGTCTGAGGGATGCTCGCTTCTTTCTGGACTGGCTGCGAATTACGAGCTCCAAAAGATTTTGCATCCCCTTCACAGAACACCGCACGATGTCCTTCTCGTCTGCAATCATAACACGTCACAGGGAGAAGTGACCAATCCCGTTGATAATGTCTTGTCCGACCACAGTTAAAACACTTCCTGGCTGCATCTGTCATAGCTGATACTGCTCTGGAGTTCTTCCCACCCTTGAATGGATGCGTAGGCCTCTTGAATCAATGAAAGGATGACTGGGCTTTGCGGGGTCCATTACTCTTGTGCTCTGTAAAACTACAAGAGACTTTCTGTTTCTTGGACTCAGAGAACTTTTCCATGGCTGCTTCTTTCATTTCATACGCCAGAGCTTTGTCTTGATACTGGCGGAGAGTGGTGCATTCAAAACCTGACATGTAACTCTGTATCTCCGGCTTCATTCTCATATCAAAGTGAATCATCATTTCTGCACTGGTCCTAACCAGGTGTCGAACAAATGCCATCTATTGATTAAATGTATTAATCGTCTGAGCCACCGGCACATCCAAAGGCTGCGTGGAGAAAAATTCTTGAACCTTAGCTTCTCTCATCGGACGAGGGCAGTACTGAGCTTCCATCATAAGTTTGAACTCTCCCCAATCGGCATCATGATCAACAGGTCGGATGGCTTCCCACCACTCGGACGCTTCTCCTGTTAGAAAATACTGGTCAATGGGGGCTCTCCGGTCATCTGGGCAGTTAATCCAGGCAAATACTTTCTACAATTCTCTCAACCAGTGATCCCATGTCGGTGTCTCAGAAAAGCCATCGAATTTCGGTGGGTGCATCTTCGCCACCTCCTGAAGCCATCTATCTCCTCGATTTCCCAAGTCTGTGATTCCTGTGCTGTCTTTCCTCCAGCTGCAATCCTACCGCTGCTTGCATTTTGTCCACTACTTGAGCAACTGGGTCATCTGGTTGACCACCTGGCGTAGTATGTCGGGAACGGCAGGATTGGCATTTGTCTCCACTGTCTGTTCTCGTTCATTATTAACGGACACTTGCTGTTCGCCAGAATTGAAGTTAGCCTAATTTGACAGCGAATCAGGAACAAAGGGTGAAGCATCCCTCTCCGCATTTATACGTCCGCGCCCACGGCCGCGACCACGTCCACGTCCTCCTCTCATCATACTGTAAGCATAAATATTAAATATACAGGGAACAACATCTTACTAATGTTCAAAAAGTATAACATGTAAAGGATAAGTTAGAGTTTAGGAAACTTACAACCACCGCTCACATGAAGACGTAGGTAGTACAGTGATGTTATTCGCGGCCGGTTAACCCAAAATGACACATCTAAACCCTAATTTAACCCAACGTCCAAGATATCCATAATCTTAGCTCCGATACCATATTCTGTAACACCCCAAGAAATTCAGGATTATTACAGCGTGGTAAACCCTTGAAGTCAGGATTTACTAGGCTAAGAATTTTAAAAACAACATTATTAAATACCAACTGTAAAGTTTATTATTACATCACGAGTATGAAAAGTACAAATCGACCAACATCCGAATATAAATTTCAAAGGAAGAACAAAACGACAGCGTACTCGAGTACTTTATTAAAAACAAAACGCAACTGACAAACCATCCTGGCCATAACATCACTCCGCACCTCGTCATCATGCAGCTCAAGTGGTTGCTTCCCCTTCCTCCTGTATCCTGAACATAAAACAAATGTCCACCCCCTAAGGGGTTAGCACAATGATGCTAGTACAAGTACGATAATTATACAATAATAGATTATTCAACATATCACGAAGAATAATGACAACATCATCAACGACAACAATAACAACGAGTCTCTACTATGAGAAGACTCACAATACCATACAACATGATCACAACATGATACAACATACACATGATAATTCCAATGATCCAGCGTTCACTGAATAGATCCCAAGATGATCCCGTCGGACCAACACGAGGTGGAAAAACCTGTCCGATGATCCAGCGCACGCTAGCATAGATCCCAAGATGATCCCTTCGGACCAACACAAGGTCGACATACAACGGCACATATGCACGACAACATGTATAACATTAATATATAAAACATAATTAAAGTACTTGCCATAGAAAGATGGCAAGGAATAAACATTCCAACGTTTTCAATAAACTCAAGGTCCATTCCTTAGATCAATCGTTCACAACCTCGAACCTTACAAAAAAGGAAATAACGACAACTCAACCTACATAACAATTCTAACGTTCGAACATCTAATGTCTACTACGGCCGAGCTGCATTCTAAGTTAGTCGGTTCACGGTTCAAGTATCCAACGAACATTAAGTTGGCTAAAATTGTGCTTCATGCAATTTATACGATCACAATAGGGGTACCATACCGACATCTATGATTTCAAGGATTTCAAGTCATCATAATTCCATACTCCAATGTTTGATCATTAACTCTAAAGCGTGATTCGACCGACTCATAGCAAGGTAAACACATTCAACTGGGTTCTAGGTTTATCATGGCTGTTATCGACATAATCATTTTATCCCAACCATTAAAATGGAGATTTACTAATCACGAATTACTCCTTACAAGCTATACCTTATTCTTGATTAACATCCTCATTGTTTTTAAACTTGAATTCATATGTCATAGGTGATATCATAAAAAGTCATTTGATATAAGATCATTTCGAAATCATCATCACATGTATGATACAATCTCAGAAAACTACATCCCAGGGTTCAACGTAAGTAACGCTCAACTCATACATGTCTAAATCAAGGTATACTTTAGGTTTAATCATCTCGACCTTTTTAAAATCATGATGTTCAATAAATATGTCTTCAAAGGGGTTTAATAATCTCTGAAATACGTTTGTAATAATCCTAGAAATATGAACTCAAAGATGGAGCAACATTAACATACCTTAATATGGAGGAAACAACAAAACACTTGGTGAAAACCCAACTCCGGAAGCTTGAGTACCAATCCAAGATGCATCCCAACTTCAACCACCATGTATAAAGGCTAAACCAGGATTATAATATGGGGGAAGGCTCTCTGGACTTGCAGAAATCGGCTAAGGGACGAAAGAAAACGAGGGTGAAATGAAATGGGTGATGTCCCATGTATAATGTTCTGAACCTTACGTACATTAACCGCAAAGCATTACGTACGTTATGGTCTTAGCGTACGCTATTTAAAATCCTTTATGTACGTTAACGTCCTACAGTAGCTCACTATCTCGTTCCTGGTTTCTCCTTGCGTACGTTATCCAAAACCTTTACGTACGTAACCTGAACTACATAACGTACGTTATCTGCCACCTCTAATGTATGTTAAGTATCGTTGACCTGCTTTATTAAAAAACCATCCAGGTTCACAGGGGAATCTTATCCGATAACATCTCCAACTGGCCCTTGTGCTCACCAGACTTATCTATCGTTGACCGCCTTATGTATGCTATGCTTCGCCCATAGCGTACGCTATCTGCATCTCTTCAACATACGTTATGCTAACCTGCTAGCGTACGTTATGACGTAGTTGCATACATGAATTTTGCAAACTCTTCCTAATATGATCATGAGTCTTGGAATACGAATACGGAAAATCACACTTCGATTATTGATACCACAAAGTCGAATAATACAAGGTTCAAATATAGATGAAAATACCCAACAATTATCTAGATATTACATATCATGTGTAGTCTATAGGTTCTCAATGTATAAGTTTGTATATATAAGTGCATCATTTGTATGAGATAGCTTATATACAGAATTACCGAAATAACAAATATGAGTTTACATACGATGTTATGTAGTTGTTAATGTATGAGCAATAAATTTTAGAATCACAAAACATCCATATCGATAACATGATGAATCAAATTGGCCAAAAAAGGCTAAAGTTCATGTGCACACGATGGCAGCCATGACCGTGCCCACGATGGGACTGACCATCATGTGCACAATAACATGCATATTCTTCACTAATTTCTAAAATAACTCTCCAATTTACGTGTTGTTACTTATATATTACCAAGTATTTGTTAGCAATATACTAATTTGTAAAGTTATAGATTGAATTAACATAATTTAATGCATATCGTGTGTAGTCTATAGGTTCTCAATGTATAAGTTCGTATATATAAGTTCATCATCTATATGAAATAGCTCATATACTAATAAATTACACGAAATAACAAATATGAGTTTTCATATGATGTTATGTAGTTTTTAATGTATGAGCAATCAATTTTAGGATCACAAAACATCAATAACATGATGAATCAAATTGGCCAAAAAATCAAAGTTCATGTGCACACGATGACAGCCATGACCCTGCCCGCGATGGGACTAACCATCGTGTACACATGGTCATGGCAGACATCGTGGGCACACGATAGCAGCAGCCCGTGATCGTGGGCAAGATGCACACGATGGTAACACACGATGGCTGCCATCATGTGCAGCCATTACGTGCAGTAAAGAGTTGGTCTTGATTTACCAACTGCACCATAAACCTTCTTTTTTAGATTTACCAACATAACACATCTATCTTGCCCAAATATATTTGAATTAAAATTAAAATACATAGTCATCAGTATCAAAAAATATGTTAGCCTACGATAGGTCCGACGACAGCATAACGATGTTAGCAGCTAAACCATATCGATATTTCTTAATATATTTCTCAGTCATTTCCTTGATTTGATGCCTTCCTGATGGGTTTGCAGAGATGAGGCGATCCAAGTGCATGCATGCAAAGGGGCCACAATTGTGATTATCGGTTCGTACGAAGTATAGTTCTTGTGGCATCATTTTGAAAGTCATCTATATGTCGTACTTTTTCTTCGATTGGTTATTCTGCCAGTACCCAGATTGAGCTAGCACATGATGCATGAGACGAGTAATTGGTCATAGTTAGTTGAATCGCATTGACCTTCTTGATATTGGTGTGACAAGAAATTGTACAACTCCATGGTCCATGTTATGATGTTAATCTTGATAGTGACCTAGTGGTTGCGGTGGAGGCAACATATGGCAATGTTCTGTTGAAAGAGACCATGTAAACATAAGATCACCACATCAAACATAGCGAATTATTTACAAATATCAATTTCAAACTTACTTCGTTGCAATTTGACCATGGAACTGCATTTGGTGTATCAAGACCTCTCATGAAGTCCACTATGGGTTTAAACACTTTCCAGTCCTTGAAAACCGGGTTCTCTGTCACCTTGATACCCAGTGGATCATCCGGATGGGGTTATGCAAACTCGTTGGCCATCATTAACTACAAAAAGCTGAACCACAAAATAAAAAAAGACTTCTACAGCACTCCAATGATATAAATAAAAAGTTATAGAACTTGCATAAAATTGGGAGTGGACAAGCACTTTACCAACTCTACCAACACTGGGAACACCGCTCTGAAGCCTCGCTCGAGTGTCCAGCACATAACAATCTATTACCTCTACGTCAAAGTCTTCATGGTATGACTCTATGCGGTCAAATAATGCCTGGGTAAGCACATACCTAGTCTCCAAAACCTGCACTCTAGAATCACGTGGCTGCTCCCTGAATGCTAGGTACATCTTTTTCAGAGCCTAAGTATTTCTTAGAGGCGCCACCACAAAAAGCTCTCGAAGAGCAGCAGAGGGTCGAATTACCCGTGGTGGAAGACTACGCTCACCCAACTGCAGCAGCCTGGCACTCTCACCAACCTAATCACCCTCATCATCCCTCTCACAACTATAACAATCAGATATTTGAATAATCGTTCTCGATCTGAAAAACTTGCTGCTCGATTTAAAATAGAGGTTGTTGATGAGCTATCTACCAAGAACCATTACTTTGACTGGGAAACATTGTACTATAATGATGTTGGTTGTGAAACCAACTGAACATCATACCATACTGCTGAAATGGCTCGTCAAATAGTAGGTACCGATGCTCAAAATTCTGAAACTGTGGAGTCGGCTGAAGAGGCAGCTCAGTATTCTCAAAAGAATCCTGATTCTGAGAATGGTGATTGTGTTGACTCTGAGAATGGTGACTGAGGGCTGCAACAGAGGCTGGGTGATGTGGAGGGTCAGGAATCCTCCTCTTAAAACTACTACCTGATGCAGGGTGATGAGGCTAATCGGGAAACCTATCCTGGATCCCAATAGAGTAGTGCAATGGGCTCTGAGTGTAGGTCATAAGTCGTCCAGGAATAAGTCTAGAGGGGGGGTGAATAGACTTATTGAAACTCTTAAAATCTTTTCTTCGAATAGTGAGTCTCTCAGCTGATAGATATGCAGAAATCAGCTGATGACGAAAACAAAACTAAGCAATGGAACAGTAAAGTATGAATGCAACAGTTAAGTGTGATGCTGAAAACAGTAAAACACAATTTATAGTGATCTCAGAGGTATGGTAATCCTCTACTAATCCACTTTCTCCAAACCAGTTGGAGATGAATCCACTATAATTCTCAACTAGTGATAAATATTACAGTGATTCTTTTACTTAGCTACAACAACTTCCAACCAGTGGAAATCCCATCGTTGCAACTCCTTTTTGACTGCCTAGCACCACTTGATTCTTCAAATCCTCGAATGCCTATCAGTCTCGCAACTTCAACCAGTGAAGTACCCCGAACTCAGGTTTTAAGACAAGAGTGTTTGTCTTCTCCAACTAAGAGCTTTCTTCAAATAGGAACTTCGAGTACTGCTCTTTTCACGATGCTATATGATTGCTTTGATTGCTTTGATAACTTTGATCGCTTGAGAGTTTTGTTCGCATCGTACTGCTCAACTTCAAATCTTTGGATATATATAAGTGTTGATCCTTGAGCATACTTCATAGCCGTTGAAAATCTTGTAACAAATCCGTCCGTTGGAGAGAGAGACTTCATTGTTTTTTCTTTCTGAACGTTGAAAGGCTGGATTCCCATATTTTAATCCATCTTTCGACCGTTGTGAAGAGTTGCATGTGAGGCGTCGAATCTTTTGAATATACTAAGATTAAAGTCCCCAATGGTAGGTCTGGATGAATTATTTAATTCATATCCTTTGCGGGAATCTCTCCAATTTGTCCCTTCACGCTTGCATGTGACTTTCCGTAAATATTGACTATTCAACGCATGCTGACGTGGACTTGGAGTACTTGGATGATCTCTTATAAGTCAAGTTGTCTGAAGTCCAATCAACTTCTCTGCAGTTTGGACTTCTCTATCGATGACTTCTCTGATGTCCTGTTGAGACTTGCCTGATCAGATGACTTGTCTGAAGTCTTCTATCTTGATGAATTTTGACTTATCTATTGGTCAGACTTCAGATATCTTGGCCTACTGATCACTTGACTGCAGTCTGGTCAACCATAACTGATGAATTTTTGTTTCTCTGATTTAGACTTGACTGTGACTTCGGCATTACTGCAGTGTTTGGTTTACACTTCTCTGAAGTACTTATCTGTACTTTTGTACTTAGCCGATTTTGAGCCTAACTTAAATGGCCTATAGAAGATACTCATTTGGTTCTTCTTTACATTTTTCCAAGTATTTAACTTAACATAATTTGACCTATGGAAGATACTCATCTGGTTCTTCCTTACATTTTTGCCAAGTAATAAACATTTGAATTACAATAATGACATCATCAAAATCTAACAAGTATTCCTAACAAATTCCCCCTATTTTGATGATGGCAAAACTTAAGTAAAATGTTCAAATGAACAGGTCTGCACTTGAGTGCAAGACACAAAGTAAAATCAGTCTAGTTTTGAGACAACTGGGGATTGTCGTTCAAAAGACTGTTATATCAATTTTTCTGTATTGTTTTACAAGTACATAGCTTTCACTGATCAAAACAAATACAGGAAAATTACAAGTATAAAATTTACATCAAAAATATGAGTTCAAACAAATTATTTGCCTCTGACTCTGCCTCTGCGGATAGGCTGCTTGGAAGGTTTGATCAGCTTAGCTCCTATGGGCCTCTTACGGACAGGTGCCAGACCATATTTCCTCTTTATGATCAGCGAGGCAAAATCTTGATCACTAGGAGTTGACCATTTGTTTTTCTCACAGAGCTCTCTGATCTCTCTCTGTAGTGTAAGCTCATGCAACTCGTTGTCCAACCGAGTAGGCGGTGCTTCTGCTCTAAAGGAAGGTATCATTGGATAAACATGCCAGTTGGCTGCATATTTAATCATAATCTTCCATAGAGTAGGCCATCTTCCGCTCATGTAGTCGATGAATGACTGTTGGGGTGAGCATTCCTTGTCCTGGAGCAATTCCCAGAGGTAATACTGCTCTATGAATTGCTTCTTGGCATTTACCCAACTAGTCATGAGTTCTGCCGGTAGAAATTCTTCAGCAAACCACAATTGCTTGCCTTCCCATTCATACCTTGGTTCATCTCCTAGCTTTGTTCACCTCTTCTACTCTGGAGGTTGATCTTCAGGATCAGATACCTCCTTCCTCTTTAGAGTTGATGGTCCGGCTTCAATAGCAGGAAGGGAAGTATCTCGCCTGATTTTTGTTCTTAGTTCTTTTCTTGTTGCCTCATCCTGAGCTTCCTGAACTTGTGTTTCCTCTTGCATGCTACCTTCCCCCTGCAACCTTTCTTCCCCCTTCAACCTTTCTTCCCCCTTTTTGCCAGCATCAACTAATAGAGTTAACTGTTGCTCCATTCTGTGCATCCAGTCAGACATGCAAGGGGCATTCTGTTGTTTGTAGGAGGAGGTGGTTGAGGGATATTCCGCTGCAGCAAGGTATCTATCTTGGCATTAATGGACTGCAGTTCAGGAGTGATTTGTGTGGCAAGCAGCTCTCCAACAGTGTCTTTTACAATTTGTCAGATCAGCTCAGTTATCACAGGTGAAATGTGTGATGTCTACGGAGAGTGCTCTCTTGAGACTTCGACGCCTGCATGTGGGTGTGTGGATGACCCACCTGTCTGCAGACTCCTGTCTGCAGGTGGCTTACCAGATGGGGTCTGCTCTGGAGTCCCCGATCTGTCATCCTCAGCTAGGTCTGCATCTAGGCTGGTATAGCGGGCAGGTGCCCCAGCCTTGTCTGATTCAGCTCTGACTACTTTTTCTGCCTCTGCTTCTTTTCCCTTCTCTCCTTCTGCCTCTTTCTCTTTTTCCTCCTCTTTTTCTCCTTCCTCCTTTTCTTCTTCCTTTTCTTCCTCTTCATCATGCTCCTTTCGTTTTTCTTTCGCCTTATCTACACCATCATAATTACCATCATCATCATCATCATTTTTGTCTTCATCATCATCATCCATTTTATCATTATTTTTATCATCATCTTCTTTTTCCTCTTCTTCATCCTGATCAACTTCCACTCCTTCTTCTTCTACTTCATCCACCAATTCCTCTGTTTTTTCGACTCCTTCTTCTCCAGATTGTTTTTCAACTAAGATATTTTCTTCTTCTCTTTCTTCCTGTCTCTCCTCTTCATCCTCAACAATAATAAATTCTTCTTTTTCAACTTCTTCCTCCACTAACTCTTCTATCCTTATCTCTTTCTCTTCAACTACTCCTTCTTCATCAATAGATCCATCAAAATACTGTATATAATAGTATGGATAAATTGGTCCATGTGGGTTTTAAAATTGGACATGAACCAATTTTCCTGAAGCAACAAAATCGCGTCTGACTCGTTGCAAAACTGCATCAGCGCTTCTTCAGTAGCCTGGGGATACTCCCAGCTACTCACCTCAACGTAAGATTGCGGTTGAGTGAATGAAAATGATTTTAAAATTTTCCATTCCTCATAAATATGTACAAAGGAATGTTTTAGAGCATGAGGTTTTACCAATTTGAGCTACTCTATAGACATGTTGAAGATATTGTTGTCAAGCAGGTTCAAGGTGTAGTTTGCTTCAGGTATGTGAATGATCAACCCTGCTTCTTCTTCTTCTTCTGACATGAGCTGGGGAGTGAGAAGAGGGACAATCTGGATCTCCAGGCTGGCAGGAGCAGGCTGGTCTTCCATATGAATAGGTTCAGGAGGGGATAAGGACTCAGGCTGCTCTTCTTCATCAAATTCCAATCGCCTGGGCCTCTTGGGAGAAGGTTCTGGTGAGGAGTGAATGATTTATGGTTCTCCAGGGGCATGTCCCCTTCTTTTGAAATGGAGGGCGATAGGGGTCTTGTCTGACTCAGTTTCAGACTGGGCTGCAGGTGAGTTGCGGGCTACAGCTTGGTGATCCTCCGAATCGTCTGAGCTCACAGGGTATCTATAGGTATATGGCTCCTCAGACATTTCTCTTAATAGCTGAACCGCTTTCCGCTCTTCACCCAATCGCCTTAGGGTTTCTTGGTCCAAATGACCAAGTCTCTTATTGATGTGAAAATGGTATGCACTTCCCTTTGCCACACCGAGCTTCTCCAGCATCCAACTTATCTGCGTCCCGAACGCAAGCTTTGATTTGAACTTCTTCTCCTTGACTAGCCACTCGGCCTTATTCACCTCCCGCACCAATTAATAGAAAATGTAGTCAGCCCAGTCAATCGACTCAACTTGAATTAGTGCTCCCAGTACCATGAACTTGGCTGATGATAATTGATCGTAGCTGCCCGCCATCCCCATCACTATTTTCTTGGTGATGTCCAACGCATAGTGATATTCCTTTTTCAATTCGCTCCTTTTGGCAGTCAGCTTCAATTTAGAGGGTTGTTCGTTGGTTTTGATTCTCAACCACGCGTCGGCTGCGTTCTGTTTCAAGGCTTCGACAGCCACGCCGCGGGATTTCATCCTGAAGATTTTTTCGATTGTCCCCGGCGTGATATCCACTTGACTTCCCAAGATTGTGCTCCGAATGCCCGATTCGAGAACTCGGGCCTCTCGGTAAAAGGCAATAACAGCCTCCTTGAACATTAGTTGGGGGCTGATATCCAGCAATGGGTAGATCCCATTCGTCTTCATTGCTTGGATAAGGTAACGCACGTCATTCTCCAGATTGGGTTCAAGAAGTCCTTCGAAATCGACGACCAGTGAAAAGATGATCTGATCCTTCACCGCCTTGAGGTTCACTCCGTCAAAGTAAGATTCCATTTCTGCACAGTAAAAGATTTCTGAGTATATGTAGAGTTTGTATGAATTTCTGCTCTGAAGAATTAGGGTTTTGTGACGTTGAAGAAGGTAAAGTGAAAAGGCTTTTCCTGTCTTTAAAAAGAAAATGAAACGACGTTTGCAATTAAATATTCATTTATTTTAAACGGTGGTCCACCTTTTGAGGCCTTTTAAAATTCAAATTAGTAATCGGTGGTCCAGTTTTTGAAAATTTGAAAATAGACGGTTGGATTTTAATTGGTCACAGTGGAGGTCGATTGAACACGTAGTTGCCACGTGTATTTTAAACATACAGTATTATGCCACTTTTGATCCAAATAGTAATATGATATTATACAAATAGCATATAATGATATAATATTCAGAAGTCGGTCAGGTATAGAAAACTTAGCTGGTTGACTGTTTGACTCTTGTCTGCTCTGCATCAGGTTGACTCCTTTGACTTCTCGCCTGTGGTTTGATCAGCTAAGTTCCTTCGTCTGTCCTTCGTCTTCTTGTCTGCATCAAGTAGGGGCTGATTCCTGCGATCAGCTTAGTCCATCCTTCGTCTGATCTGCTTCAGCTAGCTTTTTCATCTGTACTAGATTCCCAATCTAGTAATCCAAGTTCCCTGCTCAGCTCCAAAAACCTTTCTTCTGGCAAAGGTTTGGTGAAAATGTCAGCAATTTGGTAGTCTGTACTGACTCTTTCAACTCTGACTCTCTTGTTAAGCATGTGGTCTCTTATGAAGTGATGCTTAACATCAATGTGCTTTGTCCTTGAATGCAATACCGGGTTGTTGGTTATTGCAATAGCACTATTGTTGTCACACCAAATTGGAACTTCATTGGCAATAATGTTGTAGTCCCTTAGCTGTTGTCTGATCCATAAAATCTGGGCACAACAACTACCTGCAGCTAGGTATTCTGACTCTGTTGTGGAGATAGAGTTAGAAACCTGCTTCTTGCTAAACCAGGATATCAGTCTGGTTCCTAGGAATTGGCACATTCCACTAGTGCTTTTCCTATTTATTTTGCATCCTGCGAAATCTGCATCTGAGTATCCTGATAGCACGAAGTTATCATCCTTAGGGAACCATAGTCCAACATTGACTGTAGACTTAAGGTATTTGATTATTCTCTTGGCTGCATCTTGGTGAGACTGCTTTGGCTTGGATTGAAATCGTGCGCATACTCCTACAGCATAAGATATATCTGGTCTACTTGCAGTGAGGTATAGCAATTATCTAATGAGTCCTCTGTAGTGGGTTGAGTCCACTGATATGCCTCTCTCATCTGCATCTAGATGAGTGCTTGTGCTTATAGGAATTCTTGCTGGTTTGGCTGATTCCATTCCAAATCTCTTGATTAGATCTCGGGTATATTTGGCTTGAATGATGAAAATTCCATTTTCCATGTACTTGACTTGTAATCCAAGAAAGAAGTTAAGCTTTCCCATCATACTCATCTCAAATTCTCCCTGCATGAGATTTGAGAATTTCTCACACAGCACTGAGTTGGTTGAGCCAAATATGATGTCATCCACATATATCTGAACTAGTAATATATGGCCTTTGTGCTCCACTCTGAATAGGGTCTTGTCCACTTTCCCTTTGCAGAAACCGTTCTTCTCAAGAAATACAGATAAGGTTTCATACCAAGCTCTTGGTGCCTGCTTGAGTCCATATAGAGCTTTCAATAGCTTGTAGACTTTGTCTCCTTTGACAAATCTCGGGGGTTGCTCCACGTAGACTTCTTCTTCTAGGATCCCATTAAGGAAAACACTCTTTACATCCATCTGACAGACTTCAAAATCCTTGAATGCAGCATATGTGAGGAATAGTCTGATGGCTTCTAATCTTGCAACAGGTGCATAGGTTTCATCAAAATCTATTCCTTCACACTGTGCATAGCCTTTAGCAATAAGTCTGGCTTTATTCCTAACAATAGCTCCATCTTCATCGCATTTGTTTCTGTACACCCATTTGGTGCCAATAACCTTCTTATGATCTGGTCTGTCTGTTAGTTCCAAAACATTGTTTTTCTCCATCTGATTGAGCTCTTCTTGCATTGCATTGATCCAAGAGTAGTCTTCCAGGGCTTGCTCTATTGTCTGGGGTTCTATCCGAGACATAAAGCATGAAAACATTGACATTCCTACGGGTAGAGTAGATTGTCTTGTCTTGACTCCATCATTTAGCTTCCCAATGATCTGTTGGATAGGATCTTTGAGCCACTTAGGAATGTCTTCTTCTTCAGGGTCTGTTCCCCTTGTAAATTTGCTTTGGTGGATTTCCTCTCTCTCTGCATCAGCTTGGATCTGATCTCCTTGGTCTGCAACTGGATCAGCTACCGTCTTGTCATCTACAGGTTGGGATCTGGTCTGGTCTGCAGATGAGTCTTTATCAGCTACAGTTTGGTCTTTATCAGCAGCAACTGGATCAGATAGGTTTTGAGGTCCTATCTGATCTACAGTTGGGTCTTTGTCAGCTACAGACGGGTCTTCAGGCTGGTCTGCATGTGAGTCCACCATCCCTGTGTCATGAACAATGACTTCTTCTAGTGTTGCGTATTTGAGCTTATCCTCAATTAATTCCACTTGTTCCCTGTACTCAAAGGGAAATTCATCAAATACAACATGAGGTGTTTCCTCCACAACTAAGGTTCTTTTGTTAAAAACTCTATATGTCTTGCTTCTTTGTGAATATCCCATAAATAGACTGTCATCAGTTTTAGCATCAAAGGCATTTAGTTTGGTTTTACCGTTGTTGTGGATGAAACACTTACAACCAAAAATAGGAAAATAAGCAACTGTAGGTGTTCTGCCATTCCAAACCTCATAGGGAGTTTTGCCATGTCTCCCTACTATCATACTCCTGTTCTGAGTGTGGCATGCTGTGTTGACAGCTTCAACCCAAAACCTCTTGGGCAGGTCTGCTTCTGCAATCATGGACCTGGCTGCTTCCTTTAAGGTTCTGTTTATTCTTTCGGCAACACCATTCTGCTGGGGGTCCTAGCTGCAGAGAGCTCATGCTGGATTCCATTCTGGTCGCTGTAATCAGTGAGCGCCTTGTTGAGAAATTCACCTCATCTATCTGATCTGATCTTGATGATTGAGAGGGATTTCTCATTTATGATCCTTCTCAGCAGCTCAGGTAACTTGGTCAAGGTTTCACTCTTCTTATACAGAAAGATAATCCATGTGAACCTTGAGTAGTCATCCACTACTACTAGAGCATGCTTTCTGCCACTTAGAGTCCTTGGCTTGATAGGTCCAAATAGATCCATATGAAGTAGATCTAAGATCCTTGATGTGAGAGTTGTAGGCTAGACTGGCTTGAATGATGCTCTGGTGTGCTTTTCTTTCTGACATGCATCACAGAGAGCTTCCTTCTTGAATGCTTCTTCTGGAAGTCCTCTGACCAGCTTCTGAGAACTAATCTTGTTGATAGCTTTGAAATTCAGATAACATAATCTTTTGTGCCACAACCATCCATTCTCAGCTATTGTCTTAGATAGAAAACAGGTATTAGGGATTCATGTGTTCCAATCTATCATGTAGACATCTCTCCTTCTGAATCCTTGTAGCTTCTCCTCTCCAGATAGGATATCTATCACCATACATTTCCAAATGGTGACCACTAAGTTTTTCTCATCACATAACTGACTTATGCTCAGGAGATTATACTAGAGCCCTTTGACATAATGAACTTTGGATATAGTGATATTTCCTCGGTGCAGCTCTCCAAAGCCTTTTGTTTGTCCTCTAGAGCTATCTCCAAAGGTTACATCTGGACCTCTTTCTTTGACAACATTTGACAGCACCTTCTTGTTCCCGGTAATGTGCCTTGAGCATCGGGAATCTACAAACCATTCTTCACCTCCAATGTTTGAATTTGTGGGGATGTGGTAGTAGTCCTTCCACCTTTTCTGCAATCAGGCAAGCAGATACTTAGGTACCAAAATCTGTGTGGGTCCTCTGGGGTTAGATGGTTTCCTGGAGAATTGATTTCTCCTTGGATTGTGAAAACTAGATTGATTGACCCTATAAGGTGTGTAAGGTCTGGGCCTATATCCTCTGTTAGGATTGTGTACCGGATATGCCTCATAAAACTGGTGGTGTGGGCCATGCCTAAATCTTGACTGAGACCATTTGTTAAATCTTTGAGGTCTACACACTTGTTCGTTTTGAAAATTAAGATAACCTTGAGGTTTCCAATTGTCCCTCCCATTTTGAAATCTGTTTTTGGGGAGTCTTTGATAATAGTGGGCATGCTGTTTGGGATGCTGCTTCTGTCTTGCCCATTGCCTAGTCTTATGTCTAGGTGGCTGCCTTGTATACCTTGGCTGCTGCCTAGACCTGTGACTTGGTTGTTGCCTATTTTGAAATACATGTTGGTATATTGGCTCAGCAGTCGAGACAATTGTTTCTCCCTTGATGAAAGTGGTTTTAGAACTAGAGGGAGTGTGTGGGTCATATCCAAGGCCTGATATGGAATATAATGGCCTTTTATTTGTACATAATTCATCTAGGGTTAGAGATGCCTTCAGGGAGGTTATTTCCTTCGCCTGATTTTTACTTAGCTGAGTCAGTTTTGCAAACTCAGCTTTTACAAGAGCAAGTGCAGCTGATTTTTCACTATTTAAAACAGTTAATCATTTTATCTCAGTTGTGGTATTATCAGCCTAGTTTGTAGAGTTAGCTGCAGCCTGTTTTTCAAGATCAACTTTGGTTTTATTAAATTCTAGGCTGAGTTTTTCAAAGTCATTTTTCAGCTGACCATTCTCATCTTGCAGCTGGGTTCTCTCGGCTGATACAGTTTGGTGTGCAGTTTTTAATCTCTCAAAATCTTTGAGAAGATGATTTACATACTCATGTAGGTCCATGTCTTGTGACATGTCTGAGCTATTATTATTTGAAACTGAGGGTTTAGATGTTACCTTTTTATCAGCTAGGTTGGCCATCAGACAATCATATTCTTCATCATCATCAGAGAAGAATCCGCTACTTGATTCTACTCGCTCTTGGTCTTCTCCGATGAGGGCCTTCCTTCGGTCTTCTTTTCTGCTCACCTCCTTCTTGTTCTCGTCTTTCTTGAGATTAGGACAGTCAATTTGGATGTGTCCTATTGGCAATTATAACATCCCACCTTCCAGCTTCCAGCTTTTTGATTTCTCCTGGGGTTCTCCTTATAATTCTTTTTGTATTTGGAGTAATTCTTTCTGAAGTTGCTGAACCTTTGCATTATGAATGCCATTTCTTCCTCAAAATCAGGTGGATTTGGAGGTTTGGGACTCGGCTGCAAAGGCTATTCCCTTCTCTGCAGGCTCGGTAGATGATGAACTTGGAAGCTCAAACTCATAAGCCTTTAGATCAGAGAACAGCTCTTGGATCTTTATTTTGTTAAGATCCTTGGATTCTCTCATGGCCACTGCCTTCATACTCCATTCAGGATTGAGAGATCTTAAGACCTTCAGTGCCATCTCCCTGTTCCCATATGATTTTCCCAGAGAGTTAATCTCATTGATGATTTCAGTGAACCTTGTGTCCACTTGGTCTATGGATTCGCCATTCTTCATTTTGAAGTTGTCAAATTTTTTAGTAGCAATTGACAACTTTTTTTCTTTTATCAGCTCGGTTTCATCACATATTAAGGCTAATGTGTCCCAGATTTCTTTGGCGTTTTTGCAGTTCTTGATCTTGACCATTGTTGATTTGTCAAGGGTTTGGTACAGCACGTCTCTGGCCCGGTTGTCAAGATTGGCCAGCTTTCTTTCTTCAGTGGTCAGCTTTGTCCTCTTCTTTGGGATCTTCTCTGGCTTCCCGTCTGCAATTTCCTCAGGAGTGTTGTCCTTCTCGAAGATGAAGGGACAGTCTTCTATGATGCACCACATGTCGTCATCGATTGAAGATAAGTGTGCCTGTATCCTTATCTTCCAAAGATCATACTCGTCAACTGAAAAAAAAAAAAAGTAATCCAGAATGCATGTGTTCCATTTCTAAAATGAGCTTAAAATATATCCTCGATACATGGATCTGGTTCTTGAAATATTGAACCAACCGCTCTGATACCACTTGTAGGTCACAAGTCGTCCAGGAATAAGTCTAGAGGGGGGTGAATAGACTTATTGAAACTCTTAAACTCTTTTCTTCGAAGAGAGAGTTTCTCGGCTGATAGATATGCGGAAATCAGTTGATGACGAAAACAAAACTAAGCAATGGAACAGTAAAGTATGAATGCAACAGTTAAGTGTGATGCTGAAAACAGTAAAACACAATTTATAGTGGTCTCAGAGGTGGGGTAATTCTCTACTAATACACTTTCTCCAAACCAGTTGGAGATGAATCCACTATAATTCTCAACCAGTGATAAATATTATAGTGATTCTTTTACTTAGCTACAACAACTTCCAACCAGTGGAAATCCCATCGTTGCAACTCCTCTTTGACTGCCTAGCACCACTTGATTCTTCAAATCCTCGGATGCCTATCAGTCTCGAAACTTCAACCAGTGAAGTACCCCGAACTCAGGTTTTAAGACAAGAGTGTTTGTCTTCTCCAACTAAGAGCTTTCTTCAAATAGGAACTTCGAGTACTGCTCTTTTCACGATGCTATTTGATTGCTTTGATTGCTTTGATAACTTTGATCGCATGAGAGTTTTGTTCGCATCATATTGCTCAACTTAAAATCTTCGGATATATATAAGTGTTGATCCTTGAGCATACTTCATAGCCGTTGCAAATCTTGTAACAAATCCGTCCGTTGGAGAGAGAGACTTCATTGTTTGTTCTTTCTGAACGTTGCAAGGCTGGATTCCCACATTTTAATCCATCTTTCTACCGTTGTGAAGACTTTCATGTGAGGCGCCGGATCTTTTGAATATAATAAGATTAAAGTCTTCAGTGGTAGGTGATGCAACCCCAGTTGCACCATCAAGAGTATTAGATTCGGTTGGAGCCATCATAAATCACACTGGTCCCATCACCCGAGCACATGCTAAGAAATTAAGAGAAGACACAAATGAACTATTGAAAACAAGCGACATTAGCACCACTACACGAAATAACATGATGTTACGTTCCAGCTCTATAACTCTACTTCAAATCACCGATTCGGAAGGCCACGTTCCCATCAGAGAATTACATTGTTTGTTCATGTCTTAATCCGAGATTGAGGACCCTCGTTTAGAGATTGCATTTGGAGAACACATTGAAGATTTCAAGCTGCAACTTCCCTATCCGGATAAGTTCGATTATATACTACATTATGAGGATCACATTGAACAAGACCCCCGTCTAGGGGCTACATGGAATTCTTCGACGTTCAAGACCCCTGTCTAGGGGATGCATGGGAGACGTATGGAAGGGGTTCGGCCATGCAAAGACATGCAAAACAAGGAGACATTTTCGTCCATATTTGAAGCCTTTTTCTAGGTGTTATATTTTTGTCAAAAATATGAAGTATAAAAGTACTAAAAGTCTACATGGTGTGAAAACAAAGTAACCTCATCAAGTGACCTCATGAAGGTGAGCTCATCAAGTGTAGCTAGCAATATTTTACACTCCCACTTGGTCCTCATAGCCATTGGAAAAGGAGAGAGAGATGAAGAATTTTCGGCCCACCTTCACTAAGCTTCACGAGCTACATTCACAAAGTCAAGGAGAGAATCTTAGTTTTTAACTCAAGTAGCTATTATTCTATGATTAACTTTCCTCCTTTCATGGTTGTAATTGTAATTGTTTATTTTGTTGTTTGAATTTCATGTCACCTTTAGGAGTCTCTTAGACACCTATAAATAAGGTCTATGGCCATTTGTAATAGGTACCAAGAATAATTTCGAAATATAGCTATTATGCTTTATTAATATACTTGTGTGTTATTGATTTTATGTTTATACATTAAATCATTCTACTTAGAATCAAAGATTGCCATCTCTTTGGTTTTGAATTCATAGAAAGTATAGGATCTTGAGTTTTATTCGAAGGCTTCTTGTTACAAGATATCAAGGCGTCGTTAGAATCCTACTTAAGGGTTTATAGTACGTTACATTTCCACTGCAATTACAACCGTTGGGGGGACAAGAAATTCCGATTAAAAGAACCTACTTGAGAGCTTCACGAGTTGATCTTTCTTATGAAAGGAGGATCATATCATTTGGCATCGGAGCTTCGGTTCCAGGTTCATTCGTTCCTCAACTTTCTTTTATTGCTTTCATTTACGTCATAAGTTATTTTGCTCTCGGTGTATGCTTGTTAAAAAAAAACGAAAATAAAAAAAAATCAAATAAAATTATATAGCTATTTTCATCTTGTTGAATTTTTCATTATTGACATCTTTTAAAATGGTTGGATCAAATAACTCAAGAGATGAAAATGAAGACGGGAAAATACCAATGGAAGAAGAAGACTATTTTAGTGATGGTCCCGTTAGGAGAAAAATTGAATCATTAAAAGATGCTCAATATAACATTGATGGGTTGTACTCTTTGATGAATAGAATGACTAATATAATGGAAGAAATGAGAGAAGATCTTAAGTCGGTTAAGACAAACCAGACACGGGATACTAATGTAAGACGGGGTAGGAATAATCGACCACCTCCACCACCTTTAAACGAACTTGAAGACGAATTTGAATATGAATTTGAAGAAGATAGACATTCTAGGACAAATCTAGAACCTATAAATAATAGGGACAGGATGGATGATAATCTTAACAGTGTTAAATTCCACATTCCTCCATTTGAAGGTAAAACCGACCCCGAATTGTTCTTTGAGTGGGTTAGGAGAGTCGAAGGCCAATTTGAGTGTAGAAACTTTTCTGAACTTAAGAAAGTCAAATTAGCCATGGTGGAGTTTGTAGGGTATGCTCTTATTTGGTGGGATCATGTAGTTCAATCTAGAGAACGAAAAGTTGAGCCACCTATCACGACTTGGAATGCCCTTAAAAGAGTCATGACCGATAGGTTTGTTCCTAGTTATTACATGAGAGACCTACTACACAACCTTCAAACTTTAAAAAAAGGGTCGAAATCCGTAGATGACTACTATAAAGAAATAGAAATGGGATTGATTAGGTGTCGTCTAGATAAAGACCAAGATAGGTTGATGTCTAGGTTCCTTTCAGGCCTTAATGTTGAAATTAGAGATCAACTAGAATTAATGACTTGTTTCGACCTAGAGGGCATGGTTCACACGGCGAGGAAGATAGAGCAACAATTAAAGAGAAGAGAAACTAAGAGAGTAAATACCCCTAGTACACCTTGGAAACCGAGGCAACCTAGCAACATAGGGGGTGAGTTCAAACCTTCAAACACAAAATCCCAACCCACCCAAAAGCCATTTTCCACAACTCAACCAGGATCGACGTCTAATGGTCCAACTAGGTCCCGAGATGTGAGATGTTTTAAATGTCAAGGGTTTGGTCACATAGCATCAAATTGTCCAAATCAAAGAGTGATCATAGCTAGACCCGAACAAGTAGAATCGGACAGTGAGGAAGAAGCCGAGTGTGAGGAAGAATATGAGGAGTTTGAAGAAGGAGTTGATGAGGGTAAAATAAGCGCAGTAGTGACTAGAATGTCCCTCGCTACTCAGATAGGTGAAGAAGAGGATGGTCAAAGAGAGAATCTATTTCAAACTAGATGTCATATTAAGGACAACCTATGTAGTTTGATTATAGATGGAGGAAGTTGTGTGAATGTGGTTAGTGCAGCCTTAGTAAATAAATTATGCTTACCCGTGGAAAAACATCCTAAGCCATATAGATTACTATGGTTAAATAATACCGGAGATTTGAGGGTTACTAATCAAGCTAAGGTATCCTTTAGGATTGGCAGGTATATAGATGAAGTAGTCTGCAACTATGCACGCTACTCGGCTTCTTCTAGGAAGACCATGGCAGTATGATCGTCAAGTCCTTCATAATGGTTTCACAAACAAGTACTCATTCACCTTTGAGAAAAAGAAATTCACCTTAACACACATGACTCCTAAACAGGTTCACGAAGATCAAATGGTGCTACAACAAGCAACAAAGGAAAAAGAGAAAGAAAAGATCGAATCTTCGACCTCTAAATGGGGCAAGACCATTGGGTTGATCAGGGCTAGCGCGGTTAAGCGAGCTATGCTATCACAACAGCCCGTGGTTCTATTAATGTTTCGTGAAGCTTTACTTAATCTTGCATCTATTCCTGAAACTACTGATCTTTTGATTGTTGCACTCTTACAGGAATTTGAAGATGTGTTCCCGGAAGAGACCCCTCCTGGCTTACCGCCAATAAGAGGCATTGAACATCAAATCGATTTTGTTCCTAGAGGTTCAATTCCAAACCGACCGGCATATAGAAGCAATCCGGAGGAAACAAAAGAAATGAGGAAGCAAGTAGACGAGCTACTAGCCAAAGGACATGTGCGAGAAAGCATGAGCCCGTGTTCTGTCCCAGTTTTGTTTGTACCAAAGAAAGATGGATCATGGAGAATGTGCGTGGACTGTCGAGCCATCAATAATATCACAATTAAGTATCGACATCCCATTCCGAGACTAGATGACATGCTAGATGAGTTATATGGTTCTGCCATCTTTTCCAAAATTGATTTAAAAAGTGGGTATCACCAAATAAGAATGAAAGAGGGAGATGAATGGAAAAAAGCCTTTAAAACTAAACATGGACTTTATGAATGGTTAGTTATGCCGTTTGGTCTCACTAATGCACCTAGCACTTTCATGCGACTTATAAATCATGATTTACGAGCTTTTATAGGGAGATTTGTAGTTGTATACTTTGATGACATACTTATCTATAGTAAGAATTTGCAAGAGCATGTTAGTCATGTAAAACAAGTGTTAACTGTGCTTAGAAAAGAGCGTCTGTTCGCTAACCTTAAAAAATGCAATTTTGGCACGGAGAAGCTTGTTTTCCTTTGTTTTGTTGTGAGTTCACAGGGAATACAGGTAAATGAAGAAAAGATCAAGGCTATCAAAGATTGGGAAAGTCCTAAATCAGTACGTAAAATTCGAAGCTTCCATGGCTTGGCGAGCTTCTACCGACGTTTTGTACCCAATTTTAGCACCTTGGCAGCTCCCTTAACCGAAGTGATCAAGAAAAATGTTGGCTTTAAATGGGAGAAGGAGCAGGAAGCTGCCTTTAGATTGTTGAAAGAGAAACTCATAAATACACCATTGCTATCCCTACCAAACTTTACAAAATCATTCGAGATTCAGTGTGATGCATCCGGAGCTGGTATTGGCGCAGTCTTAATGTAAGAAGGAAAGCAAATTGCCTAATTTAGTGAGAAGTTGGGAAGTGCCATGCTAAATTATCCGACTTATGATAAGGAGTTGTATGCCTTGGTTCGAGCACTTGAAACTTGGAACACTACCTATGGCCTAAAGAGTTCGTAATACACACAGACCACGAGTCACTAAAGCACATGAAAGGCCAACATAAGTTAAATAAGAGGCACGCCCGCTAGATGGCGTTCATTGAGATGTTTCCTTATGTGATTCGTTATAAACAAGGTAAAGAGAACGTCGTGGCCGATGCACTATATCGAAGGTACTCCTTATTATCTGCTCTAGATTCTAAATTACTTGGCTTTGAGATGATTAAAAATCAATATGAGCATGATTCTGATTTTTGTGATATATATACTGCATGTTAACGTGTAGGAGTTGATAAATTTTATAAACATGGTGGATTTTTGTTTAGAGAAAACAGATTATGTATTCGTGCTAGTTCTATCCGAGTGTTTTTGTTGTTAGAGGCGCACGGAGGAGGTTTAATGGGTCATTTTGGTATTGCTAAAACTCTTGTTGTATTACAAGAACATCTTTATTGGCCCAATATGAAACGTGATGTAACCCGTATTTGTCAAAGATGTGTAACTTGTAAGTTAGCTAAAAGTCGAGCCCAACCCCACGGATTATACATGCCTTTGCCTATACCTGAAACACCATGGACTGATATCTCTATGGATTTTGTGTTGGGGTTGCCTAGAAACAAGTATGGGCGTGATTCTATATTTGTTGTTGTTGATCGATTTTACAAAATGGCACATTTCATCCCTTGTCATAAATCTGATGATGCCTCACACGTTGCAAATCTTTTCTTTAAAGAAATTATTCGTTTGCATGGGGTACCTAGAACTATAGTTTCAGATAGGGATGCTAAATTCCTTAGTTACTTTTGGAAAACGATGTGGGCTAAATTAGGGACAAAGCTCTTATTTTCTACCACTTGTCACCCACAAACTGATGGGCAAACCGAAGTAGTAAATAGGATTCTATCGACTTTGTTAAGAGCCATTATTAAAACCAATATAAAAACTTGGGAAGAATGTTTGCCACACATTGAATTTGCTTATAATTGATCTATGCATTCTGCTTCTCAATTTTCACCTTTTGAACTTGTTTATGGTTTTAATCCTTTAACCCCACTTGATCTTTTACCTTTGCCTTTGAGTGAAAGAGTAAGTACAGATGGGCACAAGAAAACAGAGTTGGTGAAACAACTGCATGAGCAAGCTCGTAACAACATTGAAAGACGGACGAAGCAGTATATTGAAAATCATAATCGTGGACGCAAATCCATTGTATTTCAGCCCGGTGATTGGGTATGGTTACATATGAGGAAAGAACGTTTTCCAGTGCAGAGGAGGTCGAAGCTTTTACCAAGAGGAGACGGCCCATTCATGGTCTTGGAGAAAATAAATGACAATGCCTATAAACTAGACTTGCCGGGAGAATATAATGTTTCTGCAACTTTTAATGTTTCTGACTTGTCTTTGTTTGAGACAGGAGATGAATCCGATCTGAGGACAGATCCTTCTCAAGAGGGAGGGAATGATGCAACCCCAGTTGCATGCACCATCAAGAGTATTAGATTCGGTTGGAGCCATCATAAATCACACTGGTCCTATCACCCGAGCACGTGCTAAGAAATTGAGAGAAGACACAAATGAACTATTGAAAACAAGCGACATTAGCACCACTACACGAAATAACATGATGTTTCATTCCAGCTTTATAAATCTACTTCAAATCACCGATTCGGAAGGCCACGTTCCCATCATAAAATTACATTGTTTGTTCATGTCTAAATCCGAGATTGAGGACCCTCGTTTAGAGATTGCATTTGGAGAACACATTGAAGATTTCAAGCCGCAACTTCCCTATCCGGATAAGTTCGATTCTATACTCCATTATGAGGATCACATTGAACAAGACCCCCGTCTAGGGGCTACATGGAATTCTTCGACGTTCAAGACCCCCGTCTAGGGGCTGCATGGGAGACATATGGAAGGGGTTCGGCTATGCAAAGACATGCAAAACAAGGAGACATTTTCGTCCATATTTGTAGCCTTTTTCTAGGCGTTATATTTTTGTCAAAAATATGAAGTATAAAAGTACAAAAAGTCTACATGGTGTGAAAGCAAAGTAACCTCATCAAGTGACCTCATCAAGGTGAGCTCATCAAGTGTAGCTAGCAATATTTTACACTCCCACTTGGTCCTCATAGCCATTGGAAAAGGAGAGAGAGATGAAGAATTTTCGGCCACCTTCACTAAGCTTCACGAGCTACATTCACAAAGTCAAGGAGAGAATCTTAGTTTTTAACTCAAGTAGCTATTATTCTATGATTAACTTTCCTCCTTTCATGCTTGTAGTTGTAATTGTTTATTTTGTTGTTTGAATTTCATGTCACCTTTAGGAGTCTTTTAGACACCTATAAATAAGGTCTATGGCCATTTGTAATAGGTACCAAGAATAATTTCGAAATATAGCTATTATGCTTTATTAATATACTTGTGTGTTATTAATTTTATGTTTATACATTAAATCATTCTACTTGGAATCAAAGATTGCCATCTCTTTGGTTTTGAATTCATAGAAACTATAGGATCTTGAGTTTTATTCGAAGGCTTCTTGTTACAAAATATCAAGGCGTCGTTAGAATCCTACTTAAGGGTTTATAGTACGTTATATTTCCGCTGCCATTACAACCGTTGGGGGGCAAGAAATTCCGATTAAAAGAACCTACTTGAGAGCTTCATGAGTTGATCTTTCTTAGGAAAGGAGGATCATATCAGTAGGTCTGGATGAATTATTTAATTCATATCCTTTGCGGGAATCTCTCCAATTTGTCCCTTCACGCTTGCATATGACTTTCCGTAAATATTTACTATTCAACGCATGCTGGCGTGGACTTGGAGTACTTGGCTGATCTCTTATAAGTCAAGCTGTCTGATGTCCAGTCAACTTCTCTGCAGTTTGGACTTCTCTGCTGATGACTTCTCTGATGTCCTGTTGAGACTTGCCTGATCAGATGACTTGTCTGAAGTCTTCTGTCTTGATAAATTTTGACTTATCTGTTGGTCAGACTTCAGATGTCTTGGTCTGCTGATCACTTGACTGCACTCTGGTCAACCATCGCTGATGAATTTTTGTTTCTCTGATTTAGACTTGACTGTAACTTCGGCTTTATTGCAGTGTTTGGTTTACACTTCTCTGAAGTACTTATCTGTACTTTTGTACTTAACCGATTTTGAGCCTAACTTAAATGGCCTATAGAAGATACTCATTTGGTTCTTCTTTACATTTTGCCAAGTATTTAACTTAACATAATTTGGCCTATGGAAGATACTCATCTGGTTCTTCCTTACATTTTTGCCAAGTAATAAACATTTGAATTACAATAATGATATCATCAAAATCTAACAAATATTCCTAACACCGATAACACCTAAGGATCCAATGAGAAACTCAAGCAATAAACCTTGTCTCAGACTCGTCGTGCAAAATATCCTTCCAACGACGATCGAAATAGTCATTCCTGCTCGTGTCTTGGGTGTGTTCTGGACAGGAAAGTCCGAGGATACAACGCATCCTCTTTGGCTGCATCTCCTGGTATCCCAGATCAGTTGTTTATGCACCATCTACTGGTGGTTACTCTGTCGGTGCCGCTTCAACACTTTATATGTCGGCTCATGTATAATTATTTTTCCTGTAGCCTTGTTCAACCTATCTATAAAGGAATCATTTCGTATGACCATATCTGTAAACCCAAACTAAACCATAAAAGCTGTAGTCCTTATATCCATGTTCCTCCTTCATGGCCACGTTGTCTACGTAGTAAGACAAAGCCCCAAAGCTGTAAGAACCTCAAGAAAACATATCCCACTGTTCGAAATACTCAACTAATGCCCATGCCCATGTCTCGACCATCATGTCCTCACGGCATAGGATAAAGTAATAGTAGGCTACATGTTGGGATTTGATGCCCAAAATGAAGGCATAGCGGAAGCAAAATCTAATTTTATCAAACCTCTAAATAGGATCAATAGAGCAACGGATATACGAATATAAAAGGACAAGAGTTAAGATATAAATACAAAGCTTGATGCCGGTGGCCACAAATATGATTTGATAAGCCCTCAATGATCCAAATGCTGAAAACACCACGTCTCTACTAGCCACACGCCCGGAGATGATCGAAACAACAACTACTTGATTATCCTCCAAGGATACGGCTAGAAACAAGTAGTAGGAAATGATTCTCTCAAATTTATGATCACTCTAAGTGATATGATTTTTGTTCTTGATTTTATTTCTCTCTAAGAGTTTAAGAACTTGAACAAAAAAATAAACTCTCTCTCAATATGTGGTGTTGGCCGATTTTTCTGTATTGAGGAGGAGGATGAACTTTGTTTTATAAAAAAGTCCACACATGCCTCCTAGAATCACACCTAGAGGGGTGATCATGATAAGATCACATCTAATCACCCTTTTGTCCTCAACTGTTAGGAAGACTCCTCAACACATGCAAGATGGGGACGAAGGTCATCTTCCAAGATGATTCAAGGTGTAGGGCGGCCCACACAATAATATAGAAGAATTTGGTTTATTTCGGTACATGAAACGGACCGTCATGTATCCAGTCCGACTGATACATCTTGGTTCATCTCAAATAAGATTATATAATTGATTAATATAATTAATCAATTATATCAAAATATTATTTCTCCAATAAATAATAATTCATGAGTTAAATAAATTACCCAGTGATTTATTTAATTCACTAGACTGATTTAATTTATCTAATAAAAATTAAATTAGATATCCAATGTCTAAAATTCACAATGAGAGATCCAACTCAAATTATTCTGTCGTCTCCCTAATGCGCGACTCGGTAGGTCCGTCTCAGTAAGCAATGGGAGGAACCAAAGAGTTATAGCACCACCTAGCCAGTCCCGTAGCCTATACTGTAATCTTACTGAAATCGAATGATTGGGATCGTTCAAGAACCATTATGTCATGAATACCAGTAAACGTATAAACCCTTCTTTCAAATGTCTCAATCAAGTTATAGGGTCACGATCAGTCAAACCCTATACGTACTTGATGATATGTTTCGGTTAATAGAAATCGAGATCACCAAGCTCTCGTGTTTCTAATACAACTAGCTCTGATGCTTTGGCCAAAGACTTATGATCTCATCTGCCAATAACCACATAGGACATATACATGTTCACTTACATGAGAAAGAATCATATCTTGGTACTTAGTAGAACCTGCTACTTGTCCGTCAAGACGCGCGTCGAGGTTGACCCCCACATCTCGGTTTTCTCGGTCAAACTACTCTAGTGAAAATCTTAAAGTCACAAGCACATCCCTACTAAATCCTCAAGTCGAAGGTTCACGAATACCTACCACAACCTATCGATTCCGTCATTGACTGTCCCTGAGTAAAATTCGTGTGACGAATCGAGAGTGAGTCAGTTCGAGTATACTAATCCCATTAACATACTTACAAAGTGTGCTCCCACTAACCATTAGTGACGACGGGCACTTTCCAAGCCAAAAAACACGTCATACAAGTCTTCACATAAACTTAAAGCCTAGTCAAGTTTCATCGACTTGCGAATGATTAAGTATTTGAGCTATAAACTTTTCAGTGTCGCCCTTATCCAATAAGGAGTGAAATATTTTGTTCTCAAATACATGGATTAGTCTTTCTATATATATTTACAAGTCAGGAATGCCAGCGAATTTCAGTAAATAAAGAAACAAACAATTGCCTTCTGATAATAATTTACATAATAACAAGTACAATACCCTCTCTCATACATCCTCTGAGTGGTATTCGAGGGCATATTCCTAACAATCTCCCATTGCACTCAATTTCCACACACTATGGTATCTAATACCTATGTTCTCCAGGTGACGCTCCAAGCTTATCTGAGAAAGTGGCTTACTCAGTGGGTCAGGGATATTGTCTTCTAAGTTTACTCTATGTAGCACAATGTATCCTTTGCGAACAAATTCTCTCATGAGATGATACTTTCTCTCAATGTGTTTGTACTGTTGTGAAATCTCGGCTCCTTGGCATGTGCTACAGCTCTGTCATTATCGCACAAAATCGGAACAGGTGGCTCAGCACATGGTGTCACTTGAAGTTCACCTAGAAACTTCTTAATCCAAAACCCTTCCTTAGAGGCCTCCAAGTCCGCTTGATACACAGCCTGATAGGTGAAATCAGCAATCGCGCTTTGCTTGGCGCTACGCTAAGATACTACTCCTCCATTAAGAGTAAAAATATAGCCAGAAGTAGACATGGAGTCGTCTTTCTGTCCTTGGAAGTCCGAATCAGTGAAACCCTTCACATTCAGTTATCCACCACCATACATAAGAACTAGATCTCTAGTCCTTCTTAAGTACTTGAGAACGTTCTTCACGGTGGTCCAATGTTCCTTTCCTGGGTTTGCCTGAAACCTACTTACAACGCTCACAGCGTGTGCAATGTCAGGTCTCGTACACAGCATAGCGTACAAAAAGCTACCCACGGCCAACACATATGGTATATTACTCATTTCCTTTCGTTGTTCCTCACTTTGAGGATACATCTTCGAGGTGAGTTTTATTCCATGTCGCATCGGAAGGAAACCTCTTTTAGAATCATCAATCTTAAATTGCTTTAAGATCTTATCTATATAGAGGGTTTGGGAAAGACCTATCATTATTTTTGCTCTATCCCGATAGAGTTGAATTCCAAGAATATAGGTAGCTTCTCCCAAGTCTTTCATGGAGAACCTACTCGAAAGCCAAGCATTCACAGAACTGAGCATTCCTATATCGTTTTCTATTAGTAGAATTTCATCTACATATAGTACTAAGAATGCGATCTTGCTCCCACTAACCCACTTGTATACACAAGGTTACTCTTCATTTTGCATGAAGTCAAACTCTTTGAAAGACTCGTCAAAATGAAGGTTCTAACTATGCGAAGTCTACTTCAGTCCATAAATAGAACGCTGAAGCTTGCACACTTTATGAATATAGATGTCAGACACAAAGCCTTTAGGCTACTCCATATATATCTCCTCCTCGAGGAATCCATTAAGGAAAGTTGTCTTTACGTCCATCTGCCATATCTCATAATCATGGTAGGCATCTATATCAAGCATCATTCGAATAGACTTAATCATAGCTACAGGCGAGAAGGTATCGTGGTAATCGATCCCTTCTTTTTGGGTATAATTCTTTGCCACAAGCCTGGCCTTATAGGTGTCAACCTTGCCATCCCCATCAGTCCTTCTTTTGTAAATCCACTTGTTCCCAATAGGCACTATGTCTTGGGGCGGTCTACTAGAGTCCACACCTGATTGACATGCGTCAAGTCTATCTCATATTCCATAGCTTCTCGCCATTTCACGGAGTCTACATCCACCATCGCTTGGTCATAGGTCGCGAGTTCGGTCTCTTGGCTATCACCTGGAACCTCATGGAGACCCCGTTCTTCCAAGTGTATAAAGCCATACCTCTCAGGTAATTGAGACACCTTACTAGACATACGAGGGGGTTGTACTTATGTTTCACAAGGTTCTGTTCCGATGTCTCCTGAGGAGTTCCATTGTATTCTTCCAAAGAAATACTTCTACCTACTTTAGGAACTCGTCAAACTATGTACTCATATATTCGTAACCTCGGTCCGACCGAAGTGCTTTGTTATGATTACCAGTTTGTTTTTCGATTAGGGCCTTAAATTCCTGGAATTTCTCAAAAGCCTTGCATTTATGTTTCATTAAGTATACATAACCATACCTAGTATGATCATCTGTAAATGTAATGAAATGTTGATATCCATCACACGCTGCTTCCAAAGCACCACATACGTCGGTATGGACTAATCTAAGTTTATCAGCGGCTCTTTCAAAAGTTCCTGTGAAGGGGTACTTAGTCATTTTGCCTTTAAGGCTAGATTCACAAGTTGGAAAGGGATCTGATCCCAATGGACCCATACGTCCATCCTTTTCCATTTTGTAAACCTTGGTCTGACCAACATGACCAACTCAAAGATACCATTTCAAAACTTGATTAGTTTATTCCCTACCACGCTTCCTAGTCATAGTATTCACAACTACTTTGTTATTTAGGTTTAGATGATATAATCCATTTAACAATGTGGCAGTGCCTACTAGTGTATTTCGAAAATAAATTTTGTAGGAACCATCACCAATGAAAAATGAAAAAGCCTTTACGATCCATGACCGGAATGGATACAATATTTTTATGTCCCTTGGGTAAAACAAGTACATCATCCAACGTTAAGACAAAGCCGTATTCCAAATCCAAAAGAAGTGATCCTATGTAAGTTGCTTCGACACTATGCCCATTTCCGACAGTAATCATCACTTTTCCAGCTCTAAGCTTCCTACTTTGTTCTAGATCCTGATTCATGGTACAAATGTGAGAACTAGCACCTGAATCCAATATCCAAGAATAAAAAAATACAGTAGCAGAACAATTCGGTTCCAAAACTAAAAGTTTTATACCTGAAGCGCCATAGAGGATCAGACTGTCTATTGCCTAATGGCCCAGCTAATCGTATTTGTGACAAGTGTCCTTCTTCACCTTAGGAACCATCGAGGCCTTGCCCTATCCTTACTTTGTGAGACCATCTACTTCTTGGTCTTTCTCTTCTTGTTCTTGGACTTCCGAGACTTAAAAAAAATCACAAGGGCAGATTCCTTCACCCATGGAGTCTTCATATGAGACTGAGCGGTTATAAGTATGTTCATATACCCTGCTAAATTGCAAGCAATTTCATTGCAGTTGAAGTTCATAACAAACTGTGAAAAGAAATCGGGAAGAGATTGTAGGATAAGGTCGGTTTGGAGAGAAACATGCATCCTAAAATAAAGAGCCTCCAATCTCTCGATCATAGAGATTATTTTTTGAGGACTGGTCCCCGATTTTCTCACCTTCCATCATCCTGGCACTGAAGAGTTGCTTAGATATCTCATACCTAGTAGTTCGACTGTGCTCACCATAAAGCTAGGTTAAGTGAGATAAGATCTGCCTAGCAGAAGTCATTTTATCATGAGCCCTCTGAAGCTCATTAGACATAGAGCCCATCATATAGCCACGAACTCTTATGTCATTCTTAACCCACTTTTCGTGGTTTTCAACATCTTCCTGACTAGTCCTGGTCCGTACTAGAGGTGCCGGAATGTCCACCTCCAAGACGTATCACAGCGCCTCCATACTGAGGACAATCATCATATTGTGGAGCCAGTCCACAAAGTTTGGTCTGGTTAAGTTGTTCTTCTCGAGTAGAATTGCGAGTGGGTTCATTATTAATATGAGAGCTGTTATTTTGTTTTTCTGCATTAAGTAAAATAGATTGATTAGTGACCTGTTTGATTATGATCTGAGTTTAGAATTATGGTCTTTTCTATTCATTTAACCCAGCTCCCACTATTTTTATCGGAATAACACACTCCTTTGTGAAATCCGGAAGTACTTGTTCGCTTTACTTCATAGTGGTGATCAAGTTCTTTATAAATTTTAATAAATGGCAACCGAACAGGTTTCTGGTCTATAATCTTCATAAAGTGGTATCCAACACCAACCCATCTAATGGATGATTCGATCTTCTTTTCTCCCTTGTTCACTTCCCTCAACCTATACAGTTTCTATAGCCCGTGAACAAGGTAAGTTTATACCATCGACACTAATCAGTTTCATAATTGAATCTTATCCGGCAAATGAACAGGTTTTTAGGGATAAGATTTGTTCCAACTGAAGGCATCGAATGCACTCTCGGAATTTATCGACCCTCCCCGAACGAATATCCCGATACTCGAAAGCATTGCACATCCGGTTTGGATTTCAATTTTCCGAGAGCTCGATGGAGGGAAGGAAAACCTTGAAACCTTTTAAACTTAAAATTTTGTCATGGGAGAATTTTCGCGATTAATGCTACACTTTGCACATTAATTCATGTAAGCGCGTTTGTGGGCATTCGTACCATATGAATAAAACATACACAACCTAGTTGCTACCAATATATAGTTCATGGATCGTTCCTAAAACCAAAAACATTATAATCTAATTACATATCTTGAATCTTCCCCCTTTCGAGTGGATCTTCCTCCGGTCTTCGTCATTACATATAAATTTTACATTGAAATTGCATCCGAAATACAAACTTTCTAGTAAAATAAATAGGCTCAAAACAGCCTTTACAACCCAATCGAACAAACGATGTAAAAAAACCAGGTCCATGAACCACATCACCATTCAAATATAATGCATCAATCACATTAAAATCAATGGCATAAATAATTAATATAAATGTTGATCCAATCAATATAGATTAGTCCATCCAAATGAATTAAACTAATTAATTCACACAAACGTTAATTTTAACTTGTTCCGGACGAGAAATATTTTATTAAATCAAATCCCCTAAGAATGAAATTACCATAATTATATCTTAGTCAAATTAAATCCAATTTCATTTGTGGGAAATTAATTCTCGAACAAAATATAAAAAACAGAGTAAAAAAACATACGACTGGGCCAATCCTGGGGCACTGCCCAGCAGATCGGACCGCGTTCCACATAATGGGACCGCACGGCAGCGGCCTGGCAGCTCCAAAAATACATAAAGCATTTATATTACACATTTAATCTTTATATTACACATTGAAATCAGTTTTTCAAAAAAAAAAATAGATTTATATTATAACATAAATCAAGAAAAATTAAATTTTAGATGAACAATTAAAACTAATTATTAATACAATTATGATTCTAAATCATAAAAACACCCAATCAAGCATTCTAAATGTTAAATATCGTATATACGATCGCAAGACCTCGCTCCGATACCACTGTTGGGATTTGGTGCCAAAACCGAAGGCGTAGTGGAAGCAAAAACAAATATTACTGAACCCCTAAAGAGGACCGATCGGGCAACGTATATATGAATATAAAAGGACAATAGTTAGTATATGAAGACATACCCTTGAAGTCCTTTGTTTGAATATTGAGCTTGATGCTGGTGGCCGCAAATCCGATTTGATAAGCCCTCGATGATTCAAATGCCAAAAACACCGCGTTTCTACTAGCCATGTGTCGAGAGATGATCGGAACAACAACTACTTGATTATCCTTCAAGGATACGACTAGAAACAAGTAGTAGGAAATGATTCTCTCAAATTTGTGATAACACTAAGTGATATGATTTTTGTTCTTGATTTTTTTTCTCTCTCTAAGAGTGTAAGAACTTGAACAAAAAAATGAATTCTCTCTCAATATGTGGTGTTAGCCGATTTTTCTTGTATTTGAGGAGGAGGATGAACTTTGTTTTATAACAAAGTCCACACATGCCTCCAAGAATCACACCTAGAGGGGTGATCATGATAAGATCACATCTAATCAGCCCTTTGTCCTCAAGTGTTAGGAAGACTCCTCAACACATGCAAGATGGGGACAAAGGTCATCTTCCAAGATGATTCGAGGTGTAGGACGGCCCACACAATAATAGAGAAGAAGTCAGTTCATTTCGGTCCATGAAACGTACCGTCGTGTATCCAGTCCGACTGATACATCTTGGTTCGTCTCAAATAAAATTAATATAATTGATTATTGGAGCAAGATCGGAATATGCACCGTGTTGCGGAAGCGTAAATTAAATGTGCGGAAATTAAACGACACACTGATTTATAGAGGTTCGGCTATAAACGAGCCTACATCCTCTCTCGGTATCTTTTTCAATAGGTTCAAGATAAAAACCTCTGCACCTCTTTTCTATCGGTCGAGGGATAACCGTTACCATCACGTCTTCTATTGGTCCGTGATAAACCACTCGTAATTATCTCTATGTCGGTCCAAGTTAAACCATTTTTCTTTTCTATCGGACAAGAAATCAACCGCTCTAGCTTTGTATCAGTACTAGATAAACCTCACTAGATAGCGATTGCGATTCTAATAATGCCGGATCCTTGATCCTAATAACACCGAATCCAATCGTATCTTTTCTTTTATCTCTCGTGTATATATTGAATGTATAAACACTCAAACTAACAATATAAGCTCAATATCACAACAACAATAATATCAATATGAATATCTGATCAATGAGATGTTTGCTTGAAATTGTTGTGGTGAAACAATACCATAGGAATGGTATTTATAGGCTCCAAAGCCTTACTAGCCGTTAGCCTCCTGTGCACTGATTACGGCCGCTATCATCCCAGCATTACATACGCTACAACGTTTACGTACGTTATATCATAAGGTTACGTACGTTAGCACGTACCAGTTTTAGTCCAATAACATTCGTTTCTTTCCTTACGTACGTTATCAACTCCAGTATTACGTACGTTAACTATACGTCGTTGCTGACGTCATATATCTGTTGCCGCCTTTTTGACTTTGACTCTTCCCAACGTTCATCTGATTTGAACACATTACGTACGTTAACATGTTTGCTTTATGTACGTTAATCTTCAGCCTTAACGCACGTTATGTAATCTGAGTTACGTACGTTAGGCTTGCAGATTCCAGCTTTTTGCACTTCGTTTTCCTTCGATGCTTTGCTTCGTCTCTTTGTTGTTTTGTATTGTGTAACAAATTAAATCATCAAAACATTATTATAGTATGTATGGAACAAAATGTTCCAACAATCTCCCCCTTTTTGATGATTACAAAACAGCACTTCGTCAATGGGATTTACCTGCAAAAATACAAATATATGTATATGTGTACAGACCAAAGTTTTCGACTTTGTCCGTTTCGTTAGTTTCTTCTCCCATTTCTTTTTCGACTCCTTCTTTCCTTTTCTTTTTCTTTTCGAATTTTTAAATTTTCATCATCTTTTCGACGCCTCCTCATTTTTCTTTTCAACTTCATCCTTTCGAATTTTCTTCTCCTTTTCTCCTTTCAACTTCCATTTTTCTTTTCAATTTCAACTTTTCGACTTTTCTTCGATTTTTCTCCCCCTTTCAGGGTTAATCCCGTTCTTCAATTTCTCATTTCTCTCCCCCTTTTTGTTTTCATCAAAAAGTGTAAAAAAAATAAATATAATGGTACCAAATATAAAATATGCATGATACCAAATGATAAATATTATCTCCCAAAAAAAATTATTACTCCCCCTAAGTAAAATATTTTGATAAAAAATCAATTTTTGGGGATCCAGCCGAGAGTTGGTTTTTCATTTGAAACATAGATGATATTTAAAATAATTGTTCCTTTAGGAACCCAAATCTTTTTAATTTTAATCGTCCGGCGTGGGCTTTTACAGTTAGAAATGTGATGCCTAATTTTCAAACATTTTTCGCAACGGGATATCTTTAAATTTAAGGATTCATTTTTACAACGAGGTGTGAATCCCAACCCCTGTTTATTAAAAGTAAACTTTTGCACCGAGAGCATATTTTCAAATTTCTCGTTTCCGATAGAAAATTTCTTCATCAAATTTTTGAGCTCGGTTTGAATTTTAATAAGATCATCCTTTAAAATATTTTCATTTTCAAGACATTTAGAATGATCGATTTCAACAAATTTTCCCTTTTCAAGAATTTTGGAATTCTCATTTTCCAATGATTTATTTTTAAATTGAAGGGATTTAATTTCGGATAAAGCATTTTGATAATTCGTATGCAAAAATTCAAATGCTTCAAAAACTTCGTCGTAAGAATTACTTACTTGGCTTTCGACGTCGCTATCGTCGAATGAACTTCGTGCCATGAGAGCGAGATTATTTTGATTGATAAAATCATCATCTTCGCCGTCATCGCTCCATGTTGCAACTAGAACCTCCTTCTTTGGTTTAGCTTGGCAATTTTTGGCAAAGTGGTCTGGTTTACCACATAATCGACAATTATTGTCAAATTTCTTAGATTCGCTCGTTTGAATATCCTTCTTTCTCCGGTTTAATAAGGTTTGAAACTTATTAATAGTATGTCGATTCTTCGTCGTTATCATCCACCAGAATTTCTTCTCTCTTAGACATCTTAGCCTTCAAGTCTATTGATCTTTCCTTCGGCTTTGGCTTGACACTTCGTGATTTTAAAACTATGTCATAATTAATTAGCGAACCAACGAGTGCGCTAAAATCAAGCGTATTGAGATCCTTAGATTCCATGATCGTAGTCACGGTGCCATCCCATTCGCTAGGTAGTGATCGTAAAATTTTCTTGACTTTTTCACTACTAGATAATGGTTTACCGAATGAAGCAAGTCCATTGGTGATGACCGAAAATCGGTCGAGCATGTTGGTGATGGACTCGTCACCTTTCATCATGAATAATGCATAGTCATGGAGAAGCATATTGATCTTCGTCTCCTTGACTTGATTTGTCCCTTCGTGTGTGATTTCAAGAATGTTCCATATTTCTTTAGCACTTTCACACGATGAGATTCGATTGACCTCTTCTGGATTTAAGGCACAATATAGAAGTTGAGTAGCCTTACAATTTAGATGGTCGTTCTTCCAATCCTCGTCATTATATTCTTCGAAACTCTTAAGAGATCCATCAGGTTTGATTGGAACTTTCGGGCCAAGACAAATGATCTTCCAAATCTCGATGTCATACGCTCGGATGAATATTGACATCTTTTTCTTCCAAGTCATGAAATTTGCGCCATCAAAAAATGGTGGTCGGTTAAGAGCAAGGCCTTCGACTGGAGCAAATTGAAATGCCATTTGGATCGACTCCTCGGATGTTAAGCCGCGTATTGGAGGTACTGCTCCGATACCAATTGTTGGAGCAAGATCAGAATATGCGCCGTGTTGCGGAAGCGTAAATTAAATGTGTGAAATTAAACGACACACTGATTTATAGAGGTTCGGCTATAAACGAGCCTGCGTCCTCTCTCGGTATATTTTTCAATAGGTTCAAGATAAAAACCTCTGCACCTCTCTTCTATCGGTCGAGGGATAACCGTTACCATCACTTCTTCTATTGGTCCGTGATAAACCACTCGTACTTGTCTTTGTGTCGGTCCAAGTTAAACCGTTTTCCTTTTCTATCGGATAAGGAATCAACCGCTCTAGCTTTCTATAGGTACTAGATAAACCTCACTAGATAGCGATTGCGATTCTAATAATGTCGGATCCTTGATCCTAATAACACCGAATCCAATAATATCTTTTCTTTTACCTCTCGTGTATATGTTGAATGTATAAACACTCAAACTAATAATATAAGCTCAATATAACAACAACAATAATATCAATATGAATATCTGATGGATGAGATGTTTGCTTGAAGTTGTTGTAGTGAAACAATACCATAGGAATGGTATTTATAGGCTCCAAAGCCTTACTAGCCGTTAGCCTCCTGTGCACTGACTACGGCCGCTATCATCCCAGCATTACGTACGCTACAACGTTTATGTACATTATATCCATAAGGTTACGTACGTTAGCACGTACCAGTTTTAGTCCAGTAACATTCGTTTTTTTCCTTACGTACGTTATCAACTCTAGTATTACGTACGTTAACTATACGTCGTTGCTGCCTTCATATATCCGTTGCCGCCTTTTGACTTTGACTCTTCCCAACATTCATCTGATTTGAACACATTATGTACATTAACATGTTTGCTTTACGTACGTTAATCTTCAGCCTATACGTACGTCATGTAATCTGAGTTACGTATGTTAGGCTTGCAGATTCCAGCTTTTTGCACTTCGTTTTCCTTCGATGCTTTGCTTCGTCTCTGTTGCTGCCCGAAATATTATCCGGAGATGAATATTGCTGGAACGGTCGAGCAACAGCAAATTGCGAGAGCACGTCCGTGGGGGTGTGAATAACACAAGATTTGTCGGGTTTGTTAGGCCCGGGCTTGAATGCTCTTGCGAGATGTTATTAATAAGAATACGTTTGAGTACAAATATTAATGTAAGAATGCGATTACAATGAGTGTAAAAGATCCTAGTTATCTTGCTCTTGAGCGAAGCTCTGTGTGTTCTTGTTCTCGTTTCTGCCGACCCTCTTAGGATTAAGAGGTTCCGAGAGTGAGAGATGAATATATGTCCGAAGTGTATAGCTTTTTCCAAGAGAGTGAAAGCCAAGTTATGAGCTGAGCCTCTGAACCAGTTGAAAAGCCGAGAGATAGCTGTAAGAAAAGCCAGACCCAAAAGCCAGCGCGTTGTCCAAGTGCAGGAAGCCTTCTATTTATAGGAGCTGAGATTCCCTGTTCTGACGGGCGATCGCCTTCCTTGAAATATAATAAGGGGCGATCGTCTTTTAGCACATGGGTTGTCTGCCTTGAAGTCCGCAGTTGTTGCTGGCAGCCAGCTGTGCGGTCCAATGAGGAGCCCGCACGCGTCCTGAGTTGCTGTCACGGGAGGTCCCGCTTGCACCTTTCGGCGGTCCTTTCGGTAGGTGAAAAGATGCTGACAGGCTGTGGTCAATGATCCATGTTCTACGGCGCCTTTTCTGGATCTGCACATGGGTCTCTGTCCTAAGCTTCGGCCTTTGCCGACTAGACGATCGTTGGCTTTGCGTGGCTCTAAGCGGTCGCCATTGGCCGGGCACCAGAGTCGATCGGCAGGTGCCAAGAGACGATCGCCTTAGATGTCGATCGCTCAGCACTGGGACTCGACCTGGAACCTTTGATCGGCAAGTCTACCTTGATCTATTCGACTATGGCTCGGTCGCCCGGTCTCTGTGCCGATCGCCTGCTGAGATGTATAATTCTCAACACAACAATTGCCCCCCAGCTCGCTCCGATGTCGAAGACATGGGGTGAGGTGGTATTTCTGGCGATCGTTGAGGATAAAGACGGGTGACCCGTTGCGCGGACTTTGGTCTCGGACTTGGGCGATCTGATCGATTGGCGAGCTATCTTCGGTCTTGTACCTGTAATTTTCAAATTTGCCGATCCCTCGTGGAAAGCTGATTGTTTCGTTATTGAGGAACCGTGCACAGTCGTGGAGTTCGATGGACTGACCTCCATGACCGTGTCTTGTGCGCGAGCGACATTGTCTATCTCGTGACTCATTTTATTGTGAGGGTCCTCCGTTAGGCTGCGCCTCGCCTCGTATTTAAACGAAGGGCATGCGGTCTTGGTCTGGAGGAGTCCTTGAGCGGGGCGTCGTCGGATTAATCGACTCCACGTCCGCGGATTGTTCGCTCTTTTCTACCTCGGATCATCATGTTAGATGGCAATCCTCGACGGTATACATTGAGACAGGGGTAGGGATGCGTCGCATTGTCCGGGTCCATCAAGTTAGATGATGAACCTTTGAGGGCGGGCGAGCGTGTCCACTGATTTGTTTGGAGGGTCCTTCGGCAATGTCCGCCTCGTATTTAAACGAAGGGCGAGCGATCTCAGCCCAAGGAACCTTGCATGGCCGAAGCAGTCGGTTCCATCGACCACCAGGACCATGGCTGCACTCTTCTACCTCAGATCGTCATGTTAGATGCCGACCCTCGACGGTGTACGTTGTGCGGGGGAGGCGATCTCGTGCCTTAGCCCATCATGTTAGATGATGAACTGTAGATGGCGAGCGAGTCCTCCGGTTTTGGTGATGTAACTTGATTCTGGCGATCGGTTCGGAAGACTGGTGATCGTCGTTCGGCTACCAATCGCGTTGCTCACAGGTGAAAAAGTAACCTTTGCCTGGCCAGAAAGTCTGCGGCCTTGGCGCGGAAGATCGCATAGGTTGGGGGGATGTCCTTCGTAAGATGCCTGAACATAGGCGAAAGACCATCGAATCCCCCTAGGACCGGGTACAGGGCGATCTCGTCGCTTACGGGCTCGCCGTTGAGAATGATCTCATCTACCCGGTCGATGTAGTCTGCGTCGGACTCTTCCTCCCCTTTCCTGATCTGCATCATGCGTTGGGGACCTTCCGGCCGAGCGACCTTGGCGGCGAAGTACGCTGTGAAGTTGTTCGCCAGTTGATCAAAGGAATTGATGGATCGCGGCGGTAATGAGATGTACCATCTATGGGCCAGGTCGCCCAGCGTTAGCGGGAACATTCGGCATCTAGTCACGTCGGATGCCCCACACCCGGTCATGTAGATCCAGAACTTGCTCAGGTGAGTCTTGGGGTCCGACCTTCCCTTGTACAGAGGTGTTTGCGGAGGAGCGATCCTACGCTGCACGGGGGCGAGCTCGATGTGGACCGCGAGTGGCTCGCTCGGCCCGGCGATCTTGTTATTGGCACCTGCCCCAGTTTCTAGGAGCGCTTTCATGTCGTCGAGCTGGCGTTGCATCGTGGCCATCGTTGTAGCTTGTTCGCTCGTGGTTTGGCTTTCAGAGCGGATGCCGAGGCGATCGTGTACCTATCTCCTGACTCCGCGGTCGCCGACCTCGGTTCTTCGGCGAGAAGGATCCAGATGGCTGGTCGGCCTTCTGGGAGTTGGATAAGCTGAACTCCTGGTGACGGATTCGGGCTCCGTTGTCTCGTGGCTGGGGCCGGACTGCCCCAGTCCCCATGACGGGTCGCTTCCTAAGCAGCTGAAGACGGAGGTGTCCCACCTTGCGAGCGCCTTTTCTTTCGAATCGGGGCCTCCTGGCGATCGCTCGGTCATTAACCCCTTGAACTTCCGTTTGCTCACACGACGGATGTCCGAGGGGGTTATAGCGGGCGCGTCAAATGCTCTCCGTCGCTCCCGTAGGATGGCCAGGGCCTCTTCGATCTGTTCTGCGGTTTGGAACTGATTGAGAGAGAGGCTTGGGCCGTCCCTCGGGGGTGGGATCGAGAGTTTTGGGTTGCCGTGGCTACCCTCCGCCATAGGCCGGGACTTGGATTGAGACGGAATGAGGCGTCTGGTGGATCGGCCAGTGGCTTTCTTCGATGTGGAGGTAGAAGTCATGATTCTGAAAGCTTTCTTTGAAGAACAGTGAGTGTCTCTTCAAGTATATGCCCCGGAGAACAGTGAGTGTTCTTCGAGACGGTAAGAATAAAAATGAAGGTTTAGATCCCCTTCTTCTAGCGCCAATTGTTGCTGCCCGAAATATTATCCGGAGATGAATATTGCTGGAATGGTCGAGTAATAGCAAATTGTGAGAGCACGTCTGTGGGGGTGTGAATAACACAAGATTTGTCGGGTTTGTTAAGCCCGGGATTGAATGCTCTCGCGAGATGTTATTAATAAGAATACGTTTGAGTACAAATATTAATGTAAGAATGCGATTACAATGAGTGTAAAAGATCCTAGTTATCTTGCTCTTGAGCGAAGCTCTCTGTGTTCTTGTTCTCGTTTCTGCCGACCGTCTTAGGATTAAGAGGTTCCGAGAGTGAGAGATGAATAGATGTCCGAAGTGTATAGCTTTTGCCAAGAGAGTGAAAGCCAAGTTATGAGCTGAGCCTCTGAACCAGTTGAAAAGCCGAGAGATAGCTGTAAGAAAAGCCAGACCCAAAAGCCAGCGCGTTGTCCAAGTGCAAGAAGCCTTCTATTTATAGGAGCTGAGATTCCCTGTTCTGACGGGCGATCGCCCTCCTTGTAATATAATAAGGGGCGATCGTCTTTTGGCACATGGGTTGTCTGCCTTGAAGTCCGCGGTTGTTGCTGGCAGCTAGCTGTGCGGTCCAATGAGGAGCCCGCACACGTCCTGAGTTGCTGTCACGGGAGGTCCAACTTGCACCTTTCGGCAGGCTTGTCGGTAGGTGAAAAGATGCTGACAGGCTGTGGTCAATGATCCATGTTCTGCGGCGCCTTTTCCGGATCTGCACATGGGTCTCTGTCCTGAGCTTCGGCCTTTGCCGACTAGATGATCGTTGGCTTTGCGTGGCTCGAGGCGGTCGCCATTGGCCGGGCACCAGAGTCGATCGGCAGGTGCCAAGAGACGATCGCCTTAGATGTTGATCGCTCGGCACTGGGACTCAACCTGGGACCTTTGATCGGCAAGTCTGCCTTGATCTATTCGACTATGGCTCGGTCGCCCGGTCTCTGTGCCGATCGCCTGCTGAGATGTATAATTCTCGACACAACAGTCTCTTTGTTGTTTTGTATTGTGTAACAAATTAAATCATCAAAACATTATTATAGTATGTATGGAACAAAATGTGGCAACATTGGTTAATCGAATTAATAAATTATATCAAAATATTATTTCTCCAAGAAATAATAATTCATGAGTTAAATTAATTACCCAGCAATTATTTAAGGCACTAGACCTATTTAATTTATCCCATAAATTAAATTAGAAATCCAATGTCTAAAATTCACAATGAGATCCAATTCAAATTATTCAGTCGTCTCCCTAATACGCGACTCAGTAGTTCCGTCTCAGTAAGTAATGGGAGGAACCAAAGAGTCATAGCACCACCTAGTCAGTCCCGCGGCCTATACTGTTGTAACACCCCGTGATTTACGGAGATATTACAGTGCCGTATATTCCTTTTGAGGAACCTACCAGACTTTTACCAACTTAAGACACATTAACAAACAAAAATCTGAGACATTAACACGTATAAAACAAACAACACCCTTAGTACAACATACATCACAAGATAGTACATTACATAATCCCGTTGGATCGCAAAAAACACAACAACTCAAATTGATCCAACCACAACATCAAGAACCATCATTTGTAATATCCGCAATTTCGAATTTCGGTAATTTTCTTTTTTCGGCGGAAGTCCATTTTGACGACTCGCTCATGACCTTTTCGTCATTCTGGGAATGATTAATTCTACACTTTTTGACATCCGAGTTTGTTTCGGTGTCGTTTTGTTGAGTTCCGTGCTTTTTAGCGACTTTTCCGCACTTGAGCTCGATTCTTACGAATCTCGTCCGAAACTGTTTTTTCGAGTTTCTCGTAAGTTCATTTAATGTTATTATTCATGTTGCGAGCTTTGGTTCGGTGTTTCAATCATGTATCGTGTATTTCGGACGTTTTGGGCCATTTTTGTAATTTCCCAAAGTTTGGGGTAATTACTTCCATTGTCGAATTCCGACACTTCGGGTGGTCGGAATCGTGTGTTCTCTTAGCGCTTGGATTCGTCTTTGCGAGTACTTCGTAACTGTATCTCCGATTTTTACTCAGGTTCGGGTTTCGGGGTCGTCCGGGCCGTCGGAGTGGCCACGGCCGAGTCACGGCCGGAGGCTGCTCGCCGAGTTACGGCCGTAAGGTGCTTACGGCCGTAATGTGTGCCATTATGGCCATAAGTGTGATCGGGTACGGCCAGACGGCGCTGGGCATCTTAGGACGAAGGCCGATTCGGTATAATGTGTGCGATTGGGCCGTAAGTGCCCGGCGATTCCGGATTGATTTTTTGACGAATGCCGCTACGGCCGTAAGGCTCGCGAGTACGGCCGTAAGGGCCGAGTTACGGCCGTAAGGCACTGCCGGTTACGGCCGTAACCCTGGCGGCTATATATAGCCTGGGCTCGGCCAGACTTCGTTTTTCTCACTTTTTACTCGTTTTTCTTCCTTTTTCGGCGGCTGGCGACGGGAGGCTCGGGAAATCGAGTTCTTGGCTGATTCTAATCATTTCCAAGGCATTTTGGAAGATCCTTGTTGATTATATCAACATCTAATCCGTGTGTTTCGTCGAATCAAGGTATATTTCTTGATTTTCCTTCAAGTTGACTTTTTGGGGAATTTGTTCTTGATTTCGATTCAGGTCCGATTTTGATACATCGGTTGGTGTAGTATGATGTTATTAATCGTGTTCTATGGGTTGTATATCCATATATCGAGTTTGTTTAACTCGATTGACGATTCGAGTGTTCTTGGGAATTATTGAACATTTAGTGTTCGGTTAAATGTCCCAATGAGTTTCCCTTCGATAGTTTGTTGGGATTTCCATTGTTTTGGCCTTGATTCTCGTCGTAACCATGTGTTATTGTTCCTTCCGGAGGTTTATAGGTGTTCGAGGATTCCGGTGTTGAATCTCGTTTGGTGATTGATGATTCGTGTAGTGTTATTCTCGTAATACTCGTGGTGCTATCGCGTTCTTGATATTGTTCGGGGGTTCGGGGCTATTCGACCGCGTCCTATCCGTCGTCTCATTGCGATCGTGATTTCGAGGCAAGTACCTTGTCCATACTTTTCTTGTTTTGTGGATATGATAATTGGTGATCGTCTTTATATGTTTGTTTGATTGTTTGAAACGAGTTTTCAAAAGATTTGGCTAGCCATGTTAAAGGTTCACTTTCAAAACGCGTGTGTTTTGTGAATGGTGTAGTTTGTAAATGACTATGTGATTTCTATGGATATGTTTGGTGTTGATGTTGCACTTGGTATTGCGTGTGGACGTATATTAATTCATTTCGGTGTGTTGTGGTTTGACGAGGTGTTTTGCTAAGTGTTTGATACCTCTGAATGAATTGTTTGGATATCTTTGTTGCATTGTGCAATGTGTTGTGATTTGTCTAGCTAGCTAGCTCGGGAGGGTCCTTCGAGGCCTCGGGCGGGATCAATGATATTACTCTGTTCCCAAGGCGATGCTATGTGTTGTGATTTGTTTAGCTAGCCAGCTCGGGAGGGTCCTTCGAGGCCTCGGGCGGGATCAATGATGTTACTCTGTTCCCAAGGCGATGCTATGTGTTGTGATTTGTTTAGCTATCCAGCTCGGGAGGGTCCTTCGAGGCCTCGGGCGGGATCAATGATATTACTCTGTTCCCAAGGCGATGCATGTGTTGTGATTTGTTTAGCTAGCCAGCTCGGGAGGGTCCTTCGAGGCCTCGGGCGGGATCAATGATATTACTCTGTTCCCAAGGCGATGCTTGGTGTGATATGTTATTTAGTGAATGTATTTTACTCACCGTGGGTTGGTTCGACGGGGCCACGACGGGAATTCCAATGGGTGAGTCCGGAATTCATGAGTAAAAACTTCACAGGTTGGTGTATATTTAGTGAATGTATTTTACTCACCGTGGGTTGGTTCGACGGGGCCACGACAGGAATTCCAATGGGTGAGTCCGGGATTCATGAGTAAAAACTTCACGAGTTTGTATTGATTTTTATGTCCGTCGAGGACACATGATGTTGGGCTCTGACCCTGTAAATTGTTGGTAATTTTCTATTTGCGAAAACAAAACCTTTGGGCTGTGACCCCTGTTGATTTTGGAAAGATAGGATTTGATAATCCTAAATTGTTTTCTATTAAAACTCTCGATGGCATTTTAAACTGTTTCATAAATTGTTTCCATTTAATTGTGGTCTTACGGTTTTGGAATGTTTTACCCAAACTCTTGCCTCGGGAAGTACGTTTCGTTACTTTTGGATTTTTGAGGATTTCTGATTATTGTTATTCTTGGAACTTGAATTGTATGGCTCGTATTTTTGCACTTGTACTTGCACTAGCAAAACAGTGGAGTTTTGCTAACCCCCGAATATTCGGGGGGTGGATGTCTATTTTTGCATTCAGGTTTTTGGAGCATAGCACAGGGTCGGCACGAAGGATGATGAAATATGAACGATACTAATCACACGAGGATCCGTTGATGTCGTATTGGTTTAGTTGTATTCTCTTTTTCCGCTGCAGTATCTTTTCCCCGTTGTACGGGAGTTTATTGTATTTTGACCCCTGCGTGGGTATGTGTTTGGAATTGAGTTGTATATTATTATTGAAAGACCAAATCGGTCTACTGAGTCATTTTAGCCTTAAAGGCGATGTTTAGATGTTTGATTTTAGTTATCAGTCTGGTAGATCCTCGAGGAGAGGGTCTACGGCGTGTAATATCCCTGAGTGGATTGGGGGTGTTACATCATTAAACACGAATTTCATCACGTGACAGTACCCGCGCGAGTACAAAACCAAAACTCGACTATGACCATGACCATACGACCACCGACTCAAAATAATGCACGATATCAATGCTGCCCACCAAGCTCGTGTCCGCCCTGTGTTGGTTCTCCTACTGGACCTGTACCTGAATATACTGAAGTATATCAACCCCCGAAGGGGTTAGCAAGAAGCCGGTGCAAGTACAACGATTCCAGAATATGTACAACAAGTGAATAAACAACAAAATTACGGTGCCATCACATATATTCCGGAATACAATATCATAATCATCATCACGAAAAAAACTCCAGAGCTATATTGGCCCTGTACCTCTTGAGTAAGATACACACCCCAGGGACACCTCGTCAGGCCCTCCCTGGTGTATAGCCCAACTGAGTGATCCGCAGAACTCGAAGTCTAACGAATCCCAGGGTACCCTAGCTGGTTTTACTCGGCTCGCACACACTCAATAAGCACTTGGCACAAATCACATTTTCACAAAATCACATTTTCAAATATTCACACGAAGTACAATAAACGTAATCAGAGTACTTGCCTTGGTAGGAAACGATACAAGAATAATGAACGGGAAGACATGCGGTCCAAACCCCCTTCAATGATTCAATCCTAGTTCAACAAAATACCGAATCAAATACCATAGTATGAAAACGGAAGGATTCACCCCAAGTTTTGCTCTTAGGGACCATTAATCAAACACTACGAAGACAACATAGTTCGAATCCAAACTACGGAGGAAAACTTGGAATTTAATCCATAAACTTGGAGAAAAATGAAGGATTATGATTACAACATCATAATCTAGCACAAATCTGAGCTAACATAGATTAGAATCGAAGATCTTAACAAAAACCCCAAAATATGAAGAACTAGGGTTCAAGCGGATTTTACCTTGATTTGGACGGTGAAAGTTGATGAGATGTTGATAACTTGGTGTTAGGAACTAAAAAATGTCATTGGATGATGAAATCCGACCAAAATCTACACTCTTATACGCTCAATAATGCACAGCCGCCGGAGGAGAAGAAAAAAAAGAAGGAGAGGTTGAAAAATAACGGTTCTAGAGCATGCCCAACATGTATATACTGGGAATGATTAGCACACGCAACATCTAAAGTTTAGCGTGCGCTAACGTGCTGAAAGGTGGTGCAGTGCTGAACAGAAAAGACGGTCCAAAACCTACTGTCTGACTCCGGTAGCGTGCGCTACCCATATATATTAGCGCACATTATCCATCGACACTAGCGAGCGCTAACTCCGAAAGATAGCGTGCGCTACCTGCTATCGCCCGCAGTCCAGAAACAATCTGCCCTCGCTGTCCTACCGACCTAGCGCGTGTTACCAACCTTTAACGTATGCTAACACACTCGTAATAGCGTACGCTAGTCTTCTATTAGCGTGCGTTAATGCCTCAGTCCATGCCCAAAAAGTGTTGGGATTCGGTGCCTAAAACGAAGGCCCAGCGGAAGCGGTAAAATGAAAATTAATTCTATCGGAATCCCTACGAGGATCGATCGAGCTACGTATATACGAATATCAAAAACGAATTCACAAGAGATATAGAAATTCACCCTTGTAGTCCGTTGATTAGATGGATTCCTTCTCTTGAGCAATTCCCCAAGCTTTAGTTTGATCTCTACGAATTCAATCCGCTCCAAGCCCTTGAACGATCCAACGCCGAAAGCATCGCGTCTCTACTTGCCACACGCCGGAGAAACGACCGGAACGACAATCACCTTGCTATCCTCCGAGGATATGGCTAGATCTAAGTGATGAATCTTCCAATATGAAATTATAACACTCTTAAGTATATAACTCACAATCTCTCTTTTATTTCTCAATTTTCCTCCAAGAAAAATCAAGAACTTGTGAAGAAAATGGAAGAAGACTTGGAGAAGATGATGAAAACTTTGAGAAAAGTTTTCTCTCTCTCTCTATTAACCTATCTCACGTATGAAATCATGTAGGAGAGATAAGAAGTCTTCCTCCTTTTATTCTTATTCCACCCTCATGTGAACAACTCATGTCACATGAGATCAAACCCCACAAAGTCATCTTTTTCATATAAAATGAAAACAACAAGACAAGAGGAAAGTGGGTGGAACTAGGGGGGCGGCTACCATGCAGAAACAGATGAGTTCGGTTCGTTTCGGACTCCCGTGAGTCCAAACAGATAAACTATTATTCCGTTCTGATGTATTTGTATCAATTAATTAATCCAATTAATTAAACATATCAAATACAAAATAACATAATTAATTTCTCCAAGAAATAATTATATTAATGAATTAAATTAATCACCCAGTGATATATTTAATTCATTAAGCCGTAAATCAATTTATCTGATAAGTCGATTTAAACATCCAATGTCCCAAGTTTAGATATCTAATATCTAATATTCATAATGAGAGAATTAGCTTGATTCATTCCGTCGTCAATCCTATTGCGCGACTCGGTAGGTCCGTCTCAGTCAGCAATGGGAGGAACCAAAGAGTAGTAGCACCACCTAGCCAGCCTGGCGGCCTAAACTGTACCCCAACTGAGAACGAATGATTGGGATCATTCAAGAACCATTCTGTCGTGAATACCAGTATACGTATAAACCCTTCTTTCAAATGTCCCGATCAAGTTATAGGGTCACGGTCAGTCAAACCCCATCTGTACTTGACACTATGCATGCGTTAATGCAAATCGAGATCATCGAGCTCTCGTGTAACTAATACAACTAGCTCCAATGCTTTGGCCAAAGACTTATGATCTCATCTGCCAATAACCGCATAGGACATATAACCTATTCACTAACAGGAGAAAGAATTCTATCTTGGTATTCAGTAGGACCTGCTACTTGCCCGTCAAGATACACGTCGTGGTTGAACCCCGCCTTTCGGTTTACAGGGTCGAACTACTCTAATGAAAATCTTGACGTCACAAGCACATCCCTACTAAATCCTCAAGTCGAAGGTTCACGAATACCTATCACAACCTTTCGTTTCCATCATTGACTGTCCCAGAGTGAAATTCGTGTGACGAATCGATGGTGAGTCGGTTCGAGTATACTAATCCAATTAGCATACCTATAATGTGTGCTCCCACTAACCATTAGTGTTCGACAGGCACTCTCCTTATCAAAGAACACGTCATACAAGTCTTCACATAAACTTAACGCCCAGTCAAGTTTCATAGACTTGCGAACAACTAAGTATTTGAGCAATAAACCTCTCCAGTGCCGACCCCCTTATCCAATAAGGAGTGGAACGTTTTTCTCTCAAATACACGGACTAGTTTCTATATGTATATTTACGAGTTAGGAATGCCAGTAACTGTCAGTAAATAAAGAAACATTCATTGCCTTATATAAATGATTTACATAATAACAAGTGCAATGCCCTCACTCAATCATCCTCTGAGTGGCATTCGAGGGCATACTCCCAACAATCTCCCACTTGCACTCAATGCCACACACTATGGTATCTAGTACCCATGTTCTCCAAATTATGCTCCAAGCTAATATGAGAATGTGGCTTAGTCAGTGGATCAGCGACGTAGTCAGCTGACTCTACTCTATGCAGCACAATATATCTCTTTGCGAACAAATTCTCTTACGAGATGATACTACCTCTCAATATGTTTGATACTATTGTGAAACCTCGGCTCCTAGGCCTGTGCTACTGCTCTGGCAGCGCAGCACAAGGTGTCACGTGAAGTTTACCCAGTAACTTCTAAATTCTTCCTTTGTAGGCCTTCGAGGCCGCTTTATACTCAGCCTAACAGGTGGAATTAGCAGTCGCGTGACCCACTGCCGAAGCATATGGTATATAACTCATTTCCTTTCATTGTTCCTCACTATGAGGAGACATCTTCAAGGTGAGTTTTATTCCATGTCGCATCGGAAGGAACCCTCTTTAAGATCTAATCTATATAGATGGCTTGGGAAAAACTTATCATTCTCTTCGATCTATCCCAGTAAAGTCGAATCCCAAGAATATAGGTTTCTTCTCCCAAGTCATTCATGGAGAAATTACTCGAAAGCCAAACTTTCACAGAACTGAGCATTCCCACATCATTTCCTATTAGTAGAATGTCATCTACATATAGTATTTAGAATGTGATCTTGCTCCCACTAACCCTCTTGTATGTAACACCCCTAATCCGCTCAGGGATATTACACGCCGTAGAACCTTTCCTCAAGGATCTACCAGGCTGGTAACAACAAACGAACAATTCGACAATGCCTTTAAGGCTAAAAAGACTCAGTAGACCGATTTGGCCTTTCAATAAATGCATACAACTCAATTATAATACATGCCCACGCAGGGGTCGAATACAACACACTCCCGTACAACGGGGAAAGAATACTGCAGCGGAAATAAAATGCAACTAAACCAATAACATCATACGGATCCTCGTGTGATTAGTATCGTTCATCTTTCATCATCCTTCGTGCCGACCCTGTGCTATGCTCCAAAACCTGAATGCAATACAGACATCCACCCCCCGAATACTCGGGGGTTAGCAAAACTCCACGGTTTTGCTAGTGCAAGTACAAGTGCAAAAATACGAGCCATACAATACAAGTTCCAAGAACAATAATAATCAGAAATCCTCAAAGTTCCAAACGTAATGAAAAGCCCTTCCCGAGGCATGAGTTTGGTAAAACATTCCAAAACCGAAAGATCACAAATCAAGGGAAAACAATTTATAAAACAGTTTAAAATGCCATCGAAAGTTTTAGTAGAAAACAATTTAGGATTTCCGAATCCTTGTCTTTCCAAAAATCAACAGGGGCACAGCCCAAAGGTTTTGTTTTCGCAAATAGAAAGCATAACAATTCACAGGCCCGAGCCTAACATCACGTGTCCTCGACGGACATAAAAATCAACACAACGTAATCACGCACGCGCATCGCCTAGACCGGACGAAGCCACAAATCCCACTCGAGGCCTCGAAGGACCCTCCCGAGCCGCTAGCGAAACAAATCACACACATCTCACGGTTGGATCAATCGCTTGTTGCATCCTCGGCCACATGATCGCATGCCATGTGCCACCGTAGATTATCTCGTGCTCTCACGGTTGGATCAATCACTTGTTGCATCGACCACATGATCACGTGCCATGTGTCACCGTAGACCTTCAACCATATCCACACATTCACACAATCAACATATCACATCAAGGATATTCAAACAATTCGCCTGCAGGCCTCAAACACTTAGCAAAACACCACGTCAATCCACAACGCACTGAAAAGAGATAATATACGTACACACGTATTATCAAGCGCAACATCAACACCAAACATATCCAAATATCCACGTAGTCACTTACAACCCACACAATTACAAAACACACGCGTTTTGAAAGAGAGCCTTTAACCAGGCTAATCGAATCTTTTGAAAACTCGTTTCAAACAATCAAACAAACATATAAAGACGATCACCAATTATCATATTCACAAAACAAGAATAGTATGGACAAGGTACTTGCCTCGAAATCGGCACGCAAGTATTCCGACGAACACGGCTCAACCGAAAAGCTTCGAAACGCCCGATGTTAACGAAAAGGGAGATAACAACGAACGGAAGGGTTCAACACGGTTTCTTCGCAAGAAACTCGACCCTAACATCATATAATCCATAAATCAACAATCATACGAGGAAGGATAATCGTAGAACGCCCGAAAACCCCTCTATGACATTCTACCGGACACCTTCAAGACGTCGATCAAGAACTCGACCAAAACAACGAATCGATACGATCCAACCATGGAATAACAAGGTAAAAGATATAAAACATCTAAATAATCATCAATCCATCATAATCCTAAGTTAAATCGGATTAAACGGACGAAATCAACCAAAATACCCAAATTCCCCAAAACTAGATTTCAAGAAATCTAACCTTGATTCGGTAGATCGGAGGAGGTTACCGGATGATTGGTTGATGCTATAAACTCAAGAACTTCATGGATTGGATGTATGACAACATGCCTCCATGATCCATAAGTCTCCAACCGCGGAAGAGGAGGAAGGAAGTGGGAAAACGAGAGGAAAATGAAGTCCTTCCCCAGATCCGTGTAATATAGAGAAACACAAGAGAACCTATCGGCGGCCTATCGGCCGATAGCCCAACCGATACCCATACTGAATGCCGGGCGGTGGAGCCTATCGACCCCCTATCGGCCGAAAGGCTCTGGAAGTTCGAATGTGAAGAATTTTGAGGAAAAAGCTCCATTTCCACGATTGGCCAAGTCGAGATACGATGAAAAGCTTCAACAATTTGACAGGAAGGACACGCTGAAAAGTTCGCGGACGACGTCAACGACTCGAGATGAAAACGTAATGCAATAATTAATCATACGCGACCAAGAAAAGGGTCAAGACGACAAATACAGATATGGATACCCGTAACTTCAAGAAATTACAAAATGGCCCAAAACGCCCGAAAATCACGATACGTGATCGAAACACCAAGCCAAAGCTCGCAACATGAATAATAACATTAAATGAACTTACGAGAAAGTCGAAACAACAGTTTCGGACGAGATTCGCAAGAATCGAACTCAAGTGCGGAAAAACCGCTAAAAAGCACGGAACTCAACAAAACGACACCGAAACGAGATCGGATGACAAAAAGTGCAGAATTAATCATTCTCGGAATGACGAAACGGTCACGAGCGAGTCGTCAATACGGACTTCCGCCGAAAAAAAGAAATTTACCGAAAATCGAAAATTGCGGATATTACATTCTACCCTCCTTAAAAGAAGTTTCGTCCCGAAACTTAAAACAAGTAGGAAGAAGCAATATCCCTCCAAGAAAACTCAATGAGATACGCAAGAAACGCGTAACTAATGCCAAACGGCGAAACGTTACAAACAACGCAACGGAATATACGGTGTGAAAACACGCTCCACGACGACCAACACAACGTCGCCGTTAGGGATATAATAGAACCAACAAGTGACAAGCGTCATCAAATGGATAATACAATCAAGTCAATTATCCGAACAATCACAAAACACAACGAACGAAAATCAATACGATTGACCACCCCAACGGTACATCAATCAAAACGCGAGCCAATCGCTGAAGAAATACGGAATTCCACCGCCCAAGGGTTGGAAGATCGAAAACGAGACAAATTTCCCGAATATAAAGAAATTAGGAAGGAGTCTGAATGCTCAACAATCACGAAACGAGATCAACAAAAACCGAACAATCAAACAATCGAACCACAACGGTTGAGACAACAAAAATCGAACAATCATGTTCGAATCACGAAGAACAATAAAATTCAAACAACAACTCAGGGTTCACGTCTCGGCTCGAGACAATATATGATCCGGTAAAATCAACAAGATGTGATCCACATAAGATCCATAGGAAAAGGAATAGCAATTGAAAAGTCACCACGACAAACGAGTAATTTCGAAACACCACACTCGTTCGATCAATAAAAGCAAGGGATAGGGCAAGCTCAGAAAATGTTAACGAACATAAATGAGTCGAAAGAGTCGAAAATATAGAAGTTCAAAATCTGATCCACTTCGAATAAAAGAACTAGTAGAACCAAAAGATGTTACATCCGAACAAGGTTCACAAGTATCGAACTGAACTCGGAAAGTCACAGCGATAACCAGATCGACCCAAAATAAGATCACGGCTCGTTCGAACGATGAAACCGAAATACAAGTGTCAACGAACACGAGCGAGTCGATAGAATTGAGAAAGAGAAAATGCAGAGCCAAAATAATACGGGTATTATATTCGACCTCTTCTAAAAGAAGTGTCGTCCCCAAACTCACAACAACGAAATCAATGTGACAACACAACAAGCAACCGATAGAAACATCCTTGAAGGCCTCTCAAAGCCGATTCGATACTTGTCTTTGGCGCGAACTCCGAAAGTCTCGGTAGCCAATTCGCAAATCGAATTCGGTGTCCATCGAGTCCACACTTGAAATGTGTTACCGACGAGGAGGACAATATACACGTGCATGCCCGGCACATCACGGTTGAAACGCCTCGGCTCGGCATACCGAAATTACAAATGCTAGATACAATGGGGCATAACGTCGCAAAACAACATAGCGGAGATGCCAACTCAGCACAACAAGGAATCATAACACATACCATATACAACGATTACCATCGTAAAGTAATACACACACAAACACTACAGCAACGACGGTATCGTTCGGCGACCTCAACGGCCCGAACGATAACCAGCACATAATTACAACCATCATGAAACAATCACACATGTACACAAACATACAAAATCAAGCTTCAACAGTTCACACCCATGCGACAACACGCAAATCACCACGAGGCGACAAACAGTAAATACCAGTTCACACCTCTCACAGAGGGCTAGTACAACAAATGCGTGGCAACGCCTCGACGTTCATGCCACCAATTCGATCACAATTCGGGGTTAACACCGTAACGAAAGTTCGAAAACCATACAGTCACTTTCGGTCCGCAAACAGGAATGATAAGTTTTAAAAACAAAAACCACCTTTTGAAAACAGTTTGGAAACAACAGTTGATCTTGAGTATCATTTTACAAAAAGTAGTACAAACACCATTATCGAGACTTTGAAAGTCATCTTGCGTTTGAACAAAAATGAGGACACCTTTCCTTTAGTGAAAAACTTTCAAAAATATTCGACCCTTGGGTCTAAGCAACTGCACTTGAAAATATCTCAAAAATATTTTTGGTCCTCAACCGGAAAATTTTTGAAATGTATTGCGGCATTAGAAAACACCTTGAAACACCACAAGAAAATAATTCGTTTTAAAAGTACGTCTCGAATTTTAATTTTCTAAGATACTCAAGGTTTTCAAAAATAATTCAATGGGCTAGAATGCCCAAAAATTTCAGGTAATTACAAGGAACAATATAGCGCCGTGGGTCCCGTGCCGGAACCCACCAGGCTAAAAACCATTCACAAAAATGCCAAAAAGGCCGATGACGGTAATGTTTCAAAAACTCACAAAAGCCATTTTACAACATGATAAATACCGTCATAAGAATTTCGTCAAAGCGGTCAAGGCCATAATGCCAAAAACTCGGTTAAGGGAATCGGTTTTCGAAATAAAACTCGGTCGGTAAAATACCGAAAGTCAATACAAAAGAACTCACGCAGCGGATAAAAGAAATACAGTTCAACATGCACAATCCGCCAACACTACTCCTCATATGAACGAAATATGAGAGTCAAATAACCACATATCACGAAATCAAAATCCATAAGAGGATTCCGTCACTTAACAAATAATCATAAAAATAGCTCGTGTCACACGAGGCACAACACAAAGAAGGGAGGCTTACATTCACAGGTCGCATGAAGATGATGATCGCCCACGATACTAATCACGACCAACAAACTCAGACGACGCGTCGCGACACGACTCAGTCAGATAAAATCCGACGAGACAAAAACTCAATAGACACCACTGACCCGACAGCCTAGGTTTCCACAACCTAAGCTCCGATACCATTCTGTAACACCCCCAATCCGCTCAGGGATATTACACGCCGTAGAACCTTTCCTCAAGGATCTACCAGGCTGGTAACAACAAACGAACAACTCGACAATGCCTTTAAGGCTAAAAAGACTCAGTAGACCGATTTGGCCTTTCAATAAATGCATACAACTCAATTATAATACATGCCCACGCAGGTCGAATACAACACACTCCCGCATAACGGGAAAGAATCTTGCAATGAAATAAAATGCAACTAAACCAATAACATCATACGGATCCTCGTGTGATTAGTATCGTTCATCTTTCATCATCCTTCGTGCCTAACCTGTGCTATGCTACAAAACCTGAATTCAATACAGACATCCACACCACGAATACTCGGGGGTTAGCAAAACTCCACTGATTTGCTAGTGAAAGTACAAGTGCAAAATACGATCCATACAATACAAGTTCCAAGAACAATAATAATCAGTAATCCTCATAGTTACAAACGTAATGAAAATCACTTCCCGAGGAATGAGTTTTGTAAAAAATTCCAAAACCGAAAGATCACAAATCAAGGGAAAACAATTTATAAAGCAGTTTAAAATGCCATCGAGAGTTTTAGTAGAAAACAATTTAGGATTTCGAATCCTTGTCTTTCCAAAAATCAACAGGGGCACATTTCAAAGATTTTGTTTTCGCAAATAGAAAGCATAACAATTCACAGGCCCGAGCCTAACATCACGTGTCCTCGACGGACATAAAAATCAACACAACGTAATCACGCACGCGCATCGCCAGACCGGACGAAGCCACAAATCCCACTCGAGGCCTCGAAGGACCCTCCCGAGCCGCTAGCGAAACAAATCACACACATCTCACGGTTGGATCAATCGCTTGTTGCATCCTCGCCACATGATCGCATGCCATGTGCCACCGTAGATTATCTCGAGCTCACGGTTGGATCAATCACTTGTTGCATCGACCACATGATCACGTGCCATGTGTCACCGTAGACCTTCAACCATATCCACACATTCACACAATCAACATATCACATCAAGGATATTCAAACAATTCGCCCAGAGGCCTCAAACACTTAGCAAAACACCACGTCAATCCACAACGCACTGAAAAGAGATAATATACGTACACACTTATTATCAAGAGCAACATCAAAAAAAAACATATACAAATATCCACTAAGTCACTTACAAACCACACAAATACAAAACACAAGCTTTATGAAAGAGAGCCATTAACCATTATAATCGAATCTTTTGAAAACTCGTTTCAAACAATCAAACAAACATATAAACACGATCACCAATTATCATATTCTGTAAAAAAGTATTGTATGGACAAGGTAGTTGCCTCAAATCGCACGCAAGTATTCCGACGAACACGGCTCAACCGAAAAGCTTCAAACGCCCGATGTTAACGAAAAGGGAGATAACAAGCGGAAGGGTTCAACACGGTTTCTTCGCAAGAAACTCGACCCTAACATCATATAATCCATAAATCAACAATCATACGAGGAAGGATAATCGTAGAACGCCCGAAAACCCCTCTATGACATTCTACCGGACACCTTCAAGACGTCGATCAAGAACTCGACCAAAACAACGAATCGATACGATCCAACCATGGAATAACAAGGTAAAAGATATAAAACATCTAAATAATCATCAATCCATCATAATCCTAAGTTAAATCGGATTAAACGGACGAAATCAACCAAAATACCCAAATTCCCCAAAACTAGATTTCAAGAAATCTAACCTTGATTCGGTAGATCGGAGGAGGTTACGGATGATTGGTTGATGCTATAAACTCAAGAACTTCATGGATTGGATGTATGACAACATGCCTCCATGATCCATAAGTCTCCAACCGCGGAAGAGGAGGAAGGAAGTGGGAAAACGAGAGGAAAATGAAGTCCTTCCCCGGATCCCGTGTAATATAGAGAAACACGGAGAACCTATCGGCCACTCTATCGGCCGATAGCCCAACCGATACCCATACAGAATGCCGGCAGTGGAGCCTATCGACCCCCCCTATCGGCCGAAAGGCTCCTGGAAGTTCGAATGTGAAGAATTTTGAGGAAAAAGCTCCATTTCCACAGCGATTGGCCAAGTCGAGATACGATGAAAAGCTTCAACAATTTGACAGGAAGGACACGCTGAAAAGTTCGCGGACGACGTCAACGACTCGAGATGAAAACGTAATGCAATAATTAATCATACGCGACCAAGAAAAGGGTCAAGACGACAAATACAGATATGGATACCCGTAACTTCAAGAAATTACAAAATGGCCCAAAACGCCCGAAAATCACGATACGTGATCGAAACACCAAGCCAAAGCTCGCAACATGAATAATAACATTAAATGAACTTACGAGAAAGTCGAAACAACAGTTTCGGACGAGATTCGCAAGAATCGAACTCAAGTGCGGAAAAACCGCTAAAAAGCACGGAACTCAACAAAACGACACCGAAACGAGATCGGATGACAAAAAGTGCAGAATTAATCATTCTCGGAATGACGAAACGGTCATGAGCGAGTCGTCAAAACGGACTTCCGCCGAAAAAAAGAAATTTACCGAAAATCGAAAATTGCGGATATTACATTGTATACACAAGATTCCTCTTCATTTTGCACGAAGTCAAACTCTTTGACCGTCTCGTCAAAATGACGGTCCCAACTACATGAAGACTGCTACAGTCCATTTCATGGAGTCTACATCCACCATTGCTAGGTCATTGGTTGCGGGTCGGTCTCTTGTTTATCACTTGGAACCTCGAGGAAACCCAGTTCCTCCAAGTGCATAAAACTATACCTCTCATGTAATTGAGACACCCTACTTGACCTACGAGGTGGTTGTACTTGTGTCATAGAAGGTTTGGTTCCAATTTCTTGCACAGGTGTCTCCTTAGGAGTTTCATTGCATTCTTCCAAAGAAATACTTCTACGTGCTCCGCCTTCCTGAATGAACTCTTCTTCCAGGAAGTGTGCATGCAAAGCAACAACGATCTTTCGATCTTTGGGCATGTATAATAGATAACCCATCGTCCCAGACGGGAATCCAAAGAAACGTCCCTTCGCGGACCTAGCTTCCAACTTCTCCACCTTAGTCTTCTTGACATAGGTGGGACATCCCCAAATCTTAATATGATTAAGACTTGGTTTCCTGCCCTCCCACATCTCATGTGGAGTTTTAGGAATGGATTTGGAAGGACATATGTTCAAGATGTAAGTGGCAGTCAGGAGTGCATACCCCCACAGGTAAATCGGTAAGTCAGTATAGCCCAGCATGGAAACGGACCATGTTCAACAAGGTCCGGTTCCTTCTTTCGGACACACCATTTAACTGAGTATTGGAGGTGTTAGTTGTGAAACTATTCCATGTTCCTTAAGGAACTCGTCAAACTCCGTACTCATATACTCGCCACCTCGGTCCGACCGAAGTGCTTTGATATGATTACCAATTTGTTTCTCGACTAGGGCTTTGAATTCCTGGAATTTCTCAAAAGCCTCGGATTTATATTTCATTAAGTATACATAACCATACCTAGTATGATCATCTGTAAACATAATGAAATATTGATATCCGTCATGTGCTGCTTCCAAAGCACCACATACGTCGGTATGGATTAATCCCAATTTATCAGCGGCTCTTTCAAAGGTCCCTGTGAAGGGGGACTTAGTCATTTTGCCTTTAAGGCAAGATTCACAAGTAGGAAAGGGATCCGATCCCAATGGACCCATAAGTCCATCTTTTTCCATCTTGTAAACCTTGGTCTGACCAATATGACCAAGTCTAAGATGCCATTTCAAAACTTGATTGGTTTCATCCCTACCACGTTTTCTAGTCATAGTATTCACAACTACTTTGTTGCTGAGGTTTAGGTGATACAATCCATTTAACAATGTAACAGTACCCACTAGTTTATTTCTGAAATAAATTTTGCAGGAACCATCACCAATGAAAAATGAAAAGCCCTTTCGGTTGCTACCAACATGTGGTTCATGGACCGTTCCTAGAAAACAAAAACTTCGTAATCTAATTACAAGTCTTCATATTGAATCTTCGTCTTCTCGAAACGGATCTTCCTCCGGTCTTCGTCATTACATATAAATTTTACATTGAAAATTGCATCCTAGATACAAATATTTCTAGTAAAATAAATAGGCTCAAAACGGCCTTTACAACCCAATCGAATAAAACGAATGATTCAAAAACTAGGTCCATGAACCACATCCCCATTCAAAAGCATTCATCCAATAAATACTATATAAATGGAAAGCCTAGAGATACATTGATCCAATCAAAAATACGAACCGATCCAATCGATTCATAACAAAACGAATTAATCCAATTAATTCAAACAACCATCAATATTAACTTGTTCCGGACGATGAAATATTTCATTAAATTAATTACCCTAAGATTAAAATTACCATAATTAAATATTAGTCAAATTAAATCCAATTTAATTTGTGGGAAATTAATTATTGAACAAAATATAAAAACGGAGTCGAAAAACACGTACGAGCATCGCCAAGCCAGTGCCGAAAGCAGACCGGCAGGGACCGAGACCATTGCCAGGCAGCGGCCGAGATGCTGCCGATCATGCCCGGCACAGGCTGCCGACCATGGCCGATCACGGGTCCAGATCGCGATCTGCTGCCTCGGACCGCGAGGCAGCGCCTGGCCAGCCCCAGGCTGCCGGGTCTAGGGGTGTTCAAAACCGGATATCCGAAATTTCGGATATCCGAAAGTTCGGATAGTAAATTTTGATATCCGATATCCGTATCCGAAATTTCGGATATCCAATTTTCGGATATCCGAAATTTCGGATACGGATATCGGATATCCGAATATCCGGAAAAAATATGAATTTTATTCGGATATCCATATATTCGAAAAAAAATATTCGGATTTGGATATCGGATATCCGAATATCCGAAAAAAAACTTCGGATATGGATATCGGATATCCGAATATCCGAATATTTTCTATTATTTAAAATATAAAAAAATAAAAAATTTAGGATTTTTCGGATATTTCGGATATCCGAATATCCGATTTTTCTGAAAAATACTATCCGATATCCGAATCCGAAGTTCCGGATATCCGAACTTCGGATATCCGAATTTTCGGATATCCGAATTTTTGGATATCCGGAACTTCGGATTTTCGGATATTTCGGATCGGATATCGGATATCGGATATTTTTGAACACCCCTAGCCGGGTCCGATTATGTTTTCGGCTCGTTTTTCGCCCCGATTCCAAAAATAACATTTTTCTAATCTTTATATTACACTTTAAATCAGTTTTTCAAAAGAAAAATAGATTTACATTGTAACATAAAATCATGAAAAAATAATTTTTGGATGAACAATAGAAAATCAACGATTAATACGATTATGATTCCAAATCATACACCATTTAATCAAGCATTCAAAATGCTAATATCGTATATACGATCACAAGACCTACTCTCTGATACCACTGTTGGGATTCGGTGCCTAAAACGAATGCCCAGTGGAAGCGGTAAAATGAAAATAAATTCGATCTGAATCCCTACGAGGATCGATCGAGCTGCGTATATACGAATATCAAAAACGAATTCACAAGAGATATATAAACTCACCCTTGTAGTCTGTTAATTAGATGGATTCCTTCTCTTGAGCTATTCCCCAAGCTTTAGTTTGATCTCTACGAATTCAATCCGCTCCAAGCCCTTGAACGATCCAACGCCGAAAGCACCACGTCTCTACTTCCCACGCACTGGAGAAACGACCGGAACGATAATCACCTTGCTATCCTCCGAGGATACGGCTAGAGCTAAGTGATGAAGCTTCAAATATGAAATTATAACACTCTAAGTGTATAACTCACAATCTCTCTTTTATTTCTCAATTTTCCTCCAAGAAAAATCAAGAACTTGTGAAGAAAATGGAAGAAGACTTGGAGAAGATGATGAAAACTTTGAGAAAAGTTTTCTCTCTCTCTCTATTAACCTATCTCAAGTATGAAATCACGTCGGAGAGATAAGAAGTCCTCCTTCTTTTATTCTTATTCCACCCTCATGTGAACAACTCATGTCACATGAGATCAAACCCCACAAAGTCATCTTTTTCATATAAAATGAAAACAACAAGACAAGTGGAAAGTGGGTGGAACTAAAGGGGGCGGCTACCATGCAGAAACAGATGAGTTCGGTTCGTTTCGGACTCCCGTGAGTCCAAACAGATAAACGACTATTCCGTTCCGATATATTTGTATCGATTAATTAATCCAATTAATTAAACATATCAAATAAAAAATAACATAATTAATTTTTCCAAGAAATAATTATATTAATGAATTAAATTAATCACCCAGTGATATATTTAATTCATTAAGCCGTAAATCAATTTATCTGATAAGTCGATTTAAACATCCAATGTCCCAAATTTAGATATCCAATATATAATATTCATAATGAGAGAATTAGCTTAATTCATTCCGTCGTCAATCCTATTGCGCGACTTGGTAGGTCCGTCTCAGTCAGCAATGGGAGGAACCAAAGAGTAGGAGCACCACCTAGCCAGCCTGGCGGCCTACACTGTACCCCAACTGAGAACGAATGATTGGGATCATTCAAGAACCATTCTGTCGTGAATACCAGTATACGTATAAACCCTTCTTTCAAATGTCCCGATCAAGTTATAGGGTCACGGTCAGTAAAACCCCATCTGTACTTGACGATATGCATGCGTTAATACAAATCGAGATCATCGAGCTCTCGTGTATCCAATACAACTATATCCAATGCTTTGGCCAAAGACTTATGATCTCATCTGCCAATAACCGCATAGGACATATAACCCGTTCACTAACAGGAGAAAGAATTCTATCTTGGTATTCAGTAGGACCTGCTACTTGCCCGTCAAGATGCACGTCGAGGTTGACCCCCGCCTTCCGGTTTACAGGGTCGAACTACTCTAATGAACATCTTGACGTCACAAGCACATCCCTACTAAATCCTCAAGTCAAAGGTTCACGAATACCTATCACAACCTTTCGATTCCATCATTGACTGTCCCGGAGTGAAATCCGTGTGACGAATCGAGGGTGAGTCGGTTCGATTATACTAATCCAATTAGCATACCTATAACGTGTGCTCCCACTAATCATTAGTGTTCGACAGGCACTCTCCTTGTCAAATAACACGTCATACAAGTCTTCACATAAACTTAACGCCCAGTCAAGTTTCACCGACTTGCGAACAATTAAGTATTTGAGCAATAAACCGTTCCATTGCCGACCCCCTTATCCAATAAGGAGTGGAACGTTTTTATCTCAAATACACGGACTAGTTTCTATATGTATATTTACGAGTTAGGAATGCCAGTAACTGCCAGTAAATAAAGAAACATTCATTGCCTTATATAAATGATTTACATAATAACAAGTGCAATGCCCTCACTCAATCATCCTCTGAGTGGCATTCGAGGGCATACTCCCAACAGAAAGCTCACTGCCCAACAGGCCTAACGCGCGCTAATGCACAATAGTAGTGTGCGCTACTCGCACCTGGTTAGCGTGCACTATCAGTGCAGTCTAACGCGCGCTAACTGCTACTATCCAGCATAAAATTCGCGAAATCCGGCCAGAACGAAAGCAATCCAAAATCAGAAAACCCAACAGTTACCAACTATGAACACTCCAATTGCCAATCATCACTACCCTCAAATATAAATAACCACAATACAACAAGATAAATCCAAAATAACACACAGGAAATACACAGTTATTACACCCTTACCCCCTAAAAAAAGTTTCGGCCCGAAACTTAAGATTCGAAAAGTTCAGGGTAATGGGCGCGCATATTTTCTTCAGTCTCCCATGTGGCTTCCTCAATTCCATGTTTAGACCATTGGACCTTTACTAATAGGATCACTTTCCGTCGCAACTGCTTCACTCGGCGCTCCAATATGGCTACCGGTTGTTCTTCATATGTGACATCATCACTAACTTCAATCTCTTGATAGTCAATAACATGGCTGGGATCGGGAACATACTTACGTAGTTGCGAAACATAAAACACATTATGAACATGACTAAGCGTCGAAGGCAACGCTAGTTGGTAAGATACATCACCTACCTTGTCCAGGATCTCGAAGGGGCCAATATAACGAGGACTAAGCTTCCCCTTCTTATCAAAATGAAGAACTCCACGAGTCGGCGATACTTTCAACAACACATGATCTCCTGCCTGAAACTCCAACAGTCGACGACGAACATCGGCATATGACTTTTGTCGACTCTGGGCCGTCAACAACCTTTGTCCAATAACTGTGACTTTCTCCCGTGTTTGAATCATCAAGTCCGGTTCTACTCCAAGTAACTCGTACGGTTCGTCCCAACAAATTGGCGATCTACACCGTCTTCCATATAATGCTTCAAATGCACAAGCCCTCAACATGTCTTCAACATGTTATCATTCCAATCGAACTATGCCAACTATTATTATACGCAAATTCGATCAATAGTAAATGAATCTCCCAATCTTCTTTCCAATCCAACGCACAAGCCCTCAACATGTCTTCAAATGTTTGGATCGTTCTCTCCGACTGTCCATCCTTCTGAGGATGATAAGTGGTGCTGAAATTCAGTTTGGTACCGAGTGCTCGATGTACTGCTTGACAGGAATGTGACACAAAACGCCCATCGCGTTCAGACACAATACTCTTTGGGGTACCATGGAGTCTCACAATCTCAGCAATGAATAACCGAGCCAACCTCTATGGTCCCCAAGTATCTCTAATGCCCAAAAAATGTGCGAATTTGGTTAACCGATCAATGATTACCCAAATCATATTCACTCCGATTTGCGTCCTTGGGATTCCCACAAAAAAATCCATCGCGATATCTTCCCACTTCCATTCCGAAATTGGTAACGGTTGCAACTTACTGGCAGGTCTCTGATGCTCCGCTTTAACCTGCTGACAAGTCAAGCATTTCGACACGAACTCCGTTACATCTTTCTTCATGTTCGGCCACCAAAAATTTTTCTTCAAGTCCTTATATATTTTACTCATACCCGGATGAATCGATTACGGAGTAGAATGTGCTTCATTCAAAATCACTTGCTTGAGATCATCCCGCTTAGGTACACAAGTTCTACCTCGAAATCGAAGAACTCCGTCTACATTGATTAATAATCCAGGAGCTTTCCTTTAACAACATCTTCCCGAAGCTGCATAAATGAGAGATCATCTAACTATTTGGACTTAATATCTTCCATCACGGAGGACGTAATCTCAAGGAAATGTAAATGTCCCTGATTTCTATGAGGCCAAACTTCAATTTCAAAATCAATCAACTCTCGTCTGAGCTTCGGCTGAATGGTAAGTAGTTCCAATTTCTGCAACACGACTGACTTGCGGCTTAATGCATCGGCAACGACGTTCGTTTTACCTGGATGGTAAAGAATCTCAAGATCATAATATTTAAGCAATTCCAACCATCGTCGCTGGCGCATATTAAGCTCCTTCTGCGTGAACATATACTTCAAACTCTTATGATCCGTATACACTCGACAAGAAGAACCATACAAATAATGCCTCCAAATTTTTAATGCAAACACCACAGCGGCTAACTCCAAGTCATGGGTGGGATAATTCATCTCGTATGGCTTTAATTGTCGAGACGCATAAGCCACTACTCTCTCGTTTTGCATCAACACACATCTCAATCCTTGTTTAGAAGCATCACTATAAATAACGAAACCTTTCGTTCTTTGTGGTAGGGCTAGGACCGGAGACGTTGTCAGCCTCTTCTTTAATTCATCAAAACTCCTCTGACACTCGTCACTCCATTCGAATTTTTGAGTTTTCTGTAATAATTGGGTGAGCGGTCGAGCAATTTTCAAGAATCCCTCGACAAATCGACGATAATAACTGGATAATCCCAGAAAACTCCGGACTTCCTTAACATTCTGTGGGGGCTCCCAAGCTAAGACTGCTTCAACCTTCTAAGGGTCTACTCGAACACCATCAGTGGATATAATGTGACCGAGAAAAGCAACTTATTTCAGCCAGAATTCACATTTAGAAGACTTAGCATAAAGCTTATCAGCCCTCAAAATACTCAACACAATTCTCAAGTGTTCGGCATGCTCCGTTTCGTTCTTGGAATAGATTAAGATATCATCAATAAACACCACCACAAAATTATCGAGATATTCGATAAATGTTTTGTTCATAAGTTGCATAAATGCCGACGGGGCATTCGTCAAACCAAAAGGCATGACTACAAATTCATAATGCCCATATCTCATTCGGAATGCCGTTTTTGGAATATCCGAATCCCAAATTTGCAGTTGATAATATCCCGATATCAAGTCAATCTTGGAGAAAATCGTAGCCCCTTGCAATTGATCAAATAGATCATCGATTCTAGGAAATGGATATTTGTTCTTGATAGTGAGTTTATTCAACTCACGATAGTCAATACATAACCGCAAATATCCGTCTTTCTACCGTACAGACAATATTAGTGCACCCCATGGAGATGCACTAGGCCGAATATAACCTTTGTCCAGCAGTTCACCCAATTGTTTCTTCAACTCTTGCATTTCTGATGGGGCCATTATGTATGGTGCCTTGGATATTGCGCCGCATTAGGCCCTAGTTCGATAATGAACTCCACCTCACGATGTGGCGGTAATCCCGGCAAATCATCCGGAAATACATCTGGAAATTCATTCACAATTGGGATAGAAGATAACTTAACTCCGCCAGTTTCTGTCTGCATTGCGTAACACCAATAACCGGTACAGCCTTGGTTCAACAATTTCATAGCCTTCATGGCTCGGATAATCTTTCCAGAAGTACCAGGTTTTTGCCCTTCAAAAACATATTCAGTACCATCTTGATCAATGATCGAGATTATCTTTCGACGATAATCCATTACTGCCCCATGACGATCTAACCAATTATCACCGAGAATTAAATATTCTCCCTTCATATCAATCACAATCAAATCGGATGACCAACCTCTACCGTCGATGGTTATAGGACAATTGACAATCTCTCGATCCCCAACTATCCTTTACCCACTCGGCAGTTCAACAATAAAAGGTTCGCATGCAGAAAGACCATCAAGACCCAAACGATTCACACAAGAAAATGATATAAAAGAATGAGTAGTTCCAGAATCAAAAAATACATCTATCGGGTGCATAGAAATATAAACAATACCTGACGTAGTTGCAGCCCCTACGTCATCAGTCTGCCTCATCTCATACAATCGGGGTGGGGCTGATCCAATGCTAGGTGTATCCTTATGCTCAGTTTTGCCTCTGCCACTGCCACATCCGACACTCGGAGATGGATGACCCGTAACTGTGCCTGCTGGAGTAGGAGATCATTTGTCAAGGATTCCACTCGCTTTCTCCAAATACGATGCCCGATGTCTCCCGCACGTAAAACAAGTAACAGGGCACAAGGAACAATAAGAACTAACATGCCCAGGAACTCCACAATTAAAAAAAACTCTCGGCACTCCTCAACTGGGTTGAGGGGAACCAATGGAGGACTGCGCCGAATCTTGGGGCCTACGCGATCCACTTCCTCGAAAACTACCAGAAAATTTCGGCTTCTTTGAACTAGGAGCCGTCTGAACTGGCACTGTTACCATCTCATAAGCGAGCACTATGTCTTGATATTCTCTCAATGTAGCACATCCAAGACCAGCTATATACTTCTGGACCTTAGGTTTCATTCTCGCATCAAAATGAAGTATTTTATCCACTTCATCCCTGACTCGGTCCTGAACATATACTAACTGCCTGTTGTACTTCTTAATTGCCTCTGCGATAGGGACATTTTCAGGCTGAGCTCTAAAGAATTCACTAACCCTGGCTAATTGTACTAGCGCAGGACAATATTGTGCCTCCATTAACTCTTTAAATTCTTCCCAAGTGACATCACGATCCTTGGGTCTAACAGCCTGCCACCAGTCAGACGCATCATCAGTAGTCAAATATTGTGCAATCGGAACCTTCTTGGCCTCAGGGCAACCAATACCATCGAATATCTTTTCTATCTCAACCAACCAATGATCCCAGTTGTTTGCATCGCCAGAACCATCAAATCTAGGAGGATTCATTTTCATAACTTCTTGAAGCCATCGATCCTCAACCGCCCTGCTAGTGTTAATATTCTGCACCACTTGTGCTAGTTGATACACTTGCATTATGACTTGTTGAAGAACGTTAGGCACTTCGGCCTCTGAACCTCTATCTGAACCTCCCGAAGGGATCGGGTCTTATCTAGTCGCAGAACGAGATGCCGATTTTGAAACGGACCTCTCGGACTCAGATACTACTACTCTGCCACGGCCTCGGCCGTGTTTACGGATAGCTCTACCTATCGGCATACTGAGGAATAAGAATGGTTCAACAAGGAAATGATTACAATAATAGATTGCACAATGACAAAGATAATTACTTTTGAAGGAAAGAAGCAACCAACATCCGAAGAGTCTTCCAGCACAGGCAACACGGGGTGGTAGCATGCCAATGATATCGTAGACAATGAATGACTCAATTTAATAGACCCAAAAACACAAACAGCCTAGGTATCCATAAACCTAATCTCTGATACCATATTCTGCTATCAGTGCAGTCTAGCGCGCGCTAACTGCTACTATCCAGCATAAAATTCGCGAAATCCGGCCAGAACGAAAGCAATCCAAAATCACAAAACCCAACTGTTACCAACTATGAACACTCCAATTGCCAATCATCACTACTCTCAAATACAAATAACCACAATACAACAAGATAAATTCAAAATAACACACAGGAAATACACGGTTATTACAACTGTAACCTTACTGAGAACGAATGATTGGGATCATTCAAGAACCATTCTGTCGTGAATACCAGCAAATGTATAAACCCTTCTATAAATTGTCCCAATCAAGTTATAAGGTCACGATCAGTCAAACCATATCCGTACTTGATGCTTTGTTTCAGTTAATGCAAATCTAGATCATCGAGCTCTCGTGTATCCAATACAACTAGCTCCAATGCTTTGGCCAAAGACTTATGATCTCATCTGCCAATAACTATATAGGACATATACCTGTTCACTTACAGGAGAAACAATCATATCTTGGTACTTAGTAGAACCTTCTACTTGTTGTTCAAGACGCACATCGAGGTTGACCCCCACCTCTCGGTTTTCTAGGTCGAACTACTCTAGTGAAAATCTTAACGTCACAAGCACATCCCTACTAAATCCTCAAGTCAAAGGTTCACAAATACCTAACACAACCTATCGATCCCATCATTGGTTGTTCCGGAGTAAAATTCGTGTGACGAATCGCGGGTGAGTCAGGTCGAGTATACTAATCCCATTAGCATACCTACAACGTGTGCTCCCACTAACCATTAATGACGATGGGCACTTTCCACGTGATGTCCGGACGAGGTCTACGGTGACACATGGCATGTGATCATGGTGGTCAGGACGCGGTGAGTGATCGGTCCAACCGTGAGAGCCTAAGAAGACTTATGGTGATACGTGGCAAGCGATCACTGTATCAGGGATATGATTACGGATGTGTTGTGTTGCTTGATATTGTGATGTGTGCCATAGTGTTGTGTGATTTGTGAATGTGTGGTCATAGTCCAGCCGTGGTGTTCGGATGAGGTCTATATGTTGGAGCAATAATCGGTATATGCACTATTGTGTGGAAGCATATTTAAAGGTGCGGAAAATAAACGACACAAGATTTATAGAGGTTCGGCCAAGCGTGCCTACGTCCTCTCTCAGTATATTTTTCTATAGGCTAAAGATCAACCTATGCACCTCTCTTCTATCGGTCGAGGGATTACCGTTACACTCTCTCTTCTATCGGTCGAGATAAACTATTCACACACTTGTCTTATTGTCAGTCCAAGTTAAACCGTTTTCCTTTTCTATCGGATAAGGAACCAACCTATCTAGCTTTCTATCGGTACTAGACAAACCTCACTCGGATATAGATTGCGATTCTAACAATGCCGGATCCTTGATCCTAATAACACCGAATTGAATCTTATCCTTTCTTTTTCCTCTCGTGTATGAGTTTTCGTGTATCACACTCAAACTCTTGACAATATAAGCTCAAGTACAACAACTAGAATGATTACAATGATATCTTAAGTATGAATGATTTGCTCAAGGTTGTTGTGTTGTTTCATACCAAATGGTTTGGTATTTATAGCCATTTTCCTCCAACTAGCCGTTAGCTCCATTTGACTCTTTAGTGTTCGCTAGCTTTCCTGCGTAGCGTGCATTATTGCTCATTACGTACATTATAGATATCCTATAGCGTACGTTATCTGCTTCCAGTTTCAGTCCAGTAGCTTTCGTTTTTTCCTTTACGTACGTTGTCATTTTTCATTACGTATGTTAATCTCTGGTGTAGCGTACGTTAATCTTACATTGTAGTGTGCGTTAACTCATATATCCGTTGCATGCATTTGTCAAAATGTTTTTTGAGTCTGTGGACTTTAACCTGGAGACTTCCAACGTTCATCTGTTTGAATTCGTATTCAAACTTCATTATGTACGTTAATCACCTTCGATAGCGTGTACTATACAATGCATATAGCGTGCATTAAGCATGTTATCTGCAGCCAACTTTTCTTACACGTTTGATCAGGTAACTTGCTGACCCGTCTGATCAGGTAGCTTTTCTTGACTGATCTGGTCAGCTAACGTTTCCCGGATTATGCGACTTTTTGCGTCGTCGACTTCTTCGTTGTTTTGTTTTGCATCTTTGTTATTTTCCTTTGATTAACAACTAATCATCAAAACTCGTTAATGAATATTTGGAATAAAATATTCCAACAATCTCTCCCTTTTTGATGATTACAAAACAACATCTTGAATGAGATAAACCTGCAAAATAATATATATATATATATATATATATATATATATATATATATGCACGAATCAAAGTTTTCGGCTTTGATCATTTCGTTAGTTCTCCCACCTTTCCTTTTATTCGATTTCTTCTTTTCATTTTTCAACTTCTTCGATTTTTTGGGATTTTACCTTTTCGGATTTTCTTAGTCTTGTCTTTTCTTTCTACTATTCTCTCCCATTTTTGTTATTCGTCGAATATTCATGTATTTTTATTTTTCTCGTCATTCTTTCATGACGCTTTTATTTTCTCCCATTTATTTCTCCCATTCAACTATTTTCTCCCCCTTTTTGTTATCAGCAAAAATGTATAAATAATAATAGAATAACATCATAATAAATATGCATAAAGTGTAAGCTCCCCCTGACAAAAATATCTCCCCGTAAGAAATAATACTCCCCCTGAGTAAAATACCAATTGATGAAAATTAATTATTGGGGATCCAACCGAAAGTCGGTCGTTTTTCATTAATATGGACGATGTTAGGATTAGTGGTTCCTTTAGGAATCCAAATCTTTTTAATTTTAGTCGTTCGACGTAGGATTTTACAATTTGAAATATTATGCCCAATTTTTAAATATTTATCGCATTGGGGTATTTTTTCAAATTTAAGGATTCGTTTTTAATATGCGGTTTGAATCCTAACTCCTGTTTGTTTAAAGTAAATTTTTGAACCGATGGCATTTGTTTAAATTTCTCGTTTCTATACGAAAATTTCTTTGTCAAAACTTTAAGTTCATCTTGAACTTTTAAAAGATCATTCTTTAAATTATTTTCAGTTTCAAGGCATTTTGAATGATCGGTCTCGATAATTTTCCCTTTTTCAAACTTGGAGATTTCATCTCCCAAATTTTTATTTTTCGACTGAAGGGATTTAATTTCGGATAAAGCATTTTGAAAATCGGTATGCAGTAATTCGAATGCTTCAAATAATTCGTCTTGAGACGATGTACTAACCTGGCTTTCGACGTCGTTTTCGTCGAATAAACTTCTGCCATGAGTGCGAGATTATTTTGATTGATGAAATATTCGTCCTCATCTTCGTCACTCCACATGGAAATTATGACTTCCTTCTTTGAAGTTGATGCTCGGCAATTCTTTGCGAAGTGGCCTGGTTTACCACATAATCGACAGTTGTTGTCGAAGTTCTTAGATTCGCCCATCTTGATGTCTTTCTTTCTCCGGTTTAATAAATTTTGAAGCTTATTAATATTCTTGGTATAATATGCCGATTCTTCATCACTTTCATCCACCGGGATTTCTTATTTGCGAGAGATCTTAGATTTCATAGCTATCGTTCTTTCCTTCGGCTTCGGCTTGTTGTTCCGTGATTTTAGAACAATATCATAATCAATTGGCGATCCGACGAGGGCGCTAAAATCAAGATTATTGAGATCTTATGATTCCATAATCGCTGTTACCGTGTCGTCCCATTCCCGAGGTAGTGATTGTATGATCTTCTTCACTTTTTCACTACTCGAAAGGGGTTTTCCATAACAAGCTAATATATTTGTAATGACCGAAAACCGATCGAGCATGATTGTAATGGATTCGTCGTCTTTCATTAGGAATAGCTCGTAGTCATGGAGAAGCATGTTAATCTTCGTCTCCTTGACTTGATTTGTGCCTTCGTGTGTGACTTTTAGCATCTTTGATATTTCTTTGGCACTATCACACGATGATATCCGGTTGTGTTCTTCCGGATTTAAAGCACAATATAATTGCGTTGCTTTGCAATTATAATGGTCATTTTTCCAATCAGAATCATCATACTTTTAGAAAGTTTTAAGCGTACCGTTGGAATTCATTGGAATTTTCGGACCAAGACATATCACTTTCCATAGCTCGATGTCGTAGGCTCGAATGAATATCGACATCTTCTTTTTCCATGTCATGAAGTTTGATCCATCGAAGAATGGAGGTCGATTTAGGGCAAGACCTTCGACCGGGCTAAGTTGAAACGCCATTTGCATCATCTTCTCCTCGGATGTTAAGCCGCTTCTAGGAGGTACCGCTCCCATGCCAATTGTTGGAGCAATAATCGGTATACGCGTTATTGTGTGGAAGCGTATTTAATGGTGCGGAAAATAAACGACACAAGATTTATAGAGGTTCGGCCAAACGTGCCTACGTCCTCTCTCGGTATCTTTTTCTATAGGCTAAAGATCAACCTCTGCACCTCTCTTCTATCGATCGAGGGATTATCGTTACAATCTCTCTTTTATCGGTCGCGATAAACTGTTCACACACTTGTCTTTTTGTCGGTCCAAGTTAAACCGTTTTCCTTTTTTATTGGATAAGGAACCAACCTATCTAGCTTTCTATGGGTACTAGACAAACCTCACTCGGATATAGATTGCGATTCTAGCAATGCCGGATCCTTAATCCTAATAACACCGTATCGAATCTTATCCTTTCTTTTTCCTCTCGTGTATGAGTTTTCGTGTATCACACTCAAACTCTTGACAATATAAGATCAAGTACAACAACTAGGATGATTACAATGATATCTCAAGTATGAATGATTTGCTCAAGGTTGTTGTATTGTTTGACACCAAATGGTTTGGTATTTAAAGCCATTTTCCTCCAACTAGCTTTTAGCTCCATTTGACTCTTTAGCGTGTGCTAGCCTTCCTGCGTAACGTGCGTTATTGCTCATTACGTACGTTATAGATATCCTGTAGCATGCGTTATCTGCTTCCAGTTTCAGTCCAGTGGCTTTCGTTTATTCCTTTACGTACGTTGTCATATTTCATTACGTACGTTAACTCTCTGGTATAGCGTACATTAATCTTGCATTGTAGCGTGCGTTAACTCATATATTCATTGCATGCATTTGTCAATATGTCCGTTGAGTATGTGGACTTTGACCTGGAGACTTCCAATGTTCATCTGTTTGAATTCGTATTCAAACTTCATTACGTACGTTAACAGCTTTGTGTTACATACGTTAATCACCTTCGATAGCGTGCGCTATACAATGCATATAGCGTTCGTTAAGCATGTTATCTGCAGCCGACTTTTCTTACACGTCTGATTAGGTAACTTACTGACCCGTCTGATCAGATAGCTTTCCTTGACTGATATAGTCAGGTAACCTTTCCGATATTGTGCGACTTTTTGCATCTTCGACTTCTTCGTTGTTTTGTTTCGCTTCTTTGTTGTTTTCCTTTGATTAACAACTAATCATCAAAACTCGATAATGAATATTTGGAATAAAATATTCCAACACTACGGTGACACATGGCATGAGATCATGGTGGTCAGGACACGACGAGTGATCGGTCCAACCGTGAGAGCCTAAGCAGACTTACGGTGATACGTGGCAAGCGATCATGGTATCATGGATATGATTGTAGATGCGTGTTTCGAGGGTCCGATACCTTGGATGTGCTACCAAGATTTGGTATCTTAGGTGGTTATGTTTTGCTGATTTTATGTCCGTCGAGGACACGTGGTGTGGGTTGTGGACCCCGTGAATTGTTGGTTTTTGTTTGAGAAAGCAAATCTTTGGGATGTGACCATTTTTGGTTTTTGGAAAGAGAATGATTCGACAATCCTAAATGATTTTCCGTTAAAACTCCCGAGTGCATTTTAAAGCATTTTATAAATTGTTCTCTCGATTTGTGATCTTCCGAATTTGGAAAGTTTTACTCAAACTCTTTGCCTCGGGAAGTATTTTTCTTTATATTTGAATCTTTGAGGATTCCTGATTATTATTATTCTTGGAATATAATTTGTATGACTCGTATTTGCAGTTTGTCCTTGCACTAGCAAAATAGTGAAATTTTGCTAACCCCCGAGTAATCAGGGGGTGGATGTCTGTTTTGCGTCCAGGTACATTCAGGTTTTGGGGGAGCATAACACAGGGTTGGCACGAAGGATGATGAATGATGATCGATACTAATCACATGAGGACCCGTACGATGTTGTAATAGTTTTGATGTAATTATTTCCACTGTAGCATTTTCCTCGTTGCACGGGAGCGTGTAGTATTTCAACCCCTGCGTGGGTATGTATTATAATTTGAGTTGTAGGTATTAATGGAAAGACCTAATCGGTCTATTGGGTCGTCATTTAGACTTAAAGGCGATATTTTGATGTTTGATTTTAGTTACCAGCCTGGTAAATCCTTGAGGAAAGAATCTACGGCGTGTAATATCCCTGAGTGGATTGGGGGTGTTAATATTGTAATACCCGGCTATAGTTCATTCTTTACCACTCAGTAATTATCAGTCTGTAATTGTCACTCAGTAATTCTCACTCATTAATAATCACTCATCATTCATGAATCACTCATTTGCGTTCAATGTTGGCATGTTGTAATCGTATATCAGTTACCGATCGTCATTTTACCTCCGTTTTTAGATCGAGATGGGAGTATTATCATTTTCATTGTGATTGATAGCCTTGTACTGGGAGTATCATCTTTGGCTCGTGTTAGACTTGTTCACTTCCACATTCGTATGATATGTCGGATCATTCATCAGTCGTAGCGAGGAATCGGAATTATCGGATTTATTCACCTTGGCCAAGATCGAGTTACGGCCGTAAGGTTCGGGATACGGCCGTAAGTTCGGCGGGTACGGCCGTAAGGTGGCGATTCTGGCCGTAAGTGGTCGGCCAGTCGCCTGAGCATTTTGGCCGAAGGTGAGTTACGGCCGTAAGGAAGGTGAGATACGGCCGTAAGTGGTGTTCGTATATTTTGGGTGTTGTCGACCAAGGGTGACTTACGGCCGTAAGGGTTGCGGCATACGGCCGTAAGTCGAGGCAGGTACGGCCGTAAGGCTTGGCCGGATACGGCCGTACGCTGCAGGAAGGATGTCTGGCCGTTTTTGACGAAGGCGGGTTACGCCCGTAAGGTTGGCCGGATACGGCCGTATCATCCGAGTTACGGCCGTAAGGTGTGCGGTACGGCCGTAAGGCTGTCGACGGGTGTTTTTGACGAAGGCGGGTTACGCCCGTAACTCAGGAACGGTTACGGCCGTAAGTCTGTCGGCAGGCTTTCGGACGAAGCCGAGTTACGGCCGTACGAGTTGGCCGGTTACGGCCGTACGAGTTGGCCGGTTACGGCCGTAAGGCCGTTGACTTGGAATGTTACGGCCGTAAGAGGGCCGAGTTATAGCCGTAACTTCCGGCAGTATTTAAGGACTCGGCCGGGACATTTTTCACCATTTTCTTCCTTTCTTCTTTTTGTTCCGAGAGAGAGACTTGAGAGAGGGATTTTTCCATCCTCAATCACTTGAGTGTTAGACTTTCATCATCTTCATTCATTTGGGAAGCTTGGATACTCGTTTAAACTCGTGTTCTTCGGATCGAAGTGATTGGATCTTCAAAGGTAATATTTTTTCAACACCTTGGATTTCGATTCTATGTTGAGATATGATGTTTTGGACGTTATAATCATGTTATATGAAGGGATATGTATATGATTATGAGTTTGTATAAGGATTTATTGGATTATTGAGGAATTATTCAAGAACACTTTGAATATCGAGTTGAAATTGGGGGGTTTTGATTAATTGTCGTTATAATCACGTTTTTGGATATTCGTTTGGGATTATTAATCGTATTGAAGATGTTTTGTTGGTTTGAAACACTTCTTGGGGGATTTGGTATTGGTATATTGAGGTTCGATTGTAATCAATCGGAGTTTGGACGCAACGTGTTTGATTTAATGCCTCAATGGACTTGGTTTAGTCGTATCGACGTGTTGAGTTCGTTATATTCATGTTTGTTACGTATATTGAACGGATTGTTGGTAATTGAATTGTTCAAGGTTGTTCGAGCGACCGATATCTCAATTAGGACATTGTTCGTGGAAGGATAATTGTCACCGGTGTTGTGTAAGTTGATTCTTACTCGGTTAAAAGGATATTCATTCCTTTTTGTTGTTGATTACTCATAATCATAATTCATTCATCATAATATTAATCATTTTGAGACCTGTAATTGTCGAATAATCATTTCATTCACGAGGAACGACGGTTCCAAATCATTCCATTGGATTATCAATCACGTCACTATTTACTTTCATATCGGTGAGTCATCTTGGTCTTGTCTAATTATTATTCATTGATATTCATTATGGTCATTCTCGTTCATATGACCTTCTGGGTTCATATTGCGTGGCCGGGTGTGGCTGTGTGGAATTTTTAGTCGGGCACACGATGGTTATGTATTGGGTTCACCGATACTTTGGACTGTGCACACGGGAAAGCGTTACACCGTGAGACTAATTAGGTACAAGGACGGGTGTGTCCGGTCATTCGTCTTGTACACTCGCACAGAACACTACGGGCGTACTGTGATACTCTTCTTCAGCGTAACTCATAACTAAGGATATTTCATAACTTCAGTTAAATCATGTTTGTGTATTTTCAACCCTTGAGGATTGTTGTTCTTTGTAACTGACCCCGTTTGGGGATTTTGTTTTTCAGGTCATGGCAAGGCAAACGCACGGGAATAGCATGTTGATGTCGAGGAGTCCTAGTGATACTAGTAGGGGGCCCCGATCTTTCAGTTATTCATGTTATTGTCCTTTATTTTCCGCTGCAAACTTTCATTTGAATACTCCGTTTCATTCAGTGTTGTGTATTTTATCTTCATATAAAATACACTAGTATTCGGTATTGTCCTGGTGTGTTGTAACTAAACTCCTCATCGGAGTAATTATTGTTGTAATGTAGTTCGGTACTACATTTATCTTGTGTAATTCATTCATTTTCATTTGCCTGGTGGGTCCCAGTTGGGGATCTACGGCACTGTAATATCCGCCTAGTTTGGGGTGTTACAAATATTAACTTAAAGTTCAGTCAAGTTTCATCAACTTGCGAACGATTAAGTATTTGAGCTATAAACCTTTCAGTGCCGTTCCCCTTATCCAATAAGGAGTGAAATATTTTGCTCTCAAATACATGGACTAGTCTCTCTATATATATATTTACAAGTCAGTAATGCCAGCGACTTTCAGTAAATAAAGAAACAAACAATTGCCTTCTGATAATAATTTACATAATAACAAGTATAATACCCTCTCGCATACATCCTCTGAGTGGCATTCGAGGACATATTCCTACCACTACCATCACATATCTCTTATCTCTCTACCCAAATCTCGATCATTGAACTTCTTGCCCAAAACACTAACCTTAACATTTTTAGTATGGATTATTCAGTGGAAAATACCGTCAGACCGAATGAGATGGTTGTCCTGTGGATGGAAGGTAGAGTTTCCAAAGTGCAGTCCAGTGATCATGGCAAAATCACGTGCCTGAAACGAACGGTCCTCCAACAAACCTAGAACCACGACTCGTCCAGGGGGATTTGATCACCCTCCAACTGACGGGTAATCAGGTGACGTATGGCAGTACTTGTAGTCCCGTTCCTCACTTTAATCAAATGACCAAAGACCCCCTCGGTCAAGCTCTCGACAGATCACTCACCAACTGCAGATTTGCGGTCAATGCTTCTTAGTGTCTCAGTTATCTATTTAAGATACCACCTCCCGTATGTAAAGATTGACTTGTCGTGTAACAAAGCGCAATGTGGGTCTCTTTCATATATAACAAGGCTGCAATATAGACATATAAATCATAACAACCATGATAGAATGCCTAAGGAAGCGAACACAAAATATACCTCCGCCCTGCACATGATGGCCTGCACACGATCGATGTCTGTCGTGTGTAGACCATCGTGGGCAAGGCAGATGCCTTTAGTCCTGTTGTCCACGACAACTCACACGATCGATGTTCGTCGTGTGTAAAACATCGTGCCCGCAAAACACCATCGTGCACACGATGGTGTCATCGTCTTCAGCACCATCGTGAGCCGATTAACAACCGTCGTGGGTGCGATCGTGTGACTAACTTGCACCAATTTTCAACGCTCAAACTTCAAAATAACGCTACCTAAACTCATACAAGCATATATCCGTCCCTTCTACCAATTAAGCGTGTACAAAAACATTATTTAAAAGCTTAAATTTTCAAAAAAAATGGCAAACTCATTGCACTAAGCGGCGGCTCATTGATGAAAGTCTCTTTACTCGTCCAAGGCGAGGAGTTGAAGATGATGGGGTGCAATGTAGTTCCTCCACGATGTAGGGACACATTGACTTATGAAAGGCCTGGAGTCGTCCGAAAGAGTAGGGTAAAAGATTGTCTTTGCAGTTAAGAAGCAGGATGACCCGGGGAAGAAAGGTGCTGGGGGCAGGGCGTTTAGCCTTCTCATTCTTCAGAGTCTGCTGGCTCTTTCCAAATAGTGTCTTTGTAGCCCCTCCCCTGCCCTAATAGAATGTTCTCCTTTTCGATCTAAATCGAGCGAGGAACTTCTATCGTGTTCGGATTCTCTGTCGGGGTCGGAGTCGGTCATTTTCTTGCATGCGATGAGTTTAGGTTGTAGACGGTCTGGTTCTTACGCGAGATGAAAGAGCTTTTTTCTGGAAGAGAGAGAGTGGGTTGGTGGGACAGTTTGATTAGATTATGTTTTTTTTATTTTTTTTATCTTTTAGTGGTAGACTTAAGGGTACTACTGTCTTTATAACACATTTTGATATCAAAAACGTATACTCTTATGGATGAGGATATATAACTTGTTATTTTTATGAGTTCATATTAAGAAATATAGAGCCCTAATATGTCTATAGATTTTAGACGCTTCCTTTTCAATTTATTACTTTTATTTGGTCAACGTATTATTTAGATTTATTAGATTTATTCATTAAATAATTTTAGATTATTATCTCATAGACTACTTTTTTTTTCTGCAAGTACACATTTACACACAGTTACATATATAATGCAGATAGAAAGTTAATTTTATAATATGAAAATTTAATAAAGTAACTTTAATGATCATCTAAATAAATCAAATTCTTAGATATATTAGAAAATTGTTCTGTGGTAGTTGTAAACAATGATCCCGGGGAAAGGCACTCGATTAGTCGGCACGCTCTTGTTTGAGATATTATATTTATATTATATAATAACTTATTGGAACTTTTAATATGAGATAGATAAATAAATATAAATATATTAAACAGATAAAAACTCAAAAGGTTTATATAGTTTTAGGGTGGACAACAAATATAACAATTGATGCAATTTACACACAAATTTTAATTGCTCATCATTATTTCAATTATTCGGTTATTTTCTATAATTAGTAACTTAATTTGGCAAGAAAAATTTCACCAATCTATTAAACTCTCTCTGTGCGCGAGAGAGAGATGTGCGTGCGCTGGAGGTCGGTCCTGCCTGGGTACCATCCATGGTACACCCCATGTAGTGCATCCCCTGCCAGATGCACTACACATAGCGTGCATAAACGGTGCATATTGATGCACTAGATAGAGCATCGATCTGGACCGTCCATGAACGCCACGTGTAGTGCATCCGGTAGGGGATGCACTACATGAGGGTGTACCATGAGCCCCCTACTTAAATGGTCAAAGTTCTATTCCGGATAGCTTTATATAAATTGCCAAGGTAGCAATGCATTTCCACAATTTCTTTTAACCAAGTGGCAGTTTTGAATTATACAACATGACAATTTTTATACAAGCGGACTATAAACTTGTTACTGTACAGAAACAACCGCAACCTGACTATCACAATTCTTCCCACTCACTAAAAGCTCAATTACACCAAGGACACTACCACAAATGCTATCTAACCGATTACCCACATGTAAGCATCAATCAAAAATTTTGAACCAAAACGCATATATCCCCAAAGTGAGCAGTTACGCTGCATTACTGTGAGGCGGCCGTACTGAAAACCATCTTTTTCCTGTATCGTCCACTAACAATAGTAAACAAAATGGCACTACAAATTACTAATCATCACCATCATCATCAATCAGACTCATGTTCCTATGCCATCTCTTAGTCCCTGAAGGCATGCATGTAGAGTTCTCTGCACGCTATCAGCTATGACTTTCAACCTCCCCTGATTAGCATCCCCACCGGACGATCCATTCGCCTCCACAGTCCGAGCCACTCTGTGTTTACATTTATCCCAGTCATCAACACGCAACCAGCAAGCACGGCCTCCATGACTTCCCTCCATCCCCAGGAAAGATACAATAGGATTCTCACCAAATGAGTATCTTAATCTAATGGAAACACAATAGGGCAACCAAGCAGCACCGCCAGCAGCATTCACATGAGTTATGTGAGCAGGATCAAAAACAACAGTCAATGCAAAGTCAACTGAGTTATGCGCCCTGTCATAGTGAATATTGCTTTTGGATACAGATGAGGGTTCAGAGATCCCATCCCTGTTGAAACCCATATGATTCTCAAGGCACAACTCAATACGGGATTTCTGAGCAGGTGCTGCTGCATCACCTCCTTGCCCATGAGCTAATCCTTTCTTCCATGCTGTAAGTAATAAAAATTCTTTCAACACTGAAATTGGTAAAGTCAAAAGGGTAATAAATGAAGCAACTCGGGAAGCATCATAGGGCTCTGATGCAACACGCCGACTAAAGTAGTCACATATTTCTCCTATTTCAGATTGAGTCAATTCCTCTTGGGAGGCAGCTGAGTTCTGTTGTTGAGAATGATGAAATCTTTTTACACTGAGGACTTGGAGTAGAAGTTGAACTCTGTGAACACTAACAGCAAACACATAGCCTCTGCAGAGAAATTCCACATTGTTGGGACATATGTTAAACTCCTAAACATTTAAAGCTAGAACTATATAAATAACAATATGCTGCAAATAAAAAAATAAAAAAAACTAAACCTCTGTTTATTTGGGTGCGTATATGCATGAACTATGAAAGGGAAAAACAAGAATTTGCTGGTAGGCATTATCATTGACGTGACAAAATGAAAAACAATAACATATTATACTTGATCTTGCACAACCAGAGAAACAAAAAAAAAAAGAACAGAAAAAAATAAAAAAACACATCACGTACAGACGTACATGCACAACCATCAAATATAAGGATGCTCAACAAAACTTGATTTTGGTTTAACTATACTTCTCCAAAACAATATCCCCCCCACCCCACCCTCTTTTAAATCTGAATATACAAAAATTAGAAATAAAATTTATTCAGTAGCTTTTATATATATTAACTATTTTCTAAATTATAGAAATAATTTTTAGACATACTTTCGCTACATCAGCAATTATGTTTTCCCAAGCAATTAGTTCGAAATGGGACTACTCCGGCTCAACCGATGTTGCACCGGTATGGTGGATTACGACATGACGCGGGTACGAGGAGACGGGTTTTCAAAGTATTTAGAACACAACTCGGCAAGAATACGTGTATTACTAATATTTTATTATATTCCCTCCTATTTTAAATAGATGTCACTTTACACTTTTTCAACTTTTGCTTCTTTTTCAACTTTTGTAAAACAGATGTCATTCTAGCTTTTTTCCTCTCACAATTCCATTAATACCCCAAATTAACTCACCTCAAAACTCACATTTTCCGCTCTTCATTAATTTCAGTTCATCATTTATTAGGGGTACCTTTTGGTATAAACGAATAATCTTAATTTGTGTGCACAAAGCCAAAATGAGAGTATAAATAATTAAACAATTCTTAAATATAAATCGAAATGAATGCATATTCACATTTTCTATTATCTACAAAATTGAAGAGACAACCAAAACCCTAAAAGAATCAGAATGTGAAGATTTTCGAAGGGAAAATTTTGGTTTAGGCTGGAAAACTGCAAAGCACCCCAAACAAGTTCAAAATTATAGGGGTCAGCATTGAGGCCCACGTAACAGATAGCCCAAACATATGCAGCCCGGGATTAATATGTCCTCAATTTGTAGAAGTTTGAAAGTTATTGTCCAAAAGGAAAGCATGCAAACTTAGCATCCTTTGCCAAGGGGCTATAGTTAGTATGTATCCTCATTGTTCCACGTGAATCGGTTTTCCGGTGGTCCTTTCTTTCTGTTGAATTGAATTTGGGATAAATAATGAGAGTGAGATTTTTTTTTTAATTCTGGTAAAATAGTCATCGTATGTGTGTTTGTTGTTATCTATCTGTGTGTGTGGAATGAAATATTGTTTCGGTTAAATGGACGAGCCGAGCGATGATTGGGCGAGCGAGAGCGATTGCTTTTTCAGAGCTTGCTTGCCACGCGCGGTTTAGTTGTCTCGAATTGGGTATATGCGCTAGCTGCAACCAATTTCTCTAATCACGTACGTGTTCAGGCTGGGTTAAACCATAAAAGTGATATAGATTAGGAGTGAAGTATGGTACGTAACTTGCAGTCTTACCCAACAAAGAAGCGCAAGGCTGGCTGCTCCTGATCCAAATTTAATAATGCACCTTCATTATCCTTCAAAATTGATCCGAGGATCTCTTTCAAAAGATCGGGTAATTGTGCAAATAGCCAGAGTACTCCAAGATACTTGAGAATACCTCTAAGGACCTTTTTAAGTGCCACAAGAGGAACCCAGCCACCACCATACCCTCCATCATCACCAAGTCCAATTATAGCAGTATTCAGCTCTCCCCTAACATGGGCAGGGACCCCAGAAACAGTTGATCTACGTAATGAGTTAACCACAGGTAAATTACATGATCCAGGAAGAGCATTGCCAATGCGGTTCAAAGCAGCTATTGAATTTCCTGTTCGAGACATTGCACCAGCATGTGGATTGGCTCTGTTTCCAGCAGTACCTGGTAGCTGTAGAGCTGAACCTGGATTCGGATTATTTGAAGACATTCCAAGTGCTTGCTGAGCAGCTGGAAAATTAGAATCCATGCCATTCAGTTCCTGAGCAACATATTCCATGATAAAAGGTCGAAATTGTGGACATGGAAGTGACCCTCCAACAGGTTGACCAACTTTTGGCGGAGTAGCTGGTTGCAACCAGACCTGATCTCCAGCAAAACAACGCATGTCCACTGCAAAAATTTTGCGATATATGATCCTGATCCAGTAAGGGCCTCTAAGCACTACAGAAACATCAATCGGTAACAATGAACTGGGAACAATGCCAGGACCACCTCTCCCAGCAGCAGCAGCTGCTGCTGCTGCTGCTGCTAACATGGCTGCTGTATTATGAGTTCCAAAAGGGCCTGATGGTGTTGGTGCGCTAGGATTCCCTCCAGGACCAGGTGACACTTGAATAATATTATTCGTGTTGGAATTGTGAGTCAATGGCAAATTTCCAGTCTGCTTTAAAGCAGAAGAAACAAAAGTTGTAATGCCAGGAACTCCAGAAATTGGAGCAGCTCGTGCAGGCCGTGTCGCAGCAGCAAGAGCATGCAAAGGTCCAGCAGTCAGTCGAATGCAATCCAAAAGAGATGCAACTTCACCGCCATTAACGAAATCTTCTAGAAACTGTTGACAAGACAAAAAAGCTAATAGATGAATATACTTGTTTACAGAAACTTGGTTCATAAAGATGATTACGCCCTCCATCCCAATGAGATAGTGCATTATTCCTTTTTTGTCCGTCCCTAATTAATCACTCTAACTACTTATGCAGTCAAAGGATTTTTAACAACCAGTAATACACATGGTATATGAGAAAAAATACTGATCAGAATTTTTAACTTATCCTCTAAATCAAGCAGCTGGGGTTCTTTTGAGTTAAACTTTATTTTTCAGTTGTAAATTGATCCTTAAAGTCTTATAGCTAACAGAAGAATTGCGAGAATCCACAAAAAGAGTAAAAAGACACTTCATGCATTAAAGAGAAAAGTGGGGTGAGGATGGAATCTGTTGAGATGTCAAAAGAAGAAAGTAGCAAGCACAGAAGAAAAATATTAAATCATCTGCTAAAACAACAAATAAAACAGACCTTGGTATGTGGCCAAACTTGGTCGGGGATAACATGCATTCTGCAGCCCCCTTTACCAGACTCCCACTCAACAACAAAGCGAGCAAGGACCCCTGGACCAAAACTGAACCACAAACTCATCAGACCAACAGCCTCAATTTTGAATGCTCTTCTCATCTGTGCAGAAAACTTCTCAGAACCTTCTGTAACAGCTTTCAATCCAGCTGGAGCTTTGCTGTCTAAGCTTGCATAGCTCTCATACAGCTTCTCATCAGTCCTTGGACCGAGTAGTTTTCGCATTTCAAGGGCAAATGTTCTAGCATTGGAAAGCCTTTGTACATCAGCCACTAACTTCTTAATACTATCAGCCTCCACAGAATTGTAACTCAACACAACACCTTCTGCATCATAATGAATATGGGAATCCACATCAGATGTATTAGCTATCCGAACACCATAACCCCATGGAGTAGTATTGCACCCTTTTTGAAGCTCCCACAAGTGCTTATAGTGTGGGTCAATAATCTTGACATCCCAGTACAAGCTTCCAGGTCTCCCCAACCTCAAACATATGTACTTCCATGTATCACCTTTGGAAAAAGGAAGGCGGAACCACAAGTTCGAGGATGCTCTTCTCAGACCCACTTCTTCGACAAAGGGGATGTCAAGTGCCTCCATCTGACTAATCAACCGAGCATGTTTTATACACATCGAGCAATGTCTAACTATATGAAGAAGAGCAGATACGTAAATACTTGGAGATGCATTGCCCTTATTTGTTTCAGCTATAAGATTTGCAAAACTGTGAACTTCACTTTTAGTAGGATGGTCGTATGAAATGAGCGATTGCATAGGAGGAAGCTGAGCATGCAGCACTCTTTGGATTTTCCTTCTCTTATTAAATGCATCATTGACTTCTAGACAATGGAGTGAGGGAAGTGACTTCATCATATCTGATACAGTGCGCTTTCGGGGTAGTTCATCACGTTGAGCAACACTTTCTTCATTTGAGTTCTCAAGAGCAGCGGAATCAAGTGTTGAAGCTGAGAAATAGGAGGCATGCATGGAAAAACATGATATGATCCAGTGTAAATGAGCTTGTCAATGCAATTTAAAAACAAAGCCAAAAATAAACATAAAGATGGCATCTTACTTGAGGGAGAAGCTACACATGCGTTAGATCCAGAAACAGCAAAGCTCACAGAGGCAGTCGTAGTAGGCAAGCTTTTAAGTTCACTAGTGTTTACGTTCACTACTGAAACTGGTGGGCCGGTATGCTGAGGTGGAGACAAAAGCCCAGCTGATCCGGATACAGTAAAATGGTCCTTGTCTACCATACCATAAGAACCAAGACCACCAAAATGTGGAGATTTGAGAGCTGACAGATCCTGATCTGACTTCGAAGCTGTCAATTTCTTCGAAGCTTGATTTTTCAACGAAGTCATGGCAAGTGAATTGGTCGAACCAGACTTTAACGGGCTCTTAAAATTGCTCATAGCAATTTGTGATGTCTGTGCTCCTTCCCAGCCAGGGGATGATATAGAGGGTTTTACACTATTCATAATACCCAAGCCAAAATGGGATGCAGGGGACGGGCCAGATGTCGATGAAGCACTCTGTACATTTGACCCTTTCTCAAGGTCAAAAACCTCATCTACAATAGAGGAGAAACTTAAGGGAAGATTAGAACAAAGCATGGAACCTTCCGAGGTAGAGTTGGACAGAAGACCATTTTCACAAATCTTATTAACATTACCATCATTGAAAATAGATGGTACTTTCCGGTCAAAAAGGCTCAAATTGAGGTCATCTTGACACATGTGCATACGATTAATATCCAAGTTTTTTACTCGAGTGACTTTGCCCGTGTCACCAAATGGCAACGCCTTCCTTGAAGATTCTGCCTGAGCTTCTACCAACTTTGGACAAGGTTTGAATTCTTTGTCGAGTTGCATCAACAAGAAATAAGAGCTCCCACATTCTGGGAATCCCATGATCAATGAATTTGAATCATCTGAAACGTTCTTAGGTAATTTTGTTGGCATAAAACCATTTTCAAATACCTGCAAGAAGATATGAGCATGCCCTTTTAGTTGCCATAAATAATCTAATACTTTGTCCACTTCAGTAGAGAAGGTACTATTATTATGGTTTTATCTTGTTATAGAAATTTTTAATTTGGATCAAAAGTTTGCCACCAACATCGGACCCACTGTTCATCACTTGTTTATAAGTACCTTCTGCAGAAGTTCAATTTTCAATTGCAATGTTGCAGCTTTCCCTTATGATACGTGGTTCACAAATATACACATTAGGAATATAGCAGGAATAGGGCATTTGAACAACTATGCAGATCATACTGTTTCCATCTTGAGAAATTTGTGAAGAGTAATGAATAAACGATCTTCACCTCAAATTACTGAAGCAAAACATAACATTTAAATAACATTTACCACAGAGATAACAACCTTGAGAGAAGTATTTGAAAATCCAGACTGCAATACAAAATTTTAACATCAGCATAAAAATCTTATACATACCTCAAGACCCAAGAACCGTCCAATGCATGCAAATAAATGCAAAATACTATTTGCCCTCAAGTTGATAAAAGCCTCGACTGCAGTTGTACTTCCCTGGTTCAGTGCTTCTTCACACTCAAGCAATGCCTTTGATGATATAATATTTTTGGACGAGCGAAGAAGAAAACGACCATTCCTGCAAGATAAAAGGAAGAATTTTCAGTTCTTGTGACCAGGAAGAACTCCTCCTGAAGATGCAGCTGTCACCATCTGCAGTCCACTACCAATCAAATCTTTTCTAGCTTTATCATTACTTATACTATGGATTGCTTTTCACCCATCAAACACTGATAAATTAACATCAAAAGATTCTGCAGTGAATTGGAATTAGTGTAACTAGTACCTTCTCGCAAGGACACACAAAACCCTAACTGGACAATATGAGAGTTCAATGTGTTCTCCTTCGGCGCTGATATGTTTCCATCATTAAAAAATCAGAAACCAAACACACATTCATACGCATCCTCAAGCTGACAATGGCAATATATATTAGCTTTCATCAACTAAAGAACAAGTATGTTCAAAGTGTCTGTAAATATTCTTCTATATTAATACTACCTTGTTGCTTAAACCGGTTAAAACATCCAAACTAATGTGGTAAGCTACTATCTGATGCTTCTGCTAGAGACGGATATCAATTGTTCTGTTGCTAGAGTAATATGGATAAAAAGTGGTCCAGGCGTGTAGGCATAAGTGGTAGTAGATGCATAGTGTTTAAACTGACAACAGACAATTTAGCAACCCTTAATTCTAATGAAACAAAATAAAATCTGGAAACCCATCTGAATATCTCCAATAAGAAAGCACCACACACTTATGCATATATGTAATATGCACGTACACAGACTCCACACAATCTCCTATTCCTATCAGGTGATTGATTCTTACAAACACTACCAAACAAAACATCTTAGTTTATCACGAACCATCCCATACTACCAAACAGTTTGACAAAACTCGAAGCACCGTTTGAAGAACTCTAATAATGATAGAAATTCTTCAGGTGACAAAATTACACTGCACCAGATTTACTGAAAGTAGCAAGACGCCCATAAGATAAAGTTCAAATGGAAGAATATCCATTTTAAATTTAACATTATCAACTGAAGGCTTGTTCATGGAGCTTGAAAGATTTCCTCACTTTTCCTCCATATATTCCTTCTCTAGTTGACATTCAAGAAACCAACCCTAACCCCCTTTTTTTCGAAGAAACAGTTAGTAACTAACTACTAAACAACTTCACCCATATCAAGAATTTCCTGGTCATGGGGTCCACAGGTTCACTTCTGCAACCAACCATCTCGCCCCAAGATTAAAAATAATCCTTCATCCCACTCGCACCAATATCACAAGTCATAATCTACCACCAGAATCCAGATTGCAATTCCCTTTCTACGCTCAGAAAAACTGAGGCATCACTCGATCAGTCAAGGAACAAAAACTATGAAGCACAGACTAAACATGTGACACACGACAGACACGACAGGACACGGACACGAACACGAGATTCAGATTCTTTTCCAATATGTAGAACACAACAAAGGGGACCCAATTTTTAATTATATATAATAAATAATTTTATATGCATATTAAGTATTATAGATATTAAAGAATTCAAAACTTACAAAAGCCCAGACCGATTTAACAAAGCCCCATGAAATTTCCAGTTTTTTAAGAAAACCCAGCCCAAAATTAAATACTCCCTCCGTCCACGAAAAGTGTGGTCCAGAGGGAGTGACACGGGTTTTAAGAAAGTAGAGGAGAGATGTATTTTTTAGTAGAGAAAATGGAAGAAAGATGTATTTTTGTGTGGAGAAATAGTAACATTTTAAGTGGGGCCATTTCTATTTATGGAAAGACCACACTTTGTGGACGGCCCAAAGAGGAAATAAGACCACACTTTTCGTGGACAGAGGGAGTAATACCTACAAAATCCTAACATCTTTTCTTCCCCATAGCCGCTTCTCTTCTCATTCTCTTCATTTTTCTGTTGAGTCCTACCGTTATCTCCTCCACTACCTTCCTCCTTGTTTTCCTCTCCAACAAGAGTAAAAAAAGCCCCATCTGTTTACAAAAATCCCCAGCATGTCCAATTCGCATGTCCGGCCGTGTCCTGAAGTGTCGCCAGCGTGTCGGGGCTTATCGGACGTGTCCGGAGTGTCTGACTCGTGTCAGACAGGATATGTAGCTTCAGGACAGTGTCCGTGCTTCATAGACCAAAAATCATAATCGTATAGCTTCGGACAACAAAACAGTGTAATGCATAGCTATGATTGGGAATACGCATATTTACAAAGAAAAGAATTCATCCCATAGTAGTCAATTGTTAGAGACTGGATAAACAGAAAACTGAAGTTATACTGTCAAAATTAGAAAAGGAGAACAGAATAGTATGAAAACCTTATGTTTATTCCAAGAGTTAAAAATGAAGAACCATATGCACGCACAAGGAGGATCTCCTGGCCATCATGCTTTTGCAAATCAAGGGCACCATCACTCTGTTAAAAAAAAAAAGAATCATGTGTCAAAAATGAACAATGAAAACATGGCGCAAAATTAAAATGTCTTAACTATTTCAGTTGATACTTTTCAATTAAAAAAAGACAATAAAGAAAATTTAAAATAGTTGCCAAGATATTTGTTCTTCTAGATGATTGAACATCAATGTTGGCTTACTAAGGATTCTCAATTTGCAGAACAGAATCACATGGACGTCTCATCATTGAAATGTAGCAAAAAGCACCAATCACAGGAGACTTTACAACCAAAGCATGAAAGGAAAATACAACGATACCATGTTGGCTGTAGAAAGGTAAAACAAAATACGCCCCAAAGCAGAGAACAGCTCCACCACAACCAAACAAAAAAACAGTTTCTACAGTAAACAGAAACAAATATGTGGCATTGTCATTGGCTTTAGGTAAGGACATGAAACACTTCAGAACAGAACCGACAGAAAATCAAGGGAAATATCACTAATTTATGCATTCTTGAAGATATCAGTAACATCCCTTCAAGCCTCAATAACAATGCACTATATCTTTAATATCATTATCATTTGCTTCAATATAACAATCATGGGTAGAAACAATGGACGATACATAAACCTGCTAGTATGAAAAGGGTGATGATGGCCCATAAAAAGCATCAATGGCAATCTATGCATTTCAAAACTAATCCAATGCGACAATAAAGCAAACAAAAAAAATAAACAAAAAAAAAGGCTTGCAAACAAAATATCAGGAACTAATACTAGGATCCTCACAGTTTTACGATAAATTTTACTGATGCTAATTTAGCACGTGATGTAGCTAACAAAGATCAGGAGGCACCCAAACTCCAACCAGTTAAATCTCACCATTTCCTTTTAACCCACAAAAGAATGGGAAGATTAAAATCTCTGGGAAATCATATTTTGGTTATATGTTAAGGAATTTATAAGCAGTAGAAGCCACTTACATCCTGAAGAACCCCCACGGATCCTCACATCAGTCAGCAATTACACGATTAGAAGACAAACTAACTGAAAATTCTGCGATTAAAATCGATTCCCTTCAGTACAAAGTGATTCTGGCCTGAGCACAAGTCCCTGTGGGTGGGAAAAACTTACAGAATGCTGCACCAATACCTTTCCATACCGTACCACTGCCAAAGTGTACCGAGTATTGGCAACGGTATGATACAGATCTGTATTCATACTGTACCGACATAATTTGGTACAGTATTTGTATATAATCTCAATGCCGGTGGTAATTGTACCGTAACAATCAATCAATTTTTACCACTTACTATTTTCTAAACTGCAATTTCAGTATATAATAAAAAACAGATTTCTAATATAGAATATATTAACCTACTATACATTTAGTAGATATTTTAAATAAGTATATTAAGAAAATAGTGTATTTTGAAAAAAAAAATCGTAATACATATTTTTAATATCTACATGACCAAATAATATTCTTTTAATATAATATATACATTTTGAATATATAATTTATTAATATAAGATATATGTAAATATATTTCCAAAACATATACTACCTCCGTTCTCTTATAATTACAACATCTGGACTTTCATGTTTGCCAATGCATAACTTTGATTATTAATATCTTTAATTCTTTATTTTTAAAAATTAAAAGAAGTTGATATTTTGAAAGTATATTTCGAGATGAATCTAACAAGATCTCACATGACTATGTTTCTTCATATGTATAAATCACAAAAGATGGTCAAAAGAGAGTATGTGAACAGTGTAATAGTCAACACGTTGCAATAGAAAAAGAACGGAGGAAGTATAAATTAAAAATATTTATAGTATAATACCATACCGAACTTTTGGTATACCGAATTTTGGTAGACCGAAATATTTGGTATGATTTTGGTATCAAATTTTGGTGTACCGAATTTTTGGTACGGTATAAATACCAATTGGCACGGTTGCCGTTGTATGGTAATATACCAAATCCACCCCTACAAGTCCACAACATCTCTATACCACATTTTTAGGGGCGGGGATTGATGATCACTTTTGAGTACTTTCCAAAATATTATATCCTTGTTCTTTCTGATGATATTCTGAAATTAGCTAATACAAGACTAATATAATCTATTATATATACACAGACATATATATGCACAGATGTGTCTTCACAATTTCTATTAGATACATCATAAAAGTAAATTGTGAAGTGATAATATATCACTAATATGATAATTGGCCATCATCACCTTCGCTTACATGGGACATACATCTGCCTAACAGTAATGGTGCATTAGATGCTGCAACTACCTAGCAGTACTACACAAGGATGTTTTCCTACACAAAAAACAATGATTAAAAAAATCTATGATAGTGGTGATAAGTAACTGCATTTGAAGTTTACCAAAACAGGAAAAATAAAGATGGAAAACGACATCATAATGTTCAATACCTTTTCATAATCATCTAAACAAAATTGAAGGTGGACATCACCGGAAGTTCTATTGATTTGTCCATTCTTCTCCACTTCCTTGTAAATCTCAAGCAGACGAGTATATCTATTACAGCCAATGGCTCTAAGCAGTAACATCTCGACATCAACGCAACTTTGGTTAAGGTTAAGATCAGCCTCCTTGCCAGATAGAGGATCAATCACAAATGTGCTATGCGAACACTTTATCTGCAAATCAGGACCTGGTTCAAGTTTTAAGAACGGAGGTTGCCCTGCATCAGATGTGCCGGTGCTTTTATCAAGATCTAGCCAGTATATGATTTTTACTCCAGGAGTCCGTAAGCCAGCTGAATCAGTCTCTCCATCTTGAGTACCAGGAGTGGAGGCAAGGCTCGTTCCCTGCCCCATAGTACCATCAGATATAAGTTCAAAACGAATTGCATCTCTCCATCTGCCTTGTCGGAGTGCTTGCACTTGTCTTATAACAGTGTCCATAATAAGAGCAACACAGATCTCATGAAGGATAGAATACAATGTGATGAATGGGTTTTCTGATGCAGCCATTCTACGTTCCAGATCATCACCAAGAGCATGTCGTCGTGATTCTTCCAACTTCACGGGCCCACTTCTCTCGCCAACAAGCAACTCCAAATGTAATATTCTCCACAATGACAAGTGACCTCGATAACCAAGTGTGACAAGAACTTTGAATTCCCCATCAACACGAAGCAAAACAACACCATCATAAACTTTTATTTCAGTAATTTCCTTTGGAAGTGAAATTTCAAGCAACTTTGACCTAACAAGTGTCTCGAGTTTCCTCAATACTGGACCTTGCTGATCCTCATTCAGTGTGCTTTGCATGCCCACATCTTCTATGCATTTGGGCAAACGCTGATAAGTTCCACCAAGAAGAACCTCAATGGCAGAGGGAACATCATAGATAGGAGCACGAGCTTGTTGTAGCCCTTCATGCATAAAAAACATTGAATCCGCAGCTTGAGTGAAGCAAGTTTCATGCCTTGATAGAGTTGAAGCAAGTTGTTGACAATATTGTATCAAAGGAACCTGCAAATTCAACAAAAGGAATGATTAGAAAAAATTGAAAACACATTTTCTGTTCAACCAACGGAAATAAGAAATGACATATATGCTCTTGAAAACTCCATACCAGTAAGGATTCTTCTCTGCTGAAAAATGGAAAAAAGAAAAAGAAAAAAAATTGAATTGAAAATCAAGAGGGTTAACAAATAAAATTTATTGCAACCACAGCTCAAACTTAGAGTAAGCGGGGATCATCTATCCAAGGAAACTCTTGTCCAAAGAACAAAAGCTCAAACATAATGGAGAATGGGAAACTTTACAATTGAATCAAGGCACAATCAAAGTGGACTGGAAAAATCGCAGTAGTATATGCAACCTTGTAAACATACATACAATGTTGCTATTTGAGTCCTAACTCCTAATATCTGAAATCTAATTCTGTTGAATATGTCACTTGTGAGTCCCACATTGATTAATTAAAATGAGGAAAACCACTTTATAAGCATACGGAGATACTCCTCGTATCACCAATTGGTTTTAGGATGGAACCTCATTTAGGTGGCTAGTTGATGTCCCTCCCGAATTGAGTGCACCTCACGTATGGAACTGCACCAACTCCCCCAAAATTTAACAAATTCCTAACAGAATATTTTTATGTTTTGACGTCCAGAAAACTTGACTTTCAAAAGAACAAAAAGAAAATTACACGAGGTGACTAGGCGGCAAAAAAAAATTCTGGTTGCACCAAGAGAACTGTTCAAGCCTCGGGAATAGACTTTTAACTCAACAAGGTTCTTTCAGTCAACTTCTAGATCCAAAAGGAAAGCTATGGAAAACATGATACAGTAAGTCCACAACTGATATAGAACACTTCTGTGAAATCCATGACAACTGAGGACATAACAATATATGCATGGAAACAGATGTAGCCCTGCCCACAATTGACAATCCTGAAAATTCCTTTATTCTACTCTTGACCAAATGAAGAACAATGATATCACTAATAGGGTTGTCTAGCACTTCAATGGATATATTGTCCAAAAGGATGGGGCGGAAGGCCTAATTATAGTTGATCCTTTCACTCCCCAAATACTTACAAGCTGTTTATCCATTTGAACAGCAAATGTGTCACATTTTCCCCAAAATTTAAGCTTTCAACTATAACTACTAATTGCAGAAAACAAGTGAGCCAATACTATTTTCATTTCTAACCAATTAATTTCAGAAACATACCCACAAATACGATCTCACAAGTTACTCTAATGACTATACCATCAACTAAATATACCTGTTCACTTTTTCAACAGTCCAATACCTAGAAATTATCGAATTATAGTCTCAAATCTAAACATAAACTCCGTGTCCGTCAAGTTAAACAAAATAATCTATGCATGTACCTGATATATCCTGTTTTTAAATGAACAAAACTAAATCCGTGCTTTCGTAACTCGGCCTTAAAATCATAGGATTGCATTTGAAAATATTATTTCGATTAATGGACCATTCAAGTAGAGATTGTAATCTCTCACACTACCAGTTTACCCCAACATTAGTCAAATTTCCTCAAACTCTCAACAAGACAAGCACATTCCGAGTCATTTCCAGCTCCACATTTCTAAAATGAACAGATCCACTTCAAAGTTGAAAGCAAATTCACAACTTACTTCGCAACGGCCGCATTAAACATAAATAGCTTTAAATGAAATAATCTATGCATGTACCTATCTCCTGTATTTAAATGAACAAAACAAAATCCGTGCTTTAATAACTCAGCCTTCAAATCGTAGGATCGCATTTGAGAATATTATTAACTCGATTGATGGTCCATTCAAGTAGAGATTGTAATCTATCACACTAACTATTACCAGTTACCCCACATTAATCAAATTTCCTCAAACTCTCAACAAATCAAGCAGATTCCGAGTCATTTCCAGCTCCACATTTCTAAAATGAATAGATCCACTTCAAGTTGAAAGCAATTTCACAACTTACTTTGCAACCACCACATTAAACATAGATAGCTTTACAAAATGAAAATTGAAAAGAATACGACAACATCAAACCTGCTGGCACCACTTGGCAAGGACATTAACACGGAGCATCCGCTGCTGGGTCTTAACAATGTACTTCAGAATCATAATCTTCTTCTCGGAGTCCGTTAACATGTCTGAGGATTTCGATTTCTCCACCAATTCCTTCAGCGAAAAGTAGGATTCCTCAGCGGCGCGTCCGACCAGAGCCGCAAAATCCAACGTCTCTTGCCCTACTTCCCCCATGTTCCTCTTCACCTCCAGTTTAATTTACTGAATTAGTGCTTCCCTTGCAGAATTAGTTCCGAATGTGAAGAAACCATTGGAACAGCATACCTATTTTAGGGTTTCAGGTACAGCATCGTTCTGTTTCTTTTTCTACGTTCCTGTTTTTATTAGGGAAAAACATAATTGGAAAATTTGCCAATACGGGGTTTAGGTTACTAAAAAAGGTTCGGAAGATATGAGAAATTATCCACGATGTACTCTTAATTACAGAGATCCACTTTCAGCATCATAAAAATAAGAAATCTATACTTCTATTAAAAGAGAGTTGTGACATGTGTTACTTTGTAAGTTTTTTGATTTTTTATTTTAAAATAAAATTTATATATAGAAATGTATTCTTAAATTTCCAAAAAAAAATATTCTAGATATGTATTGTGGGAGTTTTATTCCATAACTTACACTCATCTAATAAAAAAATCCTTCCTTTATTTTTTTAGCTTAAAATTTTAAATATTTATAATTTTTTAAATCAAGTTTAGTTTTAATGAAAAATATATCAAATTTTAATTTTTATTTCACAATTTTCAACTAGACATCCATATGAATATAATAAATTTGATGGATTTACAATAATGACCGATTGCACAAAAAAATTATATTAAAAAAAATATGAATATTTATTTTCGGTAAAATTAATTGATGCAAAATAAAAATATATTAACTCATTTATTGCTTACATAAAAAATAAATTATGATATTTATTTAATTATTATAACTAAAAATAATAAAGCATACACTACACACACACACATATATATATTAAGACTTAATAACATATTACTTTCGTCCCCAAAATTTGTTCCTACATTTTTTTCGGTATGTCCAGAAAATCTGTTCATATAATGGACACTAATTGACTTAACACTCTGCTAATGTGGTACTCTTTCTTGAATTATATTACACCCCATAACACACTCAATAATTCTTTTATTAATATTACGTTAATATGATATTCATGTCGAAAATCATCAAAAATAAATTTAGTGATCGAAAAATTATTTTTTAATAAGAGAATATCTTATGCGGTGCATCGCACCGGAGAATATCTAGTTGTTTAAAAAGAAACAGTAAATTACATTAAAAAATAAAAATATAGAAAATTTTATTTGTTCCGGAATATCCTTCTCTTGTTGTGTCTTGCCTAATACTGGTGGTAGGAAAATACATAGATGGAAGGTTCTAGATGTAGTAGGATCCCATTAGATTTCTTACCTTATCTAAGAATCCTATGTATGGAAAAACTCTCATTGTAATGCCTATAAGTGTTAGGAATACAATTGACTAACTCATATTTACAACTTTTTTATTTTCTCCTAAAACATGTTATCAGTACGTAGCTCTAGAAATTTGTACAAATTCTGAAAAAAAAAAAGAAAAAAAAAATCGGCCGTTAACCCTAGCCGAACCCCTGCCTCACAGCAACCAAACTGCCGGACCCCCGCCGGACCTCCGCCTGACCCCTGCCGGACCACTATCGGATCTCTGCCGCATACCAACCACTCTTGCCAGACCACTGCTGGATCTCTGTCGCACACCAAACACCCCTACCACTGCCGGATCTCTGCCGCACACCAACCACCCTTGTCGGACCCCCGTCGGACCTCCAATCGACCTTGATCGACCATTGCTCCATCCTGCTGCACGCCGCCGCGTCCAGACCGCCCGGACCCTGCCGCACTCTGTCGCGATCGACCGTGATCGATCCTGATCGGTACCTATCGCAGCAATTCGACCCTGCCCCGATCGCCCAGCTCAGGGAAGTCCGCCCGTGCCGACCATATCCTGTTCGGCACCTGCCGATCCAGCCTAGCCGTGACCACAATCTGCCCGTGCCGACCGTGCCACGCATTCGTCCCGATCCAACCCAGTCGTGATTGACCCTGCTCGGCGCCGGCCAAACACTGCCACCACCGTTCGCCCATGTCGATCGTGCCCCGCATCCACCCCGATCCGACCCAGCCGTGATCGACCCTACTCGGCCGTTGCCGAACCCTACCTGCCGACCCAACCCACTCGTGATTGACCCTGATCGGCGCCGGCCGAACACTGCCACCACAATCCGCCTGTGCCGACCGTGCCTCGAACAACAATTAAGGAAAGCACATCGAGTAACGGTTATGTTATGCTTTTAAAAGCATCGATTGTGACCGTTTACATTGTCACTGAAAATCCAACAAGACTAAGGCCCTGTTCTTTTGGACTTATTTTTGATTTTGATTCGATTGATTGATGCGATGCGAGTCCATTCGATTCGATTGATTGATTCAGTCCATTCGATTCGATTCTTCTTATTATTATTAATAATCTTAATTATTATTGTTATTATTACTAATAATATTACTATTATCGTTGTTGTTGTTGATTACTATTATTATTATTATTATTTACCATTATTATTATTATTTACACTTAATATATATTTCAGTTCAGTTCAGTTCAGTTCAGTTCAGTTCAGATTCATTCAGTCCAAAAGAACAGAGCCTAACTTCTCTTGTTTATATCTTGTAGATGGCACAAAGCTCGTTCGGAGTTCGAAACCCTTGACCATGCTGGTGTAACACCCCAGAGCTAACCTGGAATATTACAGTTGTAACACCCCCAAAGCCATTCAGGAATATTACAGCGCCGTGGGCCCCGAGACGGAACCCACAAGGCTAAAAGACATTTTCGCAAACATTTACAAACGCCCATGAGGCTAACGACGGTAATATCTATTTAAAACATTCGAAGACTTTATAAAACTCGTTTATCGAAACCGTTGTAAAATCTCATTTGAAAGGACAAGGCCAAATAGCCGAAACTCAATAATTTAGAAAACGATTTTTCAAAGTAACTCAAGTTGCCAAAAACCAAAAGGGCATTTAAGAATACTCACGCAGCGGAAAGGACAAATAATTAAGAATACTCTATTCATAAAAACATGCCATAGCCAATATCCTCCAGGAAGCTCATCTCTTCACGACCGCTACAAGCTTGATATCCAAGGAACCTAAAAAGAAAGCCCACGACGGGGTCAGCCATAATATCCAACAATGATAACGGCCACATCACATCAATAATTATATACAAATGAGATACTAAGTAAGAATACTTCCGATGTAGTCTTACCACCATAACTTTACCAAAATTCGTAATAATTCTCATCAAAATAACTATTATCACATTTCACATCTCGTAATCTCGATTAACCAATAAACTCAAACATAATATCCATACGGTACCGCAAGCAATATCCAAGATTCTCAAAACATCATCGTAACTCGTAATACGGTAATATACCAGCTCTGACCAATTCGATCCATTGGATAACATCATCAAATTCCAACACGATAATCGATTGTCTAACAAAGACAAATACCAAGGGGAAATATGAAACATACCTCAAGATTCGAAATGCCGTGACGATCATGTCAGTTTAATCCGAGATCAGATCAATACAACATACGGACTTGGTTCTAACACAAGACCTACAAATGCATACTTATATGACAACGTCAATATGCTCGCAACAAAAACAACAATGTATAAAGTGGAAATCCGATGATCCAGCGCACACAGCATAGATCCCAAGATGATCCTACCAGATCAACACGAGGTGGATAACCAACAATATACATATACGTAACAACGACACATAATAAATCCAACGATGCGAATCTACATGATTCCATCAACACAACACAGGGTAATCCAATGATCCAGCGCCCTCAGCATAGATCCCAAGATAATCCCATCGGACCAACACGAGGTGGAAAACCCGTCCAATGATCCAGTGTCCTCAGCATAGATCCCAAGATGATCCCGTCGGACCAACACGAGGTGGACATCTGATCCAGCACCCTCAGCATAGATCACACGAGTCCATCGGATCGACACAACATATACAATGCAATTATGCATACACGTATGCAAATCAACATGTTCAACATGAACAACATAACATGAACGACATTATGACAAATCACTAGGACGACCTCATGTTCAACAATATGAATGATAATATGCATGATCAAAATCATTAACACTAAACCAAAATCAATATAAAATACTTGCCCCGAGTCCTTCAGGAGCAATCTCGATGTCAAATCATCACCGACGATTATCCTCAATGCTCGACGATCCAAACGTACCACGGACTATAGATAACTCATATCCTCATCTTTACCGTAACATATCCTCGACACTCAATTATGCCAATAACCAAAGTAAATCATATACATTATGATTTAACTCCAAAATCGGAAAAACGATATACAATCCAAATCCTCAGAGTTCTTAATAATAATCATCTCCATATGCATTATAAACAAAATGAAACTGAAACCATTCATTAAACATTATAACTGAGCAAGTAATAACTTGCCTTGATATCGACAAGACGATGACGCGGCTGTTACCAAGTCCTTGCCGTCGTCTACAAAAGCGATCTGCGACGTCCTCGAACTCGACCACAATACACGGTTATAATCACCGATCAATAATCTCAACCTATTACAATAATTCGATAAACAACAAGTTCGATAAGAAACAACAATCCAATCAATAAACCTAATGGTTCCACAATATCTCGATTAACCACAAGTCCGAACAATCCCACTCAAACAATTACAAATTCACAACCACAATGCGATTACGGATACGAATGAAAAGGAAATCATATTCTAAGATCAATCACAATATTTTCGGATTCCAAATTGTTTATCATGATTCGTATTTCATCAAGAACATACGAAATCTACCACTACAATCAACATGACTTAACGAACATTCCATCTTCATATCTAAAAATACTGATAATTCAACATACAATCATCTTGCTATGTTCTATTTATCAAAAGTTCTTCAAGAACACTAAGTGATTCGGAACCATGTTCATAGCCATTAGAACAACATAATCCGATATCCTTTAACATGTAGATAATCATCCAACTCGTAATTCAAGTCATATTATCGTATTCTTCAACATATAATTCACATTACTTCAAGAATCACAATAAAAATACCATAACCATCTTCATACGAATCATTCATCAACAATAACATCAAAATCCGAATTCAAGGTGTAGAGTCCATCAACATACCTCAAGAACATGAACAACTGTTAGGAATACTTGTTAGATTTTGATGATGTCATTAATGTAATTCAAATGTTTATTACTTGGCAAAAATGTACGGAAGAACCAAATGAGTATCTTCCATAGGCCAAATTGTGTTAAGTTAAATACTTGGCAAAATGTAAAGAAGAACCAAATGAGTATCTTCTATAAGCCAAATAAGTTAGGCTCAAAATCGGCTAAGTACAAAGGTACAGCTAAGTACATCAGAAAAGTACAGCCGAGTCAAGTCAGAGAAGTTCTGGTCAACAAAAATTCATCAGAGATGTCTGACCAGACTGCAGTCAAGTGACTTCAGACAAGTCATCTGATCAGGCGAGTCTCAAACAGCCACCGACAAAGAAGTCCAATCTGCAGAGAAGATGATTGTACATCAGCCAGCTTGATCTACGGGAGATCAGCAAAGTACTCCAAGTCCACATCAGCATGCGTTGAAAAGTCAAATATTACGGAAAGTCACATGCAGGCGTGAAGAGACAAATTGGAGAGATTCCCGCAAGGATATGAATTAAATATTTCATCCAGACCTACCACTGAAGACTTTAATCTTATTGTATTCAAAATATTCGGCGCCTCACATGCAAAGTCTTCACAGCGGTCTAAAGATGGATTAAAATATGGGAATCCAGCCTTGCAACGTTCAGAAAAATAAACAAAGAAGTCTATTTCTCCAACGGACGAATTTGTTACAGGATTTGCAATGGCTATGAAGAATGCTTAAGGATCGTCACCTATATATATATCCGAAGATTTGAAGATGAGTAGTACGATGCGAACAAAACTCTCAAGCAATCAAAGTTATCAAAGCAATCAAAGCAAACTCATAGCATCGTGAAAAGAGCAGTACTCAAAGTTCTTATCTTGAAGAAAGCTCTTAGTTGGAGAAGACAAACTCTCTTGTCTTAAAACCTGAGTTCGGGGTACTTCACTGGTTGAAGTTGCGAGATTGATAGGCATCCGAGGATTTGAAGAATCAAGTGGTTCTAGGCAGTCAACGAGGAGTTGCAACGACGTGATTTCCACTGGTTGGAAGTTGTTATAGCTAAGTAGTAGAGTCACTGTAATCTTTATCACTGGTTGAGAATTATAGTGGATTCATCTCCAACTAGTTTAGAGAAAGTGGATTAGTAGAGGATTACTCCACCTCTGAGACCACTATAAATTGCCTGCGTGTCTTACTGTTTTCAGCATCATACTTAACTGTTGCATTCATTCATTACTGTTCCATTGCTTAATCTTGATTTCGTCATCAGCTGATTTCCGCATATCTATCAGCTGAGAAACTCACTCTCCGTGAAAAAGAGTTTAAGAGTTTCAATAAGTCTATTCACCCCCCCTCTAGACTTATTCCTGGACGACTTGTGACCTACAACACCACCATCAAACACATCAAGGATCATCGATATCTTCATATCCAAGCCTCAAATCCATGTTTCCGAGCATATAACCAAGTTAGGGGGGGCTTATCTTCACCAACATATGAAGCGGGATGAATTTGGGAGGAAGGAATGGTTTTGTTCTCGTGAAGAAATGAAAAACCGATCCTCCATTTATAATCTGCAACGCTCATTATGTATGTTACCAATCCATATTAACGTACGTAATGCTCCTTACGTATGCTACAGGTCCTTCATAGCGTACGTAACATCATTCCAGAACTCACTGCCTTGTTTCGTTCGATCGCTTACGTACGTAATGCGTAGGCCATAACGTACGTAATACATACGTTGACTTGCTACAGTAAATATCCATTTAGCATACGTAATGTGTAGTCCATAACGTACGTAATACACGACGTTGACTCGCTGTCCACGTTCTGCGCCGAAAGCTACCGACCACGGGACCCACTTGTCGGTCATAGCCTGATCATGTCTGATTCTCTTCATAACGTACGTTACGTACACTACGTAACATACGTTACGTCTGTGTCTTAGCGTACGTAAGCTCCTATGCTTAACGTACGCTACTCTTCACAAAGTCCTCTCTCACCAGCCAACTATATCTCACCTGATATTTTAATGTATGTAAAGACCTCACGTTAACGTGTGTAACTGTTGGGGATTAATATACGTAAGCTTATATGATTAATATACGTTATGGCTTCTGTACTTAGCAATTTACACTGATCTTGCTCGTCGTCTCAATATACCGAATACATATACACAACACACTATATCCTCAAATACAATTATCGACCAAATACGACAATTATACCAATACAGATGTCTCAGTCCTTCAATTATTTTATCCATACTGTATAGATTCCACACTGTACAACATAACTCGGATAAAATAACATTAAACAACAGTAGTAGAAATCCCAGATATTACATACTACACCACTTAAAATAAGTTTCGTCCTCGAAACTTGCAATCCGTCATAAAAAACAAAACTTTCAACCAAAATATCCCAAAACCATCACGACAACGATAGAATCATCATCATTAACGAATAACCAAAATAGTATACTACAAATGCGCCAAGTCGACGATCTCCTAAGATACTAGCAAGTGACTCCACTGTAAAGCCTAAATATGCTTACAGTCATGATTTCACGAATTCGACTAGATGCATCATCTCCGTATGAGATAATCTATCCGTGCCAAATCATGTCTGCCTGATTACACAATCAAGTCCCAATCCTGCTAAGAAACAATAATACCTGATACATCTGTGAAACAACTGCCAAAACAATGACACAAATCCCAAAACATCGACACAAAATTCGAACGCTGATACGATCATTAACAATGATCAACCAACAAATTAATCGAGAATACCATCGACATGACAAACTCTAATATTACCAACGAACGATCAACAATAACCGAGAATACCCTCACACAGTAAGTTCTGGCACAATCAACACAGAACCACAGAGACAGATATACGAGAGAATAAAATTCTTAAACATTACACAAATCACATACAACAGATCTCAAAGGAACACACCCGACTGTTGAACATACCCCTATCCTACACGGAGTGGGAACGACCAATCATTATCCAAACAACCATCCTTACCCAAACAACAATCCTGGGGTCACCATCCCCAAATCCACACTTACAAAGGAATCATTCAAAAATCACTATGGTAAAATCGCGCTACTACCATACCAATGGAGTCACATAGCACATATGTCCCGGTTTCACAAATTCCAAAGTTCCAAAATCATATTCTGCACGTGAATCTACAACACGCATCATATTTCTCTTATCCGATCAATCAACCGATCATCCCTGGATAACCACACTACCATACTAAAGTTTGAATCTCTTTTCATCGTACCATACTGATGTATTATCCAGCTCGTGAATCACACTCATAACTTCACCATGATATGCACTATGCACTAAATGCGTATGTATATCAATCACATTTTCAAAACCAGTTTGAAATCATATAGTCTCGTCAAGAAGACAAATTTTCAAAAGTTCTTTCAAAAAATTCAAAACTCAAAACATAAATTTCCGTAAGACCACGAAATCAATTTTCGAAAAATTAAATCGGCTCACTTACGTCAAGTACTCGATGACAATCCTTTTTGAATACACGATTAAGTAAAATGGAATTATGCAAATGATTAACCACACCCATACTCCTGTATACCAGTTCGGCTCGTCACCAATTCCACTGACATTCCATCGGAAAACCACACGATAGAGTTCCAAAATCTCAATATATAGACTCCGATAAAACTCCTTTTCCACATATGACTCGCAAGGTCGACCATTAACCCATCTTGGATCACCTCAACTATGCTATGACAAAACATTAAATAATCGACAAATCAAACACAATGAAAGACTACCCGGGAAGTTTCATTTGGACAAATAAACCAAAACCCCGAAAGGTAGTAATAAAATAGATAAACGATTAATAACGTGTTTTACAAGTCTCGGGAGTTATTTTGAAAACAGAAAAGCCTTTTAGAAACATTAGGGTCTCAGCCCAATCCCGTTCCATATTACAAGAAGTTTATAAAGTAGAAAACCCTTTTGGACCCCAAGTCCTGAGTTATGAAACTATTTCAAAATCGATTGGGTCTCGGCCCAAAAATCATTTTCCGTAAAACATCCGTGAAACATTCATTTTGAAAAGTATCCTTTTCAAATGCTCAAAAATAGTTCATATATCTCAAAATGAATTAACATGACTTCATGTCCTTCTCATCCATCCACAACATTTCTCCCAAATGCACAACTGTGTTCCAAAATTTAACCGACATATTGATTTCCAAAATCATAGCTTCTTAAGATCATCAATCCTGTCTCAATTCTGTCACATCATACTGTGATGCACAATATCTTTCTGAATCTCAAAGCATATCAACTTAGAACGACAATAAATCTCGATGAAATTCAAAAATCCAAATACTTACAGATCGTGAAGCCGACGATTCTCTGTGATACTGGCATATGTCTCGACTTAAGAAAATACTTGATACCGATAATTTCAAAACACACATTTTGCAAACTCAGTTCAACTCGAGAACACAACACATCTCTATCCGAATAAACACGTTAATACCATTTGGAAAAGTTTACAACAACCCCAGTACCACTCTGGTAAATCACATAACACATAAGCCCGAGTGAACAACAAAACCCAGGGCTCTAGAATTCGTCAATCGAAAATTCGAATGACACGACAGAAGCATGACTCAACTCGACCCGACTGCCTAGGTTTTCTCAACCTAAGCTCCGATACCATATTCTGTAACACCCCCAAAGCCATCTAGGAATATTACAGCACTGTGGGCCCCAAGACGGAACCCACAAGGCTAAAATACATTTTTGCAAACATTTACAAATGCCTAAGAGGCTAACAACGGTATTATCTATTTAAAACATTCGCAGACTTTATAAAACTCGTTTATCAAAACCGTCGTAAAATCTCATTTGAAAAGACAAGGCCAAACAGCCGAAACTCAATAGTTTAGAAAATGATTTTTCAAAGTAACTCAAGTTGCCAAAAACCAAAAGGGCATTTAAGAATACTCATGCAGCGGAAAGGATAAATAATTAAGAATACTCTATTCACAAAAACATGCCATAGCCAGTATCCTTCGGGAAGCTCATCTCTTCACGACCGCTACAAGCTTGATATCCAAGGAACCTAAAAGGAAAGCCCACGACGGGGTCAACCATAATATCCAACAATGATAACGGTCGCATCACATCAATAATTACATACAAATGAGATACTAAGTAAGAATACTACCGATGTAGTCTTACCACCATAACTTTACCAAAATTCGTAATAATTCTCATCAAAATAACCATTATCACATTTCACATCTCGTAATCTCGATTAACTAATAAACTCAAACATAATATCCATACGGTACCTCAAGCAATATCCAAGATTCTCAAAACATCATCGTAACTCGTAATACGGTAATATACCAGCTCTGACCAATTCGATCCGTCAAATAACATCATCAAATTTCAACACGATAATCGATTGTCCAACAAAGACAAATACCAAGAGGAAATACGGAACGTACCTCAAGATATAAATTGCCACGACAATCATGTCAGTCTAATCCGAGATCGGATCAATACAACATACGGACTTGGTCCTTACACAAGACCTACAAATGCATACTCATATGGCAACGTCAATATGCTCGCAACAAAAATAACAATGTATAAAGTGGAAATCCGATGATCCAATGCACACAGCATAGATCCCAAGATGATCCTACCAGATCAACATGAGGTGGATAACCAACAATATAAATATACATAACAACGACACATAATAAATCCAACGATGCGAATCCACATGATTCCATCAACAGAACACAGGGTAATCCAATGATCCAGCGCCCTTAGCATAGATCCCAAGATGATCCAGTCGGACCAACACGAGGTGGAAAACCCGTCCAGTGATCCAGCGCCCTCAGCATAGATCCCAAGATGATCCCGTCGGACCAACACGAGGTGGACATCTGATCTAGCACCCCGCAGCATAGATCACACGATCCCATCGGATCGACACAATATATACAATACAATTATGCATACACGTATGCAAATAAACATGTTCATCAACATGAACAACATAACATGAACCACATTATAACAAATCACTAGGACGACCTCATGTTCAACAACATGAGTGACAATATGCATGACCAAAATCATTAACACTAAACCAAAATCAATATATAATACATGCCCTGAGTCCTTCGGGAGCAATCTCGATGTCAAATCATCACCAACGATTATCCTCAATGCTCGGCGATCCAAACGTACCACAGACTATAGATAACTCATATCCTCATCTTTACCATAACATATCCTCGATACTCAATTATGCCAATAACCGAAGTAAATCATATACATTATGATTTAACTCCAAAATCGGAAAAACAATATACAATCCAAATCATCAGATTTCACAATAATAATCATCGCCATATGCATTATAAACGAAATGAAACTGAAACCATTCATTAAATATTATAACTGAGCAAGTAATAGCTTGCCTTGATATCGACAAGACAATGACGCAACCGTTACCAAGTCCTTACCATCGTCTACAAGTTCCTTGGTCCCGACCAAAGCGATCCGCGACATCCTCGAACTCGACCGCAATGCACGGTTATAATAACCGATTAATAATCTCAACCTATTACAATAATTCGATAAACAACAAGTTCGATAAGAAACAACAATCCAATCAATAAACCTAACGGTTCCACAATATCTCGATTAACCACAAGTCCGAACAATCCCACTCAAACAATTACGAATTCACAACCACAATGCGATTACGGATACGAATGAAAAGGAAATCATATTCGAAGATCAATCACAATATTTCCGGATTCCAAATTGTTTATCATGATTCGTATTTCATCAAGAACATACGAATTCTACCACTACAATCAACATGACTTAACGAACATTCCATTTTCATATCTAAAAATACCGATAATTCAACATAGAATCGTCTTGCTATGTTCTATTTATCAAAAGTTCTTCAAGAACACTAAGTGATTCGGAACCATGTTCATAGCCATCAGAACAACATAATCCGATATCCTTTAACATGTATATAATCATCCAACTCATAATTCAAGTCATATATTATCGTATTCTTCAGCATACAATTCACATAACTTCAAGAATCACAATAACAACACCATAACCATCTTCATACGAATCATTCATCAACAATAAAATCAAATCCGAATTCAAGGTGTAGAGTCCATCAACATACCTCAAGAACATGAACAACACCATCAAACACGTAAAGGATCATCGATATCTTCATATCCAAGCCTCAAATACATGTTTCCAAGCTTATAACCAAGTTAGAAGGGGCTTATCTTCACCAACATATGAAGCGGGACGAATCTGGGAGGAAGGAATGGTTTTGTTCTCGTGAAGAAATGAAAAACCGATCCTCTATTTATAATTTGCAGCACTCATTACATAAGTTACCAATCCATATTAACATACGTAATGCTCCTTACGTACGCTACAGGTCCTTCATAGTGTACATAACATCATTCCAGAACTCACTGCCTTGTTTTGTTCGATCGCTTATGTATGTAATGCATAGGACATAACGTACGTAATACATACGTTGACTTGCTACAGTAAATTGTTAGGAGTATGCCCTCGAATGCCACTCAGAGGAGGTTGAGTGAGGGCATTATACTTATTATTATGTAATTCATTATCATAAGGCAAATAGATGTTTCTTTATTTACTGGTAGTTACTGGCATTCCTAACTCGTAAATATACATATAGAAACTAGTCCGTGTATTTGAGAGCAAAACGTTCCACTCCTTATTGGATGAGGGGGTCGGCACTGGAAAGGTTTATAGCTTAAATACTTAATCGTTCGCAAGTTGATGAAACTTGACTGGGCGTTAAGTTTATGTGAAGACTTGTATGACGTGTTCTTTGGCATGGAGAGTGCTTGTCGAACACTAATGGTTAGTGGGAGCACACGTTATAGGTATGCTAATTCGATTAGTATACTCGAACCGACTCACCCTCGATTCGTCACACGGATTTCACTCCGGGACAGTCAATGGCGGAATCGAAAGGTTGTGATAGGTATTCGTGAACCTTCGACTTAAGGATTTAGTAGGGATGTGCTTGTGACGTCAAGATTTTCATTAGAGTAGTTCGACCTTGTAAACCGAAAGGCGGGGGTCAACCTCGACGTGCATCTTGATGGGCAAGTAGCAGGTCCTACTGAATACTGACACGTCTTAAGTGTAACTATCGCAAGTGCACGATATCGTATTAAGTTGTAAGTGGACTTTTTGAGTCCGGTTTATCGATCCCACGAGGAAGTTAGATTATATATTGAATTATACACTATTTAACTATTTGTTATAGAGATTTATATGATTGAAACACACTATATTTCTATGTTGATTGGCTTCAATACATAGCATTAGGTTTTATGAAAATAACTCAAAGAATCATCCAAGGCCTAGAGGTATATTTCTATCCCCTAGAACAACTTGGAGTGAAGATCATTTGATCTAATCAAACATATTTTCTTTCGAAACATATTAAGACCATAAATATCGTCATTTATTGGCCAAATAAATAAAGATTGGTAAAACAATGAAAATCACACACAATAATAAGTAATTCATAATAGATCTTTATACAAACTTAAATAACATGACTAACCTTGTTTATAATCCCAACTTAAGGAACTTAGCCCATGAAGGGTTTAATAAATATAATACAAGCTTGAGTGGTCATAATTAGTTGAAAAAGAGAAAGAATTGATCCTAACTCCCTTAGTAGATAAAGGAGAAAGAAGCAATAAACTCCCTTAACAACATATGCTATACCACTATTACACAAATCACTCAAGAACACAAGTGTGTTCTTCACACAAAAAGAAAATATTACAAAAAGTGGAAAAATATAAGATGAATGATTATGGATGATGGATCTAAGGGGTCTATTTATACACCTAAAGTCATCTAATAGCTCCAAAACTCCAGCATTATTACATTAGATCGGATCAATGCCAGCATCCCCTCAATAATAGACCAAAAGTATAAAAAATTAGACAATGATCAAAAATCTGTCAAGAGTTACGGCCGTAACTTTGAGGAGTTACGGCCATAACTATGAGGATTTACGGCCGTAACATTGAGGAGTTACGGCCGTAACATGGCTACGACTTTTTGCACATTGGTTGCTTTGTGAGTTACGCCCGTATGGAGTTTCAGACTTCATTTTTAGCCCAGAATTTCTGACTTTTTCGTTTTCGCCCCAAATCTTCTTCAGATGATAACTTTTGATATATAACTCTGATTTTGAATCCGAAAAGACTGCCGAACTCGTCTCGGAAAGCCCTACAACATGAATACATAAAAATTCAACAAAGAGAATATTTTATAAACATGTTATTTCTTGAGTAAATCAGTAATTCAATCCGATTAAGACTAAATTTACATCTTCATCAGATAAAAAATAAAATTATTAAAAATTAATTAATTCAAAGCAAAAACGAGTAGACTACCTCAATTATGGGTGAAATATATCAATACAAATTACGGATAAGTGTATAAAACTGACACTTATTGTAATACCCGTACTTTTATTGACTGTTTGACTCTGTCATCCTCCTTATTTTGTCGCTCTGTAAATGCTTGGAGATGTTGTTGATATTGTTATTGAGTTTCGTATCTCGTTTGGTTCTTGATCATGTCGTTTAGACCTTGCGGAAATGTTCTGTGCGAGAGATATAGCGCACGCTAGGCCTAGGCTAACGCACGCTAATTCTGCTTGATTAGCGCATGCTAGCTCTGAGCCGTAGCGCGCGCTAAGAGGATCAGTCAGGTCAGAACCAGTATTTCGGACTGCTCTCTGGACTGGCGGATTAACGCACGCTAGGAGTTTGTTAGCGCGCGCTATCCTTGGATAGTAACGCACGCTAACATCCGGCCGTAGCGCACGCTACCGGGCTGGTCAGCAGAGGCAGTGAGGTTGCCAGGTTTTCTGGACTATCAGATAGCGTACGCTAGGCTTCGGCTAGCGCATGCTAAAGCTATTGCATAACGCACGCTAAATAATAGCGGTAGCGCACGCTAAGTTTTGAGCAGGGCAGAGACAGTAAGTTCTGGACTCCAGTACTGGATGCCATATTTTGTCCTAGCGCACGCTAGGGACAGACGATTAGCGCATGCTAACAGGGCCGACAGAAGCCACTGGACTATCCGGTGACTTCGCTAGCGCACGCTAATGAAGGAGGCGTAGCGTGCGCTAGACTGGACAAATATAAATATGGCAGTTGACTTTATTTTCGTCATTTCTCACCTTCTTCACTCCTTTTCGACGGGAATCACTCGGGAGAGGCGATCTTAGGCGATTGGAAGCGATATTCCTTCTAACAACAATATATTTGGTTGGAGAACAAGGATTTCTCAACATCTAATTCCTCCTAACGTCCGAATCAAGATAAAAATCCTTAGAACCCTACCTTTTGGGAATTTTGGGGTTTTTCGTAGATTCGTCCGATTTACCCGCTTTGAAGCTTGAGAACTTGTGAGATTTTGGACGATTTTCCAACCTCTAGTTGATTATCCGTATATCTTTATGAATCGTAGACGGGTTTCGGGGGTTTCTTCGTGTAATTTGAATATGGATAATTGATTATCATATTCCTTGCGAATCGTTTAGGTGCCGGAAGCGCGTTCTTGGACCTACCGAACTCATACCTTTTTCCATTCGAATTGTCGATGTCTCAAAGGCAAGTATATATTTATGAATGTGCGTTCTCGACTTTGAAAGTATGAAATATTAATGGCATGCTTATTTATATCCACTCCGGGACGGACCGACGGGTCCTCTGAGGATTTCGTAGCCTCTGGTGCGATTCCATGGATAATATGAATTAACCACTCCGGGACGGACCGACGGGTCCTCTGAGGGTTCCGTAGCCTCTGGTGCAGTTCCACGGTATTCATATATGTATTGATGCGATGCTATGAGATTTAGTTATTCCGGAATACTAGTCTTGAACGTATGAATTGACAATTATCTTTACTTCATTGTTGAGGAGTATTGTGTTTCATACTTGATATACTTGCACTAGCTATTCGACGGCTAACCCCTTTATGGGGGAAATACGTTTTATGTATTTCAGGTTCCAGGAGAGCGGACAGGCAGGTATCGGGTCGGCATGAAGATGGTGGGCAAGTGTGATACTGTGTCTTTCTTCCAGTTATGTTTGGAGTTTCCCATTCAGTATTGTTGTATTGAATTGGCTATTGAATACTCGAGTATTGTTTTCCCTTTTCCTTGATGTTCCGGCCTGTGTTTGCCGAAGTATTGATTCGAGTTGTGATGTTTGTGAATACATTGGTTATGTTTTGAATACCTTTGTATTGTTCTTAATTCCATTGCATGTAGACCTCCTCGGTCAAAATTTATAGTTCCACGTATGTTTAGCCTTGTGGGTCCCACGGCAGGGCTTACGGCACTGTAATATTCCCTGAATAACTTGGGAGTGTTACAGAATATGGTATCAGAGCTTAGGTTTATGGATACCTAGGCTGTCGGTCTTTTGGGTCGATCGAGTCGTTAATTGTCCGCAGTATCACTACTCTGCCATCATCACAGTGCGACCGGTACTTGTAAGACCTCTCACTCTTCTGGTGTTTCCTTATTCGTTTTGCTTCCTTTTTATCGGTATTCTTGAGAATCGGACACTTTGATGACGCGTGATTGAATTGTGCTTACGTGACTTGTGTGTTCTTCAGTATGTCAGCTGGTAGGGGCCGTGGCCGTGGTCGTGGTCGTGGACGAGGAAGAGGTCGTGGCGCGGCTGTTTCCATCAGTTCAGTTGCGGGGTCGACCAATCCCAATTTGTCGAACTCGGTGCATCCCGACACCGAGAGTCAGCACGACCAGTCAGACGGTCAGGGGAACAACGCGGACGTTGGAGTGGCGAATGCACTTCAACAATTGGCTACTCAAATGACTATTTTGGCCCAAACTGTTCAGATGAATAACACGAACCCAAACACGGATGCCTTGCTTCAGAATGTAATCCGTATGCACCCTCCACAGTTTGGCGGTGCACTGCTAGCCGGGAGGATTGGCTAGCAGAATTGGAGAAGATTTTCGAGGCAGTTGATTGCCCCGAGGTGAGGAAAGTACCGATTGCTCAGTATTTCCTCACTAAGGAGGCCGCTACTTAGTGGAAAGTCATCAAGCCACAGGATCGTATTGCCTCGTGGGATGAATTTAAGGAGCTCTTGGAGGCCGAGTTTTGTCCTTGGCCGGTACGAGAGAGCCGAATCTGAGCCTTCTTCGAGGCTAAACCACAAGATATTCCCGTTTCGCAGGCGATCGTGGAGTACAATCAACAATTGATCCATGTGAAGGATCAAGTGCGTAACGAGCGTGATAAGATCCGTTATTTTGATATGCGGATGAATCTGGACTTACGGCGGTACATGGCCGGATTTGCTTGTACCACACTGAAAGAGTATCAGGACAGAGCTTTAGCCCGTGATATGTTGAGCCCCGACAACGATACCGTGGAAGAATCGAAGAAGCAGAAAGTAGCGGGGAATTTTTCTAACTCTAAGAGTGGCAACTTTCAGAAGTCACAGACAACTAACTGCTCACGGGACGGCCGTCACGTTCTAATAGAGGAAAGAGGGTTACCGTCTGCCGGGTACCACCAATCGCGCGGTGACTTGCTATAATTGTGGCCGTTCGTGCCACATTAATTTGGAATGCCACTTTCCACCATTGAAGTGTCACACGTGCGGACGAGATGGGACATAGAGCGACTTATTGTTAGGCCGAATCGGACTTTGGACACTCGGGCTTCGCGGTGGGTCAACCTCGGCAGAATTTCGGTAGGGGCCGGGGACGGGGTCGAGAATCTTTGGAGAAACTCTAGCGTCGGTTCGGTGCAACCACGAGTTTATGAGATCGTCGAGCGAGCAGAACCCGGCGGCGGTAGCAGTACCATTCATATCCTATCTCATCCAGTCCGTGTACTTTTTGATTCGGGTGCTACACATTCTTTTATTTCTTTGGAGTGTGTACGCCGTTTGAATGTAACTTGTCTGACTGCTTGCGATCCCTTCATCGTGAGACTGCCTAGCGGGGATAGAATTGTGGGGAACCGGGAGATTAGAGATTTTCCGGTGATTATATCCGGTATGGATTGGTTATCGAATTTGATTGTAATTGATATGGAAGGCGAGGACGTAATCCTCGGCGAGGATTGGCTTGATAGTCATCAAGCGATTATGAACTACCGTACCAAGGTTATCACCATGATGACTAAAGACGGATCTGAGTACTCATTTTTGGGATGTAAGTCGGAACTATCCAAGTTACTTATCAGTGCCATGAAGGCCGTAAAACTTTTGAATAAAGGTTGTGCGGGCTATTGGTGTTATGCCTTGAAAACGGAAGGAAATGAAATCGATTTCTCTTCGATTCCGGTTGTTAGTGAGTACCCCGATGTTTTTCCGAATGACCTCCCGGGATTACCGCCAGATCGAGAGATAGAATTTACCGTGGACTTGGAGCCAGATGCGGCTCCGATTTCTAAAGCACCCTACCGGATGGCACCTTCCGAAATGCAAGAATTGAAGGATCAATTGGGAGAACTTCTGGAAAAAGGGTACATCAGACCGAGCGCTTCGCCTTGGGGCGCGTGTTCTTTTCGTGAGGAAGAAGGATGGTTCACTACATTTGTGCATCGACTACCGCGAGCTGAACAAAGTAACCATCAAGAACAAGTACCCTCTACCTCGTATAGACGATTTATTCGATCAATTGCAAGGAGCTGCGGTTTTCTCGAAGATTGATTTAAGATCCGGGTATTATCAACTCAGGGTGAGGGAGTCCGACGTTCCGAAGACGGCGTTTCGGACGAGATATGGACATTATGAATTTGTAGTTATGCCTTTTGGGTTGACTAATGCGCCGGCAGTTTTCATGCAGTTAATGAATAAAATATTCATCGAATACCTCGAGAGGTGTGTGGTCGTCTTTATTGACGACATCTTGATCTATTCTCGAGATAAGGAGGAACATGCCCGACACTTGCGTTTGATATTAGACATTTTGAGAATCGAGCATCTCTATGCGAAACTCTCGAAATGTGAGTTTTGGTTGGAAGAAGTTATGTTTCTCAGTCATGTGATTTCGGCCGAAGGAGTTCGTGTAGACCCGCAGAAGATAGAGGCAGTGCTAGATTGGGCACCGCCTAAAAATGTTAAGGAAGTTCGTAGCTTTTTGGGCCTTGCTGGGTATTACCGTCGGTTTGTCGAGGGGTTCTCGAAACTCGCTCGGCCGCTTACGAAATTACTCCAGAAGACCGAAAATTTTGTTTGGACGGATGAGAGACAATGAGCTTGATGAATCAAGAAGCGTTTGACTTCAGCGCCCGATTTTAACCTTACCACATGGTAGCGAGGGCTTTGCGGTTTATAGTGACGCTTGGTCAAGGCACGGTGTGTGCTCATGCAGCATGATAAGACGATAGCTTTTGCGTCTCGACAATTAAAGCCTTATGAGATGAATTATCCTACTCACGATTTAGAGTTGGCGCAATTGTCTTCGCACTCAAGATTTGGCGGCATTATCTGTATGGTTCATCGTGCGGATTTATCTGAGATCACAAGAGCACGAAATATATTTTCAGTCAGAAAGAGCTGAATATGAGACAGAGACGTTGGTTAGAGTTGATAAAGGATTATGATTTGGAAATTCTTTACCACCCCGGGAAAGCCAATGTCGTTGCGGATGCTTTGAGCCGCAAATCGACGTCTCTTCAAATGCTCGAGGTTCTTACATCTCAGACGAAAATTCATCAGGACTTAATTGAGCAAGGGATAGAAGTTTGGCTTCAACGAGTACAGGGACAGCTGTGTACTCTCGAAATTACTTCGTCTTTAGTTGATGACATCAAAGGGAAGCAGTGGAGTGACCCAATGATTTCTCAACTGAAGGAAGATGTAATTAAAGGAAAAGCTCCTGGCTTTATGGTTCACGAGGATAGTATTCTGAGATTTCAGGGCAGGCTTTGTGTACCGAACAATTTAGAGTTGAGGCAGAAAATTCTCCGAGAAGCGCATGCTACGCCTTACTCAATCCACCCCGGGACGAGTAAGATGTACAAAGATTTGAAGCGTAATTTTTGGTGGAATAACATGAAGAAGGATGTTACGGAGTTTGTACTACGGTGCTTGACGTGTCAACAAGTCAAGATCGAACATCAACGACCGGCGGGGTTGTTGAAACCGCTTCCCATTCCCGAGTGGAAGTGGGAAGACATTTCTATGGATTTCATCGCTGGCATGCCGAGAACTCGGGCCGGAATGAATATGATTTGGGTAATTGTCGATCGGCTGACCAAGTCTGCACACTTCTTGGGTATTAAGGATACTTGGGGACCGGATAGACTGGCTCGAACCTTTATTGCTGAGATCGTGAGATTACGCGGTGCCCCCAAGACCATTGTTTCTGATCGAGACGGCCGTTTCGTATCGCACTTTTGGCAGGCCGTTCATCAGGCTTTGGGTACTGAGTTGAGATTGAGCACTTCTTTTCATCCTCAGTCGGATGGACAAACAGAGAGGACGATTCAGACATTGGAAGATATGTTACGGGCTTGTGCCTTAGACTGGAGTAATGATTGGGAGCTTCACTTGCCGTTGATCGAGTTTGCTTACAATAATAGTTGGCATGCTCCGATCAAAATGGCACCCTTCGAGGCACTTTATGGTAGGCGATGTAGGTCGCCATTATGTTGGGACGAGGCTTCTGAGCTAGTTGGGACGGAGCCGGATATGTTGATGGAGACTAAGGAAAAGATTTCTATTATCAGGACCGACATCTTGTCGCCCAGCGTCGTCAGAAATCTTATGCTGATACTCGTCGTCGACCCTTGGAGTTCGAAGTGGGGGATCATGTCTTACTCAAGGTGTCGCCGACCCGTGGAGTTTTCCGCTTCGGGAAAAAGGGGAAACTTAGTCCGAGGTATATCGGACCTTTCGAGATTTTGGACAGAGTTGGAGATTTAGCTTATCGCTTGGCGTTGCCTCGGCTTTGAGTCACGTCCACGTGTTTTCATGTGTCTCGGTTGAGAAAGTACGTGCGGATCCGAGCCACATCATCGACTACGGTGAGATTGGCGTGGCGAGGATATTACCTTCCGGAGAGACCCGTGAAGATCCTTGAGCGTCGCGAGAAACAACTTCGGCATAAGACCATTCCACTGGTTAAAGTGCAATGGTCGAGACATGGAGTCGAGGAGGCAACTTGGGAGACGGAAGAGAAGATGCGGGTGGAATACCCCGAACTATTTATTTCTTAAGTTTCGGGACGAAACTTCTTTTTAGAGGGGGAGAATGTAATACCCGTACTTTTATTGACTGTTTGACTCTGTCATCCTCCTTATTTTGTCGCTCTGTAAATGCTTGGAGATGTTGTTGATATTGTTATTGAGTTTCGTATCTCCTTTGGTTCTTGATCATGTCGTTTAAACCTTGCGGAAATGTTCTGTGCCAGAGATATAGCGCACGCTAGGCCTAGGCTAACGCACGCTAATTCTGCTTGGTTAGCGCACCCTAGCTCTGAGCCGTAGCGCACGCTAAGAGGATCAGTCAGGTCAGAACCAGTATTTCGGACTGCTCTCTGGACTGGCGGATTAACGCACGCTAGGAGTTTGTTAGCGCGCGCTATCCTTGGATAGTAGTGTAACACCCCCAAAACCGTATGAGAATATTACACGCCGTAAACCCTTTCCGCAAGGATCTACCAGGCTAAACGTCTATAAACAACCAAATTCTTGCCCGGCCAGGGTCAAACAATATAATAATACAGACCGTTAAGGTCACTTACACATAAACACACAGACCGATGAGGTCACACAACTCTATCAACAGGACTGACTAACAACATTACCCACGCAGGGGTCGAAATACAATACATCGGAAGACTGAAATCAACTCTGACAACACAACAAAAATCAAACAACTCTCGACTCATGATTAGTATCGCAGCTCGTCATCCTCTTGTGCCAATCCTGTGTTGCTCCCGAATCTGCATGTACCGACGCAAAACAGACATCCACCCCCCGAATACTCGGGGGTTAGTAAAACTCCACTGTTTTACTAGTGCAAGTATCAAACCATACGAAATGTAACAAGCAAATAGCAACTACGAATTTAATACGGAAATCAATTATCAAAATGTTCCCGAGAAGTTTTAGAATTTTGAACTCAAGTAAGAGATATTTGAAAAGGAACACATCATCTCGGGGATTTTTAAAGCAGAAATTCTTTTGGACCTCGAGTCCCAATTTACAAAACCTTTTCGTAAACATTAGGGCCTTAGCCCGATTCTCGTTTCAAAGCATACTAAATAATATATCATTATGAGTCCGAGATCCATATTTAAAGTGTTACCCGAACAATCACTGCTACACGATCATTGTTCGTACACATCATGTACCGAACTCCGGAGGCCTCGACGGACCTAACCCGGGCCACACACACTGTTCGTACACATCATGTACCGAACTCCGGAGGCCTCAATGGACCCTACCCGGCCACACACACTGTTCGTACACATCATGTACCGAACTCCGGAGGCCTCAACGGACCCTACCCGGCCACACACACTGTTCGTACACATCATGTACCGAACTCCAGAGGCCTCGTCAGACCCTACCTGGATCACACACCTTGTCCGTACACGTCATGTACCGGACTCCAGAGGCCTCGTCAGACCCTACCTGGATCACACACCTTGTTCGTACACCTCATGTACCGGACTCCAGAGGCCTCGTCAGACCCTACCTGGATCACACACCTTGTTCGTATACATCATGTACCGAACTCCAGAGGCCTCGTCAGACCCTACCTGGAACACACACACTTCGACACGACACAATTCATAATCATTAAATGTCAAGCCATTCCACATTACACCGAAAAGTACAATCAAGTATGTAAACCAAAACAACACAAACATCATGATCATCACAACGACTCTTAACCAACATAACACACATTCGGTACACAATACATTGAACAAACACGTGTACAACTATCTCATATGTACATCGCAATCCTACACAAATGGCACAACGCCTAACACGTATACCAATATATCACTATTATCACAAAGCCTTCAAATTTCGGAAAACACAACCAACTCAAACGGAACATATTTACGGAGGCAAGCAAAATCGTCATACATATCATACGTAATTACTATTCACAAGATACAAGTCGTATAATAAGATACTTGCCTTAATAACCGCTACCAAACGCTCCGAAGAACACGGTTCGACCGGGAAGCTCGGACCCCGAAGAAGACAACGAACGGAAGGGTTCCGACTCGAGTTCTTCACAAGAATTCGACCCTAACAACATATAATCAATAAATCATCGATCATACGAGGAAGAATAATCGTAGAACGCCCGAAAACCCCTCTATGACATTTTATCGGACACCTTCAAGGCGTCGATCAAGAACTCGACCAAAACAACGAATCGATACGATCCAACCATGGAATAACAAGGGAAATGATATAAAACATCTAAATAACCATCAATCCATCATAATCCTAAGTTAAATAGGATTAATCGGACGAAAACAACCAAAATACCCAAATTCCCCAAAACTAGATTTCTAGGAAATATGACCTGATTCGGTAGATCGGAGGATGTTATAGGATGGATGATTGATGATATGAAACTCAAAACTTCGTGGATTAATTGTATAACAACATCCTTCCATGATTCCAACACCTCCAGCCGCGGAAGATAAGGAAAAACCGAGTGAAATGGCTGAAGAAAAACGCTGCCAGGCCTTAAATAGGCCGACTGCCGGCCGGGTTACGTACGTAACCGGCCATGGCTTACGTACGTAACCGGCCATGGCCGAACACACTGCCTGGAAATGCCGGAAGCGTTGCGTACGTTACGGCGAGGGCCTTACGTACGAATCGCCTTACGTGAATCGCCGATCACTACCGCACGTTACTCGGCGGTGGCTCGCCCCAGCATGCCCGGCCATGACTCGGCCGGGACCAACTCCGACGGCCCGAACGACCCCGAAACCCGAACCTGAGTACGAATCGAAGATACAGTTATGAAGTACTCGCAAAGAAGAATCCGAGCACTAATAGAACACACGATTCCGACCACCTGAAGGCTCGAAATTCGAAAACGGAAAGTAATTACCCCAAACTTTGGGAAATTATGAAAATGGCCCAAAACGCCCGAAAATCACGATACGTGATCGAAACACCAAGCTAAAGCTCGCAACATGAATAATAACATTAAATGAACTTACGAGAAAGTCGAAACAACAGTTTCGGACGAGATTCGCAAGAATCGAACTCAAGTGCGGAAAAACCGCTAAAAAGCACGGAACTCAACAAAACGACACCGAAACGAGCTCGGATGACAAAAAGTGCAGAATTAATCATTCTCGGAATGACGAAACAGTCATGAGCGAATCGTCAAAACGAACTTCCGCCGAAAAAGAAATTTACCAAAAATCGAAAATTGCGGATATTACAAGTAGCGCACGCTACCGGGCTGGTCAGCAGAGGCAGTGAGGTTGCCAGGTTTTCTGGACTATCAGATAGCGTACGCTAGGCTTCGGCTAGCGCACGCTAAAGCTATTTCATAACGCACGCTAAACAATAGCGGTAGCGCACGCTAAGTTTTGAGCAGGGCAGAGACAGTAAGTTCTGGACTCCAGTACTGGATGCCATATTTTGTCCTAGCGCACGCTAGGGACAGACGATTAGCGCACGCTAACGGGGCGGCAAGCCACCGGACTATCCGGTGACTTCGCTTAGCGCACGCTAATGAAGGAGGCGTAGCGTGCGCTAGGCAGACAGATATAAATATGGCAGTTGACTTTATTTTCGTCATTTCTCACCTTCTTCACTCCTTTTCGACGGGAATCACTCGGGAGAGGCGATCTTAGGCGATTGGAAGCGATCTTCCTTCTAACAACAATATATTTGGTTGGAGAACAAGGATTTCTCAACATCTAATTCCTCCTAACGTCCGAATCAAGGTAAAAATCCTTAGAACCCTACCTTTTGGGAATTTTGGGGTTTTTCGTAGATTCGTCCGATTTACCCGCTTTGAAGCTTGAGAACTTGTGAGATTTTGGACGATTTTCCAACCTCTAGTTGATTATCCGTATATCTTTATGAATCGTAGACGGGTTTCGGGGGTTTCTTCGTGTAATTTGAATATGGATAATTGATTATCATATTCCTTGCGAATCGTTTAGGTGCCTAAGCGCGTTCTTGGACCTACCGAACTCATACCTTTTTCCATTCGAATTGTCGATGTCTCAAAGGCAAGTATATATTTATGAATGTGCGTTCTCGACTTTGAAAGTATGAAATATTAATGGCATGCTTATTTATATCCACTCCGGGACGGACCGACGGGTCCTCTGAGGGTTTCGTAGCCTCTGGTGCGATTCCATGGATAATATGAATTAACCACTCCGGGACGGACCGACGGGTCCTCTGAGGGTTCCGTAGCCTCTGGTGCGGTTCCACGGTATTCATATATGTATTGATGCGATGCTATGAGATTTAGTTATTCCGGAATACTAGTCTTGAATTGATGAATTGACGGTTATCTTTACTTCATTGTTGAGGAGTATTGTGTTTCATACTTGATATACTTGCACTAGCTATTCGACGGCTAACCCCTTTATGGGGGAAATACGTTTTATGTATTTCAGGTTCCAGGAGAGCGGATAGGCAGGTATCGGGTCGGCATGAAGATGGTGGGCAAGTGTGATACTGTGTCTTTCTTCCAGTTATGTTTGGAGTTTCCCATTCAGTATTGTTGTATTGAATTGGCTATTGAATACTCGAGTATTGTTTTCCCTTTTCCTTGATGTTCCGGCCTGTGTTTGCCGAAGTATTGATTCGAGTTGTGATGTTTGTGAATACATTGGTTATGTTTTGAATACCTTTGTATTGTTCTTAATTCCATTGCATGTAGACCTCCTCGGTCAAAATTTATAGTTCCGCGTATGTTTAGCCTTGTGGGTCCCACGGCGGGGCTTACGGCGCTGTAATATTCCCTGAATAACTTGGGGGTGTTACACTTATCACACCCCCAAACTTGAATTCTTGCTAGTCCCGAGCAGGACTCTTTTTTATTCACGCTCAAGATAAAAAAAAATAAAAATAAGACAAAAAATAAGAAAAATAATACACACACAAATTAAGAAAAATAATCATATAAAAAGATACTGACCAAAAAGTTTTGGTTCAAGATAAAGAGATAAAAGAGAGATGGAGGTCATACTTTGATACCCTATTCAATGGCCATCAAGAACAAGATATTGGGAATTTAAACATCCCCTCAAGTATGGTTAACCGAGAGTTTAAGAGAAGAATCCAAAAGGGTGAAGTGACAATTGCATTGAAGAAGATGGGGTGAAAGAAAGCAGAAGGACCAGATGGTATACCTATTGAAGTTTGGAGGTGTTTGGGGGAGAGAGGGATCGAATGGGTAACTATGCTTTTCAATAAGATTTGGAGAAGCAATAAGATGCCGTCAGCATGGAGGAAAAGTATTCTTGTCCCTTTGTATAAGAACAAAGGTGATGTTCAAGATTGTTCTAATTATCGCGGAATTAAACTAATGAGTCATACCATGAAGTTGTGGGAACGAGTGATTGAACAAAGGATCAGGAAATGTGTGAAGATAACAGAAAATCAGTTTGGATTTATGCCTGGAAGATCGACCATGGAAGCAATTTATCTTATCCGTGATTGATGGAACATTATCGAGATAAAAGAAAGATCGCATATGGTTTTATTGATTTAGAGAAGGCATATGATAAAGTACCAAGAGAAGTACTTTGGTGGGCCTTAGCAAAGAAGGGTGTATCGCGGAAATATATTGACATTATAAAGGACATGTATGAGGGAGCTAGTACAAGTGTACGTACTAATGTTGGGAGGATAGAAGAATTCCCTATTACGATTGGGGTGCATCAAGGATCTGCTCTTAGTCCTTTTCTCTTTGCCATAGTCATGGACGAATTGACAAGAGAAATTCAAAATGACGTTTCGTGGTGTATGATGTTCGCAGATGATATTGTGTTGATTGATGAAACGAAGGTTGGAGTGCAACAGAAATTGGAACTTTGGAGGGATACTTTGGAAGCTCGAGGCTTTAGGCTGAGCAGAAGTAAGACTGAATATATGGAGTGTAGGTTTAGCGAAAACAGTGATAGAGAGGCGGGGATGATCACATTTGATGGGAAAGTTGTTCATGGATCCACTTTCTTTCGGTATCTTGGATCTATTATCCAAAAGGATGGAGAGCTAGATGGCGATGTGGCTCACAGAATAAAGGCAGGGTGGTTGAAGTGGAAGAGTGCCACAGGGGTTTTATGTGATCCGGCATGCCTCATAGATTAAAGGGTAAATTTTACTGCACGACAATTAGGCTGCTTATTTGTTATATGGCACCGAGTGTTGGGTCAGTAAAACAGTGTCACGTTCAAAAGATGAATGTGGCAGAGATGCGTATGCTACGATGGATGTGTGGTAATACAAAAAAGGATCGGCTCAGAAATGAGGTGATCAGAGAGAAGGTAAGAGTTGCGTCTATAGAAGACAAGATGATGGAGAATCGATTACGATGGTTTGGTCATGTGAGAAGAAGACCTATTGATGCCCCAGTGAGGAGGCTAGAAAGTTGGGGAGCAAGTAATGTTGTGAAAGGTAGAGGAAGACCCAAGAAAACTTGGATAAAGATGATTGAAAATGATATGCGGTTTCTTGGAATTGGAGAAAGTATGGCGATGGAGAGGCAAATGTGGCGGGAAAGAATACGGATGGTGGATGGAGTCTGATTTTTTTTTTTTTTTAATTCCTATTTTCTTTTATTTCATGTTATCTTTTTCTCTTTTTTTTTTTTTTTTCTTTTTTTCTTTTTTTTTTTTCTTTTTTTCTTTTTTTTTTTTCCATTCATTCTCTTTTTTATTTGCTTTTTTCTCTACTTTTTCCCTCTTTTTTCCTTTTATGTTATTTATGTAACGATTATTGACGGTTTCAAAGTTTGATTCATGTTAGCCGACCCCAAATCATTTTGGGACTAAGGCTTAGATGTTGTTGTTGTTGTTGTAATCATATAAAAAGAGAAAAGGAGATCAAAATGCCATTAATACACAACAACCAGCTTTATACAGTAGATATAAATGAATCAAGATTTAAAATAAATCTACTAATAATTTTGAAGTTAAAACACGGTTTTATTTTTGTAATTCCAAAATGCAAGGTTTTCCCCCCAAAAGGTTGATTATTTCTTTCCCACTCGTGATACACACGACTCCCTTTAATGGTTGCTCTCGATCACTCATTTATTTTTTGACTCAATATGAAGAAGAATTTCATTGGCGTCATCAAATATTGTAATTTTTCACGAAATTGAGTGTATTGAAATTCAGCCGCTAATTAATTCAAATCTGCTCATAAACTACATCCCTTAGTGATAGCTTTCACACCGTTATTTGCTAACGTGTAGCTCTTTTCACTAACACAATTTTTATTTTTTTAGGTGATAGCTTTCACACCGTTATTTTCTAACGTGTAGCTCTTTTCACCAATGACCTCTTTTTTTAGGTGATAGCTTTCACACCGTTATTTGCTAACGTGTAGCTCTTTTCACCAACACAATTTCCATTTCGTGTGAGATGGCAGCTACGCACCAACAATGGTTAGTCCTTTATTTTTTTTCAAAATTTCAGGACCCCCAAAATTAGGCATTTATTCTTTGCTCAACACCTTTTCAACTAGACTCCTTTCACCAATGATATTTTTTTAGGGAATAGAATTTTTGCAGAAAATCATTTATTAGTTAAGCATGAAAAATTAAAAACTCCACAAATTAAGTAAATTTCAGTTCTATTTTTCATCAACCGACTAATTCTTCTTTTCTCAAGGTAACGAATGACTCGATTTTATATGATAACTACAAGGCTTGGAAAGAGAGATTAAGGCTCAAAAATTTTGGATATACAATTTTTTTACCAGTTAAAACGATTTTAGAAGCTTGTATATAGCTAACTTATTGTTGTTATGGCCAGATCTAGAAATCTCAAAAATCAAAATACTATATATATAAATATATATATACTAAAAAAATTTAAGGCAAATAACCAAAATAATCAAAACACACCAAAATACCATCACACCAAAATAATTAAAACATACCACCCCCAAACTTGAAAATAAAACTGTCCTCAGTTTTAAAAAAATAGAAAAAATAAAAAAAATAAAATAAAAAGCAATGGAGAAAAGCATAATACTCCCTGTTGATGAAAGTTTTGCTTGAGCTAACGCCTTTTAGAATCTGCAAGAGAATAAATATACGAGGCAAACAACAGAAGAAAATAAAATATACTCAGAAGTATAACATAATTCTTAAGATGCGCTTCAAGAAAGTCCGAAGAGTCGCCTTACGCTGCCATCAATGCTTTTATAAAAAACAAATAATAAAAATTACAGCAACAATACATAAATTGCGAATAGATGTGCGTCAAGAGATCAAGAAGAAACTCCTTAAGCTGCCATCATTTAGCACGATTTTTACACACAACAGAAAGTAAAAATACAAGAGGTCCGACATGGGTTATCAAAGGGAGAGGAATGAATCCACTTTTCGTTTTCTCACAGTAAAATCTTCCATCCAGACAATTTTAGCTAGAGCTGGATCTGGTTGAGGAACAAATTCAATGAGTTTTTTGATTAGTTCTTTTGGTGTTGTTGCAACGACTATGATTCGTTTAGCATGCTTGGAAATAAAACCTTTTTCAGTAGAGTAGTCGATGAAAGATAGTAAACCATCAAAGAAACCATTGACATTAAGCAGACCTATTGGTTTTTGATGAACATTTAGCTAGGCTCTAGTAACCACATGAAAAAGTTCCTCAAGAGTGCCAAAACCACCGGGAAGGGTGATAAAGGCGCCAGAATTATTTATCATGTGACTTATGCGATCTTACATATTTACAGCTCTAAACTCATCTCCAATAGTTGCCCCGGTGATTTTACTTTCAGCCAGAGGTTTTGGAATTACTCACAACACTCTTACTCCTTCCATATAGGCAGAAGCAGCAGCTCGCCCCATTAATCCTAGACTTCCTCCTCCGTAAACAACATGAATGCATTTTTCTCTTAAGGTACGACCCAAGTTGTGGGCTGCTTCAGTAAAGCATGCCTCTTTTCCATAACTAGCTCCACCAAAAATGCAGACTGTGCTAAATTTTTTTGTGGAAGATGATGACTCTATTTTTGAAAAGAAATATATTTGAGAGAAAAAGAGAAAAGTACAAGTTTGAGGGATGAATAAAAGAAACAAGCACAATATTTATTTATAGAAGAAAAATGAGGTAAAATTGTTTAACAAGTTTGTGATTGCGTTAATTGCGCTTCAATTACTCGATAGAATAATGAATGCATTTATCGCGTATCACATTTTTTATTCATAAAATCTCACCATACGACAAAAATAAAAGATACTTACGCGTATGTACAGTAGTTGTGATTGTGGCTCACATCTTCCTCTGGTTTTACGTTCAGAAACGGCCTAAACACCTTCTATGAGTCGGGGAGAAGCTTCCCATCCAATTTTCTTACAAATTGGCAAACAGGGTCTTTTAACGTCAGATTCCCAAGACGTTGTTCATATTATGGTTTGAATTTATTCCACAAACATCGAATTCCGTAATGTACGAGTCCACTAGGATGCGTGTCAAGAGAAATTTCGATATTATCTAAATTCTCTTTATTTAGACCATCCTTAATGAACTGAATTTTATCTTCTCTGTTTGTAGATGGAATTCCTAAAGATCGATATTTTAAATTACAGTTCCATCTAGCACATTTATAGCAAACGACTATCATCTTTGCTCGTCGTTTCTTGGCATATGAACTTTTTTCCTAGCCCTGGTAAAAATCTAGTAGGTATTTCTGTGAATTCACCTGCTATTCTCACTTTGGCTTCAATTATGAATCTAATATCAAAAGGTATGCTTTTATTCATAAGCAACCTCATCCTTTCAATTCTTGCTTTGTAGATTTTTAAAATTATTTTTTTGCTCAGAAAGGAAAATCTTTTTTCAATATTATTCAAAGTTTCATCCATGACAAAAAAAATGAAAAATGATCAAATATCTACAAATATCAGTTGTTGTGGGAAACTGAAAAATCCGACTTTAATAGTCACGGAGTACCGTTATCCGCCACTTGACTGGACAAACACAATTGAGTACTAAGTTACAACGTCGAGAAAATGTATCCTATAACAATAGTTCACAATGTAAGATTTCAAATATAACACTTATACTTCCCCGGCAACGGCGCCAAAAACTTGACACGTCTTAACTGTAACTATCGCAAGTGCACGATATCGTATCAAGTAGTAAGTGGACTTTTTGAGTCCGGTTTATTGATCCCACGAGGAAGTTATAGATTATATATTGAATTATACACTATTTAACTATTTGTTATAGAGATTTATATGATTGAAACACACAATTTAAGAGTTTGGTTTTTTAATTGCAAAGAAAATGCAATAATAGTTCTTATATTCAAGGAATGAAAGATTACACTAATAATAGATTAATAAAAGATATAATGAAATAGTTGGGATTACAAACTTAGTTCATCATTAGTTATAGAAGATGTATAGGAGATCATAAGATGAATTTACTTATTATGTTGTGTAGATTCTATTTTCCTTAAAAAGACGGTTTCTCTTTCGAACTATAAAACGCCCCTTATATATTGAATCAATCCACTATATTTCTATGTTGATTGGCTTCAATACATAGCATTAGGTTTTATGAAAATAACTCAAAGAATCATCCAAGGCCTAGAGGTATATTTCTATCCCCTAGAACAACTTGGAGTGAAGATCATTTGATCTAATCAAACATATTTTCTTTCGAAACATATGAAGACCATAAACATCGTCATTTATTGGCCAAATAAATAAAGATTGGTAAAACAATAAAAATCACACACAATAATAAGTAATTCATAATAGATCTTTATACAAACTTAAATAACATGACTAACCTTGTTTATAATCCCAACTTAAGGAACTTAGCCCATGAAGGGTTTAATAAATATAATACAAGCTTGAGTGGTCATAATTAGTTGTAAAAGAGAAAGAATTGATCCTAACTCCCTTAGTAGATAAAGGAGAAAGAAGCAATAAACTCCCTTAACAACATATGCTATTCCACTATTACACAAATCACTCATGAACACAAGTGTGTTCTTCACACGAAAAGAAAATATTACAAAAAGTGGAAAAATATAAGATGAATGATTATGGATGATGGATCTAAGGGGTCTATTTATACACCTAAAGTCATCTAATAGCTCCAAAACTCCAGCATTATTACATTAGATCGGATCAATACTAGCCATCCCCTCAATAATAGACCAAAAGTATAAAAAATTAGACAATGATCAAAAATCTGTCAAGAGTTACGGCCGTAACTTTGAGGAGTTACGACCATAACTATGGGGACTTACGACCGTAACATTGAGGAGTTACGACCGTAACATGGCTACGGATTTTTGCACATTAGTTTCTTTGTGAGTTACGCCCGTAACTTTTAGATGTTACGCCCATATGGAGTTTCAGACTTCATTTTTAGCCCAGAATTTCTGACTTTTGCGTTTTCACCCCAAATCTTCTTCGGATGATAACTTTTGATATATAACTCTAATTTTGAATCCGGAAAGGCTGCCGAACTCATCTCGGAAAGCCCTACAACATGAATACATAAAAATTCAACAAATAGAATATTTTATAAACATGTTATTTCTTGAGTAAATCAGTAATTCAATCCGATTACGACTAAATTTACATCTTCATTCGATAAAAAATAAAATTATTAAAAATTAATTAATTCAAAGCAAAAACAAGTAGACTACCTCAATTATGGGTGAAATATATCAATACAAATCACGGATAAGTGTATAAAACTGACACTTATCAAATACCAAGATAGAATTCTTTCGCCTGTTAGTGAACGGGTTATATGTCCTATGCGGTTATTGGGAGATGATATCATAACTCTTTGGCCAAAGAATTGGAGCTAGTTGTATTGGATACACGAGAGCTCGATGATCTCAATTTGCATTAACGCATGCATAGCGTCAAGTATAGATAGGGTTTGACTGACCGTGACCCTTTAACTTGATCGGGACATTTGAAAGAAGGGTTTATACGTATACTGGTATACACGACAGAATGGTTCTTGAATGATCCCAATCATTCATTCTCAGTTGGGGCACAGTGTAGGCCGCCAGGCTGGCTAGGTGGTGCTACTACTCTTTAGTTCTTCCTATTGCTGACTAAGATGGACCTACCGAGTCACTCAATAGGATTGACGACGGAATAAATCAAGCTAATTCTCTCATTATGAATATTAGATATTGGATATCTAAATTTGGGACATTGGATGTTTAAATTGATTTATTGGATAAATTAATTTATGGTCTAATGAATTAAATTAATTATTAGGTGATAAATATAAGTCATGAATATAATTATTTCTTGGAGAAATTAATTATGTTATTATGCATTTGATAAGATTAATTAATTGGATTAATTGATCGATATAAATACATCGAAACGGAATCGAAGTTTATCTGTTTGGACTCACGGGAGTCCGAAACGAACCGAACTCGTCCGATTTCTATATGGGCCGCCCCCCACATTTCCACCTACCTTCCATTTGGACTCTTGTTCCATTCTTTAAGGGATGATGATTGTCATGGTGGGGTTTGATTCTCATTAGCATGAGTTGTTCATGTGGGGGAGTTGAATAAAAGGAAAGAAGGCACCATTCACTCATACACAAGTGGTTTCCAATGTGAGAGAGAGTGAGAGAGGGAGAGAGAGAACTTTTCTCAAAGTCTTCATAATCTTCTCCAAGTCTTCTTCCATTTTTCTTCACAAGTTCTTGATTTTTCTTGGAGGAAAATTGAGAAATAAAAGAGAGAAAGTGAGTTATACACTCAGAGTGCTATAATCACAATTAAAAGATTCATCACTTAGCTCTAGCCGTATCCTTAGAGGATAGCAAGGTGATCATCGTTCCAATCATTTCTCCGGCACGTGACAAGTAGAGACGCAGTGCTTTCAGCGTTGGATCATCCAAGAGCTTGGAGCGGATTGGATCGTAAGGAAAGCAATCTAAAGCTTGGGGAATAGCTCAATAGAAGGACACCGTTTAATCAACGACTACAAGGGTATGTTTTCTCATATCCTTTGTGTTTCGTTTTAATATTCGTATATATGTAGCTCGATCGATCCTCGTAGGGATTCAGATCGAATTAATTTTTGTTTTACCGCTTCCGCTGGGCCTTCGTTTTAGGCACCGAATCCCAACAATGGTATCGGAGCGTAGGTCTTACGATCATATATACGATATTGGCATTTGGAATGCTTAATTAGATGGTGAATGATTTGGAATAATTTGTAGTCATAATCATGGTATATGTGTTTCGTTCATTCTAGTTGTATTTTTCGTAAGTTTGTCTAAATATAAATCTTTAATTTCTGGGAAATGTGATTTATATTGAAGATATGAATGTTGGAAAATATAGATATTGGATATTCGGTCGAAAAACTAGCCCCGAATTGCCGTTGGACGGCCCGGGAGTGGACCGAAAGAAGGGGGCCGCGGCCCAGGGCTGTTGGGCAGCCCTACTTGCTGCCCGATGAGTTTTCGGGCGCGGTCCAGCTCCTTTCGGACCCGTTTTGAGCTTGTTTTCTTTGTGTATTCCTAAAAATTGATTTCCCACATTTTAAATTAGATTTAATATGATTAAAATGATATATGGTATTTCTTTTTATAGGGGAAAATTAATTTATTGGAATACTTGTGATCGACCGAATTATTTTGAACGTTTTCATATTACCGGTTGTGTGAATTGATTGGATCGATTCTATTTGTTGGTTATATGTTGATTGGATCAATGTATCTCTATACTATCCATTTATATAGTATTTATTTGATGAGTGATTTTGAATGGGGATGTGGTTCATGGACTTAGTTTTGAATCGTTCGGTTTTATTCCATTGGGTTGTAAAGGCCGTTTTGAGCCTATTTATTTTACTAGAATTATTTGTATCTAGGATGCAATTTTTCAATGTAAAATTTATATGTAATGATGAAGACCGGAGAAAGATCCATTTCGAGAAGACGAAGATTCAAGACCGAAGACTTGTAATTAGATTACTAAGTTTTTTAGTCTAGGAATGGTCCATGAACCACATGTTGGTAGCAACTAGGTTGTGAATGGTTTTTCATATTGTATGAATGCTACAAACGTGCTTAAATGGATTAATGTGCAAAGTGTAACATTAATCGCGAAAATTCCCCCACGACAAATTATTAAGTTTATAAGGTTTCAAGGTTTTCCTTCCCTACATCGAGCTTTCGGGAAATTGAAATCCAAACTGGATGTGCTATGCTTCCGAGTTATCGGGGTGTCATTCGGGAAGGATGGATAAATTACCGAGAGCGCATTGGATGCCTTTGGTTGGAGCAAATTTTATCCCTAGAAACCTGATAGCTTGCCGGATAAGATTCAATTGTGAAACTGATTTGCGTCGATGGTATAAACTTAACTTGTTCACGAACCATAGAAATCGTATAGGTTGAGGGGAGTGAACAAGGGGAAAAAGAAGATCATATCATCCATTAGATGGGTTGGTGTTGGACGCCACTTTATGAAAATTAATAGACTAGAAACCTGTTCGTTTGCCCTCTATTAAGATTTATAAAGAACACGATTACCACTATGAAGTAGTGCGAACTATACTTCCGGATTTCACATGGGAGTGTGTTATTCCGATAAATATAGTGGGAGCTGGGTAACAAGAATAGAAAAGACCTTAATTCTATACTCAGAATATAATTGAACGAGTCACTAATTAATCTATCATGCAGACATAACTCTCAATATGACAATGAAGCTACTAACAATTCTACTCGAAAAGAACAACTTGATCGGACCTAATTTTGTGGATTGGCTCTGCAATCTGATGATAGTCCTCAGTATAGAGGCACTGGGATACATCTTGGAGACGGACATTAGAGCCAATCAGGAGGAGATTGAAAACCACGAAAAGTGGGTTAAGGATGATGTAAAAGTCCGTGCTTACATAATGGCTTCTATGTCTAATGAGCTTCAGAGAGCTCATGAGAAAATGACTTCTGCTAGGCAAATTCGATCTCACTTAACGGAGCTTTATGGTGAGCACAGTCGAATGGCTAGATATGAGATATCCAAGCAACTGTTCAGTAAAAGGATGAAGAAAGGTGAGAAGGTTGGGGACCACGTCCTCAAAATGATATCCATGATCGAGAGATTGGAGGCTCTTGATTTTAAGATGGATACTTCTCTTCAGACCGACCATATCCTACAGTCTCTCCCTGATTCCTTCTCACAGTTTGTTATGAATTTCAACTGCAATGAGATTGCATGCAACTTAGCAGGGCTAATGAACAAACTGGTGACCGCTCAGTCTCAGATAAAGACTCCACGGATTAAGGAGTATGCTCTTGTGATTTCTTCTGGACCTCGGAGGTTGATGAGTCGATTCTTGATCGACTCATTCTGTTCTATCTAGTCGTGTTTTTGTTTGCTTTTTAGTATTTTTGTTCTCTTTTATGCGTGGTATGTTGTGTTTTTAATTTATAGGTATTCAAGCGAAGATTGTGGTGAAATACACGCTTTCATAGCTAATATTGGAGTTTATGACGATCAAGAGCTAAAACGGGGCCTAAAACAACGAAAGATTGAAGCAGTATCGGTCGAATCATCTAAATTCCAGAATCTCCATTCCGAATTGAGATGTGTTCTCCTTTGACATAAATTCCTCGTGAAATTGGCTTCGAAACGGTATATCATATGCTAAATTTCGAGGTGTATTGATACATGAACGAAGGATCAAGCCGAAGAAGACCAAAAACCGGACTTGGCTGCACCATGCGACTCAACTAGGCTGCACCAGGCAACTCGACTCGGCTGCAACAGGCAACTCGGCCGTGCCATGGGACACGGCCGGGTCTCATTCCAGCGAGAATTGCATTTTTCGAATGAGAACGACTCGACCGTGCCTTTTGGAACACGACCGAGTCACGATCGACCAATCTGCACTTTTTGCAGTACAACACGGCCGTGTCATGGGACACGGCCGAGTCTCAAGACAGATACCTTTTTCCTTATCCAGTGTAGTGCGACACGGCCGTGTCCCAGGACACGGGCCGTGTCACTTTTCGGTTCATGTCACTTTCCTTGACATTTTTGCACACCTTTAAGCCTTTGTCTTGATTTTTTGGCTATAAAACAAAGTGTAGAGACCTTATTTGAGGACACACTTATCTTGTGGAAGATATTCTTGGGTGAAAAATACAAGATTGAGGGAGAAAACACCAAAAAGTGAGGATTGAGTGAGATTATTTCATCATCTTCCTTGTATGTTCTTGGAGTGAAAAATACTTTTTGTGAGATATATTAATTCCTTGTATCATTTTGTTGTGAATTCTTGTAAGAAGATCATCAAACCTTCATCGGGAGTTCGATTTCGGCATTTACAAGGAAAGTTTTTACCATGTTTTGTTCTTCAATTTCCATTATTGTTGTTGAATTAATCATGTGTGGCTAAACACTTCATATGGGTTTTTAGATATAGCCACACACATGTTTTTTAATGTTAGTTCCTTTTGATTTTCCGGGTAAAAGTTTGGGATTGTTCCTCTTGTTCGTTCCTCGTTTAAGAACTTTTGAATTAGATCATCAAACCTTTTTCATTGTTGTTATTATTATTCGAATCGAGGGTTTTTGTCGGTGTTCGCCATCAAACGACCCGAAAGAAACGATTGTGAATGTTCTCGAGCTTTTTCGAGCGATCTTTTAACGATTTACCTCATCAAAAGTAGTCGGTTAATTGATTGTTAGTTAGGGATTCATCCCCATCAAAAGAGTATCCCTTATTTTTGTTGAGAACAATTGTGATTTTTAGGATTACCGCCATCAAATGGATTTCTTTTAATCGTGAGCAATCGATAATTCCAAACCTTATTTATTTGAGTATCGGAACTAATAATTGATTACGTGTGTCGGTGAATCTAAATTCCTATGTCAATCTCATTATTGTTATCTCTCATTTATCCAACGATCGAATTGATGTTGTTACCACTTAGTTTATTTAAAATTTACGCACTAGTAATTTTAATCCAATCGAACCAATGATGTATTTTAATTTATTTTACTTTTGTTCATTCGACTATTTGCCGAACATTATCAAATTTTAAACTGTTCCCAATTCCTCGAGAGATCGACCTCGGAGTTACTTGCCGCTTCCTACAAAAGCGATTCGTACACTTGCGAGTATTTAATTTGAACCATCAAGTTTTTGGCGCCGTTGCCGGGGAATTGGCGTTTAATTTTTGATCTTGTTTTAATAATAGTTGAATTGTTTTTCTTGATCATTTCTCCATTTTCATTATTTCCGATAAAAGTCTAAAATTTGCTCTTACTTCCTTTGTTTATGCTTGGTAGGAGATCGTTGGGCAACCCGATTCTTCCGCCCATAGACGAAGTTCAAAGGATTAGAGCACCAAAAATAATGGCCACAACATCAATGGCAAACGACGAGGTGAATCCGGATCTTGAAGAGCGACTTTTGATCCAAGAAGAAAACACTCGTCAACCGAGAGTTGAGAATGTTGCACAAAATATAGATGAGGAAGAAATTCGTCAACCAAGGTTTCCGAGATATGATAATATTGGGCGTAATCAAGGGATACCCGAAGCTCAACAAGGGAGATACTTTTATCCGAGACAACCACCCGTCGGAATGCAATATGGAGCGAATTATTATCCCGGACCTCAATATGGGATGGAGGCAAACTATAACATGCCGCAACAACCTCCGGTCGAACATCTAATGCGGGACTATGCAAAACCCGTAGTGAACACCGCCATTTCATGCATCCAATTAGCACCGGCCGCAAGGAACTACCACATAAGCGGATTTCACATCGAACAATTGCCCTCATTTCACGGATTAGCACGAGAGGATCCGTTATCATTCATCCGAGACTTCTATGTGGCGATTGATAACTTCCCATTGAACGGGTTGAGCGAGGATCAACCACGGATGAAGTGCTTCCCTTATACACTGAAGGATGGGGCGAAACAATGGTTGATGACTTTGGCACCCGGATCACTAAGAACATGGGATGAAGTTTACGATAAATTCATTACCAAGTACTTCTCCCATTCAAAGACTACGCAATTGAGAACTCAAATCTCAACTTTCGGACAACAAGACGGAGAGGCATTTCACGAAGCTTGGTACCGATTCAAAATACTACTCATTCAATGCCCACACCATCACTATCCGCTCCAACTACTTAATCAATTCTTCTATGACAGATTGACTCAATATTGCCAAGGAGCGGTAGATAATGCAGCCGGTGGTTTGTTTTGGGGTTTGACGGAGAGGCAAGCGTATGATGTGTATGAAACATTGGGAGCAAATTCTCAACAAAAAAGTGTACGTGTTCGTAGGGGAGCCGTGCACCAAGTGAGCGAGAAGGACGAGATGCAATCTAAAATCGATGAGTTGACAAATGAACTAAGACAACTCAAGACTCAAAATAAACCTTCTAGCTCACGAGTTTGCGAGATTTGCGGAGCACCCGTACATGATGCCAATTCATGCCCTCATACTTTTCTGGGAGAACAAACCGAACAAGTTAATTGGGCTATGGGACAAAGCACGGGAAGGCCCGAATGGGAAGAGAGGAGAAATAATTATGGCGGAAACGCAAGAAATGCACCTCTCCCAAATACTTATCATCCTGGGCTAAGAAACCATCCGAATTTCTCATGGAGAAACAACAACCCGATGCCATACGACACAAATGTTCAAGCTTAATACAACGGAGGAAACCGCGCCCAACAACCAACACGAAGTGAACCACCTCCACAACAAAGGAACTCTCTTGAGGAGAGTATAGCGGCATTCATTAAGGAGAGAAAGGAAAACTGAGAGGAGAACAATAAAAGGTTCGAATCTTTAGAAGCTTCGATGAAGAAAATGGAGATCCAAATTGGGCAACTTGCTACCGAGGCACGTAGACAAGAAAGGGGTAAACTACCGAGTCAACCCGAGCAAGCTCAAGCCATTACCACTCTCTGAAGTGGTAAAGTGATTAATAGAGAAGTTAATTCCGAAGTAAAAGAAAGAGTCGATGAGAAGGAAGACGAGTCGGGAAATCAAGAGGAGAAAATAGACGAAGCAACTTCAACTTCCAAGCTTCACAAATCCGCTCAACCATACAAGCCACCAATTCCTTTTCCGAGCCGGCTTAGAAAAGCAAAGAAAGATGAGCAATTTTCTGAAATCTATGACATGCTTTCAAAGGTTCATGTCAACTTACCTCTTTTGGATGTTGTGAAGAACATTCCCGCTTATACAAAATTTTTCAAAGAGTTGACCTCGAACAAAAGAAGATACAATGGGAACGAGAAAGTGGTGCTCTACGAGGTAGAAGCAAGGGGTCAAAAGAAAGGCGATCCCGGAAGTTTTATGATCGACATTACTATGGGAGACAAGAGAGTTGCTCGTGGGATGTTAGATTTGGGGGCAAGTGTGAATCTCATGCCATACTCGACCTATTTGAGGCTTGGACTCGGGGGAATCAAACCGACAAGAATGACTCTTCAAATGGCGGATAGGTCGGTGAAATACCCCAAGGGAGTCATTGAAGACCTATTGGTACAAGTGGACAAATTGGTGATTCCTGCCGATTTTGTTATCTTGAAGATGAGCGATTTCGGGACAAGCGAAAATGAAGGGACAATACTTCTAGGACGGCCATTCATGCGAACAACAAAAACAATCGTCGATGTTGATGAAGGAAAGGTCACCATGACCGTCTTGGGTGAAACTGTGGAAATCAACGTGTTCGGTTCATCTCCTATCCCTTCTCATATTTATGCTTCCCATGATGTGAATTTTGTTGATTGCATTGATTCTTTGGTTGATGATATATATTTTCATGATGATGTAGGTGACACGTTGCATGATGCTCTAACCGTTGAGCATGATATGGGGCTTAATAATCTAGAAATTGAAGAATATGTTGCATTGCTAGATAATTCCGAAATAATTGATGAAGTTGACGGTTTTAAGATACCATTGGAATTAAAATTTGAGGAGCCCGTTGAAATCACCCCACCCCAACTTGAATTGAAAGAACTTCCGGCACATCTTAAATATGTTTTCTTAGGCAAAAGTGACACTTACCCTGTAATTGTCTCTTCCGAACTAACTCCCTTGCAAGAAAACAAATTAGTAGAAGTTCTAACTAAGTTAAAGGAAGCGATTGGGTGGAGTATTTCCGATATCAAGGGAATAAGTCCTGTTAGGTGCATGCATAAAATAATTCTTGAGGAAAATGTTAAACCGGTTAGGCAACCTCAAAGGCGTTTAAATCCGAACATGCAGGAAGTTGTGAAAAAAGAAGTTTTGAAATTGCTAGATGTCGGAGTCATCTACCCGATATCCGACAGTAAGTGGGTGAGCCCTGTGCATGTAGTGCCTATGAAATCTGGAATAACGGTGGTTCGTAATGATAAAAATGAATTGGTGCCCACTAGAACGGTAACCGGTTGGAGGATGTGCATTGATTACCAGAAATTAAATGCCGTAACAAAAAAGGATCATTTTCCTCTTCCTTTCATTGATCAAATGTTGGAACGTTTAGCTGGGCATGATTATTACTGTTTTCTAGATGGTCTTTCAGGTTTCTATCAAATTCCCATTGCTCCGGTGGATCAAGAGAAGACCACTTTCACTTGCCCTTTTGGCACCTTTGCCTTTAGGAGGATGCCGTTTGGTCTTTGCAATGCTCCCGCTACTTTTCAAAGGTGCATGCTATCCATATTCTCCGACTTGTTAGAAAAATCCATCGAGGTATTCATGGATGACTTCTCTGTGTTTGGAACCACTTTCTATGATTGTTTAAATAATTTGACTATTGTGCTAGAACGATGTATTGAGTGTAATCTTACACTTAGTTGGGAAAAGAGTCATTTTATGGTAAAACAAGGTCTTGTTCTAGGTCATGTGGTTTCCAATAAAGGAATGGAGGTTGATAAGGATAAAGTCGATTTAATTGTTAAATTACCTCCGCCATCATGTGTCAAAGAGGTTCGAAGCTTTTTAGGGCATGCCGGGTTTTATAGGCGTTTTATTAAAGATTTTTCGAAAATTGCCCGCCCTTTGAGTAACCTTTTGTGCAAAGATGCTAAATATGATTTTACCGAGGAATGTTTAGTCGGTTTCAACGCTTTGAAAGAAAAGTTAACTTCCACACCTATTGTTGTCGCTCCCGATTGGTCTCTCCCATTTGAAATTATGTGCGATGCGTCTGACTTTGCTATAGGTGCCGTTTTGGGGCAAAGAGTGAATAAATTTTTCCACGTGATTTACTATGCGAGCAAAACGTTCGATGAAGCTCAGGCTAATTAAACCACCACAGAAAAAGAATTTTTAGCCGTTGTGTTTTCTTTAGACAAATTTCGATCCTACTTGGTTGTCTCAAAAGTGATTGTGCATAAGGATCACGCCGCATTGAAATATTTATTAAAAAAATCCGATGCAAAACCAAGATTAATTCGGTGGGTTCTTCTGCTGCAAGAATTTGATTTGGAATTCAAAGATAAAAAGGGGTCGGAAAATGTAGCGGCCGACCATCTATCTAGGCTAACCGAGGGAGATAATTTTAAGCTTGATAATCATTTGCCAATTGTTGAAACTTTCCCCGATGAGCAATTATTCGATGTAACAAGGACACCTTGGTATGCTGATATTGTCAATTACATTGTTAGTGGTGTTTTGCAGCCCGACTTAACCTATCAAGGGAAGAAGAGGTTTGTTTCCATGTGCAGGCATTACTTTTGGGAGGAGCCCTACTTATTCAGGTTGGGGCCTGATCAGATATTCCGACGCTGTGTCCCGGAGGAAGAACACGAGAGCATATTGTTATTTTGCCATGAGTTGCACTGTGGGGGACATTTTAGCGCAAAGAAAATGGCTCACAAGGTCCTTCAATCGGGATTCTACTGGCCAACATTATTTAAGGATGCCTATTTCCATTGCAAGAGTTGCGATCGTTGTCAACGAACGAGGAATATAAGCAAAAGGAATGAGATGCCGTTGACAAACAATCTTGTTGTGGAACTTTTCGATGTTTGGGGAGTGGATTTTATGGGTCATTTTCCAATTTCCCATGGTTTTGAGTATATTATGGTTGCTGTAGACTACGTCTCTAAGTGGGTGGAAGCAATTCCAACCCGAACTAACGATGCTAACGTGGTTTGCAATTTTTTTAGGGATGTGATTTTCTGCAGGTTCGGGATGCCTAGGGCTGTAATCAGCGACAGAGGCATGCATTTTTGCAATAAACAACTTGCAGGCTTGCTTAAGAAGTACAATGTGATGCATAAGGTCGCAACGGAGTACCATCCACAAACTTCCAGGCAAGTAGAAGTAAGCAATCGGCAAATAAAGTCAGTGCTCGAAAAGACGGTGAAACCGACAAGAAAAGACTGGGCATTGAAGTTGAATGACGCTTTATGGGCATACCGCACGGCCTACAAAACTCCAATCGGAATGAGCCCGTATCGCCTAGTATTTGGGAAAGCATGTCACCTACCCGTTGAGTTGGAACACAAGGCGTATTGGGCAATCAAAGCGCCCAATTTAGATCAAGAAAAGGCGGGCGAAGAACGAATTTTGCATTTAAATGAGCTTGATGAGATGCGATATGAGGCGTACGAAAACGCTAAACTCTACAAAGAACGGACGAAACGATATCATGATAAGTGTATCCTTCATAAATCTCTCGAACCCGGGATGGATGTTCTGTTACATAATTCCCATCTTAAGCTCATGCCCGGAAAATTGGTATCGCGATGGGGCGGACCGTTCAAAGTCGTTAAAGTATGGCCGCACGGAGCAGTAGAACTTCTTGATCCTCGGAAGAACAAGCACTTTAAGGTAAACAGGTATAGAGTGAAGCCGTATTTCAGACGAATCGAAGAAATCAATGCGTTTGAGTGCATAGAGGTGCACGATGTTGAAGCTTGAGCAAAACGGGAAGAAGTCGAGCTAATGACTATAAAAAAGCGCTACTTGGGAGGCAACCCAACGTTTTAGTTAGATTTTTTTTCTGTCTTCTGTTTTTCGCATTTTGTTTTCCTTATTTGTTTTTATTCGATTCGAAACTGACCGGTTTAAATGTGGGTGTTAAAATTATAGGAAACGAGTGCGTTTTCAGAAACTAAAAATATGGTCAGGAAGGACACGACCGAGTTACCTTTGGCACGGCCGGGTCTCAAAACAGGAGGTTTTGGGCTTATTTTGAATAGCAGGACACGGCCGAGTGTCAGGACACAGCCGAGTCTAAGAACAGTCAGAACTGGGTTATCTAGAACAGCATGACACGGCTGTGTCACAGGACACGGCCGGGCCTCAGTACAGTGAATTTTGATTTTCCAGGACAGTATGACTCGACCGTGTCCTATGACACGGTCGAGTCGGCCGACAGTAAGTATTGTGTTATTACGAACAGCTCGACACGACCGTGTCATATGCAACACGGCCGTGTCAGTCGGTCAGGTATAAAAGGGAGCACGGCCGATTCCCCATTTTTATCTTCTCCAGAAAATTTTTTCTTCCTCCCTGCTTCCCTGCGAACCCTAGCTACTACAATACCGATTTTTCTCATCGTTTTTAGAGAAATTTTATGCAGAATCAAGAAGAGATACAAGAATCTAGTACATAATCATCATTTTTCAACCAATTTCACTCTTCAAAGGAACAAATCGGACGAATTGGGACCGAGCTTTAATTTTTTTCTCTCTTCAATATCTCCGAAATCAAAGTATGTTTCTCATGTTTTTTATGATTATTCTTGCTTTTGAACATGCTATGATGATTTGAATCGCTAGTTCTTAATTATCTTGAATAAATTGAAGGTGATGAAATTTGGGAATTTTCGAGGTGATTAAATTTCTCGGTTGAAAATTCTTGTAATTAAGGGATGTTTTTCCATGATGAAGAAGATGAATTTAAACGAAAGAATTTGCTTGGGAGTTGTTTTGATCGATAATGTTTATATTGGGGGAATTTTATTACTTGCTATAAATTTGGGGGAGGAATACGTTCTCAAGTCCTTGGATAATGATAGATTAAATTTTTGCAGAAAATGGCACGAGGAAGAGGACGAGGAAATTCACAACGCGGAAGGGGTAGGAATGGCGGGGAACAAGTGCCGGCAAGAATGGCTATTCAAAGGGCTGTGGAAACCCCAGAATCTTATGGAATCAATCTACCTGAAACGCAATATGAAAGGTGGGAAATGCTGGGGCAGAAAAAAATGCTCCCTACGAGGTGGCCTGATGACGAATGCATGAACGCAATGGGGATAAGGGAAGATGTGATGAAATTCCTTGGAAGAGTGCATTGGGCATGGATGATGACTCAACAATGGCCGACTTATAGATGTCTGACGATGGAGTTTCTCAGTACTCTAACTGTAAGAAGAGATCCGGTGACTCGAGAACCGACCGAAATGACATTCCGGATCAACAACAACGAAGAGACACTGACTATCGTCCAGTTGGAGGAAATTTATCATGCAAGACACGAGGGCCATTACCCGATAAATCGGTTCGCTTGTGAAACTTACTGGAGATCCATGGTAGAATACCCGGGGAGTGAGGTGTGATATTACATTGCAAGATCGGCTAAAGGATCGAACATTCGCAATCCCGTACTCAGATACCTACACAAGGTGATTGCGAATACCATATATGGCCGAAAGGAAACCGGGACCATTTCACTGCGGGAGTTATATATCCTGACTCACATGCTCGACAACTCGATTCCAGCAACCGAGGCTATGGTAGCGGAACATTTTGAGGATGTCGCGACAAAGCCTAAGGGGGAGATATGGATAGGGGGTTTGATTACCCCTATCGCACTACACTTTGGTGTTTCGTTAGATCAGAGGACCCCCCTTCCTGGAAATAAGCTTCTCTCGATCTCCGTGATGAAGGTGATGAATATCCTGGACTATGAACAACGCATGGTCTTCATGCAGACCGAAAACGATCACTTCCTTCTCCCGAATCCGCCTTTGACAACCATAAATAATATTCGGGATATGGGAAATCTTCAAATGGCTACGGAGGCACACCGTCGAGCACGGTGGGAAGCCGGCTTGGCTCCCCCGGGTCACAGCCCTGTCGACCGAAATGTTCGACCTAGGCGCATTATGGATGAAGATAGAGCAGAAAGGATAGAAGAGGAGGAGGCTTATGAAAGAGGCCCGGATGACGAGGAAGAAGAAGAGAGTGAAGAAGAAGAGGAAGAAATCACGAGAGATCGGCCCGAGACGTCAAGGCGGGCCGAAATTGGACGTGCCCCCTCACGCCCAACATTAAGGGAGGAGTTTGAGGCCTACCGAGAGGAGGCGAGACGGGAGCGACGTGAGATATTGTCTCTTATGAGACAAATGCACAAGTGGCATGTCCAGCAAGGCCACTTTCCCCCGCCCCACCAGTAAACCGGTTGTAAGTATTTCTTGACCAATGAAATTCTTTTGTTTAAATACTATACCCCCTTCGTTCGTATATTCTTTAATTCAAGTTTGGGGGGGGGATTGGTCAAGAAATACTTCATTACTCTTTTTTTTTATTTGTTTACGGATACTATTTTGCTTGTTTGCTTATTTTTGGTGTGTTTTGAACATTTTGCACTTAATTGTGGTGTGTTTTTAATTGGTGTGTTTTTACTTGGTGTGTTTTTATTTTGCAAACTTGAAGAAAACTTTGTAGTGTGAATTTTTTTGGAATGCCTCGGGATTTATTTCGTTGTTTTGATATACCAATCGAGGATAATTTGTTGAGGAAAAATTGTTGATAATCGAAACGGGTGTGAAATTGAATAAGTGGTTTTAATATCTTGGAGGTATGAACAAACCTACTTGTGAGCTATTGAGCCTTCATGCATTTTCTAAAATGCAAGTTTCATTGTCGAGTGTTTCATTCTTGATTTAAGACTCTAGAACTTGCCTTGGTTTCTTGTTCAAAACTACTAGCGTGTGTGTGCAATTGAGTGGAAATGATTTTTTTGGGACTTTTGATCTTAACCCTTCAATTTTGGCCAACCCGACATTCGATCATTCCTTAAATAAACCCAATTGAGGTCATTATCTATTTCATTTTTTTTGCAAACCACATATCGAGCTTTCCATTACTATAATCCTTCCATCCATACTTGAGCGATTAGAAAATATTTTTTGATGATGATACTAAGATTGTGGTGATATTGGGTGATATACATATTGTTGGGAGTGTTGAAATGGTGAAAATAATTACTCCACTATTTTTGGGAACTTAGTAACCGGGTGTATTCATGTGACCCATGTTTATATTCGCGTAAAACGGTTACCTTAGATATGAGTATGCTTGGAAGTAATTGTGATCCTAGTAACCAGGTGTATTCATGTGACCCATCGTTTACATTCGCGTAAAACGGATCCTAAATCAACCCAAGCCAAAAAAAAATCGGAGCAATAAGGAGGGTTTGACGCTGCGTTTTTCACTTTCAAAAGTGTTTGTCGCAAGTGGTTCATAATTAAGGCGATGAAAGAAGTAAATTTCAAAAATCTTGAGCTTCTAAAGCGACTATGGTGATTTAAATTCTAAAAATTGCTTGAGTCAAGTCACTTTAGCCATATTTATCCCACCTCGACCAAAGCCTACATTTCAAGCCGAGTAATGCCCTTTTGATTCACGAAAATTTTGCATGCACAAAATAGTGGTAGAGATTAAGATGATTGGCAAGCCTATGGGGTTCCTTACTTCATTGAATGAGTTCCGAGCGTATACTTATCCATATCACTTTGAGAGTGAGTGAATACACTTGACCAGTGAGGTTTATATTGCCAAGTATTGACTATGATGTTAAGGAAGCACCCCGGAGGTTTGAAAACTTTGTAGAACTCGACTTATTTTAATTGTGAGTATTGATGAAATTTTAGAAGAGGTCCTTTGAGGTATTTTAACAGTTGAGTTCCCCTTTTCAGAATGGTTATTTTAAAGTGATTTGCTAGGGACGATCAAAGTTCAAGTTTGGGGGGGTTTGATGAGTCGATTCTTGATCGACTCATTCTGTTCTATCTAGTCGTGTTTTTGTTTGCTTTTTAGTATTTTTGTTCTCTTTTATGCGTGGTATGTTGTGTTTTTAATTTATAGGTATTCAAGCGAAGATTGTGGTGAAATACGCGCTTTCATAGCTAATATTGGAGTTTATGACGATCAAGAGCTAAAATGGGGCCTAAAACAACGAAAGATTGAAGCAGTATCGGTCGAATCATCTAAATTCCAGAATCTCCATTCCTAATTGAGATGTGTTCTCCTTTGACATAAATTCCTCGTGAAATTGGCTTCGAAACGGTATATCATATGCTAAATTCCGAGGTGTATTGATACATGAACGAAGGATCAAGCCAAAGAAGACCAAAAACCGGACTTGGCTACACCAGGTGACTCAACTAGGCTGCACCAGGCAACTTGACTCGGCTGCAACAGGCACTCGGCTGCAACAGGCAACTCGGCCGTGCCATGGGACACGGCCGGGTCTCATTCCAGCGAGAATTGCATTTTCCGAATGAGAACGACTCGACCGTGCCTTTTGGAACACGGCCGAGTCACGATCGACCAATCTGCACTTTTTGCAGTACAACACGTCCGTGTCATGGGACACGGCCGAGTCTCAAGACAGATACCTTTTTCCTTATCCAGTGTAGTGCGACACGGCCGTGTCCCAGGACACGGGCCGTGTCACTTTTCGGTTCATGTCACTTTCCTTGACATTTTTGCACACCTTTAAGCCTTTGTCTTGATTTTTTGGCTATAAAACAAAGTGTAGAGACCCTATTTGAGGACACACTTATCTTGTGGAAGATATTCTTGGGTGAAAAACACAAGATTGAGGGAGAAAACACCAAAAAGTGAGGATTGAGTGAGATTATTTCATCATCTTCCTTGTATGTTCTTGGAGTGAAAAATACTTTTTTGTGAGATATATTAATTCCTTGTATCATTTTGTTGTGAATTCTTGTAAGAAGATCATCAAACCTTCATCGGGAGTTCGATTTCGGCATTTACAAGGGAAGTTTTTACCATGTTTTGTTTTTCAATTTCCATTATTGTTGTTGAATTAATCATGAGTGGCTAAATACTTCATATGGGTTTTTAGATATAGCCACACACATGTTTTTGATTGTTAGTTCCTTTTGATTTTTCGGGTAAAAGTTTGGGATTGTTCATCTTGTTCGTTCCTCGTTTAAGAAATTTTGAATTAGATCATCAAACCTTTTTCATTGTTGTTATTATTATTCGAATCGAGGGTTTTTGTCGGTGTTCGCCATCAAACGACCCAAAAGAAATGATTGTGAATGTTCTCGATCTTTTTCGCGCGATCTTTTAACGATTTACCTCATCAAAAGTAGTCGGTTAATTGATTGTTAGTTAGGGATTCATCCCCATCAAAAGAGTATCCCTTATTTTCGTTGAGAACAATTGTGATTTTTAGGATTACCGCCATCAATCGGATTTCTTTTAATCGTGATCAATCGATAATTCCAAACCTTATTTGTTTGAGTATCGGAACTAATAATTGATTACGTGTGTGTCGGTGAATCTAAATTCCTATATCAATCTCATTATTGTTATCTCTCATTTATCCAACGATCGAATTGGTGTTGTTACCACTTAGTTTATTTAAATTTTACGCACTAGTAATTTTAATCCAATAGAACCAATGATGTATTTTAATTTATTTTACTTTTGTTCATTCGACTATTTGCCGAACATTATCAAATTTTAAACCGTTCCCAATTCCTCGAGAGATCGACCTCGGAGTTACTTGCCGCATCCTACAAAAGCGATTCGTACACTTGCGAGTATTTAATTTGAACCATCAGAGGTATAAGAATAAGAAGAAAAAGACCAAGAAGCAGACTAGACCACAAGTCAAGGACCTTAAAGGTAAGGGCAAGGCCCCGATGGTTCCAAAGAGCAAGAAGAAAAAGGACGCATGTCTCAAGTGCGGTGAGCTGGGCCACTGGGCAAGAGACTATCCGATTCTTCATGGCGCTTCAGGTACAGAACTTTTAGTTTTGGAAACAAATTGTTCTGCTACTGTATTTTCTACTTCTTGGATACTGGATTCTGGTGCTAGTTCTCATATTTGTATCGTGAATCAGGATCTAGAACAAAGTAGGGAGCTTGGAGCTGGGGAAGTGATGGTTACTGTCGGAAGTGGGCATAGTGTCGAAGCAACCGACATAAGATCACTTTTTTTGGGTTTAGAATCCAGTTTTGTTCTGATTTTAGAATATGTACTTGTTCTGCCCAAGGGGCATAAAAACATTGTATCCATTCCGGTCATGGACTGAAAGGGCTTTTTATTTTTCATAGGTGATGGTTCCTGCAAATTTTTTTTAGAAATAAACTAGTAGGTACTGCTACATTGTTAAATGGACTGTATCATCTAAACCTTAGTAACAAAGTCGTTGTGAATACTATGACTAGAAAGCGTGGTAAGGATGAAACCAATCAAGTTTTGAAATGGCATCTTAGATTTGGTCATGTTGGTCAGACCAAGGTTTACAAAATGGAAAAAGATGGACTTATGGGTCTATTGGGATCAGATCCCTTTCCTACTTGTGAATCTTGCCTTAAAGGCAAAATGACTAAGTCCCCCTTCACAGGGACTTTTGAAAGAGCCGCTGATAAACTGGGATTAATCCATACCAAAGAGAATGATAAGTTTTTCCCAAGCCCTCTATATAGATAAAATCTTAAAGCGATTTAAGATGGATTATTCTAAAAGAGGGCTCCTATCGATGGGACATGGAATAAAACTCTCCTCGTAGATGTGTCCTCAAAGTGAGGAACAATGAAATGAAATGAGTAATATACCATAAGTTTCGGTAATGGGTAGGTTTATATATACTTTATTGTATACGAGACCTGACATTGCGCATGCTGGGAGCGTGGTAAGTAGGTTTCGGGCTAATCCAGTTAGGGAAGATTAGACCGCCGTAAAGAACGTTCTCAAGTACTTTAGAAGGACTAGAGATCTGGTTCTTAAATATGGTGGTGGAGAACTGAATGTGGTGGGATTCACTGAATTGGACTTCCAAGGACAGAAAGACGATTCGATGTCTACTTCTAGCTAGATATTTACTCTTAATGGAAAAGTAGTATCTTGGCATAGTGCCAAGTATTGCGCGACTGCTAATTCCACCTATTAGGTTGAGTATAAAGCAGCCTCGGAGGCCTCCAAAGGAAGGATTTAGAAATTACTGGGTAAACTTCACGTGACACCTTGTGCTGCGCTGCCAGAGTGGTAGCACAGGCCTACGAGCCGAGGTTTCACAACAGTACCAAACATATTGAGAGAGAGTATCATCTTGTAAGAGAATTTGTTCGCAAAGAGATACATTGTGCTGCATAGAGTAGACTCATCCGACAACATCTGATCCACTAACCAATCCACTTCCTCAGATTAACTTAGAGCGTCATCTGGAGAATATGGGTATTAGATACAACAGTGTGTGACATTGAGTGCAATTGGGATATTGTTAGGAGTATGCCCTCAAATGTAATACCCCCGATACATTCAATATTACAGCGCCGTAAATCCTTTACGTAAGAATTTACAAGGCTGAAGAAATGAAATGACAATAACAGATACCAACTTATGAAATCACTGAAATAAAATACAACAGTTTGGTTCAATACTGAGAATACAATTATCCAATGAAGGGTTATTAATACATCAACAAGATCCAAACATCATAAACTGACGACGTACTCGAGTACTTATTGAAATAACCCACAAACAACATACAATAAATCCGACCGGAACATCACTCTGCACCCTCGTCGTCATGCAGCTCCAGTGGTTGTTTCCCCGCTCTCCTGGATCCTGAACATAAACAAATGTTCGCCCCCGCAGGGGTTAGCACAACGATGCTAGTACAAGTACAATAATCGTACAACAGTGATATAACCAACAATTATATCATAACAAGTTTCTCCAACGATAAATATCAACAACACATATCATATCATAACAGTTTCCAACATACTGATGGTATTCCAACAATCCAGCGCACACAGCTATAGATTCCCATGATGATCCCGTCGGACCAACACATGGTGGAACTACCTGTCCAACGATCCAGCGCACACAGCTATAGATTCCCATGATGATTCCTGTCGGATCAATGCATGGTGGACATATAATCACAACACATTTACACTATACAATCACATCATAACTGTCATAATATAAACAATTCTAATTAGAGTACTTTCCTCGATTCGTTGACAAGAATAAAACTTCCACGAATATCAAAATACTCGAAGGTCGTCCCCTTCGATCAATCACGTTGCTAAGCTCGAACCTTAATAAAAGAAATAACATAGAATTCATCTCATGCCGTACGAACGTCTAACAATCCAAAATTATGGTAGGAAGTCCTTAAAATGCAATCTGTATGGATCGTTTAACGCACGCTACGCATCCTATGTAGCGTACGTTAATGCTACTCGTTAGCGCACGCAGTACACACAGCCTAGCGTACGCTAACCAGGCATGGTAAGTGCCTCACTGATCAGCCGACTGACTCGCTTGATGATTTAACGCACGCTAAGTTCCAAACGTGGCGTACGCTAAACGTACTCGATAGCGCACGTTAATTCACGTAGCTTAGCGCACGCTAAGCGTGCATGGCAGTTCACTGGAGGACAGCATATTATATAAATGGTGATGAAGTAAGCGAATTCTTCAGTGATTAATGTTTGTTATCCGACTTCATGTTATGTTCATAAACTTTATGAATGATCTCACGGATAATAACAACTTCGAGATGTAAGTATACGTATAATCATTACAACACCATAATCCATCTTGATTACAATTCTCATGCGAAGTTTGGTGATCTCCGGTTGATGTATTAGATTCTACTATCATTATACACATTCAGACTTCATCTTGAGGTGAACTAACAATTCCAACTTATACGAAAGAATATTTCCTAAGATGATTCTTCCCTTAAGTCCTTATAACCGAAAATAATATCAATTTCAATTTATGATCACTAAGATAACATAAATGACACGGATAGCCAACTTCAGAATATTTCCCTCATCATTTGAAGTACTAGGAATCCAACTATAAGGTTCCAATGATAATTTCACAAGCATAGACATTACCATCTTAAAACATGATGTTTGTTGAATAATTCACTAATGAAATTCAACATCACGTTAGCATGATCATCTAATTCCTTAGAATCCAAATCTAAGGCTGGAGATAGGTTGGACATACCTTAATATGACGAAATTACTGAACTGCAAGGTAGAATCCGACTCCGGTTGGTTATATGCCACTCCAAGGTGTTACCTCTCCTCAATGATCAATCACAGAAGTATCCAATGTCCAATGATCATGTAGATGTGATATAAGTGTATCTGAGGAAGATGATATGCTCTCTGGTCTCTCAAGAACGAAAGATAAACGAAAGAAATAAGAATAAAATGGAGTGCTGGCCCATATATAAACTTTCTATACAAAGCAGATTAGCGCACGCTACTAAGCATTCCTTAGCGCGCGCTAATAAGAGTTGACTTCAAAACTGTCCAGGTTTGTCCACGGGAATCTTATCCGGACCCATGTCCCGGCTGGCGCATGTGCTAGCCGCCCAGCTCAATAATTGAGTGCCTGGCGCACGCAACTCCTACATACGTAGCGTGCGCTAGTAGTAGCCGATAACGCGCGCTAAGCTACATTCTTAGTGTGCGCTATTACGAGTTTGCATGAGAAATTTTGCATGATGATATACTTATGTACAAAGATACCAATGTAAGAAATATCATACTCCAATCATCAAGAACATAATTCCGAATAATACAGGATTCGAATACAGGTAAAATACACAGTAATAAATCCGGATATTACATACTCTCCTACTAAAAAGGAGTTTCGTCCCGAAACTCAAGACGAAAATAACTCAGGATATCTGGACTTCATGCCATCTTCCGTTTCCCATGTAGCTTTTCTGTCTTTTCGAAATCAATTCTTTCCTATGCAATGGATCTCACTGGCCTATGGAAGCCTTTCCCCCGTTACCATTATTAGAGGCAATGAAATTGTTTTGAAAAACCTTGCTTCGCTTCGCAGACAAGAGTGTGGACAGTATATTTCATCGCCTCTACTAATGAAAGTGCAGTTCTCGCTACTTACGCCCCCCTTTGTCAAACAGGAAACTTCCGATCTACTTATGCCGGGCTGGTTGCTAGCTTCTAAAGCCCTAAGCAAGAGGTTCCATACTGTCCTGAACTAGAAGCTAACTCAGACTCAGGGGACACTTCTTACTTGTTAGCTGCAAGTACGAATGTAGAGAGGGTCCTGCTCCGGTCAACTAAACAAGGAATCAAAAACCATAGGACCATGTGAGCGAAGGTGCGTAGCGGACTGATACCTATACTCCGGATTGAGACCTAAGCCAACTAATGGAATTAGTTCAACCTAGGAGTGAAATGAGCCCGGCTAAACGCATCAAAGTGCCTGGTCTTGAAGAGCCTATGTTGAATCGCTTCTATCTTCAACCCTCCCTGAGATTGGAAAAGGGACTACGGGCTACCAACAAGACTGACGAATCCAGATGCCCAGACCCACGAATCGAAGCGATCAACCGATCCGGTGTAAACTACAGTTATCCCGCCTTTCTCTTCACTCCTATTAGATATAATTAGATAAAAAAGAATCATACAGACATGAACGAACAAGAAGGGGTGGAGTAAGCACTTTTCTTGTTACAGTACCCTTTGTTAACGTAGACGCTGTTGGGACAGATTCCTTGACTGTTGTTTTCAAATACGCTCTTTGAAGGACAACTTCCGTGGATACCGTAGGTACTGGAATCCTGACTTTATAAGCATATGATGGTCTTGCAGAGCCTACTACTATTGATTTAGTGGTTTAGGGAGATTTGGAGAATGGTTCGAAGCAATTCAAAAACCTTCTATAGAAAGCATTGTTGTATATATATAGTTATCGCACGATAAGAGACCTTTGCGGGAGACTCCCTAAGTGGTCCCGAAACGTATGTTTTCCCTTCTTCTTTAAACGATCCAGTACCTCAAACCGGAGTCTCAAAAACCAACCTTTCACCCCCACTCGGCCAGCGGTGCGTACAGGGGGGGGGGCGCTATTTTAACATCTTGAACCCTTAGCTTCGCGACGATCTTATCCTATTCGCCATGGCGACAGTCTCTCAAGCGTCAGTGGTGCGAAAGATCATTAGAGAGTTTTGCTCGACTAAGCCAAAACCAATAGTTATTAGCGAAGAAAGACAAGACTTATGGAAAGATACCCTACGGTGTTCAAGTACTACTTAGATAAGGTTAGATTCGGGGGTTAGACTGCAAAATCGCTAAGTTGAGGAGCTGCGAAAAATATCGATGGTGGGACTTTTCTTCTCTTATGGCTACGCTGCAGTGCAGTCGTCCTACGCTAACGCTACCCGCTTAACGCCAACCGGTAAAAACCCTTCTGAATGAGGTCTTGCAGAGCCTAAGTAGATTCTCTATGCCCAGATCCCTTAACTGGCTAAGCTAAGTCCAATACAAGGGGTGAGCAGGCTATAAGGGCTAGATCCGAAATATCCTATGTAAGGAAGTGAATCAGGTCCCTCTTCGAATGAATACCAGTTGCCTTGGGACCTTAACCACAGGCCCTTTTAGCTGTTAGGCGGACATCTACGAACCTAACTGCCGTGCTGAAAAGAGACCCTGCCTGCGATGCCAATAGAAAGCGCTTTGCCAAGACTTTCTTCTTTAGTTTAAGAAGTTTAAGATTGAAAAGCTGTGTAGGTTATTTTGAGGAAAGTTTAAGGTAGGGTTCGGGTAGGCTATCTCCCGGGGACGGGTTCAGCCAGTCCGAGCCAAATGTGCGCCTTCGCCCGCACTCAATTCTGAGGGCTTTCTAAAAATGGAAGTGTACAGGTCGAAGACGGCTTGGCCCAAAGCTAAGTGGAGCAGTAAGGGCAGCTGGTCCGCGGTTCGTGCGCCTTATCCAGCTGATGCACTGAACTAGGGAGTCGCATTTCCAGATGGAGTCGGTGAGCAAGATGAGAGGAAGAGTGACTTAACGAACTCGCAAGATCTCTCGATGATAGGAATCCGTCTTTGTTGATTCCGTTGAAAGATGTTTCTTACTTTATACATGGGACGTAGAAGTTGCAACATGAACTTTCTTTTTTGCTTTTGCTCTTGGTCCTGGAGATTTCATGGAAATACCTGAGCCTTAGGCGGAAAGCCGGTCATCATCTATACCAGTGACCAGAGGAGGATATGAAATAGAGAGTGGAGTAAGCCCTTTTAGAGATAAGGGCTAGGATATTCAAAAGGTAAAAATTTGAAATCAAAAAAGGCCAACAACTTGAGTTTATCGACTCAAATGACAGACAAAACAAGGTCTTGAAGAGCCTCACTTCCACAAATACAATTAAGACAAATAATATATCTATTCTTCATCTGGCTAAGAAATAAAAAGAAAGATCTCACAGTAAGAACAAGAGAACAAGGTCTTATCAGAGCCTTGATGCGTAATACAACCGGTCATCCAATCGTCTTTTGGACGGGATGCTTGTAATAAGAGTTACCCCGGTAACAAGTTGGCATAAAAACTTCTGGCCAACCTAAGCAAAGAAAGGTGATCCCCGAAGGGCAGAACGAGACTAGCAAGTTCCTATATCAGTGACGATTTAGATGAAAAGGAAAGTAGGGTTTCACCACATATGTGTGGTATCCGTCCCCGCGCAAACGTAGACTAACTCTTAAAGAGCGGTTTCTTTACTTATTCATTACTGCCATAGTTCCTCTTTATTTTTGATTGGTCGAGCTAAACGCCCTTTTTTTATGTATTTCTTTTGTTCGTCTTATGAATCCTAGTTAGCGCGTAGTGGGTCCGATTCTATACAAGCATCCAGCTTAGATAAGAAAGACGCTTACTAAGAAGCAACCGACAGTGGCTCGGTCTAGTACCGGGGCGGAATATAGTGCACTCGCCATTGCATTGCCGCAACAGAAGTTTTATGGCTTCAACAGTTGCCGCAGGGAAATAGAGAAGTTAGCTCGTGGATCAAGTTTTTGATTGGCGTACTAGATTACTAAGATAATATCCTGGTTTATCAAGATTAGATTGCAAATATCCTTGAACGGGTGATTAATAGAAAGGTAATGAGTGAATAAAGCCGTTGCGCGTTAGGACGTGCTTCCAACTAGGGCAATGAGCTTGCTGGTTAAGGAGCTAGAATAGTGAGTCGCAGATGGAGAGGGAGGTCCAATTTATAATGAAGCGAAGGTCACCCGGTACTCCCTAAAAAAATGCCTCTACCTTTCCTTTTTCAATTACCAGAAGCTCTTAGCTACTCAGTTAGACTATAATTATAATCAAGCCTAAGAAGAAAGGCTAATCTAATTCTAATAAGGTCTCTTACTTGACTGAAAGAGTACTCACATTCTGGCTTACAGTAGACCTTCCAACATCTGACTTCTATACAGATCAACATCGACTTAAGAAGCCGATTAAAGGTGCCGAGGTATTCAATCCCGCCTTTCTCTTCACTCTTGAGTTACTTATGAGCCAAGGGCAATCACCCACCACTACATTCAATATCAGTCGTGAACACCGAAATAGAGCTTAGGTATGGGCCAAAAACCAGCGAGACTCTTCTCAATAGAAGTAGTCCTGTCGTAGTTAAGGATTTCCTTTCATCGTAAATAGAGGTCTCGCAGTTTAGAGGAGAACGGCACCTGAATTCGATTGACTTTAGTTTACAACTACAGAGGGCCCTAAAATATATGGAATTCTGTCGAGGTCGTCCAGAGTACCATTTCCTGTCCGTTTTTGTACCTTATATGGTATGGCTCCTGTAGGCCTTCCCAGCTTGAGTTGCTAGAATTCACTCACTTTTTGGTTCCTTATTGGGACTTATGGTTCTAGATAGCCCTAGAATCGTTAGAAGGTCTTAGCTGTACGGGCAAAAATATATAAGTTCTTTGTTTCTATGTGCCTCGGTCTGTAAGGTGTGGTACTTGCTTGTTTGATGTCTTGCATTGCCTCTAGGAGAGAAAGGGATAAGGGTCCCGTCTTCTGACATTGAGTCTTCTCCATGAAACGTTACACTCTGCCTTTGGCCTGTCCAGGATCATCCCCGGAGAATCACTTTTCAGAAGGTTTAGCTTTACATTGAGAAGCAGGATACCTACGTATTTAATGATGATTCCATCCTCTTTCTCATTATTGAACTTGTTACCAACGTACATTATTTGATTCAGCACACTAGCGAAAGAAGTGAAAATTCGGTGGTCTTCCCTTGTCGGTGATATAGTGACATAATAATCAGGGAAGATCGAAACGGAAAAAAATGCTTGATATCTCAACCCCCCCGGAAGCTGAAAGGGGGAAAAGTTAGACTTTTTGGCCCCCGAGCTAATGATAGAGGCAAGAACACCTTCCGACCAGGCCTTACTATAACCAACCTCACAGATCCCACTCAATCTTTTACACCGATGTATCGTACTCTCTCGACCAGGTCATCAAAAACACTTTGAATATTTCCGAAGTGAGATAAGGAGGGAAGGCGCGCTACAACTAACATAACAGCCAGCTGAAAAACATTAGCTAGCTAGGCTAGCGCGTAATGGATTTCTCTGATTCTGATAGGGGCTCGCTTCTTCAAGCTCCGCCCAACCTATACAAGGTCTTGCTTGCTGTCTCTGAGCCACTAGTGGCTTATGTAGTGGTCGGCATTCCTCCTTGCCCCCCTACTTAAGAATCCAAAGGTGTCCTTTGGATGTTGTCGTGACGCTTTGGTAATAAAGGTTACCGAGGTCTAGGTTTATGGATGGATTCAGTCAGCGAAAGTCCATCAAACTCAATCAATATTAACAAGATGTCGTGACCGCGGTTGATTTTGTCAGAAAAGAAAAGTAGGTTTATGGGGTTCATTGATTAGTACACCTCTGGTCGGTAAGGTCGGGACCGTGGTCGTCCGTCTCCGGTTTGTCGGTGATAAGATCTACGAGATTGACCGGCCAGTGGGGCTATTCTTTTCTATTGAAAAGGAGTCACCGTCTGCGAGTCACCTTCTTATAGGCTCACTGACGACACGGCATTTTCGTTCAAATATAGTCCGGCCGTACTTGTGATGGTTCCCAAGGATTCAATATGACCACTTAGGTCTACGGTGCCACGATAGTGTGCTAAGGAAGCGCGCGGGGTAGAAGCGCGGCCCGGTTTTTGGTGTCGTAGGGGAGGGATTGACCTTTCTAACGCATATTCATTCGCACGGCATGGCCCCACCTTCTTAGTTTTCGATCGAGCATCAAGCGGCGCAACCCGGATCTACTTGACTAAGCCCGTGCTCCTCCAAGGAGGGAGTTTGCTTTACCCAACTCCCTTTTTGATAACAAGGCGGAAAGGCCCTACCGGACACTCATTAGTTTCGAATTCAGAGTGCCCTAGCAAGCACCTACTTCTATAAATATAAAAAAGCGAGACTTGACTAAACAAGCAAGAAAAGCCCTTTCTATCTTATTAGTCAGCGCTAACGCGCCCAAAGAATCAAACTAAAGCGCTAACACCCTATCTATAGTATAGGTTGGGGCCTTTTCAATAATAAATAAGCCTCGCATAGGCAAATCTTCTCTTTTGAAGTTGGTAAAGACCCGCCCCTTGTTTGATCGAATGAGTCCGGGACTCGGGACGTTGGCTTCCGCCAACAGTGAACTATTAAGGATCGCATCCCGCGCATATTCTACATTATAGCCTGTAATCGATTCACTTCCATACGGGAGATCAATAGGAGCTCGATTAGTTTCGCTAGACGAGAAATAAAGAACATAACTAATACAGGAACAAGGGAATCTTGGACCATATCTCGCTTTTGCGCCATGACAATCTCACTCGAATTACGGGGACCTACACATATTAGTACAAGATATCTGGGGTCCCGGCCGAACCACACGTGCAAGTTTCCCGCATGTGGCTCGTCCGTGCTTTTCGAGGCGCTGCTGTGACTCAAGATTAAGGGGGCGGAATCGCACACGAAAGTGTTCATCGAGCATTGTCCGAGTGAGTAGGCGGTGCCTACCAAGCAAAGCTTTCTTGAAGAGGTCAATTGCTTCTTTTTCGGCGCCCGCCTTTCTTCATCTATACCAGCTGCCGCGCACGAACCAATAGAAAGGATTTCAGCGCTCCTCTCTAGATAAGAAGCAGAACGCGCCATCACTTACAGCCCTTTCCTCTGCCGGGGACTTCCACGAAATGAAAACGGGCGGCATCGTCGTATGCTCCACTTTTGTTGCCCTAGTTTATATCCCGGAGTACTCCTATGGCCGATCTGTCACCCAACCTACTTAAACAACCTAAAAGCTTGACCCCGTCCCGTTTGGAGAATGACCCCTTATGGCACGGCTTAGTCAGTTATTCTCGCTATTCAGATAAGATTCGGACCACCACTTCTCTGAAAGCATGGTTCTTACCTCACTCCCCCCTTTGAGCTCGTCCATTCGTTGGGTGATCCCTTGCTCTCACGTTCGAGTGTTTGCTCATCTTTTAGGCCCGTGAGTGAGATTTCTGCTCATTGCAGTCACCTCCGGGGTTCTTCGCACCTGGATAGTACCAGGACCCTTGTGCCCCGGCCCTTGAGCCGATAAAGCTGCCCGCCCTATGACCCACAACTCAAAATGAGCCTTGCGACGAGACGCGGACATTCCCCATGCTGCGCTTCCCTCCGGTCCGTTCCCGGGTTGGGTTAGGGGAACAGCCGAGCGATTGCCTTCGCGGATCCAAACGCGCTCACAAGGCGCACAATAAGAATAAGACCAATAGAGACTTCATAAGGGACCATTTGAGCTGCAGATCGTAATGCTCCTAGAGGCACTATCGAAGTGAGAAGACAATTCTTATAGGGCTTCGCCTACTTCCAATCATTCTCTTACGTTTCTTTTTTAAAAGACCTATCGATATTCCGATTATTGTGGGCCGCGATCAAATGGCTGCGATGCGAGCCCGCATCTAGTTAGCATTAAGGAAAGGCCTGGAAAGGAGTGGACTCATATCTTGGGAGATGAGGCATTGAAGTTCTGTGTTCCAAACATTGAAGGAAGTGGACAAGAAGTGAAAAAGAACTAATGAAATGGACAGGGCCCCGCTCGGGAGCTTATCTACTTTGTCCAAGCATCTTAATGAGAGTGACTGCAAAAGCCAACACATACTCCTAACTGGATGCGAGCTGGGCTAGGACTTATAGTGCCTCTCCTGGCTTTCGCCTAAAGCGCCCACTTTATGCTCTAACACAGATGGAAGAGATGCGGAAGGACATCGCTTCCTTAATACATGCTTTATTGATTTACACGACGCCCACCAATAATACGGGTCAGCGCTAAGGCTAGAGTTCTACGAACTCAAAACCACAACACGATTCATAATCCAATTAATGTAGTGGTAATCCAGCTTGGATTCTTTGAAAGACACTTATATAATGAAGTGCACTTTCCTTTCTTAAGATAACTCCGAGGAACGGAGTGTTCCGAGGGACCTGGGTCGTAGACTTGGGGTATAATCGCGATTATGGTGTGATCCGGGTATTAACCCACAGCTAAGGATATACCAATCCCAGATAAGAGATAAGGAAGCACACGCTAAGTGCGAGAGCGAAGGCTCAGCATCTTGGGGCGACGGTCCAAATCTTGGGGCGACGGCCTATCTTGCTAGGAGTAATAAGGAGAGTCTAGAATCCAAAGTCCACATCGGCAGGATTGGCCCAGATTGTTGATCGATTGATCGATCGCTTGACTTGACATCCATCCACGGGGACTGGATTATAATATTACAACTATACAATGATTTTTGTTTTTATAAAATTTCGACGTAATCGTAATTATTCTCATTTTTTTTAATTGATAAAATCATGCATCACTTAAAAATTTTCAAAGGAAAGAGTCACACCCGCACACGATCACCCACTCACTGAGACCTTTTGTCTCGCCCCACCGCTTTCCCTTTTAAACCAGAGAATGAGCAAACAGCAGAGGATGAAGAAGGCTTCGTGGAAGAGGCCGAATAGAAGATTGCCTTCAAGATTTAGGACTTCTGTTCTTAGAGTTTCTGTTGTTATCCCAACTTGTAATAGTTAATTATGCTTCGTATTTGATTCGTTTGGTATTTTCCGTTGCAAAATTATGAACAGTGTAATTTCGATTATCAGCTTTTGTCACAACGAATCTTAGTACATCGGGATAAGATTGTTGTTTTGAAATATTATCCAATCGTTATTTTGCTTCCGCTATTTATTGTTGCATTTTGATTGATTGATCGACCCATGCGTCGCGCCCTCGTCCTTCCCGATGTTAGGGGCGTGACAGGAGTGGTATTGGAGCCCGCTTTGTGAGAAGGACACTTACAACGGGCTAACCAGGATAAGATTCTTCGGACTTAGACGGGAATTCCACCTAGGACGAAGTGAACCATAGGATTGAGACCTAATGTAGATTTCTCGAGTCAATTCTCATTAAAAATCTCTTTCGACTTATCGCTACTCACTTGGAATATGCATAGTCAAATTCAAAATTTCTAAGTCATTGGCCAAAGTACTTTATTAAGTACCCACGGCATTTCCCTTCTGAATTAACTCTTCTATTGAACTCTTGAAACGGATATAGTTTGTTTCACTTATCCATTTCTCAAAGTCATGTCACTATTCATTCAAAATTGATGAAGTTCCTTTAAACTCTACTAAACTCCATTACTTCTTAAAATGGGGTATTATTGTTCGTTTGTCGTTAAAATCACATAAGCATTTGTTGAATCATTAAGTTCACTGCCTTAATGATTATTCATGCTTAATAGAGCTTTATATTGGATATTAGATTTTGCGAGATACTGACTTAGATTATTTTGTTATTTAGATGGACTCAGCTAGGGGTAAGCAGCCTGATGATACCCAGACCGACTCTGACACTCCACGACTGATTAACGGAGATGCGCCTACCCCACCGACGACAATTACTGAAGATCAGCTTCGACAAGCCCTTAGTCAAATTAGGGGTGTTTCTAGACCCATTCTAAACGCAGCTGTTTTGGGCGATTCAGGGGAGAGGGAGACCCAGAACTTGAGATCCGTGATTGCGCACATTTTTCAAGATATAGCGGCGTATCGTAATCTCAGGGACGATCTGTTTCAGTTATTGGAGAAGAAAAGGCAAGAATACGAGGAGCTGGAAGAGAGGGCACATCGTCTGGAAACTCGATCGCTAGTGGAGAATCGGACGATAGCCAAGCTTCGTAGTCACAAATTTCTTCAATCCCACAGGATACAAAGGCTAGAAGAACAAATTCTATATGAGAGGCACGAGCATGAAAAGTTCCAAGCTTTGGTGAAATCCAAGTTAGGAGCCGTGATCGACCTTTTTCCTAACTCTAATATTGAGATCGGAACCTCATCACGAGCACCACCGACTGACGACGCTCCATTCCGTGAATACGAAGAAGATACGGAGGAGGACTTCGAGGAGGATCCGGAGGAGGACCCGGAGGAGGACCCCGAAGAGGATGTGAGGATGGATTCCAGAGAAGACTAGAGACTTGGTTATGAAGTTATGTTATTTTTATTTAATATTTTCCTAGAATATGAGGCCAAACGACTGAATTTCATATTTTGGTGTGTTACGATTATGTATTAACGGTAAACTTGTTTAAATGTGACGATCTTGATTAATAGAATAATGTATGTTTTGGTAGATAAACCAAGCGTGACTGGAATCAACTATGTTTTCTATCCTTATATTAATTTCATTATTCGCGAATAATTAGCACTCAATCATACGCTTAAATCTACGTGACAACATAAATTACTGATAACTCCACATAAAATTGCTAATCCTCACACATTCCCCTAACTTATATTAGATGGCTGACCGAAGACGAGGACATCCTCACATGAATCGCGAAGAGCAACATCAACGCGATGATCGCTCACGCTCTCCTCTACGGAGAGGAATTGGGAATGATGTCATGGCCCAAGCCCTCACTCAACTAACGAACTTCCTACAACAACAGACTGCTAACAACGGGAACCACAATGAAACTCATGATCGTACACTGGAAAGATTCTTACGTTTCAACCCGCCTACCTTTGACGGGGAACCCGACGATATCAAAGCTGAACTCTGGATGGAGAGAATTGAGGGAATTTTCAACGCCCTTCAGTATACTGATGAACAACGAATTTCACTAGCTACACTCCGACTCGAGGCCGCAGCTCATGACTGGTGGAGGAATGTCAACGAGCACTGGACGAGAGAAAACCGTGTCAGGACATGGGCTAACTTCCTGACCGACTTTCGAACCCAATACGTGTCAGCAGCGGCCAGAGAGGCTAGACGAGACGCGTTCTACCACCTGAAGCAAGGAGCCATGGCAGTCGCTCAATATGAAGCCCAATTTAACAGGTTGTCTAAATACGCACCGGGATTGGTTACAACTGAGGAGGACAAGCTCTATAAGTTCACTAGAGGACTGAGGCAGTCGCTTCAACAGAGTCTTCTAACTATACAGCTGACGACACTTACCCAAGCAGTAGAAGCCACTACCCGGACCGAGAGCGGAACTGCGAGGTTAGCTCAACAACAAAGCCGTTTCTCCAACAACGCCAAGAGGCCTGCTACCCGACCAACATCAATGCCACCACAGAAGTTTAAGAGGAAGGAAACTCAAGGAAGCTTGAGTGGATCAAAGGCACCAGTTCTCAACAAACCAACAACGCCTTGCACCCACTGCAAATTTCGTCCAAAATCCCGAGGTGAGAAGACATCAAACCCTGGCATTAAATGAGCAAAAAAGCAAGACTTGACTAAACAAGCAAGAAAAGCCCTTTCTATCTTATTAGTCAAGTGCTAACGCGCCCCTGCAATCAAACTAAAGCGCTAACACCCTATCTATAGTATAGGTTGGGGCCTTTTCAATAATCAATAAGGCTCGCGTAGGCAAATCTTCTCTTTTGAAGTTGGTAAAGACCCGCCCCTTGTTTGATCGAGAATGAGTCCGGGACCCGGACGTTGGCTTCCGCCAACGGTGAACTATTAAGGATCGCATCCCGCGCATATTCTACATTATAGCACGAATCGATTGACTTCCGCTTCGGGAGATCAAACGGAGCTCGATTAGTTTCGCTAGACGAGAAATAAAGAACATAACCAATACAGGAACAAGGGAATACGGACCATATACGCTTTTGCGCCATGACAATATCACTCGAATTACGGGGACCTACACATATTAGTACAAGATAATGGGTTCTGGCCGTAACCACACGTGCAAGTTTCCCCGCATGTGGCTCGTCCGTGCTTTTCGAGGCGCCGCCTGTGACTCGGCATTAAGGGGCGGAACGCACACGAAAGTGTTCATCGGAGCATTGTCCGAGTGAGTAGGCGGCGCCTACCAAGCAAAGCTTTCTTGAAGAGGTCGGTGCTTCTTTTCGGCTCCCGCCTTTCTTCATCTATACCAGCTGCCGCGCACGAACTAATAGAAAGGATTTCAGCGCCCCTCTCTAGATAAGAAGCAGAACGCGCCATCACCTACAGCCCTTTCCTCTGCCGGGGACTTCCACGAAATGAAAACGGGCGGCATCGTCGTATGCTCCACTTTTGTTGCCCTGGTTTATATCCCGGAGTACTCCTATGGCCGATCTGTCACCCAACCTACTTAAACAACCTAAAAGCTTGACCCCGTCCCATTTGGAGAATGACCCCTTATGGCATGGCTTAGTCAGTTATTCTCGCAGTTCAGATAAGATTCGGACCACCACTTCTATGAAAGCATGGTTCTTGCCTCACTCCTCCCTTTGAGCTCGTCCATTCGTTGGGTGATCCCTTGCTCTCACGTTCGAGTGTTTGCTCGCCGTTTAGGCCCGTGAGTGAGATTTCTGCTCATTGCAGTCACCTCCGGGGTTCTTCGCACCTGGATAGTACCAGGACCCTTGTGCCCCGGCCCTTGAGCCGATAAAGCTGCCCGCCCTATGACCCACAACTCAAAATGAGCCTTGTGACGAGACGCGGACATTCCCCATGCTGCGCTTCCCTCCGGTCCGTTCCCGGGTTGGGTTAGGGGAACAGCCGAGCGATTGCCTTCACGGATCCAAACGCGCTCAAAAGGCGCATAATAAGAATAAGACCAATAGAGACTTCATAAGGGACACTTTGAGCTACAGATCGTAATGCTCCTAGAGAGGCATATTTCGAATATAGAGGAGTCAAAGTTCCTAACAATCAAGTAGTTTATCATATCCTTCTATGAACCGTACGAGCACATTTTCTGTCACCCCCCACCGCGCTTACGGCTCTCTAACACAACCCAACTTGCTCTGGCCCCGGGTCCTTCCTGTCTATTCCTCGGTAAGCGGACTGTGGGAGCATGGGGGGGGGGTATATGCTTTTGACTGATAGAAAGTCTCTCTCTTTTCTCCCTCCTGACCGACAAAAAAAGCAAAATAGAGAAAGTTGTTCTTGCCGGGCGAGTCAGAGACATCTTTATCTGAGGAGGAAGCTTTGTCGTCCGGCTCCTCAAATAAAGGCCCGAAAAGAAAACAGAGAGAGAACGGAATCACTTTGTTTCAGTGACATATCTAATCAGACCGAATAGGATTTGACGATCATTCACATAAATTTCAGCAGTGTAAAGCTACCGTTTCTAGAATGCAAGCAAGCTAGCTTGCCAACTTCGCGCCTAGTAGCAAAGTGGCAAAACAAGACTATACTAAAGTGACGAGGCATTCGGGAAGCGACTAGTCGCTTCCGCGAAGCTTCTAGAAGGCCGACCACTACATAGAGAGATCCATATACCGGTCATGAGCTATCGCTCATGCCGCCGAGGCATGTGGTAGCTTCTGTGACGGCCGAGCCGATACGATAGGCGGGCGAAGGGCTAAGCCACTAATGTCGTGGCGAAGGAGGCCTACTATACGTATACTGGATTTGTAAGCGGCCAAAGATAAAAAATTTTTGTGAACTATTGAAGCTATCAGTGTGATTGATCAGACAAGTACCAACGGTAGACTTCTTTCATTTACGAATTTTATTGCGACAAGTCCTAGCATTAGTATGAGTTCGCTGACTGCGTAAAGGCGATCCATCTTGATGATGAATTCCACGATAACAAGAAATAGAACTTAATCGTTCGATGTCTGCTCCTTCTCCCCTCTTCAATTCCCAATGAACAACATCCTAGTAGCGGCCTATCATTTGTTCAATTTGGTCGATCTGATACTTAGTTAATTCTTTGATCTTTATGTTCCCCTAATCGATAACGAACCTGAATAGCTTTTTGAAGTCCGGTGAGGCAATTCTGACTTGTTTATCGGCAACTAATCTAGCTCCTGAAATATAGAACATTCTTGATCCTTCCTTTGACTAGTCTTCAGCCGAATCGAAAATGGGTTGTCTCTTCTTCTTCGTCCGAAAGGAGGAAAGAAGCTTCTACTATGAAGTAGAATGGTCATCCTGATCGGGGAGTCTTTTGAAATTTTATTAAAGTCGCCTCACTTTGAAAGTTATTCAAGAGGGAATATAGACTGGATATGGAGGGCTCCCCCGTGGCGGAACGGGGATTCTTGAGAGCTAAAGCTCCTCGTCTTGTCCAATCCCCCATCAGATCCAGAACGACCATGAGGTTTCTTATTTGTACCTTGACTTCGAAAAGGTCCTCGGCTTGGATCCGGGCCATCTCTATCTCATGGGCCGAAGGCCAAGGTTTGGTCGATAAAAGACGCCGGCATCCACATAATCCCCACCTATTACCTCATCAGGTCCATTGCTGTGACCCACGGTGCATTTCCGACAACAAGCTCGGACTGGCTGAACCCGTTCCTTCTTTCTATTGGTTATTTGACTCCCTTATGCATTTTCTGCCGATTGTCAGCCTGTTCAGCTGACCTCAGAGGATTCCACCACCCAAAGACAAAGATCATTCTTCTCGGCGGCGACATAGCCTTCTTTCCTGTGGTCGCTACTCAGAAGATCAAGCCTCTAGCCCAAGTGAGTTCTTTTTTCCTACTACAGCTATCCGTACTATGGTTTCAAAGCGTTTGATGTTATACTTCAAACACAGTGCAACCAGGGTTGAAGAAGTTAGAAACTGCTCTAGCGGACACCGGACTTATGTCCTTAGTCATATTGCGGATTCTGAATCGTTTTGCGCCCCACCAGAATCAGAGATCAGACTCTTTTGATAATCAATCTTCACCCCGATCCGAGCGAGGGTTTGTTCGTACAATTCTGCAACCTCACGGTCAGCAATAACAACGTCATCACCTAAGATCCCATAACGGTCAAAGCAGGAAGCTAAGAGGACAGGTTTCGGTTAGCTCAACTAGAGTAGTAAGAACAACCAAGTGAAGACTTTTGCAGCTAGATTGGACTAATTGTTTTGATTACCGGAGGCATAAGGATCGATGTTAATTGAGCTCCCCTTTCCGCTTTCTTGTTTGCTTTAAGGCTTCTAAGGATATTGGGTCTCCAACCCAGATGTCCAGCATGGCTGCGACAAAGCAAAATGACTCTAAAAACGGTAAAGACTAGCCTAGACGACCGGGTGTTTCATCGATCAAGGGATGGCACCTACTAACGAGGTCTCCTTGTTCCAGGAGCACTATATGGCTTAACTGAGATACCTTCTTCACACACGTATATAAGGGCTAGTGCTTGCCGATCTCTCTCACTTGACTTTATCGGTATAGCATTTCTTACGTCATCGGATTGAGAGTGACTTCTTCCGCTGTCTATGTTTTCGTTTTCAAACATTTCATCAGTGTCGACATTGATGAAAGATTGAAGTCTTTAGCCCATGGGAACATCTTCATAGAGCCCGAGGAAGCAGTATCTTAGCACAGGGAGCTGAACGCTTCAATCGAAACCTCGCCTAACTGCCCTAATGCGAGGCCAATAGATATCCTGAAGGGAGTCTGCTGCAAAGGGCGACTTTACAAAGCAGTTAGCAAAATCAGTCTCTTTTCACGCCGTCTTCTCATTATTCTGGGAAGTCAGAGCAATTGCTTTATCGCATTGAGCCGAGTGTGGGATCCTTTCGAGCTAACTGAACTGCCAACAAGAGAAAGAAGAACTAGCGACTCTCCCTCTCGACACGAGGGATATAAAAGAAACACCTGCTTAGCCAAGCTCTACTTTTCGCGGGCGACTCTTGCCTAGATAGCTCAGGCCGTACCGCCACTGGTGCTTGCTTTCCGTGCGTGGGCAGGGTCCCTTCGGAAAATGAAGCCAATCCAGATTCCAGAAACACACAAGCTACGACTTTCTCTTTCTTAGGCGACCTCCTTCGGACCCTCTCTCTTCAATCGAGTAAGTGGGCCGATCCTTCTTTATATATGAATTGAGTTCAGTGCTCTGACAGCAGAGATGGACCTTCCCGAGCCCTACCTATCCTTGTCGCATCTTATTCATAAGCGAAAGATCCGTTCCTTGGCTCGTGGTGTCGACGCCCACCCTTTGGACTACTCGCTCTGGCATCTGCCCGGAAAGGGAGGGTGAATGTTCTATCAACTAAGTGAAAGAAGCATGTCACTTCTCGTATTCCTCAGGACCCCTTTCCACCTTCTTTCTGCATTCCCCAATTAGTTCATCCTATGGGCGGGTAGATAAATTGAACCATAGGCAATCTTACTGAGGTGGTGCTCAAGCTAGCAATTGTAATGGGTAATGGGCCCCTTGCTGCTACATATGACTCCATTCTTTAACTTGGCTTTGCTCGAAATGAATAATGAATATCGGAACATTGGAAAGCTTTGACTCGGATCTCGTATCTGGTATTCGCCCGACAGAAATGGATTCTTATTCGGTAATTCCTGACTGGGAAGAAAGGACTAGAGTAGTTTGCTCCTTCCTTCCTTTGCTGGGGAAGGGCCCCGATGGGTTTGCACGACAGAGCTGCCCATCCTCGTGCTATCTTGTCTTGTTTGTTCCAACTCAGGTCGATGAAAGTTAATGATGTTCATGTTAAAAATCGGAAAATGGGAGTAGAAAATTCTTTGGTCTCCCTTACCGAATCATCGATAGGGACGCCAAGAGATCTAAAAAAAATTATAAACATAATGTTATTTATGCTTAATGGAATATTTAAATGTTGTCATTACATTGGTAGGATTCAGTGTTAACTATTTAGAACGAAGTAAAAACATAGAATAAATTGCTCACTGCTGACCTGCATATTTCCATCAGTCGGAACTGTATCTAGAAAAAAATTTTAGTCAGGAGAAAAATGCATGTTTCCTGACACGTTTTTCATCAAGTCACTCCAGTGCAAAGCTGAAGGGAATTGGATAGATGCAGTCTCTTGGTAATTAGAAATTTGCAGGTACTCCTTCCGGAGCAAGGGATTACGCTCCAATAAAAACATCTAAAAAAATAAAAATAAAAAATTAGTAGCAAATTCGAAAACTAGAAAAATTAGTACTTAATTACTCGTATTTTAACTGTTTCATCAATCCAATCTAACAAACCTAGTATATCACATGTGGAATTTTATGTCTTAAATGTATTATATGTTATGTCTTTTTCTAGTATAAGTGAATTATTACAGGAGTTTTCTATTCCTGAAATAAAGGAGGGATCTGTTCATGTATAGATAAACATGATGCCTTCGTAGTTATTTGGATGTTCCAGGATAACGGAAGTAGTTATAACTTCCTGACCTAGCTACTCTTATACAAGAGTTGTAACCTTGATATTTTGCAATAAGAGAATTGTTACATCTCTCAAAAATTCTCACACGGCATAATATCAAATTACATATGCAAATGATATAGATGTATACCTCAAGTATCCACACTGCTCCCTCTGAAATAATCTTATCATTGAATCCGTCCTGCAGTTTTGCAAGGACAGCGGCGCCCCATGCCGACTCAGTTTGATTTTTGAGATTAAAACCCGTTTAAATTAAAACCGGGATCCTCAAGCTCCTGACAAAGATCCGAGGGACACTTTTGGTCCTGGCAGCGCAGGATCAGTGCTGTTTTGGATTTTAAGGTTTTAATTTGTTTGGGTTTTAATTAATAAGGAAACAAGAGTCGCCCGAAAACTGAATCCAACCAGATAACACAGAAATAGGCGGGATCGAGCGTCTCGGACCGCGGCGGCTACCCTCCGCCATCGGCTGTGGCTCAGACTGAGACGAAAAGAGGCGTCTGGCGGGCTGGCCAGCGGCTTTCTTCGACGCGGAGGCGAAAGACATGATTCTGAAAGCTTTCTCTGAAGAACAGTGAGTGTTTCTTCAGGTATATGCCCCGGAGAACAGTGAGTGTTCTTCGATACGGTAGGAATAAAAAATTGAGGGTTAGATTGCCCCCCTTCCGCTAGTGCCAATTGTTGTTGTCCAAAATATTTATCCGAAGATGAATACTGCTGGAATGGACGGACAACAAACAAGGTTGCGGGAGCACTTCTGAGAGGGTGTTAATAACACAAGATTTGCCGGGTTTGTTAGGCCCGGGCTTGAATGCTCTCGCGAGATGTTATTAATATAAATATTTGTAGATACAAGTATTAATGTGAGAATCTAAGTACAATGAGTGTAAAAAGACCCTGTTAATCCAGCTCTTGAGCGAAGCTTTGGTGTTCTTGCTTCTCGGCCGATCGTCTTTTGTGAGAGAGGCTGAGAGAGAAGAATAAACCGAGAGATAGTTGTTGCCAAGAGTAGGAGAAAGCCAAGTTGTGAGTATTTTCCCGTGGGTGCTGATGTTCTGAAGCCTTTTCTCAAGTGCAGGCAGCCTTCTATATATAGGGGCTGAAGAGCCTTGATTCCTGGCGGGCGATCGCCTTGTGGCCAATAAAATAATGGGGCGATCGTCTTCAAATCACATGGGCAGTCTGCCTAAAGTCCAAGGCAGCTGCTGGCAGCCAGCTGTGCGGTCCAATGAGGAGCCAGCACGCGTCCGGAGTTGCTGTCACAGGCGGTCCTACTGACACCTTTCGGCGGGCCTGTCGGCTGGTGGGAAGATGCTGACAGGCTGTGGTCAACGATCCGTGCACTGCACGTGGGGTCTGTCCTGAGGTTCGGCCTTTGCCGACTGGATGATCATTGGCTCCGAGCGGCATGAGGCGATCGTCATCGGTCGGTCACCAGGGGTTGATCGTCAAGTACCGGGAGATGATCGTCTGCTAGTCGGCCACCAGGAGTCGATCGCCAAGTACCGAGAGACGATCATCTTAGATGTCGATCGCTCGGCACCGGGACTTGTCCTGGGACCTTCGGCTGGTCGATCTGTCTCGTCTGCGGGTCTAAGACTAGGTCACCCGATCTCTAGTCGGCAGTTCTGCCTCGGCTGCTCGGCAATGGATAGGTCGCCCGATCTCCGAGGCGATCGCCGGTCGGAGAGTATAATTCTCGACACAACACATACACCTTTGGATTGTCCGGAAACAGTATCGAGGGTCTCAAATCTTGTGGTTCCTCAGTCGCTGAATTTTTCTTCTCCTCCTCCTCACTTCTCTTTTCTTTCGGCCCGGGCAACTCGCACAATTCCTTCCCACTTCTCAAACCAATGGCATTGACACTCTCTCTGGGATTCGTTTCAGTGGTACTTGGCAAGGTACCTTCCGGGCGGGCTATTAATACATTTGCTATCTGGCCCAGTTGGACTTCCAAGTTGCGAATGGAAGCGGAATGGTTTTGTAATGTTGCTTCCGTACGGGTCATGAACTGACTCGTATTCGCTGCCAATTTCGCAATTGCTTCCTCTAGAGAAACTTTTGGAGCGGGAGGAGGTTGCTGTTGGTGTTGAGCGAATGGAGGCTGGTTCGAGTTTTGTCCGTTTCTCCATGAGAAGTTAGGATGATTACGCCATCCCGGATTATAAGTGTTGGAGTACGGATTATTTTGCCGGTTTCCATTTCCTACGAACTGAGCTTGTTCAATTGGGGGCTGCTCGAAAGGGTTTCCGACTTGGCACTCTGCGCTAGGGTGAGATCCATTACACCAATTACAAGATTCTATGGTAACGGGGGAAGGAGCATGCGAAAATGCCTGAAGTTGTTGAGTTAGCGCTGCGACTTGGGCCGACAATGTAGAGATCGGATCATTATTCGAAATTTCCATGACTCGCTTCGGATTTACTCGTTGGGACGGCCATTGATAAGCATTTGCGGCCATAGCTTCTAACAAAGAATGTGCTTCAGCCATTGTTTTTCCCATCAAGGATCCTCCAGCGGCTGCATCCACGAGAGTGCGTGTAGAGGCACTCAATCCATTATAGAAAGTCTGAATTTGGAGACAATCCGATAAGCCGTGATGCGGGCATCTCCTTAATAAATATTTGTATCGCTCCCACGCCTCGTGAAGCGACTCCATATCATATTGACCAAAAGTGGTAATTTCGTTCCTCAGTCTCGCCGTCTTCGAAGGTGGAAAGAATTTTAGCAAGGAAGGCTTGCGCTAATTCCGCCTATGTCGTGATCGAGCCCGGTGGTAAAGAATTTAACCAAAATTTGGCTTTGTCCCTCAAAGAGAAAGGGAAAAGCCTTAGACGGATGGCATCATCGGTGACTCCATTGTTCTTGAACGTGTCACAAATCTCGAGAAAAGATGCAATGTGTGCATTGGGGTCATCATTCGGCAATCCACAGAACTGGATCGCTTGCACCATCTGAATAATTGCAGGCTTGATTTCGAAATTGTTCGCCTGTATGGTGGGACACCGAATCCCCAAAAAGTTCGCGTTGATTTGGGGCATAGCATAATCTCGGAGTGCTAATGCCGGTTGAGCTTACTGAATGGGGTTTTCCGCTTCGTGATTCCCCGTATTTTCGGCCATGGTGATTGTGGTTGGTAACTCTCGTTTCTCCTTTTTGTTTCTCCGAAGAGTGCGCTCGAGTTCGGTATCGAAAGGTAGTAGGCCTGCGTTACCGAATTTTCTCATGCACTAACCGGAAAATCCTGAAAGGAAAAACAAACAAATAAATAAAATTACACAAAAACAAATAAAAAATTCAAACTAAGACTAGAAATACTGAAATCGATATTAGTAAAAATTTCAGTCCCCGGCAACGGCGCCAAAAACTTGTTGCGATATTTCGTTAACGCAAGTGCACGTTATCGTAGACAAGTAATAAAGTGATGAGTGAGTATCGTTCCCACGAGGACTGAATTACTAAGTACCGATTTTTATGTATTCTAATTTTATTTAAACAGTCGAAATTTGGATTGCAATTAATGACTAAATAAAACCAATAAAAGACTAACAGTAAAAACGATCGCTTGAAGAAAGAAAATCAAATGATGAATAAGTCTAGGATTCTGAATCCACCTTGGTTTATCCGAATTTACTCTCGATTATATGAAGTTAATGATTTCCCCAATTTATTGAAGGCGAAGATTGCTAAAATACTCTACCGCCTCTCCCGAGGTCAATAGGTTTTTCTAAAGGCGAATAACGCACTCTATCCCTAGGTGAATTAATTCGTCAATAGGCAAAAAGCACAAAATCCTCAAAAGGCCACGTAGTTCCTATGAGTATATTCCTATCTCACAAGATAAAACGGTTCTCACCAATAGTTCCTCACCAACTCTCCTCTCCCGATTCGAGTTGCGTAATTAAAACAATCCAATTATTGGCCAGACAATTGAAAGCATTAAAATCGATTGGGAAAATTCAACAGAAAAAGGGAATTATATAGATAATCAAAAGCAAATTCGTCACAACCTCAGTTTCATCAAAATCCTAGAACAGGGTTTTAGCCTGACATGCTAAATAATAAAAATACAGAATTAATGAATGAAAGCATTGAAATCAAACACAGATGAAGACTCGGATTCCTCCGTTCTTCTGGCTTCCGCCCTCTGCTCTTGGTGTCTTCTGCTTCTTCTCCTTGATGATAATCAATTCTCCGATGATTCGATCCCCTCTTTCAATTCTGACCTTGCATGTTTATTTATAGCTCTCTTTTGCCTCAAAAACGCGGCCGTGTGGTTAGGTCGAGAAATGGCTCCAAAACGGCCCAAAACCGCGTAGAACGCTCCAAAACCGCCCCGTGGGCCGCGGCTCACTTAATCTGTGCCGCGGCTCATGGCACTCCGCGGGATGCCTGGGCGCATATTTTTCCTCCTGGGCCGCGGCTCAGCATCCTTGTGCCGCGGCTCAGGTCTGATTGGTTCGGGTTTTCTTTGGGTGTCTTCGTGTGCCGCGGCCCGCTTTCCTTGTGCAGCGGCCCCAGGCCAAAATTCGCCGTTTTCGCCCGTTTTTCATCGTTTTAGCTTCCGGACTCCAATTTCCTGCAAAACATAAACGAATATGGCACTAAAAGCTCATTTATGCAGATTTACTCACAAAAAAGAATACAAAATAATGATAAATAAGCGTATAAAAATACGCCTAACAAATACCCCCAAACTTGAGCCTTTACTTGTCCTCAAGCAAAAAGAATTGATTACAAATAAAAGAATATCGTGAGTAATCGTGCAACTCATAGTGCTTAACCTAATCAATACTATCCTGAAAATCTCAAAGAATGATACAAGTATTGTAATATTGAGTCACATCCAGGACACTGATTCCACAAAGTAACCAGTTTCAGTCCTAATCACTCGTTCATGAAGAAAATCGAGCTCAAAGATTAACAAGCATGAATTTAATCGACCGCAAATATGAATGGTTAAAAATAACAAACCAATTCGCCCAATCTCACAGTCTAATGGCAAAAATTCCAAGAGTTTCATCAAAAAAATATAACCCTCGGCACATGCGAAATTTCTAAATCACTAGTCTAATCAGGGTCGTCGTTTTACGCGAGAGTAAACAACGGGTCACGTGAATACCCCCAGTTACTACACTTCCCATTATAGAACAAAAAAATCTCGACTTTTTGGGAAAAACTATCCGACTCTAAACTCAACTTAAGTGCCAATACGACTCATGTTACTGGACAACTAGCTAACCGGAAAATGTAACCAAACGTATAGACGGCGATTTTAAAACACGTATGTCTCCTTTCTTATCTGCTAAGATTTCTACAAAAAATGAAAAAAATTTCGGACCTAGATGAATACTCAAAAAAAACAGATATCATTGACTACAACTCGACTAAAACTCAACCGTTTCTTCAGAGAGAAATCAGTATTGTAACATCAGTTTCACATAAAAAGGAGCATGAAAAATTCACGAATAAGAGTAAAATCATGACAAGCAAGGCTAGCAACAAAAAGATAACTAAAAATAACGAAAGTGCAAAAGAAATAAGTACAGCAATAAGTATATCAACAGAAAGTAAACCCCCCCCCCCCCCAAACTTAGGACGTACATTGACCTCAATGGACAAAATATGATATGCAATAAAAGTGAAAGGTCAAGTACTCCCCTCCAGTCTGCTCACGAACTGGCGCCGGCGTCGTCCGACGAGGAGGGTGGTGTGGCTGGCCGAGCAGGTGGAATAAATGGCCCGTCCGGGTGTATAATGTGGGCCGTCCATGCAGCGAGGTGCTCCTGGTGGTAGGCATCCCTCGCTGCCAGACGCCTCGACTCACGACTGTTGGCCCGGCGGGCCTGCTCTCTCATCTCATCTCGGACGGCAGCAATGATGCTCTCTCTCTCCGTCCGCCTCTCCTCTCTCATGGCAGCCATAAGACTCTCTCTCTCCTCATCTCCTCTATCTCTCTCCTCATCTCCTTTCTCAACCCGTCGAACATCGCCTGCAAGTGCTCTCTGTCGGGCGGCGGGCTGGCATCTGCCTGCCCCTGTGTCAGCAGAAGAGGCTCGGGGGACCCCTCATGGGCCTCATCAAGTAGAAATCCTCGCCCCCGATCGTGTGCCGGCGCTCCTCCCCACTGGTCGAAATGTGAAATGATGCGATGGTCGATCGGCCCCTGGGGGGCTAACATCGGTTCGTCATCCGACCACGTCATCCCCGACTGCCGGCACAGAGCGCAGATAAGAGAGGGGTGCTTCAACCCCGTCTTTGCCCCTCCCTGAATGCATAGAAGAATGGATCGGACTAGGACAGGAGCCACATCGAATCGCAGCCCGGAAGTGATAGCATATAAAGTACGGGCTCAAGAGAGTAGTACAGATCGAATCTGCGAGGTCGGATCAACACGAGCGCAGATAAAATACAACCATGCTCGCCCGAGCCGACTGAGGCGCGATCTCTTGAAGTAGAAAGCCGAGGAGCCCGTAGCGCGCAGCTCCCAGTCGGAACCGGGCTGAGTGTGTGTCTCTAGCAGGGCCTCCCTCGTGAGGCCACTCATAGCTCGTGTATAAGCCGTCTCATCAACCACCGGCAGCTCGAACAATCTCCGGATGGTGGCCACAGGGAAGTCTACAGTAATGCCCCAGACAACGACCTGCGTCCGAGTATCAGACTGCGGTATCATCTGCCCCGCTCGGATATGCTTCAGCAGAGCGCTGGCATAAAACTCCTGCACTATGGAGATCACCGCCGGCTCGGGAGGTGCAGCCAAACGGGCCCACCCCATCTCATCGATCATGGTCAGAAGCTCCCCGTCCTGGGGGGCTGGGGTGAATCCCCTCTCCGGAATCAGAGGCCGAGGACGAATCTTCTCATTGAAGATTTTATGGATCTCCGGGTCAGAGAATTGGTGCGCCTCCGACTCGGCTCGACTATGAGAAGTTTCCCCTCGTGTTGGGGACGACTGAGTCCTGGCCCTTTTCCTAACCTTTTTGGTTCTATCCATAGCGAGTCCCTAAAACGTTAAACACCGGAGTTTACTTATTTAAGCAATAATGAGAACAACATTACTCGGCTAAGGATATCCACACATGAATCAAGAATTTCAACGAGCTTGCACCGTTATGAAGGAGAATTAAAATTGAGCATTCTACGTTTAAAATTGTCGTAAGGGTTGGGGTTGCTGTAAATCCAGAAACGAATACGTTGCACCTAGATTCAAAATATTAGCTTAACAACGAATTTTTTTTTCATTCAAGCATTTCATCAAACACCTTGTGTGCATGAGTTCTAATGAAGAACAAACATTATAATAGCTTGATTTAATCCCCAAAAACAACATCCTCTATCGATCCTTATGACAAACAACAATAACAACAATAACAATTCATCGAATATCAACTCATACCATCGAATTCAAACAAAAATTTCATATTCATCACTCAATTCTTGATAGAACTTTGAATAAAAAAAACCTAATCAACATAATCAATCAATGAATAACTACCCTACTTTTCAAATCATGTAACAATAAGGATCAAGGGAATTAGGATTACCTGGTTTAGATTGTAGTTCGCAAGAGGAAAAATAAGAAGGGAATAAGTCGGAAACGTGTTGGTGTTTCTTGTACTGTATGTAGACGATATTCTTCTGATTGGAAACAACGTGAAGGAATTGTCGGACGTACGGGTATGGCTATCTGAGCAGTTCGATATGAAGGATCTAGGAGAAGGAGGACACATCCTTGAAATCAGGATCATTCGTGATCGGAAGAAGAGGATGTTGTGCTTATCCCAGGCATCCTATATCGATACAGTGCTGAAGCGGTTTAGCATGGAGAATTCCAAGAAAGGTTTTCTACCTTACTGACATGGAATTCAACTATCTAAGAACATGTGTCCTAAGACACAAAAGGAGATAGATGCCATGAAGATGGTCCCTTATGCATCTGCTGTGGGAAGTCTCATGTATGCTATGCTTTGCACTAGACCAGATATCTGTCATGCCGTGGGCATGGCTGCTAGATATCAGTCAAACCCAGGACCAGGACACTGGATTGCTGTCAAGCACATACTCAAGTACCTGAGAAGGACTAGGGAGTACATGCTTGTATATCAATCAGACGACCTGCTTTCGGTGGGTTACACTGACTTAGATTTTTCATCGGACAAAGAAAAGTCCAAGTCTACTTCGAGTTATGTGTTTAGCCTCGGAGGTGGAGCCATTAGTTGGAGGAGTGTGAAGTAGAAATGAATCTCGGACTCTACCATGGAATCCGAGTACGTGGCAGCCTCTGAGGCATACAACGAGGCAGTGTGGCTCAAGTACTTCCTGCAGGACTTAGATGTGATTCCCGATTTGCCAGAGGGTATTACACTTTATTGTGATAATACTGGTGCAGTCGCAAATTCAAGGGAACCACGAGCCCATCAGGCAAGTAAACATATCAACCGCAAGTACCACATCATACGACACTTCGTAAAGGAAGGAGACGTAGTTGTAGCCAGGGTTGCATCGGAAGATAATCTTGCTGACCCTTTCACGAAAGGCCTACCTTCAAAAGTTTTTGAAAGGCATGTGGAAGGAATGGGATTACGGTGTATGGCAGCATTGCTTTGAGTATAAGTGGGAGAAATGAGAGACTATGTAATAGAGTAGTATACTTAAAAGCATGCTTTGAGTATAAGTGGGAGATTGTTAGGATTGTATACTGCAAAGCATACTTTATGCTTGTATTACCTAATTTCCCTGTTACTACCTATGAGGATATTAATTACATTTAATCACATGATTTGCATATTTATTCACGTTATGGTTATGCAAATGAAATGTCTAATTATTTTATATTGTAGATAATGTGGTGTGTTGGTGTCACACGGAAGATCACATTATCGGTGCCTTATAAAATAATATAATAGTTCACAACCTATATAATTATTAGACAAATTATATAAAGGGTTGTAGTGTATGCTTGAGAATAGTTGGTCTTTACTATTAGCATACATTAGCGTATTTGCATACGTTGACAGATCGAGGTGAGATAGTGTCTTACATCTCGTTGTAAGAAGAACGTAAATCTCGGATAATTATTATTTCTTAATTCTAAGTATATAATATTTAATTGTGTATTTATAATAATTATTGCTTTAATTTATCATAGGTGAGAGTCAAAATGATCGACTCAACAAGCCTCGTATCTTGGGCAATAATATTGTTTATACGACAATTATTATTACTAGAAATCGTGTCCCGACTCGTGCGGGTTGATGATGTCCCCTTGAGGAGCTCGATAATGATTATTATATTAAACCCTGCAGGTGGATTTAATTCCGATATAATAATAAGGTTCGAGTGGTACTACTCTTGAATAAGATATTAATTAATTAAAGCTGTCAGTAGCTTATAATTAATTAATGGACATTCGATATCTTAAACATGGGAAATAATATATTTAATAAGGAGCCCAATTTCGTAATTTGGGATTTTGGTAGGAAGTGCAATATCAACTTTTTAGTGGACTAAGTTGATATTAATAGATTCATCATATATTAGGAAGAGTCCTAATAAGGTAAGATGAATTTATTAGGGAGTCCTTCCATAATCCTCCTTTAGATCCCTAGTAGTAGTCCAAGAGCCTATAAATAGGACTTATGGGGAGGTTGGCCGATTTTGTACATGCTTGGTGAGGTTGTGTGATCAATTTTTTTCCTCTTGTGTTTAATTGTAGATCTAGACTTGTGTCTTTGATTCTACAATTTAGATAACACAATTAATTTGCTAAGAGTGTTCATAAAATACTAGAGAGCAAAGAAAAATATAGTGATCACATATCAAGGTGAAATCGGCCGATCCCATAGGTGTCCAAACAAGATCCGGTAGCTCGTTGCCCACACAACGTCCGGTTCAAGGCGAAACCACAACACGGTTAATTGTTGAGTGTTCCCACGCTTGGCCAAGTGTTCCCACGCTTACGTTGGTATCCCGTCCAGTCCAGGCCTCTACTGAGAATACTTCCGCCCATCAGACCACTGTCCAGGTTACGCAGCAGCCTGTTAGTGCCGAGTTCGTTCACCAGGTCAGCCCCCCTAAACCAGTTTTGTCGGCCCCCGACGACTTTGATTTGGATGACTCGATTTCTTTAGATTCGAAAGGAATTATTACTTTTACTCCAGACGACTTGGCCCTCCAAATGAGTTTGGACCTCGTCGCCGAAAAACGGACCCAAGCAGAAATACGGAACGCCATCTATAAAGAAAAGATGTGAAAAAGATTACAACTCCAAGGTTCACCATCGAAGTTTCCAGGTCGGAGACCTCGTTCTTAAACGGGTATTGGGGCCAGATCCAGGACCCCTTAAGCCCAAGTGGGAAGGACCGTACAAGATTAGTAAAGTCCTTCAGAACGGAGCCTACCGGATATAATATCTGAACGGCCAAGGATTAACTTATCCGTGGGTTGCCATGTGTTTAAAAAGGTATTATCAATAAAATCCGACTTTACTTCATTTTTAGCTTTGGTACACTATAAGACCGAGCTCTCCTCGGCACCTCATAAGACCGGCTCTTCCGGCACTAAAAGTCTGAGTTCGCCTAGGCACCTCATAAGACCAGCTCTTCCGGCACTATAAGACCGAGTTCGCCTCGGCACCCCATAAGAACGGCTCATCCGGCCCTAAAAGTCCGAGTTCGCCTCGGCACCTCATAAGACCGGATCATCCGGCACTATAAGACCAAGTTCGCCTCGGCACCTTATAAGACCGGCTCATCCAGCACTAAAAGTCCGAGCTCGCCTCGGCACCTCATAAGACCGGCTCTTCCGGCACTATAAGACTGAGTTCGCCTCGGCACCCCACAAGACCGGCTCATCCGGCACTATAAGACCGAGCTCGCCTCGGCACCTCATAAGACCGGCTCATCCGGCACTATAAGACTGAGTTCGCCTCGGCACCTCATAAAACCGGCTCATCCGGCACTATAAGACCGAGCTCGCCTCGGCACCTCATAAGACCGGCTCATCCGGCACTATAAGACCGAGTTCGCCTCGGCACCTCATAAGACCGGCTCATCCGGCACTAAAAGTCCGAACTCGCCTCGGCACCTCATAAGACCGGCTCATCCGGCACTAAAAGTCCGAGCTCGCCTCGGCACCACATAAGACCGGCTCTTCCAGCACTAAAAGTCCGAGCTCGCCTCGGCACCTCATAAGACCGGCTCATCTGGCACTAAAAGTCCGAGCTCACCTCGGCACCCCATAAGACCGGCTCTTCTGGCACTAAAAGTCCGAGCTCGCCTCGACACCTCATCAGACCGGCTCGTCCGACACTAAAAATCCGAGTTCGCCTCGGCACTCTGAAAGTTCGGGCTCACCTCGCAACAATCAACAGAAGATGAACAAGAGAGAAAGGCAACGGCCGAACCAACTGGGCCCAAACATCCAGAAAAAAAGCAACTAAACAGGCGGTATGAAGAAAATTTTATTCATTTGAAGAAGTCTTCCTACAAAGTGTATATGATAAAGAACAAAGGAAAGGAAAACCGGCACGCAAGCCATACATGAAATAAAATCCGAAAGAAGACTACTCGCCCCCCCAATCCTGGCCAGCCGTCTGGAACGACTGTCCTTCACCTTCGGCGGGCGGAACCAACCCTAGATCAATAACAACCTCGGCGGCCTTCGGCTCATCAGCTCCAAGGGGGTCAACCTGCAGATCGGCCGCCTAGGACACTATATAGGCCTCGACCTCCCCAACGGTCTTCCCTCCCTTCATGAGATCTAATATTTCGTAGCAGGTGGAGACGTAATTCAGGTTGATCAGCTCCTCGAACGCATGCGTTTCCTTAAAAGCCGCCGCCCCTTCGGCAAGGCCCTTGGCGTAGCCCGAAGCCTCGCAAGTATTAACCCGCTCGGTCAGGTTCTCAACTTGGGCCTTCGTATTTTGCAAATAGGCCTCGTGCTCGGCCTGGTGTCCAACCACCGCTTATGAGATAGCTCGGCCGCCTCGGTCATCTCTCCGGATTTCACTTTCCACCTATCGGTCTCGAGGGCCCGACTCTCAGGACCCAGCGGAAGACTGTTGACGGGTGAAAAATCAAACTTTTAGAATGTGAGGTCACCGCGTGCGAGCATTACCGCCCCAGCCCTGCCAGCCCTGTTGATGGCGATGCTCATCTCTCCACTCCACTGCATACCCCCATTCCTCTCTCCACTTCACCTACCGATAGCGATGGCGATGCTCATCTCTCCACTCCACTGCATACCCCTATTCCTTTGAGCCCTCTATCGGAGAAGGCGTATGAGGCTGTAGGTGCAGGCCTTTCAGCTTTAAAGCTGATTGCATAGGGAGAGGAGGCAGAAGGGGAGGAGGCAGAAAGGGAGGAGGTGGAAGGGGATGAGCCCGAGGGAGAGGAGGCAGAGGAGGCCAAGAGAAAGAGACAGAGCCCTTGATGCGGCCCACGAGGGAAAGAAAAAAGCCACCCAAGTTGAATGATTATGTTTAATATCAACTCTTGTTTCAGCTACTTGAATTAGTTAATGAAATGGGGAAGTCTAATGTGAATTTTGTCAGAAAACAGCAACCACGAGGAAATGGGACTGAGGCTGCAAATACTTTTTGTGGGAGGATGAGCTCACACAGTCTTCTTCTTGTGGGTTTGTTCTTTTGGTAAGGTTACTTCAAATTTCAGGTTCTTTGGAATTTCATGATATTGCCGAGGTTCGAATATTGGTTATAACGCCGACAAAAGCTTATTGTCTTCCACCGGAAGTGGAACTTTCGAATAGAGTTCTGAGAAACTACAAAAACATAGCCGACCGATTCTTGAGAGTTACTTTCATGGATGAAGCAATGCTGACTCTTAATAAAAATGTCCTCACCCACTACGTGGGTCCTATGACGAGGGGCATAACGTCCAATTCTAACCCACAAAGAACCGCCATGTTCAAACGGGTAAAGGAAGTTTTAAATAACGGGTTTCATTTGTGCGGTCGTAAGTACTATTTTCTGGCTTTCTCGTTAAACCAATTGCACGACCGTTCGGTTTGGTTTTTTGTTGAAGAAAAAAATACTGGGGTAGCTACCATTAAGAGTTGGATGGGTAAATTCACGAATCGTAATGTCGCAAAATGTGCTGCGAGGATGGGTCAGTGCTTCTCATCCACCTACGACATGGTCGAAGTTCCATCAACACTAGTCAACTCGAAGCTTTCTGATATCGAAAGAAATGACTACATTTTCTTTGATGGTATTGGGAAGATATCAGTTGATCTTGCAATGGAAGTTGCTGAAAAGCTTCTTCGGTTGAGTACAAATCCGCCATGTGCCTATCAAATCCGATACGCCGGTTACAAAGGCGTGGTTACACGTTGGCCTAATTTAAATAATGTGGCCCGTTTGCATCTCAGACCAAGTATGAAGAAATTTGAGTCCAATCATACAACCTTGGAAATTTGTAACTGGGCTAGGTTTCAACCTGGTTTTTTAAACAGGCAGATATTCATCCTCCTATCTGCTTTGGAAGTGAGAGACGAAATATTATGGGAAATGCAGGAAACAATACAAGAAAAGGAAAAAAAAAGAGATGAAGCAAGTGATTACCGAATGCCTCACGTCACGTGGTAGTACTTTGACCTCATCAGGAGCATATTCCATCGGAGTCCAGCTCCTCTTGCTCGGAGGAATTATATTATCATCCCAAGTCACGAAATACAAATCACCATCCAAATCATTGCCTGATGCCTCATTCGTATGCGGTCTCCCTCCCTTCTGAGGGAAAATAAGACAATCATACAAATGATGCAACTCAGGCATATCAACCGCCTCCAGAATCCGCACATCCCCAGGATGCAGGCACGGGTTCTTCGCAATCACCACGAGTCCTTTAACCACCTCCATCAATTTTTCATACTCAACAAACTGTGAACCATGGCCCACGAAACAGTTCTCCAAACAAGGCTTCGACACCTGAATGAAACATTACCCGTGCTCAAGTACCCCAAGTTCATCCAAACAGTCCATTAACCACCTTCCCAACGGAACATAAATTCTAGCTTTTTCACGAAGATCACCAAGCTCTGCAGTTCGGATGCTTGTCAGCATCCCTCGTAAGTGAGGTTCGGATTGTGGTCTAAAACCGGCACTCAGCATTAGAGCCGTTGTATTTCCTTGATCAGAACACGAACCATTTAGAACATCGTACGCCATGTCTGCGTCTTCAAGCACTTTGTCGAGTCTCGAAACCATTGTTTCGTGTATTTCCCAGAATATTTTGTCTCTCAATTCCAAAGCAGATAGGAGGATGACTATCTGCATGTTTAAAAAACCAGGCTGAAACTTAGCCCAGTTACAAATTTCCAAGGTTGCATGATTGGACTCAAATTTCTTCATACTCGGTCTGAGATGCAAACGGGCCACATTATTTAAATTAGGCCAACGTGTAACCACGCCTTTGTAACCGACGTATCGGATTTGATAGGCACATGGCTAATTTGTACTCAACTGAAGCTTTTCAGCAACTTCCATTGCAAGATCAACTGATATCTTCCCAATACCATCAGAGAAAATGTAGTCATTTCTTTCGATATCAGAAAGCTTCGAGTTGACTAGTGTTGATGGAACTTCGACCGTGGCGTAGGTGGATGAGAAGAACTGACCCATCCTCACGGCACATTTCGCGACATTATGATTCGTGAATTTACCCATCCAACTCTTAATGGTAGCTTCCCCAGTATTTTTTTCTTTAGCAAAAAACCAAGCCGAACGGTTGCGCAATTGGTTTGACGAGAAAGCCAGAAAATAGTACTTACGACCGCACAAATGAAACCCGTTATTTAAAACATTCTTTACCCGTTTGAAAATGGCGGTTCTTTGCGGGTTGGAATTGGATGTTATGCCCATTGTCATAGGACCCACGTAGTAGGTGAGGACATTTTTATTAAAAGTCAGCATTGCTTCATCCATGAAAGTAACTCTCAAGAATCGGTAGTGATTTTACACCTACTATTGAAGTGGTCTAATATAATGACTCTTCATTTTATCTAAAATAATTTCACGTTATTTATAGGTCTAATTGTCCCTAATAATTACAACTAGTGTTAATAAACCCACTCGGTTACACTCGGTGAGTTGTCGAGTTAGGGTTGTTGTCGAACATCGCCTGCAAGTGCTCTCTGTCGGGCGGCGGACTAGACTCCATCTGCTCCTGTGTCAGAAGAAGAGGCTCGGGGGACTGCTCGTGTGCCTCGTCAAGTAAAAATCCTCGCCCCCGAGCGTGTTCCGGTGCTCCTCCCCACTGATCGAAATGTGAAATGATGCGGTGGTCAATCGGGCCCTGGGGAGCTAACATCGGCTCGTCGTCATGCCTGACTGGCGGCAAAGAGCGCAAATAAGAGAGGGGTGCTTCAGCCCCGTCTTGGCCCCTCCCTGAATACACTGGAAGATAGATCGGACCAGGAGAGGAGCCACATCGAATCGCAGCCCGGAGGTTATAGCATATAATGTACGGGCTCGGGAGAGAAAAACAGTGCGGATCTGCGAGGTAGGGTGAATACATGCGCAGATGAAGTACAACCATGCTCGCCCGAACCGACTGAGGCGCGAGCTTTTAAAGTAGAAAGTGGAAGAGGCTGGGGCGCGCCTCTCCCAGTCGGAGTCGGGCCGTGTAAGAGTCTCGAGCAGAGCCTCCTTCATGAGGCTATCCATAACTCGCGTATAAGCCGTCTCATCAACCACCGGCAGCTCAAATAACCTCCGAATAGCAGCTACTGAAAAATACACCGTAATGCCTCGGACTACGACCTGAGTCCGAGTATCTAACTGCTGTATCATCTGGCCTCCCCGAATGTGCTTCAACAAAGCGCTCGCATAAAACTCCTGCACAATAGATATCACCGCCGGCTCAGGAGGTGCAGCGAAATGGGCCCACCCCATCTCGTCGATCATCGTCAGAAGCTCCCCGTCTTGGGGGGCTGGGGTGAATCCCCTCTCCGGGATCAGAGGTCGAGGGCAAATCTTCTCGTTGAAGATTTTATGGATCTCCGGGTCAGAAAATTGGTGCGCCTCCGACTCAACTCGACTATGAGAAGTTTCCCCTCGTGTGGGGGACGACTGAGTCCTGGCCCTTTTGCTGAGCTTTTTGGTTCTAGCCATAGCGAGTTCCTGAAACGTTAAACACCGGAGTTTTCTTACTTAAGCAATAATGAGAACAACATTACTCGGCTAAGGATATCCAAAACTTGAATCAAGAATTTAACGAGCTAGCACCGCCGTGAGAGAAAAATAAAATAGAGATTTAACATGTAAACTTGACGTTGGTTGGGGTACGCTGTAATTCCACACGAATTCGTTGCACATAGTTCAAAACATTGACTTAACATTCATCAAAAAATTCATTCAGGCATTTCATCAAACACCTTGAGTGCATCCTTTTAATTGAAGAACAAATATGACTATAACCTCATTAAATCCCCAAAAACAACAACACGAATCATTCTTCATGACAACGACATATTCAATTCATTCATAATCGAAAATAATCATTAAAATTCGATCAAAACCATCATATCCTCAACTCAACTTGATAAAACTTTTGAAAAAAAGGAAAAAAAAACATAACCAATCATCAAATGAATAACAAAACTCCACCTTTCAATTCATACAGCATTTAAGAGGAGGAATTTAGAGTTACAGGGTGCAAGAAACCGAGGAACTAGGAAATTTGATAACGGAGGAATCCGATCCAAGGGAAAATGATTTATCTCGGTGATGGCTGTGACTTAAAACCGAACGAACAATCAACTCATGAACATTTCTTCTGACACCAATAATACTCGGCAAGAATTTTTTTTAATTTTTATATCTCGTTGATGGGGAGCCTAGTAACCGGGGGCATTCGCGTGACCTGTTGTTTACTCTCGCGTAAAACAGCAACCTTGAATCGGACATGCGGGAATAGCTATTCGAGTTGTTTCTCCGTTGTGGAGGGGAACTTAGTAACTAGAAGCATCCATGTGCCCCATGAGTGTCTTTTACGTCAAACGGTTTCGCAACACATGAGAATGGAATTCCACCCAAGGATTATCCCGATGAAACATCCCGAGATCCGAACCTAGTGGTCAACTCGAATCAATTTATTGATCATATATAAGGGAACACTGTCCGAGGGTTATATTTTTTTGATGAAACTCTTGGAATTTTTGCCATTAGACTGTGAGATTGGGCGAATTGGTTTGTTATTTTTAACCATTCATATTCGCGGTCGATGAAATTCACGCTTGTTAATCTTTGAGCTCGATTTTCTTCATGAACGAGTGATTAGGACTGAAACTGGTTACTTTGTGGAATCAGTGTCCTGGATGTGACTCACTATTACAATACTTGTATCATTCTTTGAGATTTTCAGGATAGTATTGATTAGGTTAAGCACTATGAGTTGCACGATTACTCATGATATTCTTTTGTTTGAAATTGATTCTTTTTGCTTGAGGACAAGCAAAGGCTCAAGTTTGGGGGTATTTGTTAGGCGTGTTTTTATACGCTTATTTATCATTATTGTGCATTCTTTTTGTGAGTAAATCTGCAAAAATGAGCCTTTAATGCCCTATTATTTTATGTTTTGCAGGAAATTGGAGTATGAAAGCCGAAACGATGAAAAAGGACGAAAACGGCGAATTTTGGCCTGGGGCCGCGGCACAAGGCAAGCGGGACGCGGTACACACAGAGGACCAGCAGGCACCAGAGTAGACTGTACTCTGAGCTGCGGCACAGATATAGTGAGCCGTGGCCTAGAGGAAAATTATAGCACCCAGGTTTTTATCGGAGTGCCGTGAGCCGCGGCACAGATTAAGTGAGCCGCGGCACACAGGGCGGTTTTGGTGTACTCCGCGCGGGTTTGGGCCGTTTTGGAGCCTATTCTCGACCTAATCACACGGACGCGATTTGGAGGCTGCTGGGAGCTATAAATAAGGGTTTAAGGCCATAATTAATCATCTTTGGAAGATCGATCAATCGTGGAGGTGGAATATCGCAGAAGAGAAGGATAAGCAGAGGACATCAAGAGTAGATGGCGGAAGCCAGAAGAACGGAGGAATCCGAGCTCTTCATCTGCGTTTGATTTCAATGCTTTGATTCATTATTTCTGTATTTTTATCTTTTAGCATGTCAGGCTAAAACCCTGTTCTAGGATTTTGATGAAACCAACGTTTTGACGGATTTGCTTTAGATTATCTATATAATTCCCTTTTTCTGTTGAGTTTTCCCAATTGATTTTAATGCTTTCAATTGTCTGGCCAATAATTGGATTGTTTTAATTACGCAACTCGAATCGGGAGAGGAGAGTTGGTGAGGAACTATTGGTGAGAACCGTTTTATCTTGTGAGATAGGAATATACTCATAGGAAATACGTGGCCTTTTGAGGATTTTGTGCTTTTTGCCTATTGACGAATTAATTCACCTAGGGATAGAGTGCATTATTCGCATTTAGAAAAATCTATTGACCTCGGGAGAGGCGGTAGAGTATTTTAGCAATCTTCGCCTTCAATAAATTGGGGAAATCATTAACTTCAGATAATCGAGAGTAAATTCGGATAAACCAAGGTGGATTCAGAATCCTATACTTATTCATCATTTGATTTTCTTTCTTCAAGCGATCGTTTTTACTGTTAGTCTTTTATTGGTTTTATTTAGTCATTAATTGCAATCCAAATTTCGACTGTTCAAATAAAATTAGAATACATAAAAATCGGTACTTAGTAATTCAGTCCTCGTGGGAACGATACTCACTCATCACTTTATTACTTGTCTACGATAACGTGCACTCGCGTTAACGAAATATCACAACAATCACCAACAATGATCAACCAATAAGTCAACCGAATTTATCATCGACATGATAAATTCCAATATGACCGACCAGAGGTCAAAACACAATCGAGAATATCATCAACATGATAAACTCCAATATGACCAACCAGAGGTCAAAACACAATCGAGAATATCATCAACATGATAAACTCCAATACGACTAACGAACGGTCAACGATAATCGAGAATACCTTCAAATGGTAAGCTCCAACACGATCAACACAGAACCACAAAAACCGATATACAAACGAATAAAGTTCTCAAAACGACACTCCAATCACATACATTGGATCTCAATAAACACAACCGACTGTTGAACGAACCTCTCAGGCGTACGAACAACCAGTCGCAAATCGGAGAACATCCCAAATCATACATGGAGTGGGAATGACCAATCAATACTGCTCAAAAATTCAAAAAGTGTTACCATCACATCAGTAGAGCCACCTAGCACATATGCTCCAGTTTCACAAAATCCAAAGTTTCAAGATTACATTCTGTACACGAGTCTACAAAACGCAGTATCTCTATCCGATAAATGAACCGATCATCCCTGGATAATCAAACTACCATACCAAAGTTTGGATCTCTATTTATCATACCATATACTGATGTATTATCCAGTTCGTGAGTCACACTCACATCTTTACCACGATATGCACTATGCACAAAATGCATATGGTTATCAATCACATTTTCAAAACTAGTTTGAAATCATATTGTCTCGTCAAGAAGACAAATTTTCGAAAGTTCTTCCAAAAATTTCAAAACTCAAAACATAAATTTTCGTAAGACCACGAAAATAATTTTTTGAAAAATTAAACTGGCTCGCCGGTGCCAAGTATTCGATAACAGTTTCCTTCGAATCCGCACGATTTTAAAATTTTAAAATGAAAACTATGCAAATGATTCACCACATGCATACTCATGTATATCAATTCGGTTTGTCACCAACATTCACTGATATTTCATCAGAAAATCAGCCGATAGAGTTCCAAAATCTCAATATATAGACTCTGATAAAAACTCTTCCTCCACATACTACTCGCAACGTCAACCATTAATCCATCCTGGATCACCTCTAATATGCTATGACAAAACATTGAAAAATCGACAAATAAAATACAGCGAAAGACTTCCCGAGCAGTTTCATTTGAACGAGTAAACCAAAACCTCAAAAGGTAGGAACGAAATAAATAAATGATTGATAAAGAGTTTTACAAATTTCGGGAGTTTTATGAAAACTAAAAAGCCTTTTCGAAACACTAGGGTCTCAGCCCATATCTCGTTCCGCATTACAAGAAGTTTATACAGTAGAAAACTCTCTACAGACCTCAAGTCCTGAGTTATAAAACTATTTCAAAATCGATTGGGTCTCGACCCAAAAATCATTTTCCTTAAAACATCTGTAAAACATTCATTTTGAAAAGTATCATTTTCAAATGCTCAAAAGCAGTTTCATGTATTTCAAAATGACTTAACATGACTACAT